>CM031235.1:426559359-427771035 GCA_018340775.1 Taxus wallichiana var. yunnanensis | reverse complement strand
CATTGATATAAACTAGTCTCTGGTGGCATCATGAGTCAAGTGGCTCCCGAATCAACATACTAGACATCACTAGATGACATGGAAGGTTCACTTGATTGAGTAGTGTACAAGTAGTCTTGATGATCTCGAATGTTCTTCTTGCTCGTAAATATTGCCTAGCTAATGGGGTCTTCTTTTCCAGCTTACCCTTTTTCTACCCTTGATTTTAGTTTGAATGTCCCTTATGAGATTGCTGGTGTTGAGGTCCGAGTTACTTGATGAACATTTATTATAAGTATTATAATAACAATCTTTCAATTCATGTCTTCTTTTGCAGATTGGACATTTATTATTCTATTGTTTATCCCCTTTTTATTTTGATTTGAATATTGGGGTTTTTATATGAATTAGGTTTTCCTTTACCTTTTCCTTTCCATTTTTGATGAGAATAAATTTCATGCTCCTCTTCATAATCCTTATTATACGTAGGCTTCCTCTTGTTGCAAGAGATTTACCAACTTGTCAAAACTCACTGTTGTATCTCGATAAGTTTAGGGTTATCACAAAAATGTGCTATGAAGAAGGGAGAACTCTTGAAATAATGAGAATGAGATATTCATCGCTGACCACTTCTCCCGTGGCTAGAAGTGAAGCCATCAACTCTACAACTCTTTTCAAGAAAGCTTCGATTTTCTCATTTTGCTTAAACTTCAGCTTTTGTAATCGACTCTACAAATTCGAAAGACATTCTTGTTTTTGGCCTCATATACTGTGCTTAAATTATCCCATGCTTCTTTGGGTGTTTTTTCATCTCTAATGTGGATTTGCACATCATCGGACACTCCAAACAAGATGATGAGCTTGGATTTCTGATTTGTTCTATAAAATTATCACTATTATGTTGTATCGGTAGTTAATCTAGTCTAAATACCATTCACAATAGGCCGTATATCTTAAAACTCAAGTTTCGTCTTGATTTTTTCTTCCATGCAACATAGTGGTTTCCTATGAGTATTTGTGAATCTGGAAGAAAGAATTTGGGGGCATTAGTTCCCATTTTATAGAAATCACTGATAGGATTAGGATCTTATCACTCCAAGTATAAGGTTTCCCAATCTATATACCATCAGTCTGATATACCAAAACTTTCTATATATGCACCCTTCCGATATACCCGTCGGTATGTGGAAGAAGCTCACCCTTTCTATATACCTAGAGGTATGTGAAAGAGGTGTTAACATACCTGAAATAATTCGATACATGGTACCAAGACAATACTGAAAGGGGTTTGTGTGATTATTGACACTAGATCAAAGAAATATCATCATACGCATGCGTAAGTTTTCTATATACTCAGATAATTTCTCATCTCGATTTAAGTCACGCAATCATTCACAAATGGATGGGAGGGCTCAGAGTGTGTGTAATGTGTCCTTATTACTCCCTATTGATTTAAGGGGTTGATGCTCGGACAACATTATTGCAATTATATTAGGCATTAAGTATGGTAGTAGTCACGATAGCTTTTCCCGTATGCGCTTCCTGAGGCACTATTTATACCGAACGTTGCGAATAAGATCTAGGATCTCATGAGTGTTTTAGAACTAAATTTCACTATTTTTAATTACAATTCTCTTCCATTTTCTGAGTAGTTATAATGTTTGTGGTTGACTATGGCAACTCAAATTAGTACAATATACTGAAGTATATAATTACATTCAAAAAATTTGAAAAATTGAATGGCAAGCAATTTTTTTTTTTTTTTCGGGCCCTAGTGGCCTCTGGAGCCCAATACAGCTTTGTGAGTAAAACCGTAAAAAAGTGGCTCAAAATTCTATGTTTTAGCTACCCCTCCTTTGGAAAAAAATGTCTAGAATAAAAAATTGAGCAATTTTGGAGAATTTTTTTTACCCTTTTTAGGATTTTCTCTGCTAAGTTTAGTGGTCTATTTAGCCATAACTAAGGATTTAGCAGTGGTTTTTACCACTAAATGTGGTGGTTCCCTCCAATAGTACCACTAAATTTAATTATAAAAAATCAATGTAAGAGGGTGGGGTTCGAACCATGTACCCAACATACCCAACACTCTTCTTTTATCCAACACGGTAGTATGTTTACTTTGCATATAAATTGGAGGTTTAAATATTTATTCATAGAAAAGACCAATTAACCTTTTGAAAGAATATGTGGCACCTTTGGAGGTGACAATGTAGATTTAGTAGTAGTTTAGTTTTTCCTCCTTCGCATGATCTAAAACACCATGTGTATGCTTATCTCCTTTGCTTTTGCATTGTTTATCCGCATCCATCTTTTATTGTATACATTCATTGTGATTTGTTTTATTTCTCACCATTTTTGTAGATTCACCATTTGATGGTGCTTGTTCGTTGATGTTTGAATGGATGTGTGCGGGTTTGACATGGTTAGGATCCATGCTCGTGGGTCGATGATAGGGAGTATGGAGGTTGCAGTCATTTTTTTGGTGTAGATGCAACTACAAACAAGGCTTGGTTGGGTATAGGCACACCTAACTTGTGGTCAAAACACACTCTAATGTGGAAATAGGGAATTGAATAACTTGTGACCAACCGGGCATGGTGAAGGAAATGTGCCTTGGTTACAATGCTAATACAACTCACCGCTTTAGCAAGAAACTTAGCCGCTTATTGCTTCTATGTGGTTTGAATGGTAAAGTAGGGCTCAGTGGAGTCCCTTCTAATTCGGCCCAAACAATAACTTGATATGTGCTCAATTCATTGGGTGGCTCACTTTTATTTCCCAATGCAAATGCTAATAACTAGGTCTATAGCCTTCTCATCTTTCCCAAGAGCTCTCGGTAGAGGTACCTCTAATTTGAAAGTCAGCTAGTATTAGCTATAGCTAATACTATCACCAAATACACCTCTAATATTAGAGGAAAACCCCTGTTAGGGATTTTTTTTAAATTCGTGTATATTTATTAGCTCCAGAAATAAATTTTCCTGGTGAAAAGGTCACCAAGGCAAAAAAATTGCTTTCCATTTACAGCGATCAAATAAGAGGTTGTGGGTCTGCGGGGGAGCTGCGGGAAGCTACGAAGCAACACTTTGGATCTCTTGTGAAGCATTTTCTTCTTCACCAAAACTTTTCCTTCTTCTACAACCTTTTTCTAACCTTATTAGGAGCTTCAACTAGCTCCAATACCAAATGTAAAATAGGGACGAAAGCCTGTAGAATTTTATTAATAATAAAAAATTTATCTTATAATGGAGTTCTACAATTCTTATAGGAATTGTACGGTTGAATACATACATGGAAATATGTTGCACAGGTGTAACAACAAACTAATTCACATAAGCTTCCAAAAATGTCATCCGGGAAGCATAACCGAATTAAATACAAACATATAGTTGCAACAATAATGCAATATATAAATAATACATAAGGTTATAAATAAATATAACCATATAACAATTAATAATTTAAATAATATAAATATGTGTAATGCATAATTAACTAAGGTAATAATATATTTACCCTAACACTAAACTAACTTGGGCACCCGGAAGGTACTAGGGTGCCTTGGGTGCCCTGGTCTATATTTTAGGTGCCCCGATTTCTATAACAACTCCGAATATGAGTTTGTATGATCACAAGTTTGTTTAGAAACCTACCTGCCTATCACATTAGATTCATTGGATGAGTTGTATGATGACCTGCAATACAAGAAGTATCAAACCCTAGAAAAATAAAAAATCATATAAATGGGTCGAACTCGACCTCTTCCTCCAAACTAGTGGTCTTATCACTGAGCGTTGCACTACATTTTGGACCCAGATGTAGTTCTAGTGTGTGTGTGCATATTGTGCCCTAGGTTCTCTTATTTTGGTATCATTTTGTGAAGTAGCGAGAAATAGTAACTATAGAAAATGTAGATAGCATGTGTGTGTGTGATATAATAGAATCCCTCCCCCTATGTAGTGTTTGTGATGTAGATCTCCTAGCCTTGATGCATAAAACTATATGGATGCAAGTGATGCAATGGATGCAACTCTAGATGGAGTGATAGTAATATGTGATGCTACGACCTAGGACCCTTATTATGGTCTTATAACTTTATATTTATAGGGATCTCAAGCTTAATTTCGTAATCCCGACAAGGATGACTAGGAAAGATAAAGACAAAAATGGCTAGAAAGGCCCCAAAAATAAACAGAAATAATGTGCATAGACCGAGGTGCCCAAAGTGGGAACAGGGTACCCCAAGGCACCCAAGATAGGTTGGGGCACCCTAATTTTGGGCTAGATTTATGGGGAAGTCACAAAATAGGAGGAAAAGTGCAATAAAATATTGGGAATGATGAAATAAAATATAAAATAAATATGGCCAAAAGGTGGGATTAATTAGTACATTATCCACTTGAGAACCTTCTAAATAGTAGTATAATACCAGGCTAAATAATACCTAAAGTGCATGGTTTTGTGTCTACATTTTCCCCCATTTTATGTTGGTGAGCGAACGCTTGGTAACATAAAGTAGATAGAGATGTGTACTTGATATCCATGTAGAGTGTAGAAGAAGACATACCAATGGACTAGACTCAAGCGTGGAATGACAAAAATAAAAATGTGGAGGATCATGGATTCTAAAGATGAAAAATGCACATAAAAAGTGATGAGAGTGAACCTAGGGTGGAATGTGTGTGTAGTTATTGTTGTGTGTAGTGTACCTACATGGTTAGTAAAGGAAAATGCATGTAGTGATGTGTTGTTATTGTTTTCATTGTTGTTGTTGCCCCTAATTTGACTTCTCATTTCTTATACAAAGAGACTGTAAGGAGAAAATGATCAAGTAGTCAAATATGTATGTATGTAAAAAAATTGTGTAAAATACGCATGTGTAAAGTACGCAAATGTAAAATACGCTAGAAAAAGTGTAAATGGAACATGTGCACCTGATCCATGTCGAGAAAAAGGGTGTAGAAGGATATCCTATATTGTCATGAGTTTTTGGGTGATCTCATGCCACCCTGGATGAAGAAGTATATGGAGGAAATGTGTTGTCCTCCAACTTTAATTGCTTATGCTGAAATGTGTGAAGAGATATCTATATTTTCCTAGTTTTTTTGGTGATTCGATGCCACTGGATGGAGAAGTGTAGAGAGGCACACCCATTGTAACCCCCAAGCTTGTAACTTCTCTACAAAATTGTTAAAGGACACCATGTCCTATTAAGGCCTCCATTTATGGAGTTTGTAGACTAGTCTAAACTCACTCATTGTGTGTGAACTAGTGTAAATATGTTGTATTAGTAGAAAACCATCAATTATTCCCCCTATTTGCGGGCACTGTGACGTTGTTGAAATGAAAATGTGGCCCTAAAAGAGGACCAACCGTACTCTAACCTATAGAAATATTCCCTACAGAAATGGAAACGCTTTGGTAGATACCAAGGTGCGCATAAAAGGGGATGGCTAGCCAAAACAAGTGTTAGTCTAAAAACACATACATGCAATAAGACAAGTGTAAAATATGCAGACAATGTAGTAACTACCAAAAAAATTAGTGTAAACACGCAAGAAAACAAGCATACCACACAAAATAGGTTTCAAACATGGGACATCACTCACGATGTCGCAAGACACACAAGGCCATCATGGCCGCAAACAACAGACAAGTGTGCACACAAACAAAGGGAAAATCTTGCATACAATGGAAAACAAAGAAGACAAGTAGAAACAAACAAGTAGTCATGGAAACATGTAATCCTCGTGTAAAAGTGTTGCACATGGAACACCTATTAGCATGTTATCTTGATAACCAATATGTCAAAAATGTGTATGAGTGAGTATTAAAATATGCTAAGTATAAAATGAAATAATAGCACCTAGATAAGATGAATGTGAATGCCCCTAGTGATCAGTATAGGAAGGGTAGAATGCGAGCATTCATGCTGCATGTAGAGTCATATATCTATAATCACACTAAACTAAGGCATGAATATGCATGTGTTAATGATAATGACATAGAATAAATCAACCTAACATGTGTAGTAAAGTGATCATGCAAAGCACTAGTAAAAAGAGTAAATGCTACCAAGACCATGCAATATGTTGTGGATGGATGGAATGGAATGCAAGATGGAATGATATGAGCATCATGCCCCCAGTGGATAGAAGTGTATGTATTGAAGTTCATTTTTCCCCCTCGGTAGTCAAGAATGATCTGTAAATGAGAGTGCATCATTGGGAAATGGTTGAGAAGTTTTGGCTGCATCTAGCACATTGTGATGAGTGTGTATGTGTGATTGTGATGAAATGAAACATGTGGAGATATGTCTCCTGAACCCTATATCTGAAGTGTGTATCACAACTTTTTGAATGGAGGAGTGATTATTTATCCCTAAGTGTATATCACTATAGAAAGGGTGTATGGGGATGAGATGTACGTTGACCTGTAGCCTAAATGTATACCATGACTTGTTTGAATGGTATAGTGATGATTTTTCCCTAAGCATATATCACTATAATGTGAAAGGATAAAGATGGGTGATGATTTATCCTGAAGCATATGTCATTATAAGATGGATACGAAGGGAGTGGTGATGTACCCTAGGGTGTATGCCACTACAAGGTGATAATGGGGTGGTGATTTAACCTAAAGTGTATACCACTATAAGATGATAAAAAGGGGTGATAATTTAACCTAAGGTGTATGTCACTAATGTGGGAAATGTTGGATGAAGAAAATTTTGCATTGGATGTTTAGTGTGTGTAATGTACGAAAGGCACTAATAGGTGTATATATAAATGGAATATGTAAAGATGATAGATGGAACTAGACCCATATACAATGGAATATAGTGTAGTATGTAGAATGTATATGATGGATAGATGTGCTATGTGAATCATACAATGTAGGAAATGTAGGGTGTGTAGATGGAATGTATAGTGATGATAGGTAAATCTAGACCCATATATAATGTAACCTAGCGTAAATATAGAATGTAAGGAAGGGATGCAAAACTAGACATAGATGATATGATGACTAGTGTAGCATGTATGAGATAAATGGTGTATAAATGAATAATAGATGAGGTATGTGTAGGATAATGTAGGATGTAGGGTATGTATGGAAATGTGTATAACTTTGTCATGTAGTGTGTGTGGGTTTTAGTGTAATGGTAATCCCTCAAAAGTCCAATGGGAATCTGAATCAAAAAAGTGTATCATCGGGTAATGAGTACAAAGGCATCAATTTAAGTGTAATATTTCTTGAGGTGCATAAAATTTAACAAGTTTTTAAGTGGTTTTCCAAGAGGGTGGTAAGGTGGTAAACACCACCACCAAGCTTATCTAGTGACAATGTAAGGGCCAAGCCAATTGGGCTTAAATTTACCTTTGAGTGCTACTTCAGCCTTTGTATTTTTTTGGTTTTCTTTTAAGACGAGGTCACCGATATTGAAGTCTCTAGAACGTGTCTTACAATTGTAAGCATGTGAAATGTGGGATTAGTATGTGCGGAGGTTTTCTAATTCTTATAAGTGACAAGAATCCAACATTTCTAATTCATGTAATAAACTTTCGTGATATTCATTGTCTTTAAGGATTCCCTTAAGAGATATTTGTAGGGTTGGTATTTCAATTTCTAATGAGATAACCACCTTAGTGCCATAAAATAGGGAGAAGGGGGTGGCATTAGTAGGAGTGTGAACGCTAGTGCGATATGCCCCTAATGAATATAAAATTTTATTATGCTAATTAGTGCCACTAAAGTCAATTGTCTTACGTAGGATTTTAACAATATTTTTATTGCTAACTTTTTTTTGACCATTGCCTTATGGATAATAAGGTGTGGAAAATGATTGTTTTATCTTAAACTTAGCACAAAATTTCTTGATGTCTTTATTTTTGAAGGAGGATCCATTATCAGTGATAATGGAAGATGACACTCCAAAGTGTGGTGTAATGTGCATGGTAAGAAAGTTACAAATGTTGGTACTAGTGGTTGTACATAAGGGCATGGCTTCAACCCACTTGGTGAAGTTTTCTATGGCCGTAATTATGAATTTTTAGCCATCGATGAATTTTTGGTTGGGGATTTCAATTAATTCAAATTCCCAAAGGGATAAGGGCCACGTGGGCATGATGGGTTGAAGATCATATGTAGGTGTGTGCATGATTGAGGTTACCATGTTTCTAACACTTGTCACAACGTTGAGCATAATCAAGGAAATCCTATTCCATTGTTGGCCAAAATACCCTTGACGTAACAAAAATTCGTGTCATGTCTTGATCTCAAAATGGATAGAATAGATAGTAACATGAATGATAGATATTTTCATAGGGATATATGTGAGGGGAAGACAACAGAGAAGATAACCATCAACAACTCATTTGAATAATTCAAAGTCGGCAATAATATAATGAGTGGCTTCATGACGTAACCAGCAAGTTACATGAGATTGCAGAGTATCAGGGATAGTTTGTTTATACATGTAGTTATAAATATGTGTGAACCCTTTAGTGGTGTCATGACTATGGGTGATGGCACAGGCTATAATAGGTATGGTGGAGATAGAAGGATGTTGTAAGTGAGTAATAATGAAATTAGTTTGGTCATCGGTGACATACTTTGGGATAAGTGAGGTTATATTGGCCATGGCATCAGCATGGTGATTATCTTTGTGAGGAATAGCGAAATGGAATAAGACTCAAAGGTAGCTAAAAGGTCTTTTACAAAAGCATTGTACGGGATAATATGTTCCTCCTTAGTGTGATAGACATCATTGACTTGGTTAATGACTAATTGAGAGTCCCCATGGATACACAAGTTACAAATGAGAAGTTTTTGGCTGTAAGTAAACCTAAAATGAGGGATTCATATTCGAAATATTATTTTGTCGAGAAAACACTAGCCGGTATGTAAAGGTAAATGGATCACCATGTGGGGTATTAAATACCACACTAGCATCGGTGCAGAAAGATAATGAGAAACATCTAAATACATGGTACATATATGTGATTGAATGGTGTACATAGTGAAATCATCATCAAAATAATCAGAAATAGAGGAAGCATCCAGAAAGAGGGCGGAGGTCAACTGATCGACGATGACCTGCCCCTTAATTACTTTTTGAGGGATGAACTTAAAGTCAAATTATGTAAGGATCATGACCCAATGAGATAAACGTCTTGAAAGATGAGTATGGGACAAACGATAGCACATAGGGTTGACCTTAGTAATAATGTGAACTTCTTTGTTAAGGAAATAATGGTGTAACTTGTCTAAAACCAATACAAAGTGAGGCATAATTTTTTGATGTAGCTATAATTGTATTCATTAGAGATAAGTGTGTTACTAATGTAGTAGATGGATTTATCATGATGGATATCATCATGTTGTGCCAATAATGCACCTAAGGTATAGAATGTGGCGAAATATAAAATAAGAAGGGGTGGGTTTCCAGATGGGACTAGGACAAGAGGGTTTAGTAGAAAAGATTTGATGTGATCGAATGTTTTTAGCATTTTCTTCCCAAAAAAACTTAGTGTCTTTCTTCATGAGACGTGTAAAAAGGAGTGTCTTTTCATCTAGTTATGTAATAAAACGTTGAATAGCTTGAATTTTACCTTAAAAGGAGTGTAATTGGTGAAGGTTTTTTGGTGGACGCATGTCGATAATGAATTTGATTTTTATTGGGTAAATTTATATGCCACATCATGAAATAATTTATTTGAGTAGCCTACCTATGGTTACCCCAAAAACAATTTTTTTTGGGTTGAGGTATAAGCGATACTATCGTAATCATTCAAATAGCACACGAAGGTACCATGCATGGGAGGAATGTCATTAATAATTAGCTAGATTATAATCCACATAATCCTCAATGATCTTGTGGATATAATCATGAAAAATATGTGTTATTACACGTTAATAGGTACCCCCTGCATTCTTGAGGCCAAATGGCATAGCAAAGATAACATAATATACCCCATGGCGTGGTAAAAGAGGTTTTATCTTGATCGGATGGATTAATCTTAATGTGGTTATAACCTGCGAAACCACCCATAAAGGAGAGTATTTTATACCCTATGGTAGATTCCATAATAACATCAATGTGTGGGAGGAGAAAACTATCCTTAGGGAAAAATTTATTTAAATCATGGAAATCAGTACAAAAGTAGACATGACCATTCAGCTTCATCACGGGAACAATATTATATATTTATTCAGGATAATCAACAACGCAAATGAAACCGACAACTAATAATTTTTGGAATTATTCTTTGACTAATAGTACAACTTTAGGATGCATCTTATGGATTTTTTGTTGAACGGGCTTGGCACTAGGGTTAAGGACAATATTATGCATTTCAACAGAGGTATCTATACTTGGCATATCACTATAGTCTCGATTTAAGATGTCAAAGAAATCATGAAGTACTTGCTTGAGGTCTTTTTTTCTCGGTAGGGGGTGAGGGAAGTGACCAATAAGACTATGCATGGATTTTCGACGTTCCTAAATTATGTTGGATGGTTTCTTCATTGATAAGTATGGAGAGATCTTCAATGTATGGCTCGATGGGAATAGTGTCGGGGTTAGAATTATTAATGAGGTTATCAAATTCTCCTAGACAAACCATATTAACGGATGGGAGAGATCGGTGTCATTTATGGTGAAAATAAGGTAGATCATCATAAGCACCCATATGATCTAGAAATGCATCATTGGTAGGAAAAGTATCTATGTTATCCAAAAATAAAGGGGCATCATTACTAATGAGGTATGGGTGTAGCAAGGGGAGAGATGCTACATGACACGTGGTTTGTAATTTTAAAGGTAGTGGGGAGAAGGATGATATCCAAGCCCAAACTTATGTGGGTGTGCGGGGAGGTCCCAAAGTTTGGTGACTTTTTGGTCTTGGTAGTGAGAGAAACCAAAGAGATGAAGGTATTCATATCCTAAACCATATTTGGAGAGATCGGGGTTAATGTGTGGGGAAGTAGGTAATCCCAAATGGTGTTCAACAAAATTACAATATTTAAAAGGGGAAGGGTCAACTAATACATCATAAATAGTGCCCTAGTAATGGAACTTGATTCATGCATGGAACATAGAGGGAACCACATGCATGGCATGGATCCAAGGCCTACCGAGGAGGATGTTATAGTTAAGGTCATTGGGCATGACATGACATGGGATGGTAATCATACATGGACCGAGGGTAATGGGTAACTGGACAATACCTAAAACACGTTTTGGGATGTTATCAAAACCATGAATAGAAATGGTGGAAGGAGTAAGGGATGTCAAATTCATGCCAATATGATGGAGAAAATTGATATTACAAATGTTAAGGCCAGATCCATTGTCTACTAAGGCACGTTTAACACCTACTTTGTTAACACAAACCTAGATATATAAGGGAGGGTCATGGGCTACGAATTCTAACGGTGGGGATCATCAATTTGTTAAAGCGATCTGGAGGACATTATGGAGGACATATATTTTCTAAATCTTCTAGGATTTCTATAGTATGGAAGAGCACTCGAGAGATTTATGGGGACTATTTGAATGCGAGAAATAGAGTTCGTACGATGAAATGGTGGCTAGTTAAAGATGGTCAACTCTTGGGGGGCATGGTCAACTGGAAAGTCACTATACTTGCACGTGGCAAAATAGAAGCATGTTTGTTACAAGTTAGGTTTAGTTCCACCAAAGATTTGATGGTTGTTATAAAAGGATGGCTACGAGACCATAGCCGATTGGATCCACTTTTATATTAGAAGGGGACCATGTTTCCATGAGGACTATGTTATTGATTTCTTACATGGAGGGTCCTCAAGCCACCACATTACTTTCCACCAAGATTCAAATTCACTCGATATTCCTATCAAGGAGAGACAAGTGGACTATGCAATTCAATTTTATATGGTAGGATTAATTTAAGCTCGGTGAGCTATATTTCTAGCTTGGTGGGGTGGTCAAATTCCCGACGAGCCTTATATTATTCTCAACAACCGAGTTGATCACTTTATGCCATTTTGTTTGTGCTTATCTATATTATCCATGGCCAATTCAGTAGAAGGTCCAAATTATATGGGTCACAGTTGACATGGTGCCAACATATCTCGGGAAGTCTCGTATTTATCTCATCCCATACATGGTCTCAACATACAATACACATGACCCAATCCAAACCTTGGGCATATTGCCGGTGAAGCCACCATCCACAAGGTGGATTAAATTACCAACAAACAAACCCAACTCACCTTTGTAGCGATTCAAATAGCTTGGTTCCCTTATCCATTGGCGCAACTAATAAACACAATGCATAGGTCCACATAACCCAAAGCAGGTCAAGCCACTAACTTACCATTTTCAACAATGCGAGTAAAATGTGGAGGACATGGCCTTAGTCACATAGAATATGTCTACGCCTACCCTTTTAAAGGCTTAACCCAGCCCTTCTCTCGATGGATTTGGGATAATATCCCACACTTAGTAAATTGGTCGTGGCACAAAAGGTGGGTAGGAGTTGAACTGCGACCTAGGCATGAGAAGTGGAGCGGCCCAACCAACTTGGCCAATGAGTTGGTTGGGAAATGAGTTGGCGGATAAGAGATATAAACAACATTTTCAAGCTGACTAAGCCTATATAAAGGCCATTCTCCCTCTCACTCAAATGATGAAGAACAAAGGATCTTCAAGAACATTCAAAGGAGCTCAAAGAGAGGAGAATAAAGAGCTCAAGGAGGATATTTTAAGATCTTCCAAGCTATTTTGAAAGGCTTATTATTTTAAAAGGATATAATTTGTAGTAAAGTCCTATTATAAATTATAGGAAATTATTCAAGAGTAAGTCCTATTTATAATTTAAAAGGAAAATATTGTGGAAGCTAAGTCCTATTATTTTAATAGGAAAATTGTAAAATTGGGAGTTATTAAAAACTCACCAATTGGCCCATAGTGCCACACTTTTATTTACAAAGCCTAGAATTATTGACCAGAGAGCCATAGGGAATCTTGCAAAGGTTTGGAAGATTGATCAAGTTCTGTAGGATTCTTGTGCACCAGGAAGGTGGAGGAGGTGACCGACTTAGCATCGGTTTTCTTTGAAGGTCTGGAGTACTTTGTGGGAAAGTAAGGTTCCATTAGTTTTTTCGTAAAATCCATATTGTACTTACAAATTTTTACTAGTGGAATAGTTCGAAAGAACCCAAAGACATAGGCTATTTCTAAACTTTGTAATCAATCCGTGTGTAGTGTGATTTACATTTTTGCATTTATTTCGAGTTGATTACTTAAAAGGAGTAATTTATCGACAATTATTAATAAGCCTATAGGGGTCTGTGATCGATTAAAAAAATTCAGTCTATTTTCGGATCATGTTGGTATCATATCCCGTCAATTTAACAATGTGAGTGCTTCAAGTTGGTGTAGTTGGTTCAATTTTTGTTAATAGGTTACAGGTTGTACCATGTGCAAGGTGTCCAAATAGGAAAATCTTGAAGAGGTTGAAGTTTCTAATAACTCAATCCAGGAAGAGAACTCTCTCCTATGATTGATGTATTACTCTTTAGAAGAGGAGAATGCTCGCTTGAAATAAGAACTGCAAACCAAGGATGAGATCTTGGCAAGGTTGCAGTGTGGTGATTACAGAAAAGGAAATTCCTTCAACTTAAAATGCAGAGACCATGGCAGATGAGTGCATTATAATTTGTTCACCACATGAATCTTCTTCCTCCCATCCGGTTACAGATTCAAGTAATGATTTTTTTGGTTTGTTTGAAAAGCATACTAGAGGCATTGAATCCAAATTGTTATCTGAAATGGGATTTGATGGAAGATACCTTGGTAAAAATGTCTATGGAATTGTTAACCTAATACATTTTGAGGATCATCCTCATTTTATAGGTTTGGGTTTTACTAGTGTGGGAATGGATATTGAAGATTTCTCCAAGCACGCTAATGGGAGAAAAACTTTTGAAATAAAAGTGAATACCCCACTAGTCCTACAAGAAGATTTTTAACATAAAAATTGTGCTTGGTCATCGCAAGTAGGATGTGGTAAGAAAAAACAGCAAAGAGGTAATGAGATTCCACCTCCAGCTTTCTTACCATAATCATAAGCAGAGTGAAACTTATCATCCACTTTTTCAGCTTAAGAAGTATGGTTATGATTTTTAGAAAATTTGGAATTCCTTTCCATGTACATTTTGTGGATTGTATAATAATTTTGTGGTCGATGATAGAAGAGAAGGACACTAATGAAGAATTTTATGTCATTCGTTAGGAACAAGGAAAATCAAAAAGACCAATCTTATCATGTAGAGGAGAGAAATGGAAATAAGAGTTCCTCATTCCATAACAAGGAGATTAAGAGGAATTTTTTTGCTCATTTCTAGCAGAATGGGCACCGGGTGGACACGTGCTAGAAACTTCATCCATCTTGCCATTAGAGTAATGACAAGCCAAAGATAGAATGGAGGCATATTGCAAAGGAAAAGGAGGTTTCTACTCCACCACAAGTTGACAAATCAACCCAAGATCAACTAATACCTAAAAGTGAAAGTCCTTTAAAATGGGTAATTCAACAATTTTTTATTTTTATATTGCAGAACTCAAATTGATGAATAGTATACAATATTTTTTTGGAGTTTAGATTTTGTGAGAAAATGATGAGAGAAAGGTCTACCATACTCAATGGATTTTCTTACTTGAAAGTTTGATTAATACTCCAATCAAATCTCCTAATCATATTTTGAGTGCATGTTACAACTTGGATACAGTATTTTAACTCATAATTTTATGCTTGTATATTTTTTAGCCAATTGTGCATATAGTTGAGCTCATGAGATATCACTTGAATCTTCATTCTATTTAGTGGCATTGTGACCATGCAACATAATGGTAGTTGAATTACCATTGGTATCTAACATCAGGTTGGATCTTCATTCTATAAAGAGGCCATCATGGGCATACAACAGAATGGTACCTAATAAATTTTCATCAACAAGAGGAGCTCATGAGAGATTAGCTCGGATCGTCATTCGGTGTTAAGGCATTACAACCATACATCTGAATGGTAGCTGATCATTAGTGACATCAGATCACTCATAGTTCTACATAGCATGTAGTTTCCTTTAGACTAGTTTGGATTCTACATAATCAATTTGGAGCTAGGAGATGTGTTGTAGGGTGAAGAGGATCATTTTTGTCAGATATATGGAAGCTTAGCACCGCACAGTGGGAGCGTTGAGGTTTCATTTGGAAACTTAGAACCTTACAATAGAGGCATGGAGGTCTTTTTCGAGAGATCAAAATGGCATAGCAGGAGGCATTGATCCTAAGTGCCACAGGTCCTAGAGTTTGAACCATCAGTTGTTTGATTGTGGAGTTGGCAGTATACTGCGTAGATCTCTTCTCAACAACATGATTTGGAGTTTACAAGATTTTTGGAAAAAATCCTTTTCCATTGGGGAGGTATGATCTTAAGTATATTATATAGGACATATGTTCTCTAAATATTCTAGGATTTTTACAGTATGGAAGAGAACTTCGAGATATTTCTAGCGACTATTTGAATGCAGGAAATAAAGTTCATACAATGAAATGGTGGCTAGTAAAAGTTGGTCAACTATTGGAGGGGACATGGTCAACTGGAAAGTCACTACACAATAAGTGGAAAAATAGAAGAATGTGTGCTACAAGTTGGGGTTTATTTCCACCTTTGGTATTTGATGGTCATTATTAAAGATTAGCTATGGAGACCATAGCTGGTGGGATCCACTTTTATATTAGAAGGGGACCCTACCACCATGAGGAATATGTTATTGATCATCGACGTGGTGGGTCCTCAACCAACCACATGGCTTTCCACCATGATTTGAATTCACTCGGTATTCCTATCGAGGAGTGACAAGTGGACTATGCCTTTCAAGTTTATATGGCAGGGATTAATTTGAGCTTAGTGAGCTATATGTCTAGCTTTGTGAGGTGGTCAAATTCCCACTAAGCCCTATATTATTCTCAACAACCGAGTTTATCACGTTATGCCATTTTTTTGGGGCTTATCTATATTATCCATGGCCAACTAATAGATGGTTTGCATTATATGGGTGACAGCTTAACATGGCACCAACATAGATTGAGGAATTTTTATTTAGCTCGACCCATACATGGGCTCAACATACAATGCACACAACCCACCCAAAGCTTGGGTGTATTTCCATGAAGCCACCATCCACATGGTGGTTTAAACAACTAAAAAAACCATCACACCTCTATAGTGATTCAAATATATCGGCACCCTTATCCATTGTTGAAGCTAACAAACACAATGCATAGGTCCACATAACCCGGTGAGTTGAGACACTAGCTTGCCATTTTTAACAATGTGGAGCAAAACATGGAGGACGTATACTATATCCTTGCCCAACCTTTTCAAAGTCTTAACTCGACCCTTCTTAGGTGGATGTGGGATAATAGCCCACAATTAGTAAACTAGTTGTGGCACAAAATGTGGGTGGGAGTTGAACCCACGATTGGGCGTGAGAAGTGGAGTGGCCCAACCAACTTAGCCATTGAGTTGGTTGGGAAATGAGTTAGCTAATAAGAGATATAAACAAGATTTTCAAGCCGCTTTAGCCTATATAAAGGTCATTCTCCCTCACTTTCAAATGATGAAGAAAAAGGAGCTTCAAGCCCATTCGAAGGAGCCTAAGGAGAGGAGAATAAAGATCTTGAGGATGATATTTTAAGAGCTTCCAAGCTATTTGAAAGGCTTATTATTTTAATAGGCTATTTTTTTGTAATAAAGTCCTATTATAAATTATAGGCAATTTTTGGAGAGTAAGTCCTATTTAAAATTTTATAGGAAAATATTGTGGAAGCTAAGTCCTATTATTTTAATAGGAAAATTGTAAAATTGGGAGTTATTGAAACTCACCAATTGGCCCATAGCACCACACTTTTATTTGCAAAGCCTGGAATTGTTGACCGGAGAGCCATAGGGCATCTTGCAAATGTCTGGAAGGCTGATCAAGTTCCATAGGATTCTTGTGTGCCAGGAAGGTGGAGGATGGGACTGACTTAGCATTGGTGTTCTTCGAAGGTCTGGAGTACTTTGTAGGAAAGTAAAGTTCCATTAGGTTTTGTTGTAAAAGTCATATGGTACTTACAAATTTTGACTAGTGGAACAGTTCAAAAGAACCCGAGAGATGTAGGCTATTGCCAAACTTCATAATCAATCCATGTGCAAGTGTGATTAATATTTTTGCATTTATTTTGAGTTGATTACTTAAAAACAGTAATTTATTGGCAATTATTAATAAGCCTATAAGGTCTGTGATTGACTAAAAAATTTGGTCTATTTTTAAATCGAGAGTGATTTGGTCTTCATGAAGGGATACAAATGAAACAAATTTATGGTAAACATATTCGCGATATGTGTGGAGAGACATAATGGGTAGTTAAGTATTTTTGGAGGAAAAGGAGACAATCCGGTATTTTTGTAAGTATGCATGAAGTGATATGTTCAAGGTGCATTGAATGTAGAAATACCTACGGGAGGGTAGAAGGTAGGAATGACAGAGAAGAAGTGGCATATAAAAAGGAAAGAGGGAAGTAAAATGGCATAATTACAAAAATTGAAAGCCCTAGAAGGTGCTAGAAGGAGACATCAAGTTCACCAAAATGATTAACTAAAATGGAACTATATGCTAGGAAATAGTAACCCTAGTTAATCTAATTAGGAGGACTAAAACATTGTATAAATGTAGTAAATAATATGAAATGATTCTAAAATAATTATATTAAATGAAATAAAACCCTAACTATGTCAAAGGAAGTAGAAGAATGACTTAGTTGATTGTTGTAGATGGTCGCACGTGTTTCGGTGTCCGACAAGAGGTTTTAGAACCCAATAGTTACTCGAGAGGTCCTATGAAGACCAAATATAGAGGATCTAAATTGACAAGGGTGCCCTGGAAGGTACTGGGGTGCCTTGAGGCACCCTTGTTTGTAGTTTAGGAACCCTGGTCTCTGTAACAACTCTAGATCTGAGTTTTGTAAGGTGACAAGTTGGTTCACAACCCTTCCTATCTATTGCACTAGATCCACTAGATGAGTTTCTCGATGACCTATAATACAAGAGAAGTATCAAACCCTAGAAAAATAAAATATGCATATGAATGGTTCTAACTAACCTCAGCCACCAAACTAGTGGTTTTATCACTGAGCGTTGCACTACATTTTGGACCCGGATGTAGTTATGGTGTATGTGTGCATGTTGTGCCCTAGGTTCTCTCATGTCAGTCAAACTTTGTGAAGTAGCGAGAAATAATAACTATAGAAAATGTAGATAGCATGTGTGCATGGAATAGAATAGAATAGAATCCCCTTATAGAATTTGTGTGATGTAGATCTCCTAGCCTTGATGCATGGCACTATGTAGATGAAATGGATGTAACTCTAGATGGAGTGATAGTAATATGTTATACTTTGACCTAGGACCTTTATTATGGTCTTATAAATTTATATTTATAGGGATCTTAAGATTAATTTTGTAATTAATCCCAACAAGGTGATTGGGAAAAGATAAAGCCAAAAATTGATCCATGGGGATCCAAAATGACTCTACTTCATCATATCAGCTAGCACCGAAGAAGAAAATTGAAGAGACAGAGGTTTTATCTTTATGTTAATAGAACTGCCACTCTATGCAGAGTGGTAGTTATTGAACTACCTCCCAACTCGGGCAATGGTCCCGTAACCACCTTTGCCTAGCAAGGGTGGCATTCCTATGACCATCATCCTGCATTGGGTGGTAGTCTTAGATCTTTTGGACAAAAAATTAAAATTAAAAATGAACAGTCCCAGAATTGGAAAGGTTATATGTGTCTCTTCTCCTCTCTAAACTTTCCCATCCTCTAGTGCACTAGAGGACATGAGAAGGATATAAATACATGTAGGAAGGAGAGTTTTGGATTATCAAAGCATGAAAGAAAGTGAGCAAGAAATTCTTAGTGTTGGAATTATGTTTTTATAATAAAGGAGTGTTGAGTTAGATAAAGCAAGTAATTGGGAGGAAGTTTAAGATATTATCTACTTTTCTTGCATAATTATTGTAAATTATGTACTTCTTAATTGACTTAGCTAATAAAAATTGGGAAGAAAGAGCATTTTCCCTTCCCGACTAGTTTTCCTCCTCTAGAGGTTTCCAGGATAAAACTTGTTGGTGTTCATGAGTTTATATTCTTTCCTTTCCTGTAATTGTTGATTCTAAGCATAAGAAAAATTCATTCACTAGCTATCTCTGTCATTTTCTAATTGAAATTAGAACAACAACATTTAATTGTGTTTATGTGAACAATTCTGAAGTAGAGAGTTTATAAATCATTTTAGTATCATAGCAAACAAGCATCCATGAATGTGGTATTCATTCTTGGATTTGTATGACAATGAGGATATATAAATGTGGAGACGATACTGAGATATTTCTATAAGGAATTCAAACAGAGAATTTGGAGAAAATGTTGGAGACCATGATGGATAGGATGTTTAGAAGACAAGAAGAACTTAAAAATTTGCATAAGATGGCTTCTATTAAGCAAGACTCCATACACTTGGTGGTTTAAGGCTTAGCCAAAAAAATTGGAATAGGGAGAAGCCACCATGAGGAATATTATGGGGAAGAATGTGAAGAAGAGACTTCAAATGTAAGAGAAAAGGTAAAATCCGATCATGCTCCTTTTAAAGTTGAGATGAAAGTTGAAATTAAAATATTTGAAGGAAAAGTAGATGCAGAGTTGCTTGATAAATGGTTAAAACAACTAGAAGTCTAATTTAGTGTCCATAATGTAATTGAGGCACAGAGGATCACCTTTGCATGTCTCAAAATGGAGGGACATGCTCTGGTTTGGTGGGAAACTCATCTAGACACTTGTGAAAAGAAGAAATGTCCTATTGTGAAATCTTGGCAAGATTTTAAATCATTACTTAGAGCTAACTTCTATCCTATTGGCCACAAGACTGACCAAATGATTAAATGGCGGTATTTTTGACAAGGAAGTGGTCAAAGTGTGTAGGACTATACTACGAGTTTTGGAGGCAGGCCATGTTGCTTGAACATGGACTTGGAGGATGAGGATATTCTAACTAAGTACTTGAGAGGACTTCACACTCACCTTCGAAGAAAATTCATCTCCACGAGACCCAAAGATCCCAATGAGGCATGTACGCAGGGAATACTACATAGATGATGACAAAGGAGAAATGAAGCCAAGGGAAAATCATTCAAAAAATTAGCAGAAGAAAGAATATGGGAAAACAAGTAATAAGATTAAGTGGAAAGGGAAAGGTAAACAAGTTGTCACTACTTTAAATACTTGTAAATATCCCAATAATTTTTGCAAGAACTGTGATATTAATGGTCATACTGACGCTACATGTTGGAAGTTGCATCCAAATAACCAAACCAAGGACTCAAATAATTCCATGACAGCTATAAAGATAGAATGGGAGGTGGAAATCAAACATGACTCTGATGTAGGCGAGAGGCTTAGATGCACGGCCACCAACATGGACTGCCAGTTGGAGGAACTGAGTAGACTATTCCAAATCAAGATAACTAAGTTAAATGCTTTGTTTAATATCGGTCCTTAGTCTGATTTGATTTTTGAATCACTTGTAAATAAGCTTGGTATTGAGACTTATGAGCATCCACACCCTTATCCTTTGGGTTGGGTGAAGAAGGGTGTTGAAATTTAGGTAACAAAAAGATGTAAAGTCAATTTTGGGATAAATTCCTAGTATATTGATGTATTCAAGCAAATAGTATTCCACTTGATGATTTTTATGTTGTTTTCGGAGTCCTTACTTATATATCGGAGATGTGTCATATTTATGAGAAGGGAAAACTAGTACAAATGGGTCAAGGATGGGATTAGCTACAACATCCAAGAACACCATCGTAAGACACAGGTTACTATGGTGAGTGTTAACCAAACAAAACAACTTACTCAAGAAAATCATAATTATTTTTGTTTACTTTTTTTAAAGGATAAACAAGATGGGGTAGAAGTTTCGAGATATTTCTAACCGGGGAAAACATGATTTAGATAGTATTATTTAGTCTTTTTAGGATGTTTTTCGGGTTCCCGGTGGGTAACCACCAAAATGGGAAGTAGAACATGAGATTCAAATGTTGTCGATTCCCCTATACCAAACATCAAGTTGTAAAGGAAATCCTTGTTGGAGAGTACTAAAGTAAATAAACAACTCCAAGAACTGCTAGACCAAGGGGTGATATGTCCAAGCACCTCACCATATGGTTCACCTATCATGATGGTGCCAAAGAAGGATGGTTCTTGAATAATTTTCATCGAATACCACACTTTGAACAAGATCACCATAAAGAACAGATATCCACCTCCCCTCATAGATAATCTCTTGGACCAGATTCAACATTCCAAATTCTTCATGAAGTTGGATCTCAATTTAGGTTATTGTACGTCGGAAAAGCAATAAAGAGCATGAGAATCAACAAGTGACTCTTCCACGTACCCGACCTCCCGAGGTCGTGCCGAGAGCAAATGCCGTGGGGGTAGAATGTGCGAGACAAACTAGTTAGGCAGTCTAATGTCTTCAACACGCACTAATGGTATTTGTGAATCTAAGGCAAAGAAGGCCCTTCTAACTTGGACTGGTGTGATAGATCGATCAGCGAGGATGACTGCTCGAAGGCTCCAATCAATATCGAGCTCTGGCGTGATTCGATCTATGGGTTGTGGGATGCGTGGAAAATGACCCGGGATGGTTTCGTGTATTTCTCCTGATAGGGTCATATGGTAAATATGGTCGATTCTATGGACGATTCTCTGGCCTAGTCCAAAATTCTCTAGCTTCGTTAGCTGTTGTATTTAGTAGGGATAACTGTTGAATGATGAGAGGTGGAATCGGAGTAGACTGAAATACTAATTTACGTAGGCCAGTGTCTATGTCTAATTCTCTTATGGACTCGTTAGGCTGTGGGATCTGTGGATCACAACCATAGACTCTTGGTTGTTGCGGTCCCGTTATGGTCATACGAGAGATCAAGTTCTGATCCCTAGTATCCAGTAGTCGTAATCTTTTTCAGCTTCTATGTTTAGAACTAACAATTGTGCGATCTTCTCAGAATACCTTACAGGCGTTCTCGTAACTTGGATTCTTAAGTTGGTATCTATATCTACTAGGGTGTCTCCAGCTGTCTGGCTATGGAACTAAAGGATCACACCCGAATGTTTGTTCTCTTTCGAGCCCTTCTACAGTCATGTGGGTATTTTCTAGGATAATCTGTAATTTGGCTGATTTGACCAAAATAGATGCGCTTGGTCGTCTTCGATGTTTAACCCTCTCAACCGTATCTGATCATTGGAAGTCATTGTTGTTTGGAAGACTTGTATCCTAAGGTTTTGGTCAATGTCGATTATTGCTACTACGGTATTGGGCTGAGGCACAATTGGCTCGAAAATGTATTCCCTGGGCTCCCTAGGTCCCGTAATTGTCATGCAAAAGCAATAATGAAACAAACAAACTGTAATAAAGTAAAATCTAAGTGCACTTCTAGCATATATAATTTCTTTTTGTATTTTCGAGAATTTATAAGAGAGTAGCTATTTAAAATATTTAAAATTGACAACTAAACTAACAACATAAAAACAAACAAAATAGTCGAATGTAGCTATTTGTCTGTGCGATTTTGTATATCTATTCTAAACAACGAAATAACTAATCTATCTGCAAGATTCTCGATCCTACCTTAGAAGTGAGGAATGAATCATAGTTTCTCAGAAACTATCAATCCCCACAACCTCCTTGGCAATATCGAGAATGGAAATAACTGAAATAAAGTGATTAACTACTTTATTTGATAAGTTCTAACTAAAACTTTGAAAGATGGAACCTGGATTTCGCAGAATAGTGGCGAATCCGACGGTGTGTGTGTTCTTGTCCCCTCAGTATGATCTCTTCGTTCTTTGTGCTCACGTGAATCCAAAAAAGCGTGAAATGCTTGCATCAACAGGAATAGGTATTTGGATCAATGGATAGCCTTCAAAATGCAGACAGAATAGAATGCGGATAGGAGAGGGATAGCACAAGAGTACAGAGCTTGGCTTATGCAATTCCTAGCGGGGTCTACTGCGAATCATGCAACAAAGAGCGTCCAGAACCTGAGACTAGTCTGTATGAAGAGCAAAACCTGCAACTTTAATGGCTGCTTAGACCATTCTACTCCAAAACAATAATGTTGTCTGCACAAGTTGGATCTGTGGCTTACCAACAGTAACACAAAGCTAAAACAAACCTGCAACAAACTATGCTACCAATCCTAAGCAAACTAAAATGACCATAGCACTGAAAACATGAAAGTTGGAGTGAAAATGGTGGCCCAAATAATGTTTGCACTTGCACAAGTTGGATATGTGGCTTACCAGCTGCAATACAAAACTAACCAAAGCACTCAATGAGAAATCTAAGAATTCTAAACAAAGGAAAACTAAATCTACTGCAACAAGAAATTTAAAAGCAAACTTTGGAGCAAAATTCAGAACTAAAATCAGGGGCCTTTTGCATGTGCACAAACCATGCATTTATAGGAATCCAAACATGCAAAGATCAAATCTAAACTGAACTCCTAAACATTAAACAAAAGAAAAACACTATTCCAGGGGACCAAAAACATAAATGCATGCTCAAGTCGGCAAGAAAAGCTGGTAAAGCGTTGATTTTTGCATGCGTTCCGTCAAAAGCACGCACGCACGTTAAAAAATGCACGGGACCGCCACCACCTTGCTCGGGTGGCGGTTATTCTGACCGCCGCCTGTGTAGGGCGGCGGTCACGAGACCGCCGCCCTTCCGGGCGGCGGTTTCGTCACTGAAGACCAAAAAGCCAAGAAAAGAGGAAAAATAGGGAAAACAAAGCACGCGGGGGCTAAGCGGGGCATGCGGGATGTTAACGCATATCCGTAAAGCTTCTCTGGATCCCGAACACCTTGCGAAGAGACCTGTATCATCATCGGGGCACTTATTACACCGTTCCGTAGTACAGTACCTTACAATTTTGGGTACGTACATATTGCCCCCTCGGAGAAGCGTTTTAGCCATGAAGAGGCATAAAACGGTGGGTCCGAGTATGGCCGTCCCGAAATGGGAAGTTAGAAGTTATACCTTACACGCCCGTGTGTTGAAATGACGCCGTCCAAAATTCCCGCTACCTGCGAAATGAAAAGAGAACTCAAATGCAGATAGATACAATAATTTGAAAAATAAACGTTAAAATAATAGAGAAAGAGGACGTACCATTTGTGCGAGGATAGAAACTTACCTCCGTCGGCGCTCCGAACCTGTGAAAAAGATATTTAAAACGAATCGGGGCGTTATATATATGAAAGTGGGCCCATTTTCCTATTCATTTGCGCGAGTCGATTTGATAGGTTTTGAGCTCTGGGACCCACGGTGACGGTTTCTCACGTGAGTAGAGTCAAAACGTCCGCAGTGAGATAGAGATCATGCCTCCACGTGCGGAACGCCACCCCGCGAGATCACAGGTTGGTTTTCTTCAATTTTGTACTTTTCCCTCTTCGATTTGAAATGTTAAATTCTTTGCTTGATAGGGGTTATTTTCGAAAATGTTTGGTTTAAAGGGTCCATCTAGGGGGGGCGCCTACTTGGTAGGCCCCATTTTTGATTAAAATAGTCATTTTTCGCATTTTTTGGGCTTTTTAAGCTTAAAAACCCGCGCGGGTTTTCGGACCGCGACCGCCGCCCCGGACAGGGTGGCGGTTACACGACCGCCTCCTCGGGGGGGTGGCGCCGCCTTCTGCGATTCTCGCCCCCTGCTCAGGGCGGCGGTTTTGCACAGAATGCAAAAGAACCTCACTTAAAAGCTTTTACTTGTATTTTTAGCATTTGTACGTGTTTTTATGCTTCTCTTGATATTGTTTAGATACTAACTTACTCTTCCTTGTGTGTTTTTGGGTGTATGCAGGCAAAAGAGGAGTACATTAGATGGAGCCAGGGAGAGAGTGCGGCCCGGCTGCCGGGGTATTGGATGCCCTCTCAGCAGATGAGGAGGACACATTGCAGAGGGCCGGCATATTGCGTATATCGCGTGTGCCCCACGTTGCTCCATCCAGTCACATTCTTTGTGACCTATTTTCATATTGGGACGCGGATCGGAACACCTTCCGACTGCCAGGGGTCCGTGGTGAGTGGACCATCACTTTGGAGGATGTTTACCGCATTTTGGGGGTCCCGATCATCGGGCGGAGACTCACACTGGAGACAGCAGGGTCCAGGGCACAGATAGCTCAGTGGGCTGGTTATATGGGGGATGCAGCCATTTCTACGGGGCCGAAGAAGGGAGTGCGAGTTAGATCCATTCCTTCTTTGCCCATCCCCGTATTTCGACAGGCCATCATGGGGATCCTTGCCTCGAGACTGATCGGGGACAAGGGAGGGGATACATTGTTATACTGCTGGGGCCCCATTATTGCACGAGATAGAGGACATGGCCGGAAATACGCACAGGCGCGGACATTTTGGGGACCACCTACCATGACTTATACGGGGTGGTCCGATGCGAGGGCAGTCCTTGAGCCACCCCACTCTAGTCATGAGTTGGGTGTATGGCGTTTCATTCCGTATGGCGGGCGTGGAGGTGGCGAGATCCGGGCGGTGAGGGCAGCCCGATGGTCAGGTATGTCAGTGCTCAGAGCACCTCACCAGCCAGTAGCCACCCTTACCACGGCAGACATGGAGGCTACACCGTACCAGCTTATGGCCGGTATATGGGGAGAGGAGACTACGACATTGATCTCCTGCTCCATCACAGGGCAGCTTATTGATCGTGTGGGCCGGGTAGAGGTACATCCCTTCAGCAGGGTTCCTCAGCAGTTTGGCCTCCCCTACGCGGCTATGCTTCCTCCAGTAGCACCCGTTTATAGATCAGTCCGAGAGGCTAGAGGGGGGCCTAGAGGCCGTGGTTGGACAGCGGTTACCCCTGGCATTCCTATTACAGCCAGGGGGATAGTTCGGGCCAGAGGGAGAGCTGGTGCGCCTCAGGCACCATTACTTGAGTTGCTGCGAGTCCCGCTCATAGCGGTGGCGACCCCATAGATATTGACTCGATTACGAGGAGCACGAGAGGAGGGTCGGAGGAGGAGCGAGACGGACGGCGAGAGCGATCTAAGTGGCATGATACTCGGGATATTCGGGCGAGAGAGGGGAGGAGAGTGCGAGAGAGAGAGCCGTGGCTTCGAGGAGCCACTCTCCGAGGCCATGTTGGAGACGATGAGTCCGTTGCGGGCGCCATGTTGCCCCTACCACGGGAGCAGCCCCTCGGTCGGCGGCGGCATCGGCGGCGAGTCTTTGGCCTTGGTGACCCATCTTGGAGGCACAGCGATCCGAGTAAGTTATCCTCTCCTCCTTTCAATGCTTGTTTGTTTTAGGATTTGTTTTCGAATGTTAACTCTCCTTATATTTGCATTGTGTACACTTTAACCTCTTGCCTAGTTCCTAATTCATTTTTCTTTCTTTTCTTTGCAGAGACTGTTGATGAGTGGCGGGATCTAATCCGTAGGGTTTGCGTCGATTCTTTGATGATCCCTATGGATAAGACCCGTGCGGAGTTATCCGTGGATGCCGGAGAGCCCTCGGCGGCCGGCGAGCTGCCAGCGTCTTTGCTCCCGTTTGGCATGTGGCCAAGATGGTGTCAACTCTCCGTACAGAGTTGGCCGGCTATAGGACAGCCGAGCGTCTTATGAGGAGCCGCTCTCATGGCGAGACTACGACTGCCCCTAGGGACCCTGAGCCCTCCGTCCATTCAGAGCGCCAGCGTAGCCGGAGTCCTAGGCGAGGGCGCGCACCTTCAGCGGGATCGCGCAGGGGTTGAGAGGCCACTTGGCTTTCTGTATTTGTACTTATATTCTTTTGTGTATTACGGGCTCTTTGAGCGTTTTGACCATGCCTAGTGCATGATGGCATTGTATATAAACTTGATTTATTTATATATATGCGTCGGTTTTGGATCAAAACTTGTCATTTGTATTCTACTTTCTTTATTTCCAACTGCTTCGTGTATACTACGATGTATGTTTTATATGCTTTCTAGAATGTATGCAATGGAAAACAGATGGTGCAAATGTTTGCTTTCTTTTTGTGTTTCATGATGCTGATACATGATATTGTAGATATATTGTGATCTTAAATCTTAGTTTCTGTGAGCAATTTGGATACCTCATGATTTGTTTTGGCAAAGTGATGAAAATAATCAGTATGATGAATAACTTGCCCCCCACTCCTAACTCCACGCAACTAGTAGGATGCGAGGGCTCATCACCAAGAGCGAAGGGCGCAAGTTATGGAATATGGTGAAGTGATAGTGGTGAAAGACAGAGACGAAGCTTTAGTGGAACCAAAAGAAACCAACAAGCTCAATTCTACCCGAATGACTTCATAGTTTTGGATGTAACTTGCTTTGCGGTTTATCCGGACTTAGACCCGTAGATGGCCACATAGTAGACAAAATCTGGTTTTTAGGATTTTTGACTCTTTTGGAATTTTGAATATCGATTCATTCGTTTTGACTCAAAGTTTGAATTGATTGTTTATGACCTTTTAACATTTACTTTGTTTAGAGGACCCCCTACACTTTGCCCCATGCTTTACTGTAGGAAACATGGGTTTATCACCGTGGGCAAGGCATGGCGAGTAAGGGCATTTCCATCCTTTCCCAACCCTACGTCACTAGTAAGAGCCTTGAAGCTCATCACCGAAGGTTGGTGGGGCAAGGAAATGTGTAAAATAAAATTTTTGTTTAATCACTTCTTGACTTGTCTATTTGAGTAAAATGTCAGTATATTCTTATTTCCAAAGAGATGTGTATATGGGATAGATGTGACACTATGAAGCTTCTAGAACAGACCATAGGCAAGACACCTATCCTAAGAAGAAATCAAAGCGAGAGCAAACTTGCAAGATCTTGGTATGATTACCGTTAGGACTTCGTCATGTCTGATTTTGTTTGATAAAAGATTCTGAGTTGATTGATGATGTCGAAGATGGAGAAGTATGATTAAAGAACTTTATGCCAGAAACATCACGAGTTTGAAATAGATTACTTTGAGAATAGATTCCCTGATCACAATTTGTGTAAGAACAAGTGGACAAAATGATCCTAATTTGTATGAAAATGCAATGTAGATAGTTATATGGGTAGCGTTAGCTGCTTACGCGTAGAAACGCTTGAGGTGGAGAGAATTGACTGTTTCGCCAAACTCCTCTCCTTCTAGCGTGCATAAGAGGTATGCACCATTTCCGTAGTCCTTCATGACTCGGTATGGGCCCAACCATTTGGGCCGGAATTTCCTTCCTTCGCCGGTCTTCTTGTCGATCCGGCTGTCTAACCTTAGAACTAGGTCACCTTCGTATATGTCACGTTCATAGACCTTCTTGTTGTACTGCCGGCACATCCGGTCGGCATAGACTCTATGTCATTGTTCAGCATCTAACCTAGTTTCATCCAGACTTTCTAATTGAGAAAGACGCGCTTCTCTGTAAGCGTCCTCATCCAGAATCCCTTGTAGCGAAATGCGGAGACTGGGGATTTCAACTTCGAGTGGGAGAACTGCTTCTGACCCAAATACCAATGAGAAAGGAGTTGCTCCTGTTGGCATTCTTATCGAGGTTCGGTGGGCCCACAAGGCCGGATATAACTTTAAATGCCAATCCCGTTTGTTTTCTTTTACCGTTTTAAGGAGAATGGCTTTCAACGTCTTGTTTGTTGCTTCAGCCTGCCCATTGGCTTGGGGATAATATAAGGAAGCCGTATGATGGCTTATTTTGAACTTACTGCATAGCTCCCGAACTTCTTCGTTTTTGAAAGAAGTTCCATTATCTGAGATAATGATTTGCGGGATACCGTATCTGCAAATGATTTGGTTTAAAATGAACTTAGCGATTACGGAACCAGGCACAATTGTAAGAGGCATAACCTCTACCCATTTAGTGAAATATTCTGTGGCCGTAATTATAAAATTGTGGCCGTCTGTGGATGAGGGAGAGAATTTCCCTATTAAGTCTAGGCCCCATGTAGAAAAGGGCCACGGAGTAGCGATTGGTTGCAAAACTTGTGCTGGCATGTGGATCTCATGAGAGAACTCCTGACATTTATGACACCTGCGTATAAACTCTATTGTGTCATGTTCTAGAGTGGGCCAGAAATAGCCCATTCGATGTATTTTTCGAGCAGTGGCATGGCCACCGAAATGGCCTCCACATATACCGCTATGGGATTCATGGAGAATCCTCTTGGACTCTTCTGTGTCAACACACCTTAAGAGCATCCCATCGAATGCTTTCCGATAGAGCACCTGCTCTATAATGACGTATTTAGCTACGATAATGCGTAACCGTCTTCTTTGTTGAGGTGTAATTCCTTCTGGGTACTTATGGTCCATGATATAACTAATGATATCAGCGTACCAAGGGCACTCAGATATAGCAGGTCGGGTTTCGACGTAGTATACGCATTCATCTGGAAAGTCTAAGTCTACTAAGTCGCCTCCGTCTAGCGGGTTATCAGCTAACCAATCTGCAATGATTTGTCCTTTAACTGACTTCTGGTTTACAAATGTTAATTCGAACTCTCCCATTAAGGTTATAAAACGTCCAGCCTTTTTGGACAAGGACCCTTGTGTGAGAAAAGTCCGTAAATGGTCCGTCTTTACTATGACCCTTGTCTCTTGATTTAGCATGTAGTGTCTTAGGCGTTTAGTAGCAAAGACTATGGCAAGACATTCTCGCTCTGCTTGTGTATAGCGCGTTTCGTAGTCGAGCAATGTTCGGCTAATGAAATAAATCGCACGCTCTCTTTTGTCATCGTCTTCTTGGGCTAGCATGCAAGCTAACGAAACATCGGTAGCCCGTGAGTACAAAATTAAAGGGCGATCTAGCTTTGGTGGCATTAGCGTGGCGGTAATAGCGAGAAAGCGCTTGGCAGCGCATCAAAAGCTTCATTGCAATCTTCGGTCCAATCAATGCTATAGTCTTTCTTGAGTAAATTGTTGATTGGATGAACGGCGAAGCTTAGATCCGGGATAAATCTCCGGATTGCACCCAACTTTCCAAGAAATGATCTGATTCTAGATTCATTCGAGGGTGGGACCATTTCGAGGACAGCCCAAATTTTGGCTGGATCAACATCGATCCCTCGTGACGATATGATGTAACCTAGGAGCTTTCCTCCTGTTACACCGAAGACACATTTCTCTGGGTTTAGGGTAACTCCATATTCTATTAGGCGTGAAAGGATGATGCGGAGTACTTCAGGATGGTCACAACGCTTCTTGGCCTTAGCCAACAAGTCATCTACGTAGGATTCCATGATTTTATGGATTAAATCGTGAAATATGTATGTCATGGCCCGCCTGATGCATGTTAGCAGCGTTCTTGAGACCGAATGGCATAACAGCGTAGCAATAGGTTCCCCAAGGAGTTATAAACGTGGTTTTGGCTTGATCTTGCTCGGAGATTTTGATTTGATTGTATCCCGAGAATCCATCCATGAGAGACAAGAGTTCAAAACCTGTTGTTGCATCAACAATAACGTCTATGGATGGTAATGGGAAGTCGTCCTTAGGGCAAGCTTTGTTGATATCTCGAAAATCTATGCAGATGCGTATCTTTCCGTTCTTCTTGAGAACGGGAACGATGTTGGATACCCATTGGGAGTAGTCAACTGGCTTGATGAATCCTACCTGAAGGAGTTTTATTACCTCCTCTTTTACCATGAGGGCTACTTTGGGCTTCATGGGTCTTGATTTTTGTTTAATTGGCTTCGCATCTGACCTAGTGACGAGGTTGTGTACCGCAATGTGGGGTGCGACTCCTGTCATCTCTTTATAATTAAATGCAAATGCCTTCTGATGTTCTTTGAGAACTTGGGTGTGTATTTCCACTTCCTCTGGGGTTAATGAAGAACCTAACTTTAAAATTCTTGGTTCATCTTCCGTTCCGATATTGACATCGATTGTTTCTTCAATTAAAGAGGCATTACCCTCTTCGAACTCAGGTGGTGCCGGAGGTAGATCTATATCATCCCCGTTTTCCACCACGTATATATTAGGTTCTTTTTGTGAGGGAAGATTCATTACGGGATTTCCGAAGTAGGAAGATGAATGCGAGATCAGAGATAAATCTAGCGTGTGATAGGAGAGATGTAGTGCTGCAAAGGCATTTAAGTAATCCAAAGTAGCCGCATCATTTCCAACATGGTCTAGGACGGTAGATTTACTTCCGTTTGAAAGAGGATCCATCATTGTTTTTATTAATGGTTCGTTACGAATGGATACCGTGAAATGAGTATCTTCTAGCTCATTGTTTGGAGTAAAACGTGATGCTGAGGTTGCTATTGAATCGGCGAGAAGATTTTTTTCTCGCGGGATTGCTTCAATGGATATGAAGTTGAATGCCTTGCTTAAATCTACTACAGCGTTTTTGTAAAGTTGCAAGTGTTCGGCTTTAGTTTCATATACCTCTGAAACTTGGTTTGCAACTAATTGCGAGTCTCCTAAAACTCTGATATTATCGATACCAATTCTTTTGGCTAAGGTAAGGCCAAGGAGGAGGGCTTCGTATTCAGCGCCGTTGTTTGTACATTCAAAGTTTAATTTAAAAGAGAATGGGAGGACCTTCTCTTCGGGCAGGTAAAATTATACCTACCCCGCTCCATAATGGCATTTAGCTCCATCGAAATGGAGAGTCCAATACTTAGGCTGGGAGTATGGATGTAGGTGTATCTGCTGTGTTTGCATACTCTACTTCTACCATACAGAGATCTTCTGCTGGCAAGGAACCAACACCTAAGGAAAATCCTATGCCTACTGAATCGAATGGTAAGAACATTGGTGAATCTTGTTCTATCAGCTCAACGATCTTTGCAGTAGTCCCTAATGATACTATTTCTTTAGTTTTACCTTTAGGGGTTGGAATTGTCTTAGCTATGTTGGTAGTTTCAAGATCCGTTGTAGGTATCAACTTTTCCTCTGGCTTTGAGTCAGAGGGTTTGTTAAGTTGATTTGTTGGCAGTTCGAATTCTGAGTGTACACCTGGTCTCTTCTTTAAATCAGCTAGGTGTACGTCAAATGGCTTTGGATCACCTTTGGCTACAAATACCTTTCCCAGATGTAGGAATCTTACTTCTTGGAATAGCGTGGAAGGGATTGCCTTCATTCGGTGTATCCATGGCCGGCCGAGGATCATATTATAGTTAGTTTCCCGATCTATAATATAAAACTCAGTCAGGATTGTTTTAGGTCCTAAGGTGACCGGTAGTATTATAGTTCCTATCGATGTGGCTTTAAGGCTATCGTAGCCTCTCAAGGTATTTCGTGTAGTAGAACAGTTTGTTTCTCCATATCCCAATTTTTGGAGAAAAGAGAAAGGAACTATGTTAACCGCAGCTCCGTCATCAACCATTGCCCGTTTTACATAGTTATTATAAACTTGTACTTGCAAGTGTAGGGCTGGATCGCCTCGGCGTGCGATCTCAGCATCTGTAGGCATTTTACTTATTTCGAATATGAATTCAACATCCCTATCCGCCTGTCCCGGTGGATAAACATCAAAGTCTATATGATTTACCTGCGCTTCCGGTGGTGGAGTGATACTAACTAAATGACCCAAACCTAACGCCTCTAAAAGAGCAGCCCTATGAGCAGGGGAATTCTTTAGTAAATCAAGGAATGAAATATGCGAGAAGGTTTTTGTTAGATCATTAATTAGATCATAAGCACCCATGGGTTTTGCTATGGTTTGCTGGATGTTATCTGTTTCCGGCAGGTGGCTTGGACTTGGTTGAGAGAAATACTCTCGTGTTCTCGTAATTGCTTCAACGGGTAATTCGGAGTCTAACTCTACTAATCCAACTACCTTAGGTCGTGGTTGACTTCCTAGTTGTGGCGCGACTAACGGATTTAGTGAGGTTGAGGCCTCGTGATCGTTGTTTCCTGTTATTGCACCTTTGTTTGTTCCAGTTGGTTTCAACCTATCGCTATCATGATTTGGGAGTGGATCATTAAAGATCTTGAGAGGGGCATTCTGAGGGGAAACTGCCCCTGCGAAGGTACTTGCCGTTGGTGACGTAGGATCTGCTAAGAACATATCCATAAAAAATTGTTTTTGTTCACTTGGCAAGCGTTGCATGAATTTGTTGTAATCACGACACGTTCTAGTGTCATGACCCCGAATTTTATGGAAACCACAATAAGAATTGGGGTTGTAATTCCCGTTTTGTTGGTTTGGTGTGTATTGTGGCCTAAAATTCCGATCAAACTGTTGCCTATTAGGACTAAAGTTTTGTTGTTTCTGGTTTTGATTTTGGTTTTGATAACCAAAGGAGTTTTGGTTTGGTCCTTGTATGGGATTTCGCCGTTGTTGTTGTTGTGGATTATTAAAATCCACTGTATTGATCGTCGGGGTAAAATTGTTGTTTCTTTGGTTGTTTGTTTGTGACGGAGTATTAATGACATTTATCCTCTTGGGCTGGTCAGTTACTCCATCTGTTGTTACCCCACGATTTTTGTTAAGGATTTTGGGTCCTTGATTGACGCTTGTAGTGGTTGTAGTGTTTTGAGTAGGGGTGATTAACCTCCCGTTTGCTCCATACGTCTTACGGCCACTATCTATCGCTGCTTGATCAATTCGCAGAGCGCTCTCAAGTACCTCGTCATAAGTCCTTAGTGGGAACTTCTGGACTTCTTCCTTCACTTCTCTGCTAAGAGAATGAAGGAATAAATCGCATAGTTCCATCTGATCCATGTTTGGAGCGCTTGCCGAGGAATAAAGGACTGTGCGCCACCTTTGGATGAAATGGGCGACAGACTCGTTATGTTCTTGCTTGATGTGCAAGAACTCCCTGATTCCTGTCCTTAATAGTTTGTTCATGTCGAAGGCTTTGATGAACTCAGACACGAGTTGTTTGAATGAATGTATGGAAGCCTCGGGTATTCTGTAATACCAATCGAGGGCAATGCCTTCCAGAGTTTTGGGGAATATTTTAGCAACAACCCCATCCCATGGGAGTAGTTCACGAATGGCTGTAGCGTAAGCTTTGATATGCGCATTCGGATCTCCTTCTCCTTTGTATTTAGGCAAATCGGGAAGAGGCCTTGGAAGCATAACGCTTCGTATGGCGAAATCTAAGGGCTCCTTTAAATATTCTGAATAAGTCCCTATCGCATACGTCTCAACCATTGATGGTGCCTGTTGAGGAGGCGGTGGCGGAACGGGTTGTTGATATGGCGTAACGTACGCGTTAGCAGGGGCATAAGGCAATCCTTGCATTTGAGTAAACATGCCGGGGGATGAGTACAAATCCCCTTGTGGTGATTTGGAGTACATGTTTAAGTACGAAGGGGTACTATCCAGGAATGGATTGCTTTGTACTGGACCTAGAGGAACAGTACTGGCGATAGTGGGTCTAGTTGGCACTTGTTGTGAATATTGAGGAGTCATACCTAATGTGCCTACTCCTGTGAGGAGATCCACTTGGCTAGGATGGTGCGGAGGATTGGAACTCCCTGTTTGTATGATTCTTGAATTTTGACTTGCTTGGGCAAGTTCTAATCCTCTAACCTTTTCCATTAGATTTGAAATGACTTCGTTTGGTGAAGCCATGATATCGTGCCTTGGTGGCGTTTGTTGTATATCCCGGTGTTGTATAGGCATGTGATAGCCTGTCATGAACTGATTGCTATCTTGCCAAGTTTCTCTGAGAGTATTTTCCATACGTGATGGCATAGGGGAATTTTCTTGAGGAGAGAACTCGGGCTGTATCTGCAAAGTTCCTACAGGTGGGTACATGCCTTGAGAGCGTTGTTCACTCCTAGGATAAAGTATTGATTGTCCATCGTCTAAGACCAAGTATGGATCCGATTGTCTACTAATAGGCGGTCGGAATAATACCTGAGGAGATGAAGCAGACTCTCCAGTTAATGTCATATTGTTCGAGCCTGAAGGCTCTGTTTGTGTTTGATCAAGTTGCTCCAACCCCTCTGTTTGGTAGGACGAGTTATATCTAGTCCTTGGTGTTTGTGTTGACAATTGATTAGTTGAATAGTTGTCACCCCATATTGAGAGTGAGGGTGATGACTGCCTATTCTGTTGGGCGTAGTATGCCTCAAGACCCAAGAGGGGTCTGCCGTATGCATCTAATCCCGACATATTCGGGGGGTATATGAATACCCGCAGAATAATGGGAAGGAGCGAAGGTGATGTGGAGAAGATGAAACTTCTCAAAGAGAAGGTGAAAGAATTGCTTGTTTCACGTCGGGTTCACCAATTTTGTTGGTGGAAAAGCAAATGCTAATGAGGTAATGAGAGCGGTGAGAATCAACAAGTGACTTCTTCCAATTTTGTACGCGGAAAAAAGCAACAAAGGCGCGTGAGAATCAACAAGTGACTCTTCCACGTACCCGACCTCCCGAGGTCGTGCCGAGACAGCCGGTGGGGGTAGAATGTGCAGACAAACTAGTTAGGCAGTCTAATGTCTTCAACACGCACTAATGGTATTTGCGAATCTAAGGCAAAGAAGGCCCTTCTAACTTGGACTGGTGTGATAGATCGATCAGCGAGGATGACTGCTCGAAGGCTCCAATCAATATCGAGCTCTGGCGTGATTCGATCTATGGGTTGTGGGATGCGTGGAAAATGACCCGGGATGGTTTCGTGTATTTCTCCTGATAGGGTCATATGGTAAATATGGTCGATTCTATGGACGATTCTCTGGCCTAGTCCAAAATTCTCTAGCTTCGTTAGCTGTTGTATTTAGTAGGGATAACTGTTGAATGATGAGAGGTGGAATCGGAGTAGACTGAAATACTAATTTACGTAGGCCAGTGTCTATGTCGAATTCTTTTATGGATTCGTTAGGCTGTGGGATCTGCGGATCACAACCATAGACTCTTGGTTGTTGCGGTCCCGTTATGGTCATACGGGAGATCAAGTTCTGATCCCTAGTATCCAATAGTCGTAAGCTTTTTCAGCTTCTATGTTTAGAACCAACAGTTGTGCGATCTTCTCAGAATACCTTACAGGCGTTCTCGCAACTTGGATTCTTAAGCTGGTATCTATATCTACTAGGGTGTCTCCAGCGTCTGGCTGTGGAACTAAAGGATCACACCCGAATGTTTGTTCTCTTTCGAGCCCTTCTACAGTCATGTGGGTATTTTCTAGGGTAATCTGTAATTTGGCTGATTTGACCAAAATAGATGCGCTTGGTCGTCTTCGATGTTTAACCCTCTCAACTGTATCCTGATCTGTTGGAAGTCTGTTGTTGTTTGGAAGACTTGTATCCTAAGGTTTTGGTCAATGTCAGTTATTGCTACTACGGTATTGGGCTGAGGCACAATTGGCTCGAAAATGTATTCCCTGGGCTCCCTAGGTCCCGTAATTGTCATGCAAAAGCAGTAATGAAACAAACAAGTAATAAAGTAAAATCTAAGTGCACTTCTAGCATATATAATTTCTTTTTGTATTTTCCGGCAATTTATAAGAGAGTAGCTATTTAAAATATTTAAAATTGACAACTAAACTAACAACGTAAAAACAAACAAAATAGCCGAGTGTAGCTATTTGTCTGTGCGATTTTGTATATCTATTCTAAACAACGAAATAACTAATCTATCTGCAAGATTCTCGATCCTACCTCAGAAGTGAGGAATGAATCATAGTTTCTCAGAAACTATCAATCCCCACAACCTCCCTGGCAATATCGAGAATGGAAATAACTGAAATAAAGTGATTAACTACTTTATTTGATAAGTTCTAACTAAAACTTTGAAAGATGGAACCTGGATTTCGTAGAACAGTGGCGAATCCGACGGTGTGTGTGTTCTTGTCCCCTCAGTATGATCTCTTCGTTCTTTGTGCTCACGTGAATCCAGAAAAGCGTGAAATGCTTGCATCAACAGGAATAGATATTTGGATCAATGGACAGCCTTCAAAATGCAGACAGAATAGAATGCGGATAGGAGAGGGATAGCACAAGAGTACAGAGCTTGGCCTATGCAATTCCTAGCGGGGTCTACTGCGAATCATGCAACAAAGAGCGTCCAGAACCTGAGACTAGTCTGTATGAAGAGCAAAACCTGCAACTTTAATGGCTGCCTAGACCATTCTACTCCAAAACAATAATGTTGTCTGCACAAGTTGGATCTGTGGCTTACCAACAGTAACACAAAGCTAAAACAAACCTGCAACAAACTATGCTACCAATCCTAAGCAAACTAAAACGACCATAGCACTGAAAACATGAAAATTGGAGTGAAAATGGTGGCCCAAATAATGTTTGCACTTGCACAAGTTGGATATGTGGCTTACCAGCTGCAATACAAAACTAACCAAAGCACTCAATGAGAAACCTAAGAATTCTAAGCAAAGGAAAACTAAATCTACTGCAACAAGAAATTTAAAACAAACTTTGGAGCAAAATTCAGAACTAAAATCAGGGGCCATTTGCATGTGCACAAACCATGCATTTATAGGAATCCAAACATGCAAAGATCAAATCTAAACTGAACTCCTAAACATTAAACAAAAGAAAAACACTATTCCAGGGGACCAAAAACATAAATGCATGCTCAAGTCGGCAAGAAAAGCTGGTAAAGCGTTGATTTTTGCGTGCGCTCCGTCAAAAGCACGTTCTGGAAAACGCGCACAGGACCGCCGCCCTGCTCAGGGCGGCGGTTACAGGACCGCCGCCCTGTTTAGGGCGGCGGTCACGAGACCGCCGCCCTTCCGGGCGGCGGTTTCGTCACTGAAGACCAAAAAGCCAAGAAAAGAGGAAAAATAGGGAAAACAAAGCACGCGGGGGCTAAGCGGGGCATGCGGGATGTTAACGCATATCCGTAAAGCTTCTCTGGATCCCGAACACCTTGCGAAGAGACCTGTATCATCATCGGGGCACTTATTACACCGTTCCGCAGCACAGTACCTTACAATTTTGGGTACGTACAGTTTCCCTAGTAATATTTCTAGTTTTTGGACCTCTTTAGACACCTAATCCACCTAGCTCATTCAAGTTTTCTTATGGATTATAACGATAAATATTGTGATCATTTTAAACTTATATTGGGCCATGTTAGGTTCAAAAATAGTTAATTATTTTCAATGGATGATGGTGGCATGTTTTGGGATGTGAAAGTATGGCATTTGGATTAGAATGGTAGGACTTCAAAAACTTAAAATTGAAAGCTAGTTATATCATCCTTTCTTGGTTTTCTAAACCAAAATATTTGGGTGTGATATATGATATAGGGGTAAAGGAACAAGCTATGGAAACTCTAAGATAAAGTTAGTGATTATTTTAACTATGTGGTTATATGGGATATATTTTTGTTTTATATTTTGTACCTTAGATGTGTTTTATACACCATTATAGACATTATTGTTAAATATAGCTATCACCCTTGTCGTCAATTTTTGTTTTGTTTAGCCCCAACATCAGTTGACCCTAGAGGAAAGTGCTAAATCTAGTGCATATTTGAGGGTCATGTTGGTAGTTTTCTATTTGTTCAAGAAGGAGAATGGACCTTGAAGTGGAATTTCACTCAATAAAGAAAATTCATATTTCTCATATGGCATATGTAACACCCACAGGTGGCTTCATGCATATATTATACACACAACTTATTAGCCTTTATTTGATGATATTTTTGTCCTTTGACCTTCCCATCAACAATTTCCTTAAGAGTGATCCATATGTTGTACATCTAACTGTGTAAAAACTTGTAGAGAAGTTGTGATGATGATGATGTAGATATACTTATTTTTGGTAGCTACAGTCTTCTGAATAATAGTTTCTTTTACTTAATACACATGATGGTGAATCAAATTTGGTTTCAAAGGGACATATTTTACTGAGAAAATAAACTATGTGGGAGGATGTGACACATGTGATGGTTTTTTATTCTTGCCCCTTCCTATGAATTCTAGAAGGAAGTCTATTTCTACAGGTGGGGGATATAGTGACCACCAGTTTCACTCCCTTTGATAACACTAAATCCATGCTTTATTCATGATTGAGACATTTGGATTTATTTTTTCTGGCTATTTAATTTAAATAATTATTATTATGTCATCATGTAGTGGTGAGTTACTTAATTTTTCTTATCAAGATGACGTGCGAGGCATATGATGCCAATTTACTATTGTTTTCATTATTGTTTGGTCTAGTAATGTTATTTAGGATGTTAATACAAGATTTAGAGGGATTATATATTTATATATTATGAAATTATCATTTTGGTAGATTATCTCATTATGGATAGAAGTTGATTAATTAATTTGAATGGTTTAGTTTGAGGTGGATTTGTTTATTTAGATGTATGTAGTATCATTTCACTTGGTTTATTGTATTGAGTAGGTATGATGATGTGTGAATCAAGTGTGAAAGATACATGTTCACTAGAAGAGAACATGGGACTCAGGGCTTGCACTTACAAGATTGGTCAATTACTCGTATGGGTTGAATCCTTACCTCTTGATTGATTGGTTTTACCTTTCTTTCCTATAGCCTTGATGGAAATGAGAAATCCATCACCCTTTTGTATGAGTTGTGTCTTTTGGCTTGGTCACCTTTGTTTTTATCTTCTTAGTTTCATTTTGGTATTGATTATTTTAATCTCTTATTTAAATCCATTTTAAGGGTTTAATGATTCCTACTTATATTAGTGATGATTTTGTTATTTAATCATGTTTAAGGAGGTATGGGACCACCTAATTATGGGTTAGGTGGGCCCCACCACCTCACAAAGTGTGTCACTTTTCCCAAACCCAAATTTGGGCTAAAAGTGGAATTTGTAAGAGGTGTTTTACTTGTTGGGGGTCTCATTTACACTAAAATGGACCCCTTGGACCCTACCTATGGGTAGGAGGACCTTTTTCAAGGTTCAAATGGGATTTCCCTCCCATTTGAGCCTCTCTTGTCCACATCCTAATTAATGAACTTGTTTTAAGAGCCACTTGAGAATTTGGAGGAGATTTTATTTTTAATTTTGTGAGATATTCCTCCATTAATTCTTTTTTCTTATGTATGATGGAGACTTGGGATGTCTTGTTTTGAGAAGGAGATGGGTGACACATGTCACCCTCTCATTAGTGTGAATATTTTAGATCCTCCTTATTATTCCTCCATTTGGGGGTAAGGAATTCTCACCTATTTTTTTTCTTTTTTCTCTTGGAGTTTTTGGAGAGATTGGAGGAACTAGGGGCTTGAAGAGATTGGCGTGCATTTGGGAGTTGTTTTTTTTGGATTGTGGGGTAGGCCTCACACCTATTGGTTTGGCTTTATGTTGTTTAAGAAAATTATGGATTGGTATGCTTGTTTTGGTCTTGGATTTTTCTGTGTGTTGGTTGATGGATGTTTGATCTTGTATTTCCTTTGTTTTCTCCATCCATCTCACTTGAAATGGATTTTGGAGTGTTGGGAAGAGGAAATAACCCCTCTTGAGAAGCATGGAGCTTCTTGGTTGTGTTTTGGGTTATGGAAGAAATAAGGAGTGGGGTTCTTGAGATTTATTGAAAAGTGATGAATTCAATTGGAATTTAATAATGTGATCAAATGGGAAATATTTCCCTCTTCCCCCTCATGAGAATCTTGGAGCTTCTTGTTGGTGTTGGTTTATGGTTTTGTGTTTGTTGGTGTGTATGAAATTATTTTCTTTCCTCCCTTACCTTGTGCATCTTAAAGGAATGTAACCTATATCTCCCATGGGCTTGGAGGGAGGCTAACATTTCATCCACTTATGGAAATGACATGTAATGATGCCAATTGGTTGGGTGGACAACCAAGCCACCTCTCTTGTGTTTGGAGACTTTTTGATGGAGTTGGAGCTTAAATTTATTGCTTAGAGATATGGAAGGATTCAATAAAAAAATTGACACATTGTTCCCATTTTAGGTAGGCTTATCGACTAAAAATTTTAGAGTATGTGTAAGTTTCATGATTTTTTTTAAGTGGAGGGGAAATAAAAGTTGGTGTTAAATTATGGTGGAAAGAATTCCATTTTATTCTGTCTCAAGCTTGTTAGGCGGATGGGAGAAAATTGTCGATCTTATGATAATAATGAAACCCATTTTGTTTTTGGGCTTATAGGGGTTTTGGATGAGGTTAATTTTTTTAGCTTGTATAAAACCTTTTTCACTTTACTATTACATTGAAGGATGTGTGTTGTATAATAGAAGTATTATTTTCAAATGTAGGTTTAATTGCAAATAATTCTTATGGTTATTAGTGATATTAACGTGGATTAAAGGGAATAGATATCTTAGTTTTAATCCTTTTAGTAAATTTGCATTGGAAATAAAATTGGTATAATGGTGTAAGGAGAAATATTGTTCTTACTTCATGGTGTTTACAAGAGGAACCTTGTGTTTTGTTTAATAAGGATCAAAATTATGTTTGGTTTAGATGTTTGAGATCATCGGGTATGTTTTCCAAAATATGGATTGATATCTCAAAAGTATTATTTGGAAAAGAAGATATGGGTTTAACTTGTGTATATTCCTCCACTAAGTAGACTCTTGACTCATTGTTTATAGAAAAAAGAGATTTAGTTCTTGCTTGTATCTCATTAAATATTTCTAAGAAATATGAAACCCTTCACTAAAAACATTAATGGAATCATAATGGAATGTAACTTAGATAATTATAATAAGGGATTTGGTTATATCTTGGTCTCAAAATTAACATTTATTCCTTGGATTTTAAATATTAAATTCAATTTCTTAAATTTCCTGTATAAATAGGGTGTAAAGAAAATACTTGATGCCTAAATTTTTTTACATGTGAATGTGGGTGAAGTTAGATTTTTACAAAATGTATATCCTTATGTGATCAACCCTAAAATAAATTTGTACTATTAATGCTTAAAGATTGGATTAAATTAAAATTATGAGTTTGGTTTTATATGGTTTGAATCTCTTATCTTGGATTAAAAAGTGTGTGGTTTTTATATTTTTATATATGTTAATGAAAATGTGTGTGTTTGTGTATGTGTATAGAAACACACACATATATACCTACTGTTAGTGCCCATTCTGATCCTTGTGTATTCTTAGCACCATCTTTACAAAATTATCAATTGTTACTTAGTATGGTCTTTCATTTCCCCATGTTGTTCCTCATTTATCTCTGCATTGTGAGATTTTTTCATGGTCTTGGTGATATAAACCTTTTCATAGTCTTTATTTGTCCCTTAGTTCCCTGTAGTACTTGTTATCACACTTCAAGAAGGTTTGGAGGGATCCCTAAATCTCATTTGTAGGTTCAAGAAGTTCCAAGGGTGATATTACAAGTTTATATTGTTCCTTACTAATTTCTTAATTTTTTATTGATTTGAATAATTCGTACATATTTGAAGGTTGAATTAATGATTATTATCAATCCCTTCCATCATTTGTGCCCCCTTAGCACTATGTTTAGACCTTGCAATATGAGACTTAACGTAATTCCTATGTTTCTTTAAATTTAAGATAAAAATACACATTTGAAGGTCCCATGGTGGTCCCTAAACCTTCACATTGTCATTACAATACAAAAGAAAAAGTACCCATCTAGAAAAAATTAAGTATTTTTGTAGTGGTGGGTACTTTGTATTTTTACGATGCAAGCCTACATATTACATGCCCATGCGTGACCCCTTAGAAAGGAATATTCAAAGAATTAGGGGAATGTGAATCCTTAGAATAATTTTTCTATTTTCATGAAGAACTATGAATTACAAATGAAAAGTCCAAACCTCATAAAAGGTATATTTAGGGAATATTCCCTTGTCCAGAAATTTAAGTGGAAAATTCAAATTTTTACAAAACGTAGGTTGTACTTACACTCGAAAGGCCCGAAGTGAATATTTCTCGAATCATGAAGCCGCGGAGGAAATATACAGCTTCACAGTGTTACAGTTGGTAGCTTTACAATTACTTCCTTTATACAAACTACAATTTGATCCCTGTCATCCTAAAAGGGGCACGTGGCACATTATTAAAGCTATAATGAAAAAGGTAAATTTATAGTTTTCGGTTTTAGTTGGTGAAAGATTATGAATTACATTTTTTTCCTCGAGTCCCATAGGGGACACATGTCATGATTTGGAAACAAAAGGAAAATAATACAAATGCACAATTGTGTAGTTTGTAGTAGTTGCAATATTACAAACTATATTTCTACTACCACAACCCAACGAGTTAGACACACGTCGTTGTCTTGGGATATTAGAAAGAAAAACAACACGATAACTCACAATTTTTCATTTTTTTTATAAAATTACAAACTTTCTATGAAGTCCCGATGTCTAAAAAAGGTAACTAAGTGGCTCATCTATCCATGTGTAAGGAACAAATTCAAACTTGACAATATGAATCAATAGTTGCAAATGAAGTAAACATGAGGGTAGATGCTGTCATTAATGGAAGCATTCAAAGAGCAATATAAGGCTATAATTTGTGAAAATTTAACACTTTTCCTCCAAATTTCAAGTTCAAACAGAGATCTATTACCCTTAAATGATGTTGGTGAAATAATTTGTTGTGTGGAAATTTACGTGTTTCCACCAATGCTCATAGAACTATGCCCCTCCTTCTTGTGTATGGGGAGAACACCATTATTGAATGTGCAACTATCCTAATTCTATCTAATGTTGTGGGGGTGGCTAGTAGGCCGAGGATCACACATGAACACTTCACTGAATTTGTGGAAAAGTTATTATACAGGTACAAGGGAGGAATTTACAGCGGTGAGAGGTGAACGAGAGAAATTAGGAAAGGAAGGCTATTGTTGTGAGTAGGAAATAACAGATTTCACACACAACAACTAGAGTAGTTCATCATTCAATTAGAGGAAGACAAAAATGTAATTAGTGACTGAAAAAATAGAGACACATAATTATTTAGGTTCATCTATCAAGAACACCAAGTTCCTTCTTGATCACCATGTTTGTAAAGTTGAAAGAGAGAGAGAGTAGAGGAAAATATGAGAAAAGGAAATGGAAGAAATGTAGATTTTTATTTCTTATGTAGTGATGAATACAAAGCTCAATCAATCTACAAAAATCCACAATTTCTACCAAGAACTAAAATTTTCAAGATTTCAGGATCCTTTGGAATGGAGAAGCCATCCCAATTTATAGCCTTGTGAATTTCCTTCTCATATACCCCCACATGAATCTTCATGTTCCTATTCCAATTTTGACCTTTCAATTTCCCTTAGAAGAGACAAATTAAGTACCTCTCTTATAATTTCAAGAGAATAATTTAAATTTTTTCAAATATTGTCACTTAAGAAAATAGGAAAAATACTATGATTGTGTACTGATGAAGAGTAAGCAGAAAGGGAAAGAAGAGGATAAGGGAAAGGGATTGGAAGATCTGATAAAAGAAGTTACCTATGATGTAGAACTTGCTGATTTGAGGCATGATGATCTCACTTTCCTCCTCCTTCCCGATATACATATACCTCAGAAGCTTACCGAATGAGTGTTTAGAAACACTATTGAGAGACATCTTGATGTGAGCTTGAGATGAACATGGTCATTACTTATGATGATGAATTATTGATCTCAAAATGAGAGTGAGGATCAATCTCTTGCTCCTTGGGATTTCAAAATTGTCATTCATGGTGCTCCAACCTCTTGATGCTTGCATTCCTGTCCCAAAGCACTACATTGAAACATTGCCAAATATTCCTTTATCGACCTATAAGATACGAGCTTTTGAAGGAAGAAGGATGAGATATTTTATAGCTCACTTGGCTTGGATAGATAAATCAAATCACTGAGATCAACTCAAAAATATCACCTCGATGAGATTAGTTAGCCAACTCACTTGACAAGATGATGATGTTTTCCCCTAATGATCTTAGATTTCAATGGAACCTTAAGTGAAGATCACTTATATGACGTTATTATCTCAATATTTACTATGATGTTTGCATACCTAAATATTTTTTTTCCTTTATAGGAAAGGATGAGATATTGAATAGCTTACTTGACCCATCCAACTCAATTCAACTAGCTCATTGAGCTCACCTTAACCAACTCATTGAGCTCACCCAGCTTAACTCACCCAACTCACTTGGCTCAAACAACTCATTTAAAATAGTTTTCCTTGATTATATGGTGGTGAATTAAAGGCTAGATGATGAAATTTTATGATGAATCATTGGATTACTTGACACCTTTTAATTCTTTCTAGTTGCTTTCAAGTGGTGAGGCTCCCACCTTTGCATGCCTTGAGATGTTACTCGCCTTACTTCGGACACCATTGAGCTCAAGATGATACTTCGGGGTCCTTGTGAAGAATTAGTTTATTTTCTTGAGATATTAAATCATATTACAATCCCATGAATATTTTAAAAATAAATGAGATGAGGGAAAATGGATCTAACTATAACTTTTTGCATCTAAAACAGAGACTTTCTATTTTTAGCAGGTAGGACCAGGACACATTACTTTTAGGACATATCTCTTATTTTACTAAAATTTTATCCTTAAACCCTTATAAAATTAAATTATCCCCAGTTAATGATAATTTTATATTTTTATCAATTTTCTATTTTTATAAAGTGCTTTTGTGCTTTTTACTTTTTTTTGTAAAATTGCCAATTTTTCCCTGCCTTCCATTTGAACCGCTTTTTTATTGTTCTAAGTGATTAGAAATTAAAATTTGAGGTAATTAATATTTGTATCATGTGAAGCGGAATGCAATATGATATTTTTATAAATTGTAAAAATTACCTTAGTTTTCAATAGAGACATCTTTGTTACATTCAGCTCCTCATTACGATCTTGTGCTCCAAATTTCACCGTGTTCCACCCACTGGAATTCTTAGAAATTGAAAAATTAGTTTTCAGAGGTAGGATTTAAATTTTTAAAGATTTCATGGCATACATAAATGGATTCAATGAGATTTATTTATCACAAATATGATTTTGAGGATAAAATTCTACTCAAACCCTTGGTATGATCAATTTCCTGGTTCACTAGTGGTGAGAAAATATTCATTCTTGTAATCGTGGATGCTTTGGAATGATTTGAGTATTATGATGGATGAGTTTATAGGTATTTTATTGCTTCATGGATTCAAAAATTGATTATTTGTTGAACTAGGTAAGGAAACCCTTAGTATTTAGTCATTTGCGAGGCTTTAATGCTTATATAATACTCAAATTTACACATGATAAAGTAGAAGCAAATAGGGCATAATTAGGGTTTTCAATATTATTAGTATGGGGAAAAATTTAAAATCTCATTTATCCTATAAAGATAGAGATAATATGGGTAGGAAAATTTTCCCTCACTTGGGCTTCTCATGTGTCATTGCGTGGTTAGATGATGAGGGAAGGATGAGAACCACATTTTAGCACCATGAGGGCTGAGTTTAGGCGTATGAGGAACCATGAAAGGGGATAAAGAGATGAAATTTTTTTATTGTACCATCTCTACCCTTGGGATATGGATAGGAGGGATAGAAAAATGTAACCTCAAGTGGCGATGACAAATGGTAACCTATGATTCGAGTGCGGTAATGAGGAGGAGAATCTTGTTTTAACAGGGCTGCAGATTGCCTAACTTGGGGTCATATAAGGAACTTGGAAGTAAAAAATGGGTGAAAAACATTTTATTATCCCCTCTATCCCAATAGGATAGAGATAAAAGGGACAAAAAATGTGTCTCAACCAAGAGGTGACAAGTGTTCTCTTTGAAAATTGACTAATCATGAGAGAGCATACATGCGAGATAGAAAAACTTGAAGGAAAGGTTTCGAAGCTCTAGGAGGTATTTTAAGATTAAACATTGTAATATTTTGACTCAAAAGATACTTCTAAGATCAATGGTATGATTCTCATTCTTCAATTCCTTTTGAAACTCTCTCAAATACTCTTTTTTTCTTGAGATAACAGGGCGTGTCTGCGTAGATAGAGCTTCCTTGATAGATACTTGAGTCTTGTGAAATATTTGAAAATTTAATCATGTAGATAATTCTTCTAGATTTACAATGACCAATTTTGAGTCCTAAATCCTTACGTAGCTACCATAATCATTCGTAGAAGATTAGGTACCAATTTTGACTGCCCACTCCTTACACCTTAGAAACCCAATGTTGCTCAGTTTGTCCCTAAACCTCCAAACATTTCCTAAAATTTCCTAAATCAATTACAACATGTCCTTATCTCTTAAATATAACCTCCATATGATTTTGAGCCTTTATACCATCTCGGAGGATGCACACCAGTCCTGAGAAGGTTAGAATTGGCCTTTTCAAGCCTCGCTCGAGATACTAACTAGTTGGAAGCACTTCATTGAATGATCTTTCTAACCTTGTCAAATCATTCCAAAAACCTATAATTTATTTTTCATAATATTGGAAGTAATTTTAAGGTAAAAATGGACATGACACAATATAAAAACTTACCAAGAGAGGGTTTGAAGAAGAATCAAGAGTAAATTTTTTTACTTTGGGTAAGTTGTCATGTTTAAAAGTTTGAAATTTCATGTTGCACATTTACATGAAAACACTTGGATCTAGCTTGGGGAATTGTTTTGAATTGAGTGTAATGAGGAAATGATAAGTAAGAACTCCATAATCTCAAGACACCACATGGACCGGTGCCTTATCCATTGGGCTATATAAAGTAACCACAAAGATACACAACACAAATTCCTTTATTAAACACACACAAGACAAGAAGGGAAAAAAACACAAAAGGGAACATGAAACAATAAATGAAACACACTAAAAAAATGGAAATAACCTAAATCACATATGTACATGTGGGGACAACCCACTTTCATTGAAGTACTAATTTAGACTAAGTTTTTACCCATAAACACATATGACTGGATTCCTTTCTTTTGTAAAACTAGTGACAGGCTCGCTGAAATAAGAACCTCTTTACAAATTATTAGCATGATTGCTAGTGTAATTGATGATCAATCATTCATTTCATTTCCTCTTTTTACTTTTACATATTATTTACACTTTCTCGTTGATTACCAAATTTAATCCACTTGCTGATTTTTCTTATCTGATGTGAAGGTGAGCTTTAATTATACTTGTCTTATCCTTTACATACCATGGCCACCACACCTTGATATACATTTTCTCTTCACCTGTCATCTACTTCATGACCACTTTGTCTTCATGAGTTAATTATCGAATATCCTTGAGAAAATGTGACATTATCACTAATATCTTGATGTTCCCTATTCCTCAATTATATCAAGAAACCATCTTCTTCATACCTCAACTCTTTTTCAACATGCTTCCTTATGCAACGCGTCATGTAAATTGCATCATCCACTTGGAAAGATAATGAGATCAAGGTTGGGTGTGCAATATGGAAACTATCATTTTATTTGTTTTGTCCATCTTGAGTTTTGACATCGATTCTGGTGTTAGTAGTCTCCTTATCTTGAGTAAAGTGAGCACTGAAAGGTTGAATTCCATTAAAAATGTTTTCATTTTGAACAAAACTAGCCATAGGATCAAGAAAAATTTCCTTTCTCCATTTTTCTTTGAGAATGTTTCCATCCTCAGGAAAAGGGAGTGAGAAAAACACGAGCAAAAATGTTCTCATTATCATTTTACCACTCTTGATCATTGAGAATTAGGAAATCCATTTCCATGATGAAATCATCATCTCCTTGAATAGATTATCATCCAAGAGGAAAAAACATATTGTCATTCTCATGTTTCTTGTCACCTTCTTCAAATGAGAAAAATATTCATATTCACCAACATACTCATCACATAGAACCTTATCTTGAGCATCGGAACATGATTGGAAACATTGAAGTTACTTGTTAAGAAGTTATTGGGCATAACTCCTTCCTATTAGTCAAAATTACTAATTTATTCAATATTTCCTTGTTGTAAGTTGAGACACTCATCACCATCTAGTCGAGCAACTACATTTATGCTCTCATCCCATGGGAGGCACATACTCTCAAACTCTGATTTAATCAAATCATGATGATGTTATTTAATTGGATCCATGATGATTGAGAATTCTTCCAAAATGGAAATCTCAATACCATCCATGAAAATCATGAAAAAGTTACAAGATTTTGAATTTTGACATGAGATGTTTTCCATTAGTTCATCTGGTATTTGAACAGTATACTTGATTTTTCTGATGGGAAGGAGTTTCTTTATTCTACCATTGACCGAGATGGTATTATATAACCAATATAGTTACATATCTCCACCAACATCTTGACAAAATATTTGGCCCAACAACATACCATATGAGGCGGTATGTTTGCTACAAGTATTATCATTGTGATTTTCTTGTCAGGGAATTCTGCCAATGCTACCTTAACATCTTTGATGTGGACCATAAGGGGAAATTATTTCATTTCCATGGAGATTCCAAGAAATTTAGAAACTTTTACGGGCTTGACGATGTTTGAAGCACTAGAGTCAATGATGTAATTGTTTAGTTTATACCCATTAACTAGTAAGGCTATGTAGAAAGGTTCTACCTTCCTAGAGGTGGAGGGTGTGGAGGTAAGGAAGTTCAAAGATGGATTGGGTTGAGACAAAAAGGTAGTTATTTGGTGGTGGAATCTTTAGGACATGAAAAAAACTAATTCCTTTGATATGTTGAACAATTTTATCAAGTTGCTTGGGATGAGTTCTCAAGTACTCATATTCAGAAATTTGAACTTTGGATTTTTTTGAAATGGTCAATGATATAAAAATATGAGGAAGTGGTAGGAACATAAGGGATTGTGGTAGCATTGACATGGATATTTTTTAGGATTTACAGAAACTGATTTTTCAAAGGAAGTTGAAGGAGACTTACTTGAAGAGGTAGAAGGATTTTTGGTTGAATTAGTCTCATATTTGACCCTGTGGAAGCATATTTTGATGATCCTCCTTTCATTGTTATTTTTATTGGATTCACCATTTAAGGAGTCAATTTATTTCCTTAGACATTAGTAGAAGAGCCTTCTTTCTCCTTTTGTGATTGAGTGAACACTATATAGGATTAACTATCATTAGATTATTCAAAATCGTCATCAAGCATGCACTCACAAAATATGATCCGAGCATATTATTTTTATCCTTCATTTTGTAATTTTTATTTAAAATATTATTCTTATTCATCTTCATTGGTATCACATATTACATTAAACTGGTGAAGCCTCCAAGGTAAGGCTTCAGGGTAATCATACAATCTAGTTCCTATTCTAGTTTGGATGAGGTCCTTGTTGAGCAAATTTTTTCTTTAACATTTCCAATTCATTTACAAATTTTGTAACAATTGATCATCTCTATCATCTTTGGAACCATGGGCCTTATCCTTCATGTAAGGATTATTGATCTTACATGACAAGATGAGGTCATCTTCCACCTCAACAATAATTTCTTGAGCATGGTCCAAATCTGGTTTCATGCTTGAACTCTCCATAGAAAGAAACTCACTTCAGGAAATTGAACATTTACAAAGAACATCTTCAGATTATTTACAATAGGAAGGGAAATTATGGGAATCTTGTTGAATTTTTTTTTCATAATTCTCTCATGGAATCTTATGACTCTTTCTTCATCTAAGTAATTTGATCAAGGAGTACATGAGCATCTTCGGTGGTATTGGATCTTTCTTAAAACTTATTTTTTAACCTACTCCAATCAATGATTGAGCATAAAGGTAAATAGTATAAATAATCCATTACAACATCTCGCAATGTTTCCATTAACAATCACACTGCAACATCTCCATGTTTCACTCCAAGGATGACATAGGATGTGATGAAGGCTATGATATGATCATCAAGATGTTGCTTTCCATCTCCATAGAACTTTGGAAAGTTCTTTCTTGATCCTTGTGGAATTTCATGGAGTGGTGGAACAAAAGCTAATGAACCAGTGTTCTGTCCCCATGACATAGGTACTTGTGCTATAATGTAACCCTATTTATTCTTCTCTTTCTCCTTCAGGAGGAATGAGGACTCATGGTTCAAAACTGGCTATTGACCTTTAAGAGGATTTTCAAGAACTTTTCTTCTTACTGGTACAAGGGGAAGTTTAAAATAAACTCTTCATTTTTCCTCAAATGTGGGGTCAACAATGCCACTTGCACGATCAACCCAGTGTACCTTCTTTCTACTAGATTTTATCAAGTGTTTAGGAAGGAAGAAAGCTTGAAAAATGTATATTTATCAAAAGGATTACAACTATTTTTGGTATTTTTCAAATTTTTATTTATTTTTTATTTGTAATTTTAGAGATCTTTACTAGTGCACAAGGAATGATCTCTCCTTAGCGAGAGTTTTCAAAAAGTGTTAGTGAAATAATATGTCATGTGAAAAATAACGGGTTTCCACCAATGCTCATGAGGATATGACCCTCCTTCTTATGTATGGGGAGGCTCCCATTATTGAATGTGAAACTATCCTAATTCTATCTAATGTTGTGGGGGTGGCCATTAGGTTGGGAATCACACAATAACACTTCACTGAACTTGTGGCAAAGTGCTTGTACGGGGTACAAGGGAGTAATTTGTAGCAGTGAGGGGTGAAGGAGAGAAATTAGGAAAATGAAGGCTATTGTTGTGAGTAGGAAATAACATATTTCACACATAATAACCAAATTAGTTCATCATTCAATTAGAGGAAGAAAAATGCAATTAATGAGACTGATAAACTAGAGACACACAGTTATTTAGGTTCATCTATCAAGGACACCAAGTTCCTTCTTAATCACCATACTTTCAAAGTTGCAAAAGAGAGAGAGAGAGAGAGAGGAAAACATGAGAAAAGGAAATGGAAGAAATGTAGCTTTTTATTTCTTGTGTAGTGATGAATAAAAATCTCAATCAATCTACAACAATCCACAATTGTTACTAAGAACTAAAAATTTCACTATTTCAGGATCCTTGGAATGGAGAAGCCATCCTATTGTGAATTTCCTTCTCATCTACCCCCACATGAATCTTCATGTTACTATTCCACTTGTGACCTTTTAATTTCCCCTATAAGAGACAAATTAAGTACCTCTCTTATAGTTTGTATGAGAAACACTTTTATAATTTTCAAATATTTTCATTTAAGATAATAGGAAAACATGTCATGATTGTGTACAATGAAGAATTTGAAAAAGGGAAAGAATAGAGAGAAGAGAAAGGGATTGGAAGGTCTAATAAATAAGTTCCCTCTGATGTAGAACTTGCTTATTTGAGGCATGATGATATCACTTTTATCCTCCTACCGAGATATATCTGAGATACCTTGGGCTGCCAAATGAGACTTTAAAAATACTATTGAGAGACCTCTCGATGTGATCTTGAGATGAACATGGTCATTAAAAATGAGGATGAATTATTAATATCATAATGAGAGTGAGGATTACTATCTTGCTCCTTGATATTTTAAAATTTTCATTCATGACACTCCAACCTCTTGATGTTTGCATTCATGTCCCACACATTGGGCTACAACATTACAAATTCTTCCTTTCTTGACCTATGATATGTGAGATTATAAAGGAAGAAAGATGAGATCTTTTCTAGCTCACTTGGCTTGGGTAGATCAATCATCTCACTGACCTCAAATAAAATAAATCACCTTAATGCTCTTAGTTATCCATCTCACATGGCAAGATGACGATGTTTTCCCGGATGATGTTGGATTTCAATGGAACCTTAAGTGAAGATCACTTATCTAATGTTATTAACTCAAGAGTTCCTATGATATTTTCATACCTTAATATCCATGTTCCACTTATAGTAAAGGATGAGATATTGACTAGCTCACTTGACTCACCTAACTCAATTCAGCCACCTTATCGAGCTTGCCTTAACCAACTCATTGAACTCACCCAACTCACTTGGTTTAACCAGTTCTTTTCAACCAACTTGCCTTGATGAGATGGTGGTGAATTCAAGGCCAGATGATGAACATGATGAAATTTTATTATGAATCAATGGTGTCCTTGAAACCTTTCAAATTATTTCCTGTTGCTAAGTGGCTCAGGCTCCCACGTATGGCACCTTGAGATGTTCTTCCTTGCTTCTGGATACCATTTAGCTCAAGATGATGCTTCGGGGTTCTTGTGAAGAATGATATTCATTTATTGAGATTTGAAATCATATTACAACCTCATTAATATAAAAAAAATAAACAAGATGAGGGAAAATGGATCCAATAACAAATTTTGCATCTAAAACAGATACTTTCTATTTTTAGCAGGTAGGACGAAGACCTGTTATTTTGGGACATATCTCTTATTTTTCTCAAATTTTATCTTTTAAACCTTATGTAACATTAAATTATCCTCCATTGATTTTCATTACTATTTTAAACAACTTTCTTTTTTAGAAAGTGCTTTTTTTTTTCTTTTTTAGAAAGATTGCCAATTTTTCCGCCTTCCATTTTACACCATTTCGATTGTTATGAGTGATCAAAACTTACAATTTGAGTTACTATTTTTAGCATGTGAAGGGGCATGAAATATGATATTTTTATAAATTATAAAAATTTATGTTATTTTTCATTGGAGATATCTTTGTTAGATTCAACTCCTCGTTACGATCTTGTGCTCCAAATTTCACTATGTTCCGCCCATTAGAACTCTTGAAAATTGAATTTTTTTTTTTTTATAAGGTATAGTTTATAGGTTTGAAGATATTATGGAATAAATTAATGGAGTAACTAAGATTTAATTATCATAGAGATTCTTTGGAGAATAAAATTCAACTCAAACTCTTGGTATGATCAGTTTCCTAGTTCACTAGAGGTGAGAAGATCTTCATTCTTGCAATCATGGATGCTCTAGATTGATTTGAGAAAAATTATGGCTTAGTTTTTAGGTCTTTAAATTATTCGTGGATTTAACAATGGAGTCTTGGGTTAACCAAGTGAGGAAACCCTTAGCGATTATCCATTTATAGGCTTTGTCAGTCATACAATAGTCAAATTTACACATGGCAAAGTAGAAGCAACTAGGGCACAATTAGGGTTTTTAATATAATTGGTATGGGGTGAATTTTATTTTACCCTATATCCCCTTAGGATAGGTACAAGAGGGGAAGAAAATTTTTCCATCACTTGGGCTTGCCAAGTGTCATTATGTGGTTGGATGATGAGGGGAAGGATGAAAACCACATTTTAGCACCATGAGGGTTGAGTCTAGGTGTTTGAGGAACCATGAAAGGGGATAAAGAGAAGGAAAATTTACCATCCCATATATACCCTATGGAAAGGGATAAGAGGGACAAAAAAATGTATCCTCATGTGGTGATGAAAAGTGGTAACTTTGTGATTTGGTGTGGGAATGAGGAAGAGAAGCTTGCTTTAATACTCGGGGGCTTGAAAATGGTCATATGAAAGGGTTAGAGAGGGGATAATTTGAATATACCCTATGTACCCTTGGGATAGGGACATGAGGGATAGAAAAATGTGCCCTTCCTAGTTGATGACAAGTGGCACATTTTTATTTCACGACGGGAGGGGCTAAAAATAGGTGAAAAGATGAAAAAGGTGTAACATAGTCATATGAGGAACCAGGAGGGAAAAAAGGGGCAAGAATTTTTTTATTGTCCCTTCTATCCCCTTTGGATAGAGAAAAGAGGGAAACAAAAATGTTCCTTAACCTAGAGATGAAAAGTTTGTTCTTACAAAAGTGACCAATTGCGAGAGCATACATGCGAGAGAGAACATATTAAAGATGAGGTTTCCAGAGCTCCAAGAGGTATTTTATAATGAACCATTATATGATTTTGAATCCCAAGATACTTCCAAGATAAATGGGATGGGTATGATTATTAAATTCTTCCTAAAAATCCCTAAATAGCTCATTTTTTTTGGACAACAAGGTGTCTCTTCACCGTTTGAGATGCTCGATAGATAATTGAGTCTTGTGAAACATTTAAAAATTCCATCACGTAGAGAATTATTCTATATTTCCAATGAATACTATTTTTACTCCTAAATACTTATGGAGCTCCCAAAATCATTCACGGAAGATCATGTACCAATTTTGGTATTGCTCCTTCCTTACACCGTGGAAACCCGATGATTCTCAATTTGTCCATAAACATCCAATTTTTTTCTAAATCAGTTCCAACAAGTCCTTAGCTATTTAATACCACATCCAAATGACTTTGAGCCTTTCATTCCATCTAGAGGGTGCACATGAGTCCTAAGAAGGTCATAATTAGTCTTTCTAGCCATTTGAAGCATTTCAATGAATGATCTTATTGACCTTGTCACATCATTCCAAACATCTGTAATTACTTGTTCATCATCTTGGAAGTACCTGAAAGGTCAAAATAGACATGAGCTAATAGAAAAAATGACTAGGATAGGGTTTTAAGAAGGCTGCGAGTAAATTTTTTGAATTTGGGTTAGTTATCATGCTTAAAACTTTGAAATTTCATGTTGCACATTTACATGACAAAAAATGACGAAGAGACCAAAATTGTGAATTTTAATCGATTAAATAATGTTTTTGAGCTCCAAAGACAATCTTGTTGCAATTATGAAGTGTGAACAAGAGAAATGATGAAATTTACATGGGTAAGAGTTTCAATTGAGTTTGTGAACAATTCATAATCTCATGGTGCTCGTTATCCAAAATAACTCCCCTATTTATTTAGAAAACTTATATTCTATTATGGCTCCAAGGATCTACATTGCAGCTTGCACACACTATTGACAAATTTCATTCCTTTGGCACATTCCCTGGGTTGTAGATTCTTCACGTGCTCTTGCACACTCCTCCTTCCCTCACCTTTTCTTTTCCTTTTCCTCTTTGTTCCATTTTCCCTTGTGCACACCTTATGCACATTTTTCTTTCCCCAATATTTCATGCATTCTTCGCATGCGCCTTGGACCTATTTCCCTAAATTAGATAAGTCCTTGACATTCTTGCATGCCCCCTTCCTTACTGCTGCACATTATTTTGTAATGATTTCACCTCTGCCATACATTTCTTCCTCAAGTATTTATCTCATTTCTCCCACGCATGTCACCTTGGAATGAGCCCTTCCTCTATTTTCTTTCCTCTCCCGCCCTTCGCACATGTTCCTTTGCACCTTCTTCTGTGCCCTTCTTTGCCACATGGTATATGTCAGACATTGAGTGTGCTACATGCAACCGATCATAGCACACTAGCTAGGTACTTGAATCCTTACAAAGAACTAGTGGGAGAGACATGGTAGAAATGAAAAATAGATTCACAGTTGGTTGATCTTCTCAAATAATCAGCGTGTGCCACATGTCATTGTGACTGTAGACTTCGACAGCCATGAATTTTTATGCGAGCCTCGATACATGCACACTTGGACTCATTTGAAATTTTCTGATGTGGGCTACACTCTAGGCCAGTCAAATTCAAATTTAAATGGGATTTGGTAAGTGAGAAGGTGGAGAACATCTTTCTATTCATTAATGAGTAGATCTGATTGCTCTAACCACTTGATTTGATATGGATCTTGCCTCCTTCCTTCTCTTACATGCCGAAAAGATTTGGAGAATCAAATTTGATAGATTTGTAAGAATTCATTACTTTTTGTTGGTGGTTTTGATTCAAAATCCATGTTTTCCCTCCTTTTCTCTCTCTCTCATTGATTCATCTATAAATGTAAGAGCATGGTTCATTGTAAAGGGTTGGAAATTTTGGATCCTTTAACATTTGCTAAGGACTCTGTATCTTTGTATTTTGAGTTACAGACCTCTAGATCTTGTTCTTGCATGTGGATATTGGCCTTCAGACACCATTGTAATCGACTGTGCATTTTTGGAAGTAATAGAATCATTGTTTTGTGGCTATTCTCTACCTTAACATGTTTGTATCCTTCTTTCTTGCCTTTTATTTGTATTGTGTGCTTGCTATGCCATTCTAAATGCCTTACAGTCCCTTTTTCTTGTTGTGTCTCATGGAATTCTTAGAAATATAATATTAAGTGCATCATAATATATAGTTTATATTTAAATAATATAGAATAAACTATATTCATATTATTTACATACATGGAGTAGAAGTGAGGAAGGAGTTACTGGAATGGTGTTGTAAAAAGTTTCTCTATAGTTGATTATTCTTCCATGGTTTTTTACCCATTTATGGGTTTTCTAAGTTAAATTTTGTGTCACTATGTTATAATGTTCTTTACTTTATTTATTCTATGTTTATAAAGTTGTTTATAATGTGTATAAACATTTGTTGTTATATTAATTTAATATCTCATCCTTGATAGGAATCAATCGTGTGAATGCATTTTGGTCTATGCTGCACATGCCTAGCCTCCCTTAATGCTTTCTCCCTTACTTCCTCTCAAAACAGATAGTGTTCATCCAAAATTTTCTAGTCTTATCTCCTCCCTTAGGCTAGTTTTCCATTTTATGTTATCCTTATATCCCCGGTCCCTTGGCATTATTAGCTTAGATTTTCCTTTTAGCATTAGGAGTAGCAATAGAAGTAGAGGTAATTAGAGGAACCAAAATTCTCTGGAGGTCTATCTCAAGTGTGTAAGGTCCCAAATCTTGGAGATAGTCCCATTGTTGAATCAAATGACTCAGTTCCTTCAGATCTGAGACATGGGTACAAGTTTGACGACCAACGCTTCTACGCATGCACGATGGGACCAGAATTAAAAGCTTAAACTCAATTATTACTAAGTTATGGTGTGTTACTTAGTGATTTCCAATTGTTGGAGGATCATTCTAACACATCTTGCGACTCCAAACACATATAGATATACTATTTTTAGCAATCTCGAGTGCATTTCATGAGAAATGTGCATAGAAGGTAAAACACAATAGCTGAAGCATATTTTGAGCACCTCCATCTATCTTTGAGGAGAGTACATAGCCAAACACATGCATGCACATATCCATCTCTAGAACAATGCATGCATTCCATTCCTCCTCACAAAAAACATGCATGCCTTGTTATGGCACCAGTAACTAGCTCCTCCTTCGAGAAAATTTTCCAGCTTCACTGGCAAAAGACCCCTTAACCTCAATGCACAACATGGTATTCCAAAACCATGCTCAAGAGTATCCCATACTTTACTAGTGAGAATCAAGTCACCCCTGTTGAGCACATCCATGATGTAGAAAATGTGTGCTCTGTCTATTTGGTCACTCATGATGATGTAGCAGTCCTCACAACCTCATTCAAAGGAAAAGCACTCCAATGGTACCGAGGCTTGAGACCTGCATCTATTGCCACATGAGATGAGCTTGGAATAACTCTATGCAACTATTTTAAAGATAAATCAGATCACCTACTATCTTTGGTAGAGAAACTGACTACACCAAAGAGGGCGCCCAACAAGAAAATGACTAATTTCAATATCAAATTCTAGAAAACTTGGGACAAAATTCCTCAAGTGGTAAGGCCTACAACCCAACATGCTTTCTTGTATTATCTAAGGGATTTGAATAGTGATATTTCAGTCATGATTCAATCCATGGGAGGTAGAACCTTTCCTGCTGCTTACAACATTGCAATAAGGGTAGAAAATAGTCTCATCCAGGTGGGAAAGTTAGCTCCTGGCCTCTTGTGCCCTTATTCCTAGAGATGTCTCCAATGCCCCAACCTTCTATTGCTCCTATTCCTATGAAGAGCACACAGCTAGTTGTATCCATTCCTATTCTCCCACACAATAGAAGGAAGATGAAGAAATGAAATTTCTTATTAGAAACTTGTCAAACAAAGTTATATCCTTAGAAAAATAGTAGGCGCAAGCCTTAAAAAAAAATTCTAATAAGAAACAAAACCAAAAAAATTAGCCATGGAGGAATTAGTATGGAAACCAAAGATATGGGTAGAACTAATAAAGTGATAAATGACATGCTAACGCATCTGCCCTTACAAGTTGTTCCTCCAACACAACCTCTTCTAGCACCGAAAACAAGTCAAGAACTTGTTCCAGTTTAGAACAACATGGCACAAGAGTCAAAATGGTGCTTCTCTTGTAACATGCCTCACGGTCAGTGCCACCATGCTAATGATGCACGTGTGAAGGAATACATGATTCATGTCACTTCTAACTGTGAGCCTTCCATAAGTGTAAGTGAGCCTAAGAATAAAAAAAATTTAGAAGTGCCTTCTGAAGCCAACTCGATATTATTTGGAACTAAGGAATTTTGTGCAATCAATTAAGATGTAGATGATATAAAAAACCATGTACCCAAATTTCTTAAAACATGAGGCACAAGAAGAGAATGCTCGAGTGTAGTCTACAAGTCTCAATCCCTACAACACAGGTTGATCCTCAAAAGTAGAAAGATGCAGCCAAGGAATCCATAGTAAAGGTGCAAAAATTCCTATGCATGAGGTTCTACATAATTCTCCCCTTGAAGCAACATGCACCCCTCCTTTGGTAGGTCAAACTCCTATGGCAGCTAAAGTCCCTTCCTCTACACTTGAACAATAAAAAAGAGAGGATATTGTACCCCAAATGCACAAGTTAGTGGGCCTTCCATTCAACATTGTGGACCAGATGAAGAAGACAAATATAAATGTCATAATGTGGGACACTCGACCATTCCATCTCAATGTGACTTGTTGCATAAAGCTCGCGTAACTTCGCACGTTGATCCATTTGTTTGAAAGTTGTGCGCTACTATCAATATTTGTCAAGAAGAAGATAATTAAGTAAGTAAGATTGTCAAAACCCCACCCTTTTATATGTCCTTGATCATAGGAAAACACCTCATGCATAATTGTATGATTGACTCAGTGCTAGTACTTCTATCATGCCTAAGAAAATTGCTGATGTCCTAGGCCTTAAGTACAACCCTTTGTCCAAAGGAGTCCTGAACTTGATGGATCAACTATTACCACTTTGGGAGTCATCAAGGATCTTGAGTTAACCCTCCATGCATGTCCAAGCCTCACCATAACTCAAGATGTGTCAATCATTGACTTACCTCTATTTTCCCTGTGTCTTTCAAGGGATTTTACTTGCTAAAGTGGGTGGTTACTTATCTTCTGATTGGTCCCATATGTTACTCAAGACAAGGTATGGTACCTAGTTTACCATACAAGATGATCCAATATTTTCCTATCATGTTGAGTCGTATGACCCATCTCCTATCCAAGCCAACTACTTAATCTAAGAAGGAAAGTTTTAGTTTCTAAAGAGAAGCCTATTCCTCCTCTACCTAACTTAGTGCTAGATGAGTGGGTGGAAAGGCACCACAAATTTGATCCATATGCTGAAGAGCTTGAAGATTTTGAAATTGGGATTGGGACTTACTACATCCTTGAAGAAAATTTTTGCTGCCATGCGTGCTCAAGAAAAATAGAGAAAACTCTGGGTTATGGAAGTTGTAATTTGATGGTTCTAGAAGTAGAAATGGCATGGGCACAGGAGGGTTATCCATCATGTCACAAAAAAATGCATGACAAATAATAAGATTCTAAAATCTTATAAACACAGAGTTTGGGACCTCCTTGAGAGATTTGATGCTCAATATGTAAGTAGTGTCAAGAAAGATGAACAAGGAGGAAGATCGATGGCCATGATTGGATCACAATTCTCTCTTACTGAGGATTTTGTCAAGGAAACATACAACATGTCAAGATGGTAATCGAGATCATCTATTCCGCATAACAACACCTTGGTTGGAAAGTATTTGTGATGACGTGCAAATCGTCTAATTTATTCGAGATGAATCGAGTTCTCTTCAAGCATGCAAGATGATTTACATGACAACTATGGTGACAAAGTGATCCAGCTAAAGAAAAAAGTTTCCTAAAGGGATATTCACCTTAGAGAAAATATTTATCCCTGATGATGAGTTCAAGGGTGAAGAGAATATTATGTGCATTGTGCAAGAAGAATGCTCCTAGTCACTATTGCACACAAAAGGAGTTACTACTCCGTAAAGCTTGTGTGCATGATGAAAAATAGGCCTTAGTTTCTCTCTCTCTCTCTATATTAGAAATACAATGGTATTTTCTCTTGGGAGTATGAATACCTCAAAGGATTTGATACAAGTGTTGTTCAACACTCCATTGACCTTGATCCTGGTATCAAGCCCATTAGATAAAAGTAGTGGCTAGTCAATCCAAAAATAGAGCCCCTCACAAGGAAAGAGTTGTCTAAAATCATTGAGGAAAAGATCATATTTCCCATCAAATACTCTACTTGGGTCATGAATCTTGTTCTAGTGTGTAAAAAGAATGGAGAAATTAGACTCTGCATCAATTTTAGGGATTTAAATAAGGTGTCTTTGAAGGATCACTATCCTTTTCCTTTTATGGAGAATATTTTATAAATTTTTAGGCTGACACGTAAAGATTCTTTATGCTTTGGATGGGTACTCTAGCTTCAATCGATCCTAGTCAAGAAAGAGGATCAAATCAAAATGATGTTTACAACCAAGTTGGGAACATATGCATATCAGAAAATGCCCTTTGGTTTGTCAAACACGGGTGTGAAATTTCAGCACACCATGGACATTACCTTCAAAGGATACACCAATGAGTTCATCTTGGTTTACCTAGATGACATAAATGTCTTCTCAAAGTAGAGATTGGATCACATGGAGTATCTAGAGAAAGTATTTGAGAAATATAGAAAGTTTCGGGTATATCTTAACCCTAAGAATTGAAATTTTGTTGTTACATGGTAAGTCTGTTAGGCCATGTGGTCTCAAATGATGGCATCACAATTGATCCTGAGCATGTTTCAGCCATCCAGGATCTTTCCATGCTAGCACATAAGAAATCCTTATAGTCCTTTCTCGGTAAAATCAATTCTATTAGGTGCTTCATTCCTATCTTTGCAGAGATGGTATGGCACATCACTCTCATGCTAAAAAAAATGACATATCCTTCAAATGGGTAGCAAAAGGAAAAGAAATATTTGACATGATCTATTAAGAGATCCTTTATGCTTATGGAGATGATGTGAGTGTTGCTTCTATCTTGACACAAGAAAATGAATAAGGAATGGAACAACCAATGGATTTTTTCAATCAAACATTGAAACAATATGAACTGAAATACAATCATACAGAAGAAGCATATCAATGCCATCATGTGTGCACTCAAGAAGTTTAAAATTATGCTCACCACAAACCACATCAAGGTGTTAGTTTTGCACTCAAGTGTGAGAGACTTCATCATGGGAGAAGAAATCAATGAGAAAAGAGAAAGATGGGTGACAAAAATCATGGAGTATGATGTGACTATCAAAGCCACAAAGTTGGTAAGAGGTAGCACGCTCTACAAATAGCTTGCTTTGAGGACACACAAGACGAATATGAGACTTAATTTTTCTAGATGATCTCCCGCATGTAGAGCATGAACATAATGAAGCCCCTAACATGCACAACTAGATGAAGGACATGATCATATTCCTTTACGAGGGTACATACCCTCCTGGTCTAAAAAAAAAGAAAAGAAAAGACATCTGAGGCTTCAATCTATTCCATATGTTCTGAATGATGGTATTATCCTCAAAAATAATCTTGAGGGCGTGATATTGAGGTGTTTTGATGGTGCATAGATTGAAAATGTGTTAGAAGAATTTCATGATGGATTATATGGTGGACACTTCTCTGACAAGACTACAACAATGAAGATCATAATGACAGGAATTTGTTTTGGCCTACCCCTGTTCACAAACACACATAGGTTGGTCATGAAATGTAAAGAATGTGATTTCTTCATAGGAAAGAAGAAATTGGTAGCACTTCTCCTTAGACCAATCCAAGTGGATAAGCCTTTTGTGTAATGGGGTCTTGACTTCATAGGCATGATCAATCCTATGTAAAGCACTAGACACAAGTGGGTGCTTTGATAGCTACGAACTACTTCACTATATGGAAAGAGGCATGTCGTGCTCAAAGAATCAATAGAGTCAGTCATCCTCAAATTTCTTAAAGGTATTGTAACAAGGTTTGGCATCCCTTAGACAATTATTTTAGATAATGCAAAAGCCTTCCTTGGTACTAAAATCACTAATTGGGCTCTTAGTCTTGGTATATACTTAAAGACCTCCTCCAATTATTACACTTAAGGTAATGGCTTGGTAGAATCTATAAATAAGAATATGATTAGAATTATGTAGTGTGCAATGAACATCAACCAAAGATAATGGTATACAAACATCTCATGCACGCTCTAGGTAGACAGAATTATAAAAATAAGGCAATAGGAACTTCACCTTATAAGCTTGTCTACGAAAAGGAGGATACCCTACCTTTCCTTTGATACTTGAGTTGAATTCATTAGCACTTGCCTAACAACTGGAATTTGAAGGCACAAACCAAAGAGAAATCAGAATGGTAGAGTTGGTTGAACTTGAAGAATTGAGAAAATATTCCATGATCCAACTAGAACAACATAAAAAATTGATAAAGAAGTGGTTTGATAGAAAGGATAAGCATCAAGATTTCAAATTTGGGGACTTATTCTTAAAATGGGATGCCGATAGAGCCAAACCAGGTGTTATTCAAAGTTTGATGCACTTTAGAGTGGCCCATATACTATTAGTTCTGCAAGGAGGATAAATCTTTCGAGTTAACTCATCTTAATGGAGGTGCGCTATCAATCCCAGTCAATGGGATCTATCTCAAACCATTCCATTAATCTTACTACATCATTTTGTATATATTAGAATAGTTTTAGTTCCTCTAAGTGCGTTGTGTGCACATTGTCTTGCTTTTACATAGTTATTTCTTCTCTCATGCTTCTTGCGCACACTATTTTGTTTCTTCCAAGATGCTAGTCATCTTCCAGTAGTTTTCAATAGTCTTTCGGGATTCGAGAATAGAGTTTAGAATATGTTTCAAAGTGGCTTCAAGAGCAGTTGTTCAAAGTCATAGATTATAATTTCATATTTCAAGTATCATTGTATACCCAATGGATGCTCCACGCTATTAATATCCTTCATCTAGTAGACAAATGGCCCTGAAAATAACCAAAATATTATCCAAAATAAATCCCCTAGTTATTTGGAAAACTTATATTCTATTTTGGCTCTAAGGATATACATTATAGCTTGCACACACTCTTGGAAAATTTCATTCCTTTGGCACATTCCCAGGTTGCATATTCTTTGTGTGCTCTTGCACACTCCTCCTTCCCTCACCTTTTCTTTTCCTTTTCCTCTTTTTTGAATTTTCCCTCACGCACACCTTTTGCACATTCACCTTCTTCTAAGAAGTTCATGCATTCTTCTTGTGTGATTTGGACATGCTTTCCTAAATCAGCTAAGTCCTTGGCATTCTTGTATGCCCTCTTCCTCACTTGTTGCACATCATTTTATAATGATTACACATGTACCATATGTTTCTTCCTTAAGTATTTCTCCCATTTCTCCCGTACGCATCACCTTGGTGGGTGCCCTTCCTCTATTTTCTATTCTCACCTCACCCTTTTATGTGCATTCCTTTATGCCTTCTTCCGCACCCTTTTTTGCCACATGGAATCTGTTAGACATTGGGTGTACTACATGCAACCAATCATAGTGCACCACTGGTCTTTGAATCCTTGTAAAAATCTAGTGGGAGAGACATGGTATAAATGCCAAAATATGCGCATAATTGGTCGATCTTCTCAAACAATCAATGCACGCTATGTGTTAATGCATGTCGAGTGACCTATAGAATTTTGACAACCATAAATTTTGTTGTAGGCCTCGACACATGCATGCCTGGTCTCATTTTAAAGCTACTAATGCGGGATACACTTTAGGCCATTTAAATTCAAATTTCAATAGGATTTAGTAGGTGAGAAGCTAGAAAACATCTTTTTGGCCATTAATGAGAAGATCTAATTTCTCTAATCACTGATTTGATCTCGGTATTTCCTTCTTCCTTCTCCTACACACTAGATAGACTTGGAGAAGCACATTGATAGATTTTCGGAATTCATTGCTTGTTGCTAGTGGTTGTGATTAAAAATCCTAGTTTCACCTTATTCTCTCCTCTCTCTCTCTCATCAATTCATCTATAAATGTAAGAGCATGGCTCATTGTAAAGGGTTGGACATTTTGGATCCTTTAGCATTTGTTAAGGACTCTGTATCTTTGTATTTTGAGTTGTAGACCTCTAGATTTGGTTTTTACATGTGGATATTGGCCTTTAGATGCCATTGTAATTGACTGTGCATTTTTGGAAGTAATAGAAGCATTATTTTGTGGCTATTCTCTACCTTAACATGTTTGTATCCTTCTTTATTTCCTTTCATTTGTATTGTGTGCTTGTTGTGCCATTATAAATCCCTTGCAATCCCTTTTTCTTGTTGTGTCTCATGGAATTGATCATGTGAATGCATTCTAATATTTGCTACACGTGCGTAGCCTCCTTTGATGCTTTCTCCATCACTTCTACTCAAAACAAATAGTGTTCATCCCACTTTTTCTAGTACTATCACCTCACTTAGGTTAGTTTTCCATTTTATGTTATCCTTCTATCTGTGGTCCCTTGGAAATGCTATCTTAGGTTTTAATTTTGGCATTATGAGTAGTAGTAGAAGTAGAGGTAAGTAGAGAAACCAAACTTCTCCACAGGTATGTATCAAGTGTGCAAGGTCCCATAACTTGGAGACTATATGTACCCAAAATTGTAGAGGGTATTGTACCACCAAAACGATGTTACACATGCCCCAATGATGATACAGGTCACCTCACAAGGTGTTCGGAATCCAGGAAAGCTCACCAAGTGTATGTTAACATCCTAAGCACCTTGTCTAAGCTTTGTGTACTTCAATTTATCCTCTGCCTTTATTTTTCTATATTTTTGACCTTCAGTGATGAAACCGCTACTCTACCAGGGCGGTGGTCTGTAACCGCTGCCCCTTTCAGGGCAGCGATCCTTTACGCGTTCTGACAACACATTCTTTTGATCGTGACTTGCATAATTTTTCAACATTTACTAGATTTTCTCAACCGCCTTAGCTCGTATTAATGTTTTATGTTCCCTGGAATAGTGTTTCTTCATTGTTTAGTGGTAAAAGAGTTTTAATAGGAATCACCTTTGGGTGAATGTGAAATCTATAAATAACCAACTTTTTTCAAGTAAATGCCCCCTCAACTTCTCATTTCCATTGTTTAGTCTTTCAATTTCTTGCTTAGAATTCTTTTTTTTTCATGTTTGCATCCATGCTAATTTTTCCTTTGCTATTAGAAGCCATTCGATCTTCTTGCTTCAGTCTTGTTCATTGTTGTTCATACAAATTAGTTTAGAGTAGAGTAGTTTCATTTGTAGATTGAATCCATTAGAGTTGCAGGTTGTGTTCTTCATAGAAGGTAGATTCTAGAATCTCTTGGTACACTTGTGTTGTATTCCCACAATAAATCCTGCTAGGAATTGCATACGCCAAGCTCTGTCACTTGCATTGTCCCTCTCCTACTTGCATTATATTCGGTCTATATCCAAAGCTACCATTGTTCAAATACCTTCTTCTGTTGATGCTAGGATACACACGATATTCTAGATTCACGTGAACATGAAGGAACAAGGGGATCATTATGAGGGGAAAATTTATACACTATTGGATTTGCCACATTACGCAAATTCCATGTTTTATCTGTCAAAAAGTTCTTGTTAAAACATATCAAATAGAGTAGTGAATTATTTCATTTCAGGTTAAATTTCACTTTCGATATTACCGGGAAGGCTTTGTGGGGATTGCTTGGTTTCTCGAAACTATGATTCATTCCTCACTTCTGAGGTAGGATCAAGAGTATTTTAATTAAGTTAATCAACTATTTAGTTATTTAGGATAAACTCACAACTACACAGGCAAGTAGCTACACCGCGCTACCTTGCTTGTTTTAATTTTGTTATTAGATTAGTTGTCATTTTCTGAATATATTAGATTAATTGATCTTTTAATTCTATTAAAAATTCTATCAAAAATACAAAAATAGAGGAATATATATATATGTTGTAGATATATCTTGCATAATTAGTTTATTTCATTTTAGTTAGGTTTATATTGATCTTGTATGACAATCACGGGACCTAGGGAGCCCAAGGAATACGTTTTTGAGCCAATCGTGCCTCAACCAAATCTTGTTGTAGCATTAACTGACATAGACCAAAATCTCAAAATTCAGGTCTTCCGAACAACAATAGACCTACAAGAAATCAACACACAACTAAGAGGATTAAACATAGAAGATGACAAAGCACACACGTTCTGGTCAAATCAGCCAAATTATAGACTACCTTGATAGATATCTCGTATGACTGTAGAAGGACCTGAAAGAGAGAAAACATTCGGTTGTGATCCACTAGTCCCACAACCAGACGCAGGAGACCTCCTCGTTGATATAGACACTAGCTTACGTATCCAAGTTTCCAGAACACCTATTAGGTACTCGAGAAAATCATGCAACTTCTAGTTCTAAACGTAGAGGTTGAAAAGGCATATGATTACTAGATACTGGGAATCATGGATTGAATCTTCATATGACCATAAGAGGTCCAAAACAACCAAAAACTTACGGTTGTGATCCACAGGTACCACAACCCAATGGGCCTACAAATCAATCAAGTATTGACACCAACTTGCAAATGCTTTGGTGTTTAGGTCCTCTCCACTTCCACCAGACATTATCACACAACTATCATTATTAAACGTAGTAGCTAATCAAGCTAAATATTTTTGGACTAGACCAGAGAATTGTCCATAGATCACCAAAAGATTCACTACACATTTAGCCATTCCATTTTCATGACCTTTTCAGGAGATATATATGAAGCATCCATAGGTCATCTTCCACGTATCCCACAACCCATAGATCGGATCATGACAGAGCTTGATATTGATTGGAGCCTTCAAGTAGCTATCCTTGCTGAATGATCTATCACACCAATTCAGGTTAGGAGGGCCTTCTTTGCCTTAGATTCGACAGATCCCATTATTGCATGTTGAAGACATAAGATTACCTAACTAGCTTATCTGCACCCCACGTATATTCCATCCCCACCAAATGTCTCAAAGACGACCTCGAGAGGTCAGTACAAGGAAGATTTACTTATAGATTCCCATGCTTGCTGGTCACTTTTCCATCATACGAGAGGGCCCCATTATTGACTCAAACAAATCAGGTTCCTTTAGATCTAAGACACGGTACAAGTTTGAAGACCAACAATGCCCTAATAGATTGTGTTATAAGGGTTAAACAAATATTAAATTGTTTTAAAACTCCATTCTCAATAGTTTAGTTAGAATTTCACCTTCTGAAAATGAATATCTAATTATCTAGTGCCCACACCACTTCCCACCTCTCATCTGATCTAGATAAGATTATGGACACCAATCTAGTCAATGCAAACCTAGTAGAATTTTAACAAAGGTTGCATGCAATTGACATAAATGAACCTATGAAAAATTTATGAAATAAGATCTCCCTAGTAGTTTCATTTCCTCATACTCAATATCTTAAGGTTTCTGGATTTTTTCATAACATTACAACTCGACAACCATGAAGCTTAGCGATGGAAGCAATACCCTAGTTTTTTTCCCTCACAACTAGAACTTCTAAATATCTATTAGGTCTTCCTAATGTAACTCATGTGGCATATATTTCAATTGAAAGTGAATAAGAGCACTATAATGCAAACATTTCCAAATACTCTAGGATATTAAACAACAATTGGATTGACAAACCAAGGACTATTGCTACCATGATTCCCAAGAAACTAAGGAGAGCATATTTTCTAGAGGAAATTGGGGATATTATTACCATGTTAAAAATGGTTATAGGGAAAGAATTTTCATACTATTATAGTGATTTTATGTTCAAGTTCATATAAATTATACATAGTAGAAATGTGCACATTCACCGGGGAGAGTTCATAAGTGATTGCATCTATGCATAGATTCTCAAATTGCTAGTTTAAATTTAATAAGGATTTATGAGCAAGGTGGAGTTGTACCTAAATTCCAACACGGTGTAAACCATTTTTGGGCATAGTAAATTTCTTGGGTTGGAAAAATTAAGAGACTTTGACAACTACAAAGTTTATGATGTGTACTCCCAACTAAACACTACTAATTACATGAACTATTTCGGGGTGGTATTTGACACTTTATTTCTAGCATGAGTTGGGTAACAACATAATATATACATAGGTAAAGAAGGTAAAAACTAGTTTTTATACTACTTCATCCAATTCTAAACCTTCACATATATCAGATTCAGTGGCTTCCATGATGCTCCCTACATGTTTCCAAGATACCTAGATGATAAATGGGCACTTTTAGAAGTTTCAAGATAAGTAGTGGTAGTGCACGAGTTGATTTCATGAAAGAAAAAAAAAAACATCAAATTTCCAATCAATATTGGAAGGTATACTTTCCCAACATTTGTTAAGGAAAGACTTCTTAAAGAAGAAATGGGCGATCTAATTTGAAGAAACTCTCCTTGAGCCTAACTATGATATTAGATGGATTCTTCAAGGAGCCTTAGGAAATTCATATGAACATGAGCCTCATTATGAGGATTATTGAACAAATCATAGGGATGAGGAGAAAGTTAGATTAATATATTACTCAAGGATGACCCTCACTTAAGTAGTGGATTATAAACTTGTTGTTCCTCGGGGTTGCATGATGATATGAACATGGTGAGAAAATATTATGTTAATAAGAACATAACATCTTAGCCCATCCCAAGTGTAGATTGGGAAAGGAAATAAAATACTTCCTATATGATAAAACTTCCACATCATCAAAAGGACATTGGTATGGCTGAGCAGCAAGGTGAATGAATCGACCCTATAAAACACAATGGTCCTAAGGGAATACATTCCAAGTGGGGTCATCTAGGATGTGATTCTCCCTTATAGGAAGGAATTTTTAGGGTTGGATCCTTTAAAATGAGATTCCCCAAAAATTTTAATCAAATGACCAAATTTAGGGGTTCTTTAAAGAGCTAAGTGTAACAAAAATAGGACTTCGAGTGTCAAAATTAACACATATGGAAGAAAATATATTAGAGAAAACCATGAAATATGCCCTATTCATTGTATCTACACCTCTTCAAGTAGTCCCATATCCTTTCTCAAGGAAGGAAAAACCCATAAAAAAGGAAACTAGTAAACTTAAAGTGCCTTCCACCTCCTCCAAAGGATCATCCAACAAATGAAAGAGAATGAGAGGAAACATTACCTCAAACTAACCTAAGAAGGATCCAACATTGGAAACCATCCTGGAGGAGGAAGAAGAGGAGGATTCTAGTAACATTTCACTTTGTGAGGACCAAGAGGACAAAAGTGGAAACACCTATAATAGATATAACCACACATGCAACACTTCAAGGGACAACTCAATTGATTCAAAAATTTGCTACTGCATTCCCAGAATATGGAGTTAGTGTTCACTATCCCACCTCCTATAAAACGTGAGGCATATGTTAGTATTCTCACACAAGAGGTCCCTATCAATGTTCCCACCCAATAAATTTAGGAACAAGAAGCTCAAGGAGATGAAAACATGAGTGACTGAGCCATTAATGGAGAAAACTTTCATTTAACTATTGCATGGGTTGGACCAAGATATTGTGGTTTAACTCCCCGATAACACCATACAAGATGTATCGATTGAGAATAAGTGAGACCAAGCACACCAAGAACCACTTATCACATATAAATTTTAAGGTCTTGAGGTGAAATAAAGTGTTGAAGAAAATGTTGCTATAGAAGAAGTTGGGAAAGCTCAAGTTGGAGAGGTCACACTTGTTGAATTTGAATAATCTAGTGTTGTGGAGTTTTCGTCAATTGTTGTAAATGCACCCTTAGAGAATGGTGTGATAAATATCCTTTCAATTGAAAAAATGGAAACACTCTTAGGTTTTAGGCGACTTATATTTCAAAGTGAGTCTCCAGAGAGGGTTGGTTCCCCTAGTGAAATCACCTAAACTATTTCTATCTCCTAAGGCTAACTCTACTCTACCGAAATCAACAAGGAAAAGGAAGGAATAAGGAAAGTAAAAACTAAAAAAATGGTGATACACAAGAATGTTTGGGGATCTCATACCTATTTGGATCACATAGATGAAGCAAGGGAGCCACACAGGCCATACACTAACCAAAATTGAATGTAACAAAGCAAAAGTGATTCACAAAAAGGTTTGAGATGAGTTATCACAAGATAAGAAGGGGCAACATATTCCTCCACAAAAAATCCTGTAAACAACCTATAAAAAACAATCTATGACCTATAAATTGGTGCAAAACTATATGAAGGAATGAAATATTAAAATGATAAAATAAGGATAAACATGTATCACAATATAAAATCACTGTAAAATAGAGTATGCACTAGAAAATAGATTATGTAAAGGTAAAAACAACTCCTTTATTTCTCCAAGAGGTGGAATAAGCACAAAAGATCACTATGACCCTTTATTTCTCACCCAAAAGACTGAATTTCTCCAAAAATGTGAATAAAAAGGCCAAGACCATTATTAAAATGTGTTCTGAAGATTTATAGAAAATATATGAGAGAGAAAGAAGGACAAAAAGCAAGCATACAAGTCTAAGCTTTAAAAATAGAAAAAAGCATACATGCTTTTTCTTTGTTTTTTTAATGTTTTTATCCTACTTTTCTTAAAAATAACTTATATTTTTAATTCCATCAAATATGCATTAAAATAATACTGCACCTTCTCAAAATAGAAGAAAAGCCTTCTCTTTTGGCTCTTTCATGTGTTGTTTCTCTTCTTGAACTTCTGGTCGAGGTAATGAATCATCTGCATGTGCTATCAATGCATGGACTATTTTTTTGCATTTTTTCCAAGAAAAATTCTTCAATTTGTGAAACTAATAATACCAACATGAATATCTCCTTAAGACCTTTCCAACAAGATTAAGTTTACTTGATTGGGAGTAGTGGATCAAAAGTTATGGTTGTTTAAAGCTTTACAACTTGGAATGCACAAGAATGTGACACATGACATCCTATGATTTTCTCCTCGATGCCTATGTGTTTACCCTTTTGTCTTCCTTCTCTGCCACATGTGCATATTTTATTAGTTGTGGGAGTGGGGAATAAATTTTCATATTGCACGTTGATTTTGCACACTACCCTTTTACATTTTATGTCCGTGGACTGACATTGTAATTCATTTTGGTTAATTTCATGGGTTTTAAGTATGTGGGGTTGCAACACTTTAAAACTTGTTAGAATGGAAATAAGTGTCCTCCTTGGCTATTAGATCAGTGCCATGTTTTTGTCTCCTCATTGGTTGTTGGGAGTTGGGGGTCTATTTACATGTTTACATGCTTTGATTTAAAGTGTTTATTTACCCCATGAAATAAATGATTCTATCATCCTATATTGATTCTACATATTTGACATCCACAGGATTAATCATTTTGAAAACTGGTAGAATGGTAACATGTGTCCTCCCTCAACCGCTTGATATGCACCATTTGTTTGCCTTTAAAGATGCCTCCCATCCCTTTGAATTTTCAACTGCTCCCTCTACTGCCGTGGACATGACGCTTTGTCATCCAATGCGGTTAATTTAGAGATCTCATGTTTTTGGAGCCCAAAATCATGAGGAAGCCTAAAATCATGCCACGTGGTCCCTATTTGATTCTTGGTTGGTTAAATTTGACAAATATTTACACGTCACATGAATTTTTTTAAAATAAACCTTTTAATGCTATGTCCTGTGGGGTTTAAAACACTAACAAATAGTGCTTGGTGGTCTTAAAATTTAAGGGAAAATGAATGTTAGAGGCATTTTCTCATGGCTAACTCCATTTAAAGGGGGAAAATTATCCAAATTAGCCAAGGGTTAATTTTAGGATAATTTTGGAAGCACAATGGACTATGGGGGTGAATCAGTCCATCAAAACATTTAATTCATTTAACTTAAGATTCTTGGATCATATTAACTATCCATTCAATACCATAAACCATTGTGTGCTTAATAAGATATGCAACATCAATCACAAGAGCATGAAACAAAGTACACAACACAAGAACACCATATATAAGTTAGAAACCATCAAAGGGAATAAAAACCACTAAAACCTTTATGATATTATATGCAACAAATAAATTTATTAAAACACCAACTTCACAAGGAGCACCAACCCCTAGTTTAGTAGAGCACCAACCCTACAAGGAGCATTCACCCCTAATTTAGTGAAGCAAACACTCCACAAGGAGGATACAAACCCATAAGATGACTAAGCACTAACTATTCCATCTAAAGATGATGATATCTGAATTTTTTGTTGGCATAACTGATGGAGATCTCTAATTCGAGATCACGAATCTTCTTCAAACCCTCATTTACTCAACTTATTCTTTTTACTTCTTCTTTGACTTTTCTTCACTCTAAAATCTTGCACACATTCTCTCTAAAATTCCTCAACATGTAACACACTCTATCATACTTAAAATCATGCCTTTATACATGAAAAATACTTTTACTTAGGTCACACTTTTCCCCATCCAAGACTAGCCCAAAAATGGACTCAAAACTTCACTTTTATATGATTTTCTTCTTTATAACCTAAGAGATGTTGGTACGTCATGAATAAATAAAATAATAAAACTTCAAAAATTCAAACACTTCATTACAATGCTAAAAATGACTCATATTGGTCGGCCATGCCCAAAACCATCCAACTTGCACTAAAAAGGCTCAAAACCCCATCACTAAGATGAGTAAAATCAACTAACACCAAAAACATGATTAGTCAAGCCCCAAAATTCATAAAACATGTGTAATATAACTTATAATAACCATCCATGGTATAAATTTTATTTGGACCAATAAAATAATTCATAACATGGGCCACAAGGCTCATATCCTTCACAAAATAGCTATTTCAGCACTCTATCTTTACCTTTGTGCATCTAGAACACTAAAAATCAACTCAAATATGACATGTAACCACTAAATGGAATCATCAGGATTTTTAGAACACATTCATACATGTTATATCTCATGAAACAATCATATGTTCAGACCACAACAACTTTCCTCTTCTTTAAATCAAGCTGCCCATAAACCAATTTTGCAAACTCAACTAGTTTGCACCCTTTCTGAAACTTCCAAGACATACAAATTACTTCAATCAGAAAATAATTCATCCCTATTTTATATCTAGGTGATAGAAAACATAAAAAAATTCATTTCATGCCTCAACTAACTCATTCTTTCAAAGATGAGCAATACTATCTTGAAAATCAACATACCTTCTTCTCACTAAGAAAAAAACATAGACCAATATAAATCCCTATGAATTATCTGTCCATAACATATTATAAATCCTTCCAAATCCAAGTGGAAGGCCTTCAACTAATACCATCTCTACAAACTACTTCTTAAGCCTTCTAGGACTCAAAACTGACCATGGGATTAACTTGCTTAATCACTTCAAAACTCACTTCCACACTTGAACAAAGCATAAAAACTCCTTAGAAATGATTTATAAGCACTCAAAAACCTTCACCAATAATGAAAAAAATAAAAATAATCATCTTAGCTCATGGAGGTACTTAATACCCTACTAGATCAAGCATCCTTCATATTTGACCTTCAAAGATCAATTCATAAATTCTTCATAGCATATCAAAAACAAAAGTTTGATATACTTGATAAAAATATTTCTGAATAAGGATCACAATTTTTTTTTTGAATGGAGTCATAACTTCTCATGTATCTCTTGCGATTCCAATTTTACCACAAGCTTCTCTAAACTTGCCCAAAAACAAGTCTTCACGGATAGGGCACACAATGCACATTTTCATCTCAACCATGACCTAAAACCTTCATAAACATGTAGTATAACCGTAGGGCTAAAAAAATGTCAATTTATTCTTCACCTTATTTGGGAAAATTCTCCGCAAACTGAACTTCTTTAGAAACAAGAAATTTTAGATGGGGCCCACATATGGTCACATGCTATATCTTACCAATATAGAAAGATGGAAGAGTCCTTTACGACATCCAATCATCACTTTTTCATAATCAATTAAAAGTGGTTTGATATACTCAACTTCTTCGTAAGATGCTTTGAGCTAGGGTTTCAAAGCAACTTTTCTTGTTAACAATCATTTATAAATATGTGATGATCAAACCACCTCATTATTTTTGGAAAAACTTAATAAATAACTTAATAAACTATGTCAAAGAGTTCAATTCCCCATGCAAAGCACATAGTTCACAAGGAGCATCGGAGGGTCCACATTTTCCTCAAAAGACACTTACAGTAACTTACTGGTTTTACCAAAAAGATGTATCTTCAAAATGACCTAAAAATTGTCATGAAGCATCATGAAAACCTTCTATAAATCTCCATACTCACTTCATAGCTCAAATATATGTAAAAATATCCAAAAAAACTCATTTACCTCTGCTTACTTGCTTGTTCTCACTTGTTTGGTTCTTAAGGACCCCAAATATGCATCATACCCATGATTTCTAACCTAAAACTCACCATACACCTCAATTACACTATAACCATGTTGCTACCATGCTCCATCATGATTTATTGGGTCTAAATCTCATACCTTCATACCACTCTACATGCTCGAGGGCTAGGAATAGGCCTGTAATGACCTGAATCAACAATGACACACCATGAGCTAACCATAATGAATCAATGTAGACTCATAGACACCTATAAAATACCTCTATGACCATGTATGACCTAATGAAAACATCTAACCAACCCTAGAGAGCTCAAACCATGAACCTGCCTAACAAACTAAGCTCTAAGAACTCACCAAATCCTTTCACTACCAATCAAACTTCATGTTTTACATTTGATTGACACCTCATAGAGACTCACATGACATCATAACACCCTTTTACATCAATGGAATTGACATAAATGAAAATAAAAACACACAATGGCCAACATGCAACAGGTTGGTGACCTCCAGGGAAATCTACTGCTAGATTACTAGAAACCAATAGCCTTAGAGGTATCCATTGGGCATAGAGTTGAGCCTGGAACTTAAAAAAATTATTAAAAACCTGTAATTTCTCACCCCTTAGCTGCATGAAGAATGACATGTACTTATAACCACTTTGGAGATACTTGAATTAATATGTGGAACTTAGAATGAGATTAAAATCTACTCCTACTATATGATTTTGTCATTAAATCTTCTCGGCTTGGAGTCATGAAGTAAATGTTGTTAATCTTGGAACTATAAGAGTGCTATGAAAACCTTCCTAAAATGAAAAAATGTTCTAGAATAGTGTATTAGAAAAACCACACGCCAAAAAAGTACACAAGAATGGAAACCACATATAACAATGTGCATAAGCACTTAGAGGAAAATAAACAAAAAAATCTAATACAAAAAGGTGAAACAGACCCTCAATAGCAAAGTTTGAGGTAAATCCCATTTACAAGGATATGAATCTCATCACCATTCAAATTGGAGAGTTAAAATGCATAATTTTGTTTGCAATCTGTGATTAAATATGGTCCACTCTAAAAATAATCAAATTTTTCGTGTCTTCGTGGCTTAGTTATTTCTTCATCCCATTTAAGCATAATGTCTCCTTCCCTAAATGTTCTTGCAGTTGATTTCTTATCAAAATACCTTTTTACCTGTGCTTGGTGAAGTTCCACTACTATCATTAATTTTTTTCTAATTTCCTCTAACTCCATCAAATCCATGCAAATCTGATTTCCAATTAATATTCTTTCATTATCTCTATCTATTTAATGAGGTCTAGAGATGGTAACTCATTGGAATTAGGAAACCTAGCCACCTTGTAATAGACAAAAATGAAGGGATGATTTTTAATTTATATTTTAGGCGTAATCCTATCAGCCAATAAAGTGGATTTCAACTTTGTGTATGCCATGATCTTTGATTTTCTGTCATAGTTCTTTTGATGATCCTAAGAAGATTTTTGTTTGTTGATTCAACCAAACCATTTCCTTGAGGATAATAGTTGGATGAGGTTGAAATATGAATTCTAAGTTTGACTTCCCATGTAAAAAATTTCGTTCTAAGAAAATCAAAATCATTATATGAGATAATTGTTGTAGGAACACTAAACCTTGTGACTAGACTTTCATAAAAGTCTAAAATTGAAGACTCATTTGCTTCTTTTAAAGCCACAATGCTTTTGTCCATCTTGTGAAGTAGTCTATAGTTGTGAGAATCCATTTATGACCTACACTAGAAGGTGGATTAATCATACCAATAAAATATAATCCCCATTGCATGAAAGGATGATTTACCTGAATAGGTTGAAGAGGAAGAGCAACTAACTTTTATTTTTCTACAAAAATGGCACACTTGGCACACTTCCTTACCCATGCATGAGCATCTTTGAACAAGTTTGGCCAATAATAACTATATCTCAAAATATTTAAGGTTGTAGCTCAAGGTGAAAAATGGCCATCGGATGAACCATCATGGAACTCCTCTAAAACATGCCAAACCCGATACAAATCTATGCATCTTAAAAGAACTCCATTTATATATTTTTTAAACAATATGCCATCAAAAAGAACATAAGGAATGGGCTGTAATATATAATATATTTCCTAAACAATATGCCATCAACAAGAAAAAAAAATATTGGCCCCATTTCTGAGGCAATCGGGGAGAAGTTGTGTCTGGGTAATCTAAAAGCTCTAAAATATGATTTTTATCACCATGCAAATCTGAAGCTAACTGTTCACATAATCCTCTTCCTCTAACCAACTTAGTGATCTTAATATCAACATCATATTCCATCACTTTTGTGATCCAACATGATTTTTCTTATGCAAATCCTTGCTTAAAATAAATTATTTGACACTTGGATGGGAAACCATCATATAAATCTTGATGTTAGAGAGTAGATGTTTGAAATTCTTGAGGATTCTTATAAGTAAAAGAACTTATTTCTCAACAAAAGAATACTTCACCTCATAATCATGCAATCCTTGACTGAAGAAAGCAATTGGTTGCTCTAATTTTTCATGATTTTATTGTACCAACATAGCTGAGATTGTATCAATTTCTCCAAAAGCATATAAGATAAAATATCTATTAAAATATGGGTTTGCAAGTGTTGGAGCTTGTGAGATGGCATGTTTAATTTATTCAAACGCATTCTTTCCCTCTGTTTTCCAACTAAAAACCATGTTATTTATGATCATTGAGGTTAGTGGCTTTACAAGATTTGAAAAATATGGAATAAATCTTTTGATAAAGTTAATTCTTCCCAAGAAACTTTGCAATGCATTTTTTTGATTAGGTAAAGACAAGGATAAGATTGCACTTACTCATTCTAGATCAATTGTGAGACCTTTTTTGATATAACATGACAAAGCAACATTACCTCATGAACTAAAAGCACAATATTATTTGGAATAACAAAATAACAAATTTTCTGCATCTCTCAAAAATGTGTCTAAGGTGAATTTTTCAATCGGTAGAATGCTTTGAAAACATAGTTATGTCATCCAAATAAATAAGAACATAATTATTAATTAAATCTTGGAATGATAAGTCCATTACTCATTGAAACATGGCCACTGCATTTGACAATCAAAATGTCATTTTTCTATACGCATATGTGCCCCCATGTCAAGGTGAATGTTGTTTTAAAATGATTTGATTTTTGTACCAAAAGTTGATTGTAACTAGAATAGCCATCTATAAATGAGAAACATTATGAACCACTTACCCTATGTAAAAATTTCTCCATTAATGGTAGTTTGTAATGGTATTTCAAGGAAGCTCTATTCAAATGTATGAAATCTACTCACAACCCTATTTTTGCATTCTTCTTTATTACATGAACCAAATTAGCAACCCATGATGAGTGTTTTCCAAGAAAAATAATGTTTTCTTCAATCAAAATTTCTAACTCTTATTTTATCGTAGTTTAATCTTAGGAGTGATAGGTATTTGATTTTTGGGAACTTGGTTGTGTTTTTAAATCTAATTCTATGGTATGATGAACTAAATATGGATTAAAAACCTTCACATCACCATAACTCCATGAAAAAACATCATCAAATTATAGATTAAGTTGAAAAAGCAAGATTTCATCGTTATTACATACCTTTCCGAATTTGAGTGTTTTTTCATTTCCAATGTTGATTTCTTCATAATCCTCTTATTTGATCATCATATTAGACTTCTCACTTCTAACCTGGTCATCTGTGTCAAAGATATATTCAAGAGTAACCAATCCTTGAGGAATCTTATTAGATTTCAGATAGATGATCTAATCATCATACTGCTGTTGCAATATTTCTTGATTTTGGACTGAGAATTCAGCTTCTTCTTGTAAGAAATTGATAATTTACTAATCTATTTCAAAGACTTTCGAATTAACATTTTTATGGGATAGAAGGCCTTACCACTATCTTGACATGTTGTTGATCATTCTCTTTCTTGATCTGATTTGGAATATCAACCTGAGCACCAATGGCAGCTAGCCTATCTGCATGTTTGTTCTTATCTCTAAGAATAGATTGAATATTGAAAGCATCAAAATATTCAATTAAATACCATACCTTGTTCTTATAGGATCTCAAAATTTGTTATTACTTGCAATTTGTCCTATGATTTGATTAACCACTAGCTCACTATCACCAAAAACTTACAATTGCTTTACTCCTTTCCTTCTTGCCCACTCAAGACCATGCACAAGAGCTTCATACTACACTTTTGTATTGTTAGTGTAAGTAAATTGAAATCTCAGAGTTGAGAAATAATTTTAATTTTTGGGGAAATCAACATGATTCCTCCACCTGCTCCATATTTTTTCTTGATCCATCAAAATATAATTTCCACAAACCTTCTTCTTGCTAATATGTTTTGACAAGGTTAGGAATAATAACATTTTCCTCATGAAAACAATATGTTCTAAGATTTGATTCTTCAATATAACCATGTGGACCAATAACATGAGTTTGAGTAGCCCATTCATCAAGAAATAAATCAGGAATTCCCTCAAGAAGTGTGGTTGGATCTTGGTCAACTAGATGGTTTTCTTCATCAATGATTATGCAATTTGAGTTAATGACACTAGGAACATAAGGCTCTATGTGATCTGTTGAGATTGGTTCAGACCTTATGGTTACCTTGGTGTCATACCTTGTTCTAAATAACATATGAGACAAGTATGATGATAAGTAACTATTGTTGCGAGCTCACAAAGCACCCACGGATGCAGATCAGGCTTCTAGGTTGATCACTCTAGCATCCAGTGTGATTGCACAACATGGAAACCTCTCTCCAAGCGTGGGACTTATGAAACTGAGAGAGGAATCTCCAGATTAGAGGCTGGTTCCTCAAACTCCTCTGATTTAGATCTAATGCTTGCACAACTACAGAGGTTCAGATCCTAATCCTACTCTAACTTGCAAGGAGACAGGGGTAGAAGTGCAAGAAATTGAAACTAACTAAAGATGGTGATGCACCAAAAGGAGTGGTGAAACATAATTGTCATGCAAATAGACACAGACCAAAGTTCACAACATAGAACATACACATGATGATAAGGTATAATTTAGGATTTGAAATGAAGCAAATAATACAAACAAAGGATGAAACCCATTCACGAGCTTGCATTATCATTTCGGTGTCAAAACATGCATTACACCCTCGAGAGGGTAAAAGAAAATTGTTACAATATTTGGAAAGGTATGATCCTTGCCTCAATCACGTCTTTGGAGGTGGAAGAAGAAGTCTGCTATGCCCAAAAATGTTCCCCCTTCTGTTTGTGAAGGCTAATGCACTTTTACATTACATGGGTTGAGCCTAGGAGACAGAAGCATACAAAAACATGAGAGCCCATTCCTTCTTGACTATAGGCGCATTAAAATAGCATGGGGACCTTACAAACCCATACCCTGTCATTTTGACTGAATTATAGGAGAATGCGACCCATTTTGCATTAAATCTGTTCTTTGAAATGTCATTTCTGGCCATGAACACGTGTCAGATCTGTTTCTCAATTTTCTCTCTCTAGACTACACCAAAATTCAAGATTAACCCCAGAATCACGTAGAGAATTTCATAAGCTTTTCATTGATATAAAGAACATGCAAATCTGAGCTCTGGATCAAAAGATATGGAGATCTGAAGATTTAGGGCACAAAACAGGCGAAACGGATTTTTAAATTTCTTCCCGCTCTGCCACCTGGATGACACGTGGCATGCATTGATTGGTCATCAGGGGCGCGGGGTAGACCTTTACTTTTAGCTTTTGGGTGAACTTCTTGCCAAATTCTCTAAATTCTCCCCAAGCTCGCATTCCTTGCTCCATAGGACATGTGTCCTCTTTTGACTGGCTCGGGCTGACCCCTCAAACCTCGCCCTTTGAATTTTGGACTTTTCTCCTTGTGACACGTGTCATGATTTGGTTGGTCCGTGGGTCTCTACCGGCTCCCTTACATCCACCACGTCCATTTGTCTGGATGTTCCAGTGTTGTAGTTTCTGTTTTGGCCGAACCAGCCGATTCGCGTCCTTCGCGTCTTCTTGTCCCAAATGTCCCGTCTTTATCACGGGACAAAACTTCGATCCGCCCAAAATGGGCTTCCTGTCCCTTTTCTATCGGTGACGTGTGGTGTGGTCTAATTGGCTCTTGGATTTTTCAGCTATCCGTGTCTTCTGCGTCTCTTTGTTACGGATGTCCCGATAAGAGTTCCCGTTTCGGCCGAACCGGCTGGTTCGCGTCCTTCACGTCTTCTTGTCCCAAATGTCCCAGAGCAGTTAGTCAATTTTCTTCTCCTTCGGCCAAACCGGCTTTCTGCGTCCCACGCGTCCCGATGGCCCGATGTTCCTTTGCTCTGCAGACTGCCTGGTGGCCTTTCGGCCGATTTGCGCCCCGATGTCCCTCACGTCCCGACCGTTGCGAGGACTAGGACTTAGCCATTTTTCATGATTTTCCTGGCCCAAGCTTGTTTTCTGCAACTTTTCACATTTTCTCAAAACTTTCTCTTTTCAACACGGACAGAGAGTTAAACAAAATCGAGGGGACCACAGGGACATGGTTTTTGCCCTGAATCAATCAATTTGCACGGGCTTGAGAATTCAATGCATGTTATCAAAATTTACCATGGGGGTGAATTTTGGATAACAATTGGTGACTCAATGGGGTACACCTGCTAGGTGAAAAGACCAAGAGCAGTAAGCGAGTCCATTGGGCATGGAGTTATCAAACATTCAATTTAGAATCCTAATTGACTAAGAATGTGTAAGGAGGAAGATGGAATATCACCTGATGAAAGCAAAAGACTGCAAAACATCTCCATGGATAGCAAGCTGTGCCAAAGCACTCAGGGAAAACAAAACTAACCTATAGCAAAACAATGTGCACAAGCACTTGGAGGAAAGAAAATCTAATCTAATATTTACAGAGGTAGTGAACTTCACTCTAGAAGCAATGCTTGAGATAGATTCCATTGATTAGAATCTGCAGTTCTTCACCATCCAATGAGGCCAATTGGAAAGCATTGTTGTTCTTGCACTTCGTGACCATGTATGGGCCACTCCAAATGGCATCAAATTTTGAATGCCTTCCCGGTTTTGCTCTATCCACATCCCATTTTAACACTAGATCTCCAACCTGAAAAGATCTATCTTTGGCCTTCCTATCAAAGGTCTTCTTGATCAAAGCTTGATCCTTTTCCATTGCTTGGGATGCCTGATTTCTGATTTCTTGCAGCTCCATCAACTCTGCATACCTCACCTCCATGGGCTCAAACTCTAGCAACTCTAGCTGCTTCATGAGTTCCAACGTTGGCAACTCAAGTGACATGGGCAAGATTTCCTCTCTTCCATAGACAAGCCTGAATGGAGAGCTACCTGTGGATCTTTTGGGAGTTATCCTATCAGCCCATAGGGCTGATTTCAGTTTGGTATGCCAAGACCTCTGATTCTCATCAAGAGTCCTCCTAATGATCCTTAACAAGTTCTTGTTTGTAGACTCGGCCTGGCCATTACCCTGAGGGTAATAGTTCGATGAAGTGCTTAGGTAAATACCATTCTTGACAGCCCACTCAGTCACCCTAGATCCAATGAATGCCAATGCATTATCAGAGATTATTGTAGCAGGTACACCAAATCTGGTTGTTATTCCCTCATAAAAGTCTAAGATGCTAGACTCATTTGCCTCTTTGAGTGCTACTGCTTCTATCCATTTGGTGAAGTAGTCTGTGGCTGTCAAAATCCATTTGTGCCCTTGGCTTGAAATGGGATTAATGACTCCGATGAAGTCCAAACCCCATTGCATGAATGGTTGGTCAACTGAGATTGGATGCAATGGGAGGGCAGCAAGTCTCTCTTTTCCTGTGAAGAATGCACAATTCTTACACCTCTTGATCCATGCATAGCAATCACTGAAGATTTTAGGCCAATAATAACCAGCCTTCATGATTTTTAGAGCTGTCACTCTTGGTGCAAAATGGCCACCAGCTGGTCCACCATGAAACTCTTCCAACACCCTTTGAATCTGATTTGTGCTAATGCATCTCAGCAGAACACTCCATTCACATCTTTCTTGAACAAAACTCCATCAACAATGGCATACGGAACAACCTGCAACCTGAAGTGTCTCCTTTGGGTCTTGTTCATCTCTGGGGGGCACAGGCATATACCTAGGAAGTGTATAACGCCTTGGGTCCAGCAAGGAGTGGGGGAAGCATTGTCTTCTTCTTGATTGCCACTTGGCTCATGGCTGTCCTGGACTGTCAAAACAACCTCTTCTTTGTTGCATACTTCTTTTTGCTTCCCCAAAACCAGCTGCTCACACAGTCCTTTCCCTCTTACCAGCTTGGTGACCTTGATCTCAATGTCATATTCCATGACACGGGTGATCCAACCTACCCTTTTCTCATTCAAATCCTTGTTGAGGAGGAAGTCCTTAACTCCAGCATGTGAGACCAGCAACTGGACCTTGTTGTTTGAGATTAAATGCTTGAATTTCTTCAAGCTTCTGATTACTGCAAGCACATGCTTCTCAATAAAAGAGTACCTCACCTCATAGTCATCTAGGCTCTGGCTGAAGAAGGCAACCAGCTGCTCATCATTATCTTTGTTCTGCTGTACTAGAATGGCAGAAATAGTGTCATCACCTCCAAATGCATAGAGGATGAAATCCTTGGAGAAGTTTGGGTTGATGAGAGTTGGTGCTTGAGAGATAGCTTCTTTGATTGCTTCAAAACTCTCCTTGCCTTCTGCTGTCCACTTAAAAGCCATGCTCTTCTTTAACATTTTGGTGATGGGCTTGACAAGGGCTGCAAAATCTGGGATAAACCTGCGGACAAAATTGATCCTTCCCAAGAAGCTTTGAAGAGCCTTCTTGTGACTTGGCAATGGTAGTGCTCTTATGGCTTCAACCCTCTCTGGATCAATTGCCAGTCCCTCTTTCGAGACAATATGGCCTAGAAGTTTCCCCTCATGAGCCAGGAATATGCATTTTTTGGGATTCAATGATACCCCAAATCTTCTACACCTCTGAAATACCTGCCTCAGATGAAAAAGGTGATCCACTGCATTTTTGGAGAATACAGTGATGTCATCAAGATATATCAAAACTATTTTATTGATCAACCCCTTGAATGCCATATCCATTGCCCTTTGGAAAGTGGCTCCAGCATTTGATAGGCCAAATGGCATCTTCTTGTAGGCATATGTTCCCCATTTGGTTGTGAAGGCTGTCTTGAACTGATCTTCCTCCCTCACCATAATCTGATTGTAGCCTGAGTAGCCATCAAGTAGTGAAAACCTTTCTGAACCAGCTACAACCTGCAATATTTTCTCCATGGAAGGGAGTGGATAATGATCCTTGAGAGAGGCTCTATTCAAATCTCTGAAGTCGACACACAACCTGATCTCTCCATTCTTCTTTCTGACTGGGACTAAGTTGGTGACCCAACTTGAGTGTTTGATGGGGAAGATGATACTGGCCTCAATAAGCTTGCTTAACTCTTTTCTCATGAGAGGTTCAATATGGGGATTCACTGGCCTTTGCTTTTGCCTGACAGGCTTGGATTTTGGATCTAGCTCAATAGTATGTTGTGCCAACTTTGGGTTGAAACCTCTTAGATCTTTGTAAGTCCAAGCAAAGACATCTGGGAACTCTTGACAAAGCTGAACAAAATCAGATTTCTCTTGTGAGGTACTTACTTTGCCAATCTGCAATGTTTTGCCTTCTTCCACTAAAATAGGCTCTGAATCTTCACCCTTTACTTGAATGTTCACTTTCTCCTTCCGAAACTGATCATTCGGGTTGAAGATTGACTCCAAGGTTATGAGGCCTTTTGGTAATTTGTTAGTTCTCAGCTGCACCACTTGGTCACCATACTGCTGATGCAGCTTGTCTTGATTCCTGGTGGAGAACTCAACTTCTTCTTGTGGGAAATTAACAATTTGCTGATCATTCTCGAAGACTTGCCAACTTGTATTGTTATTCGAACAGATGGTCTCACAACCAATTTGATATGAGGCTAAGATTTTTCACTTTTGATATTTTCTACAACGTCAAATGTAGCCCCAATTGCTGCCAGTCTATCAGCGGCTTCATTCTTTTTTCTTGGGATGGAATTGATGCTAAAAGCTTCAAAATCTTCAATAAGATCCCATACCCGATTTTTGTAGTTCTTCAACAGATCATTTTTGGCAGCATTTTTTCCTTTGACTTGGTTTACGATCAGCTCACTATCACCAAATACTTGTAAATTCCTGATGCCTTTCTTCTTTTCCCAGTGCAATCCATGAATTAAGGCTTCATACTCAGCTGTGTTGTTTGAGCAAGAAAACTGAAAACGGAAGGCTGAGTAATACTTTATACCTTGTGGTGAAATGAGCATAGCTCCTCCTCCTACACCTTGTCTACTCCTTGACCCATCAAAGAAAAATTGCCATACTTCATTCTTGTCTTTATGATCCGGCTTGGTGATGCTGGGGAGAGGTTGATTACCTTCATGTAAACAATAAAATCCTAGCGCAGATTCTTCTACTTCTTGATAGGATCAAAAGCATGTATCTTGTTTGCCCATTCATCAAGAGTTAGATCCGAGATACTTCCAACCTTGGTGTCAGCCTCATCAGTGCTAGGGTGATCTTCTTGATCAAATGCTGAGCAATTGGCATTAATCGACTTGGAGTGTACGACTCAATATGGAAGTTTGCGATAGGTTCGGATCTGATTGTGGCCTTAGTTCCATATCTTGTTCGAATAGCATGTGTGACCAATCGGTAGACAAATACCCCCAATCTTTCTTGTGAAGTCCCTTGACAAGCAAAGGGCAAAGAGTGGTGGAAGGTCTATGATTGATACATCTTGTAAAACAACAACATTTGGACATGCGTGTAAGGTAAGACTCAAATTTCTAATCACTCCAACATTGCTTGCTATTCTTGTCCCATCTAGCTACACTACTCCTTTAGATGTTATTTCATCTTTGGAGCCCTAGCCGATCAGCTATCTGTTTAGGCATTCTTGAGCTACTTGCCCCGAGTCTATCATGCAATTATGTACTAGCTGATTTCCAATGATTAATGAAACATAGAAAGGAGGGGGCTTCAAAATTTTACCTTGTTGCCCTCCATGACTTCCTTGGTGGTGGCAGCATTCGTAAGCACTTTGTCTTACATCTGGACTGTTGATTTGAAGTTGACCGAGTCCTTCATGGCTGCTTGCAGCAAATCTCTTTGGCCGGGATGGATAGTGATTCCCACATTGATATGTTTACATTTGTCTTCTTCATCTGATCAATGATACTGAATGGTGATGAAGGATCTCTCTGCTGATCCCTTGGTTTGCACATTTACTCCTTGCACATGGGCAGCAACAGCTGGCATTTGAGTTGGCCTAGGGGCTGTTCTTGGCTGCCCTTGTGCATTTGAAACTGGACTTTGCTTGCCAATCATTTGTGGAGCCATGGAAGGTTGTGGATTGGCTGGGGCTAATGGCTGTTCTTCACCCAAATTTCTCCTCTTTGACCTTGTGTTGGCTGCAACACCTTGAGAAACTACTTGATTCATGCCACAGAAATCTTCTGCTTGCCAGTTCACCAATGTGGTGTCATTTGGGGCTGATTGCTTTGTTGGAATGTTTCTTGTTGTTGACTGTTTCCTTGACTACCCTCGCCCTCCACACCAGTAGTTGTCACCATCAATGCTTGATTGAGAGCACCATTGAAACACATGGATTGGTTATGAGGCTCGTTACATGGAAAACACCAATCATATTCCTGAGCGATGTTGTTCTATGTTGGCACTAATGCCTTAGAGGCAGATATGGCATTTGGATTATAGGGCTGGAATGGTCTATTGGCAGGAGGCCTTGTTTGATTCATATTTGCAGCTGGATTAGGTGGTCTTTGTGGTTGGTATGGCTGTCTATTAAGCTAAGCTTGGGGTTGATAAGAAGGTCTGAAACCTTGGGCTTGTTGCCTCTTGAGAGTAACTAGTTCATTGCCTAGGTTTTGGAATTGCTTCATGACCTCTTGAAGCTCATTTGGGGCACTTGGAGATGAAGTGGAAGCTTTATTTGAACTCTGATTTCTAGGAGTGGGAAAAGGAGCCAAATTAGGTGCTTGGTGGGTGTTTGGGCTCTCTAAACTTGGAAACAATTGCATGGGAGGTCTAGGGGCAAGTTTGCCAGCTTGGATTAAACAATTTTCAGCCCTAATGGCAATGCTATAAGCCATAGGGATAGTTATGCCTCCCATGGACTGAATCAACATAGAAATATCAGAATTTAAAGCTTTGAGATAGTAGAGAAAAGAACCTTCGTTGTTGGCACATTTCCCCACCGGAATCCTCTCCCAAGTTTTTGAAATCTGAAGTTGAAATCGGTCAGCTGCTCATTGGGAGCCCTCTTGATGGTTGTTAGCTGCTCCAAAAGAGACAAGTTGTCTCCCTTCTCTCCAAATTGCTCATGAAGTGCAATACATAGCTGATTCCAGTTTGTGATAGAACCAGCTTCAAGGCTCGTAAACCATTGTAATGCTTTACCCTTGAAGGAAGATGCCAGTAACTTGACAGCCACTTGCATTTCATTGATTTCATGAATTGCACAAAGGTTAGCAATATCTTTAACATGATCACCTGGAGTAGTCTGATTTTCTCCAGTGAAGTAGGGAATGTTCTTCAAGGCTGTAATAGGAACTGGATGTTGTGCATTGAGAGCAAGTGGGCTGCTGCCTGTGAAGTTGACGTAGGGATTGTTCTGAGCCATTCTAATTGGTCTTAAAACCCTTGTTGACTGAATGAAAGGCCTACCAGGTGGAGGAGTTGAGAGAGTTCTATTTGGTGGAGATGGAGACCTTTGAATCCTTCTTCCTCTTTGCCTTCTTCTTGGAGATAATTGTAGGTATTTAAACAAAACTTCTTCTTCTCCAACTCTTGACCTTATGGTGATTCTTCTCATGAGTTTTCATGCCTGCACTTGGAACCAATCGATTCTTCCCTTGGAGTCGCCAGATATGTAAATAATAGCTCTTTTAAGCAAGAAAATTGCAGCAGATGCACATCAACTTTGCTGCAATAAAAATGAGACCTCTGTCCCACCGGGCATGCCAAAACTGTTGTTGCAGGCTCATAACACCCCTGGATGCAGATCAGGCTTCTAGGTTGATCACTCTAGCATCCAGTGTGATTGCACAACATGGAAATCTCTCTCCAAGCGTGGGACTTGTGAAACTGAGAGAGGAATCTCCATATTAGAGGTTGGTTCCTCAAACTCCTCTGATTTAGATCTAATGCTTGCACAACTACAGAGGTTCAAATCCTAATCCTACTCTAACTTGCAAGGAGACAGGGGTAGAAGTGCAAGAAATTGAAACTAACTAAAGATGGTGATGCACCAAAAGGAGTGGTGAAACATAATGTCATGCAAATAGACACGAGACCAAATTTCACAACATAGAACATACACAGATGATAAGGTATAATTTAGGATTTGAAATGAAGCAAATAATACAAACAGAGGACTGAAACCCATTCACAGAGCTTGCATTATCATTTCAGTGTCAAAACACGCATTACACCCTCAGAGAGGTAAAAGAAAACTATTACAATATTTGGAGAGGTCTGATCCTTGCCTCAATCACTTGTTGGAGGTGGAAGAAGAAGTATTCTATGCCCAAAAATTTTCCCCCTTACATTGTGAAGGCTAATCGCCTTTTACATTACATGGGTCAAGCCTAGGAGACATAAGCGTACAAAAATGTGAGAGCCCATTCCTTCTTGACTACAGGTGCATTAAAATGGCATGGGGGACCTTACAAACCCATACCCTATCATTTTGACTGAATTATAGGAGAATGCGACCCATTCTGCATTAAATCTGGTCGCTGAAATGTCACTTCTGGCCATGAACACGTGTCAGATCTGTTTCTCAATTTTCTCTCTCTAGACTACACCAAAATTCAAGATTAACCCCAGAATCACATAGATAATTTCATAAGCTTTCCGTTGATATAAAGAACGTGCAAATCTAAGCTCTGGATCAAAAGATATGGAGATCTGAAGATTTAGGGCACAAAACAGGGAAAAACAGATTTTTAAATTTCTTCCTGCGCTCTGCCACCTGGATGACACGTGGCATGCATTGATTGGTCATCAGGGGCGTGGGGCAGACCTTTACTTTTAGCTTTTGGGTGAAATTCTTGCCAAATTCTCTAACTTCTCCCCGAGCTCTGCATTCCTTGCTCCATAGGACACGTGTCCTCTTTTGAGCTCAGGACGACCCTCAAACCTCGCCCTTTGAAATTTGGACTTTTCTCCTTGTGACACGTGTCATGATTTGGTTGGTCCACGGGTCTTCCAGCTCCCTCGCATCCACCGCGTCCATTTTTCTCGGATGTCCCAGTCTTTGTAGTTCCCGTTTCGGCCGAACCGGCCGGTTCGCATCCTTCACGTCTTTCTGTCCCAAATGTCCTAGTCTTTATGCTGGGACAAAAACTTCCGATCCGCCTGAAATGGGCTTCCTTGTCCCTTTTCTGCTGGTGACACGTGGTGTGATCTGATTGGCTCTCGATTTTTCGGCTATCTGCGTATTCCACGTCTCTTTGTCCCGGATGTCCCGATAAAAGAGTTCCTGTTTGGCCGAACTGGCCGGTTCGCGTCCTTCGCGTCTTCTTGTCCCAAATGTCCCAGAGCAGTTAGTTGATTTTCTTCTCCTTGACCAACCGGCTTTTTGTGTCCCGCGCATCCCGATGGCCCGATGTTCCTTTGCTCTGCAGAGACTACTGGTGGCCTTTCGGCCAATTCCGCGCTTGATGTCCCTCACGTCCCGACCGTTGCGAGGACTAGGACTTAGCCATTTTTCATGATTTTTCCTGGCCCAAGCTTGTTTTCTGCAACTTTTCACATTTTCTCAGAACTTGCTCTTTTCAACCTAGACAGAGAGTTAAACAAAATCGCGGGGACCACAGGGACATGGTTTTTCTTGCGCTGAATCAATCAATTTGCCTAGGGCTTGAGAATTGATGCATGTTATCAAAATTTACCACAGGGGTGAATTTTGGATAACAGTAACCTCTAATTTTGGCCATGAAATCTCTAGAAAAGCATACGAGAAAAAAGAGCGGGGAGGTCAATGATAAAAACATCTTGAGGAATTGATAAGTTAGGGCATGCATACAAGGTTAAATTTATTCCTCTAATGAATCCCAAAGTGGATATTAGTGTCCCATCAAGTTGAACTCTCCCTTATAAATAGGCTCATAATCTAGACCAATTTTATCAATAACTTGCTTTGGCATAATTGAACTAAAGGCTCAAAAATCAATCATACATTTGTGAACTATATTCCGACCTAAAATTAATGAAACATAGAAGGGAGGTGGCTTGAAACTCTTGTTTTCTTAAGATTCCTTTGGATTAGGTGTATTGGTGAGCACAACCTTAGATGGTTGTTTGGATGGTTGGATAAAAGAATAAGGTTTGATAAGGCTTTTTACAAGATATATTTTTATCAAGGAAGAGACAAAGGATCCCATATTAACATACTTTTGATTTTGGTTTTCTTCATATACTTAAGGATATTAAATGATGGAGTACTATCCTGATGTTGTAATTTTATAACAACAAAACCTTATTGCATTAGAGGCATGGAAACTAGTTTCTCTTACTAATTTGAGACTTTTATAGGTTGACTTCTTTGATTGACTTGCTGATTTGAGAAAGGAACAATAGTTTGTAACATTGGAGAAGGATGAAAATTACTCTTATTAGTAGGTTTCTCCTCTTTTAATGATATTTTCTTTGACCTTGTGTTTTCTACCACATAAGTATAACTCTAATTTTACTAATTGTATAGCTGATTTATTCTACAAAAATCATCCCTACCAATTTAAGAATGTAGCATCTCCTTATATTGACTCTGTTGAAACTTATTGCTATGATGGAGCCTTAACTAATGAACTAGGAGTTTTTTTCACCATGAGTGCTTGATTTTGAATACCATTGAAGCATGAATTCTGATTGTGGAGCTGATTACATGAATAAAACCACTTATAATCTTGGATCAAACTATTTCAAATTGGTATTAGTGCTTTAGATGTGCTAGCAACATTAGAATTTATTTCTTGGATGGGTTTGGTATAGAAAATTGATTTTGGTTACGTAAATTTGGTTGAAGAAGAGGTCTATTATACTGATTAGGAGGATAATAAGGTCTGAAACTCTAATTTTGTTGCCTTTTGATAGCAACTATATCATTCCCAAACTCTTTTAATATGCCTTTTATCTCTTGTAAATCATTTGATTGAGTTAGAGTTGCACTTATTTGGCTAAAAGGATGAGAAATATTCATTAGAATTGGAGTTATTACAGTACTTGGTAAGAAGTGGGAGGAGGAATATTTGGAAATATGGGCATAAGAGGCCTTAGAGATATTTTCCTTACTTGTATAAGACTATTTTCAGCTCTAATTGTTATGTCATAAGCATCAAGGAGTGTCCTTCCACCCATTGATTATATCATCACTAAAATATTAGAATTTAAAGCTCTTAGATAATACAAAAAAGCATATTGAGGAGTAGGCCTTACCAATTATGGAATTCTATCCCAAGTCCTTTGAAATTTGTAGTTGAAATTAGTCATGAACTCTTGTGGTGCTCTTTTGATAGTAGTTAGTTGTTTCACTAATGACAAATGATTTGATTTATCCTCTATGTTCTGTAAAACACTTCTCTAGATCATCTCATGTGGTGATGGAATTTAGTGCAAGCCCTCTGTACCATTGCAATGTTTTTCCCTTGAAGGAAGTTGCTAATAATCTGACTGCAACATCATCTTGAGTAACATGATAAATAAAGCATATATTGGCAACATATTTTACATGTTCTATGGGTGTAACCTAATTTTCACTAGTAAAAAATGGAATGATTTTAAGGGCGAAGATGGGATATCATTATGTTGAGCTAGCAACAATGGGCTGCCAACATTGAAAGGAACAAAAACTTGATTTCTTAGGATAACCATATTTAGATTGAAGTTGGATATGGGAAATTTTGGGAGATGAACTTGGATTTTTGGAGTGGGAGAATATTTAGGATATGGTTTGGAACTTGAAAATCTAATCTTAGCTGAATTTAAAGGTAATTCAATGAAATCAAAAGGAATACCTTTTGTAGATGATCTTGTTAAAACCTTTGGCATGAAATATGCACTGATCTACTACCAGGTTGTGCTTTGAACTTATGGAGGAACTAGATAGTGAATGAATATATATGAAACAATGATATTTTCTAACATAGAATCAAATTCTTTAGCAACATTTTGATTTTTCAAAACTATTATGTAATGGAACACCTATAAGATATGACAATCTACACCAAGTCCCACTAGGTGTGCTATAAAATTGTTTTCACTTTGAAACACACCCTTAGAGGATGGTGTGATAAATCCCCTTTCAATTGACAAAATGGAAAAATTCCTAGGTTATGGGTGACCTGTATGTTTAAGAGAGTCTATAGAGAGGGATGATTCCCCTAATGCAATCACCTAAACTATTTCTATCTCCTGACGTTAAATCTACTCTACCAAAATCAACAAGGAAAAGGGAGGAAGAAGGAAAGGAAAAAAAACTGAAAAAGATGGTGATACACTAGAATGTTTGAGGATTTCAGACTTATTTGGATCACACAGATGAAGCACGAGAGCCACACACACCATACACTAACCATAATTGAATGTACTAAAGTAAAATTGATTCATAGAAGGGTTTGGAATGAGTTGTCACAAGATAAGAAGGGGAAACAGATTGATCCACAACAAAATCCTACAAATAACCTATAAAACACAATCTTTGACCTTAAAATTGGTACTCTAAGGCATGAAATATTAAACTGATAAAACAAATGTATCACAATATAAAATCAGTCTAAAATAGAGTATACACCTGAAAAAAATTGTGGAAAGGTAGAAACAACTCCTTTATTTCTCCAAGAGGTGAAATAAGTACAAAAGATCACTATAACCCTTTCTTTCTCATCCAAAAGACTGAATTCATCTAGAAACATGAATAAAGAGGCCAAGACCCTTATTACAATATGTTTTGAATCTTTATAGAAAATCTACAAGAGAGAGGAGACATGTAAGTCTGAGCTTTAAAAATAAAAAAACATATGTTTTTTTACTTTGTTTGTTATGTTTTAATCCTTATTTTTCTAAAAATAGCTTATGTTTTTTGATTCAATCAAATCTACATTAAAATAAAACTATACGTTCTCAAAATAGAAGAAAACCTTCTCTTTTAGATTTTGCATGTGTTGTTTGTCTTCTTGAACTTATGGTCGAGGTAATGAACAAGTTGCATGTGCTTTCAATTCCTAGAATAATTTTTTCATTTTCTCCTAGAAAACTTCATCAATTTGTGAAATTGATACCAAATGAATATCTCCTCAATAAATTTCAAACAAGATCAATTTTACGTGATTTGGAGCAATGGATTGAAAGTTATGGCCGTTTAAATTTTTGTAGATTGGAATGTACATGAATGTGACAAGTGGCATCATCTGCTTTAGTTCTTAGATGCTTATGTGTCTACCATTTTGTCTTCCTTATCCACCACATGTGCATATTTTATTGGTTGTGAGAGTGGGAAATATATTTTCTTATTGCACGTCGATCAAAAATTTCTATTTTGCATTTTATATCTGTGAACCCAACACTTTAATTCATTTTGGTTAATTCCATGGGTTTTAAGTCCATAAGGTGCCATCACTTCAAAACTCACAAAAATGGTGACATATATCCTCCTTTGGATATTGGATTGATTCCATGTGTCTGTCTCCTCATTGATTACACCTGAATCGGGGTTTTTTACATGTTTGCACGTTGACTACTAAAGTATTTACTTACCCCATGAACTTGACGATTATATTCTCCTATGTTGATTCCACGGATTTGACATCCATGGGGTTCAATAATTTTGAAAACTTGTGGAACAGTGACGTATGTACTTCCATAAACCTCTCTATATGTGCCATCTATCTTCCTCTAAATCCACCATGTTTCCTATGACTTTTCAACCTACTCTTGCTTGCCATCGACCCGATGCTTTCTCATCCAACATGGTTAATTCATCAAGCTCATATCCATTAGAGCCCTAAAACCATAAGGAATACTGAAATCATTCCATGTGGTCCCTATTTGATATTTGGTTGGTTGAATTTTATGGCCATTTGAACATCACATGGAGTTTTCAAAAGTAAACCCACCAATGTTGTGTTCAATAGGTTTTTAAACTATAACAACTAGTTCTTGGTGGTCTTAAACTTGACGGAAAATGAATGTTAGATGTATTTTCTCATGGATAAGTCCATTTAAAAGGGAAAAATATCCAAATTATCTAGGGGTTAATTCTAGGATAACATGAACCTACTCAACTAAGATAACAAAAGAGCCTTCTACATCTAGTTAAGAAGATTTTGAGGAAACACAAAAGATTGATGCAAAAGATCAACCATATTCAACAATGATAGAGGAAGAGGTGAAATACTTGGGGACAAAAGAGGAGAAATTTCAAGAACATATTGTTAAAACTTATGATCAACAAGAGGAAAAAATCGAGGGTTCTAATCTTACTCTCATTACACCCAAAGCACAAATGGTAGTACCAAGTGTTCCCCAACTATAAGAATAAGGGGAAGGTAGTACTCAAAATGATGGTTTGTTGGTAGAATCCCTCCCAAGAAAGAGAAAGGTAAGAGTGCAGGTGGAAGAATTTGACCTTCAAAACATCATTTCCTACAGGCCATCTAAAGCACCAAAGAAATCTAAAATTTTATCAAGAACAATGGTGGGACCTTAAGGAGAATGATTTTTGGAAGTTGTGACCCCACAAACTGATGTCTTAAGGGATTAATCTTCCCCTTTAAATTATCAAGTGACCAGGATACCACTTATAAATCTAACCACCGAGTGCTTAAATCATGAAGTTATGTGGCTTTGGGTAGAATCTTTCAGAAAATGGAAAAGGATAAGGAAACCAAGAAACAATTAAAATAAAAGGTTGATATCTTGTCAATATATGTGCAAAAATGGGTAAAAAATCCCTAGGGTAGTGAAGAAACAACTAAATTCCTCATTATTGAAATAATAAAAAATGTTGATGAATTAAGGTGTAGGGGATAAGCCACTAAAAATTGGGAGGAAGAACTTATGAGAAAGGGCAAAAAGGTGATCAAGGACATTATAAACTGATATAACCAAGTGTCTGAAAAAATAGAGTAAAGTAAGACATTAATTGATAAATATTAGACAGAGGTTGAGTATTGGGATGGACTGTTTCCCAAGCTTGAAGCCATCATAATTTTGGATGATAAAGTGGTGAAGAAGGAAATGATAGTTCCCCTTGATTGTAGAGGTAGAAAACATGAATATAGGGGAGTTATCAATTTAAGAATAGAAACCTCAAGGAATTTTATAAGAAAATTCCATGACGAAAGGGAGAAAGCAAGGAAGTATGTTGATGACATTGAATCCAAACTTGAAAGAATTATTCCCTTGAAGGACACATACACACCCTAGGATCTGCAAATGTAAACAAGTTGATAGAAATTCTTCAGCAACATATTGCAAGGGATTTGGAGCCTTCAAAATATTTTGACTATCCTTCTATTCAAAAATTCATTCATTTAGAGAGATATATTAATAAATTGGCCAAGAGGATAAAAAAGAAAAGAATTATTTCCACTGAATTTAACAATATTCTATCCAAATAAGAAATAATCTTCCTCTACCATGCAGGGCCAGATGAAGACCCCATTTTGGGGATGTTGAATGTTTTGATGTGTACAAGAATAAGTTGGGAGAGGAAACAAAGAGTGAGAAAATAGATCTCGACCCCTCTTAAGAATTTCTTTATTCTTTTTCCCCTTCCCCATTCTTTATTCCTTTCTATTCATTATTCTTTCAAAGAATAATCAAATGATTTGATTGCAATGAGTAAAAAAATCTTCCTTGGAGAATACATATGATGGTGATAGTGCAGAAGAAGATAAAAGAGTTTATTTACAAAAGAAGGAATATCCTCCACTCCTCCAGGGTTTCATCATGGTTAAAAACCATTCTAGCCTGACAGATCAAAATGAAATATTTTTAGTTTGGATAACTCTTGCCTCTATTATGCAAATCAAGGATCAAAACCCTGCAATTTTCTTGATTTTAGTGCTTCATAAGGGTATCTAGGTATATTCCCTTATGGATTTTTTTATAAAAGTGAAGGCCTGTCTTTAATTTAGGGTGTTTAAATTTAAGTTTATAACTAGGGTAATTACATATTGTATAGTCACTAGAAGGCATGGAGAGCATTTACCTATATCTTCCTTGTCAAATTGAAACATACAAGACCATTTTACATACGTCGGAGACATGTATTCTAGATTATAAATACGAACACAGTGAATGAATATAGATTTTGATGTAATCTTGTATCTATTTGATTAATGATATATGGATAAGTTATCTCTAGTTATTATGTAAGATTGGTTATTGAATAAATGTTGTGTTGTAGTATTTTTTTAGTTATAAAAGTCCTTTCTACAATATTACTTGGAGGTGACTGCTTACAACCCTTGAGTGTATTTTGGGTGTTATGGAGTTGATGTAATAGATATTTTATTGAATCTTTATGCACAAGTGTTTGTGTTAAGGATTCAAATATTATGTGGTAGTGTTTGCATGAATTTTGTATCAATGAATGTAAATCCCCCTTTGAAAGTTATGTTATCTTGATCTTTTTTCTTTTACATTCTGGAAGTAACAGAATGAAAGGGTGAGCATTGGTGTTTCTCCCCATTAGATCCACCCCCTCATTTAAATAAGTACCATCCTATCCTACCCATATAAATCACATTATCCTTTGTCATTTTACATATGTTTTCTTGCAAATCACACATATCCCACATATTTCAAGTGTATTTTCCATGATCTAAAAAGTTTGGTATCTCAACATCATCATACCCTAAGTTGTTAATAGTTTTTGTAGAGATGATGTTTGTGATCATATTCCATTTGTATTCAATGGTTTGTGTATAATGCATCAAAAATTTTCAATGCTTGTGTGACCATTATTTTAAATGAGCATTACATTTTATGGTTGTATTTGATCTCAGATTGAGGTTCCAATAAGTTTGAGGGTTTGAAACATAATATCTCCCTCTTTCTTTCAAGACACCCCTTAGGTCCTCTCACCTTGGTTCAGGAAGAGACATAAAGTAAAAGGATGACAACTATATCCTTAGTAGGGTGCCAACCTGTCATTCCCAAAGTGTTGTTCAAATGAGAAAGATTGATCTATCCACAAATGAAAATGACAAACAAGCATATCCATCTCTCCTCCTTACCTTCCATTTCATGTCATATGCATTCAAGTATTTTTAGGGTGTTAGATTGGGAACCAAAATACCAATCAATGATCATATATATATATATATATATATATATATATATATATATATATATATATATATATATATATATGAAATATATATACTTATGTGGGGACGCACTTTGTGGGGACGCATTTTGGAAACATAGGTGCATGGAGATTATCTTGTATAAAAGAGTAAACATAGTTACCATAAGAGGATCTGCGACCCTCCCCTGCTACCTATTCATAATGTTTGCAATGGCCCATATTGGGTGTCTACTTCATGGTGAAGGGTTGTTCCTGTCATAGACCCATGGCTTTGAGAATGGATTCCTCCTACGTATATGTATATACATACATACATACATACATACATACATAAATATTTACCAAGATATTTTTGGCCTTAGAAGTTCCCTATTTGAGCTTATTAGCCTACAAATACACACACACATATCCAATTATATATATATATATATATATATATATATATATATATGAGAAATTATATCAAGTAATTTGTGGAAAAATAGAATCATTGGGTGTATAATCTCAAATAGTAAAAATGAATACTTTCATGTCCTCTTCCTTAAACCCTAGTGAGGATTTTCCAAAATAAAAATAAAAAATATAATAGAAATTAAAAAAACATAAAACGGAATGGTGGAGTATCTTCAAATAAAACTCTCTTCTTTTAAAACATGCACGAGTAACCATTTATCCATTTTCCTCCATGAATATTTTCCTTAAACTGCAATGCAAAAAAATGAATGGAGAAGCAAAGAGAACAAAAAGGAGAGAGATTTTTTTGTGAATCTATAAGGAAATTTATGGTTTTAACCATTACCTAAGATCAATGGCTTAGGATCATTTGATCTAAGGGCCCAAGTTGAACCTAGATCCTCCCTCTTGACTAGTGGTCCTCCTAGTTTGACCTCTGCATTTAAATTTTCAAGTGAGCATGATATTCCCTTTCTTGGTTGGAAAAAATTAATTTTAAGTAAATTTAAGATGATTTTTTAGCAATGCGAATCATTTAATCAAATGAGCAGCCAATTAGATTAGATTTACTAGGCCTCATTGAGTAAATCATTACCTTGTTAAGCTAAATAGACCCTAGTAATTGAAATTAACTTCCATGTTTTCCTAAGATTATCTCTTTGGTGTATAAATTTATTAGAACTTATGGAATCAATCTTACATTAAGTACATGAAATATTTTTAGAATTAAACTATTACCCTTTTCAGAAATTAAGGTCCCGAGTTTTGATAAACAACAAACCATAACATAATATTACGCATATCAATCACAGATGGTTTAGTAACACACTTAAATAATCATAGAGAATTGATTAACCGAACCCTAAACGTTGTTTCCCATGAGAACTAACTTTAATTCCTTGGTAACAAATAATAACTTAGGTTAATGATTAATTTATCATACCAGTTATGTTTCTAGAGATATTTTGTTGGGGCATACCTAATTGAAACCTCGGCAGCTCTAACTATTTTAAAAATAGTATGTTCTATCTTCCTTTACAGTAACTAAGACTATAAAACCCGAGTTTCATATAACATAAATGATCTTTCTTTGCGCAAATGGAACTAATAATTTTCTTACTATCTTGTGATGGTTTAGCTTGATGGATTGTTAATGTGTGACCATAATACTTAAAGTAAAGTTTTTTTAAAAAAATATACCAAAATAATACAAGATTTACAAGATATCGTTAGATATTTTTGGGTAAAAATTATGGGCATGAAACCAAAGTCTTAACATAATACCTAGGAGGAATAGAGATATGTGAATCAATGTATGAATCCAAGGACCTACCCATAGGTTTAATAGGAGTAGGGATAGAGGATGTGAAAAAATGACTATGCATGCTAGGGGAAGGAGCCTCAAAAGGGATACCTTGAATAGTAACAACGTGCTTTGATTATGAATGAACTTGATACACTGGTGAATAACTGATGGGATAGCCTTAAGATATAGTAACCAATGGATACTTTGAGATGTAAGGTATTAGAGATAAGATAAATAAAAACCAATAATGAAATTGGTGTGGTAATGGAACCAATAGTGATAGGTAACATGATACAATGATAACAAAGATAAGAATAATAAGTAAGCTTTTGAGAAAATATATTGATATATTAAAGGAATGACTAAGAACACACATTATATTTGTTCTATGGATCAACCAATACACCATGTATAAATTCTTGATGATTAGAGACAAGAATAAACAATGTATCAGAAATAAACATGTCATCTATATCAGAGTTGTTGAAAATAATGAATGGTGTAGAAAGTAGTATGTGAGTAATAATTTCGATCATATCATCTAAGGGATGATCATAAGAGGGTGATGGTGGAACCACGTGATGATAATTATGCACTTTAGAAGTAGATTTAATACTTGTATGCTTAGGCAAAGGATCACCGAATATTTTCAATTTAGAATTGCTTTTTTGGCTTAGAAGATTCAATGGGATCATCTTATTCGGTGAAATTATAGTACATAAGATCTTGAATAACATGATGAATCTTTATGATTTTATAGAATAACCAATACATCAATGATAATCACAATGGGATTTGGCATAAAAACGTTTACTTTGAAGATTTTTCATATCAACCTCGGATGATGGATGGAGATACAAACGATTGCACTCAAGTAATCGTTTTAAGAAAATACGAGGAACACATGGTAAATGTGTAAAATTTTGTCATGTAGTTTATAATTATAGTTTAGTTGGTTAGTTAATAACATTGAAAGTGTCTTTAAAATAAGTCTTAGAATCATTAGTATTTCCCTTAAATGTGGATTTGATTTGAAATTTGGCATTAATTGTGTTAGGATGATTTTAAAAATATGGAAATTTTGTGAAACCCTAGATATTTTAGAGTCACGTATAATAAATAAATGATAAAGCGCAAATATGACACACGCAATAAGCTTGATAAAAATGAAACCTTGGGTGTAAGAGAGGATAAAAGAATTAGTTGATTTCACAATAAATCCTGAAGTGTTTTGGATTGGAAAACTAGTAAAACAGGAGGAACATATCATCGCAACCACACCAAGAAAATTATGTAACTGCCGAATACGCCTAGACTAGGTCGGGGCACTGGGAACTAGAGACCTATCTTTGGTGCCTATGACTACAATTTTTTTATAAAAATGATTCTTATTGTGTTGCAAGGTGGTCACTAACCTTCGTTATTGATATCTTATGTGTCACTTTGTATGATCACTCTATTCTCCTATAATATGCAAAGAGGGAGATAACCCGTAAAACTAAAAAACACATCAAATAATAAAAATAAAAAGATGTAAATGGGGATTAAAAATGACCACAATAGTTACTGAATGAGTGAACTTATTATCAAGTGCTACACTACATCTCATACTCCATGTAGTTCTTGTGAAATCATGCCCTAAGAATATCTTGTATGAGATACACTTGATAACAACCGATATATAGATGTACCAATGTAATTAGATCTGTGGATGGAAAAATGAACTTCCCATCCTATGCATATACGTAGAAAATATAGTCCCTTGTCCCTTGAGTGAGTGCTATATGGATTCCTTGATGCTCTTAAAATGCATTTGGATGAAACCTTAGGTGGTGATAGTAGATCTTTGAGAGTTTGGTCCTTTATTATAGTCACATAGATTTTTATTTATATGATTCACTTGTTTGAATTTCATAGTTGTCAACTAAAAGGTTGAACCATAAGAAAAAAATATTCCCAAAAGATAAAAGAGGCTCAAAAGAGGCGAGTAAGATACAAAAAAGTCGGGGGCACCCAAATGGGATGAGGGAGCCTAGGTGTTAGCGTCCTAGATAGGTGATGGTATCTAGAGTCAATAAAAGTAAAGTAATGAAGATAAGATTGGGCTATAGGGTTTGTAAAATGAGAGAGGAAAATAGAAAGGCAAAAAAAAAGGCCAAAGATAGATGTCAATTACTAGTTTTTCTCACCTAGGAATCATATGAGTAGTAACATGTGATTAGGACTTATAAATGTTCCCAAGTGTATAATTTTGTGTCTTCATTTGCCCCCACTTTATGTTGTTTAGTGCATACTCAATAACATAAAGTATAAAAGAGATGCATACCTTATAACCATGTATATCGATGGTTAAAGTGTGCCAAAGAGAAATGAAAAAGCGTGGAGTGATAAACATGAAGCGTGGAAGCTAAGGAAGAGGAAGTGACCCTATGTGTGAAGTGTATATGTTATGTTGTGTTTGTACCTATTGTCGCTTATTGTACTTTATTGATGTGGGGCTTATTCTTGTTGCATATTAAGGATGAACCTACAAAAGAAGAACGAAAGAGTAGTCAAAGTCATGTGTTATGGAAAAATTGTAAAAAACCAAGGTAAAAGTATGTAAAAATGTGAAAAATTAGAAAAAGAACGTGTGCACTGATCCATGATGAGTCAACGAGAATAGAAAGTGTCCTAAATTGTTGTAGAAGAGAATTTTTTTGGGTGATATCACACCAAGAGCAAGTTTTTGGGTGATTTTACGCATTAAAAACAAATTTTTAGGGAGAAAGGTCTAGTGTTATTCTCCATCCTTGACTGCTTCCTGAATTTATACACCATTATAGATGGCATGATCCTTCTTTTTCTATATTCAATCCAATTCATTCCATTTCAGTCCAAGTAGAAAAATAAGGTAGAATGAAATTTTACCGTTGGAGGATTGTTCCTTTGTTATGCAAACTACTTTATAAATTTATGAAAATTGTGCTAATATGAGAAAATGACTATAACTTTGACTTGGTCATAGGTGGCAAAGAAAGGTAAGAAGTGCCTAGGAACTCATGTTTGTATCTGAGCACTAGTGTCGGTGCTAAATAGAGGACTAGAGTTAGAATCAAGGTCATTTTGTTTTTGTAACTCTATTTTATTCCTATACTATGCAGGCCTATCTTTGAAGTTTTGAGCTAATGTATGGGGTGACCGATTCACCCAATATATTCCCCCATCATTTTGGGTGCATGTAACATCACTAGGAGGATGCAGCCTAGAGGAGAGGACCGAATGTTTATTTGAAACCGATTCCCTTTAGGGGAGGGAATGTGCATGGTGGAAATCAAGGCACATGTAAAAAAAGTGGCTAGAAACATGTGCTAGTGCAATTATGAAAAATACAAATATAAAAGATAATGTGTAATCTAGCAAGCAAGAAGACAATGTAGACCATGAAAAGTGGGTTTAAAACATGGGATATTTCTCACAATATTGCAAGAAAATAAAGGCCAAAGAGGATAAATGCATACAAACAATGAACAAGAAAGACATAGGGTAAAATCCTACAATGATGAAATACAATAGAAGACAAGAGAAAGCCAAGTATCATACAAACATGTTGGAAAATAGTTCCCACAAAAAAATTTTTACACTTGAATCAACCATTAACATGTTATAAAGATAAAAAGTGTGTCAAGATGTGTATATATCGATAAAGTAGCATGATAGTAAGAATATGTAGTATAAAATGAAACAATAACACCTATGATGTGTAAGAGTAGAATTATAGATGCCCTCAAGAGTTGTTGTGGGACTGATAAGAGTACGGTGCCAAGAATCATTACTACGTGTAAAGATCTATGAGAAGTTTGCATTCACAAATAAAGAACAAGTGAATGCACATGTGTATATGATAAAGATAATGACATAAGAAGTATCTGTCTAGCATGAAAACAAAGTGTACATGTAACTAGTATAAGAAAGCAAGAGTATGTGCAATATGCTATGAGTTTGAATAGAGTGGAATTAAAGTGAGTGTGATAGGAACAACGTGCCCCCGAGTAAATGTGGATGAAATATGATATGATGTTCATTTATAAAACACCCCTTGGCACTCAAGAATGAACCATAGAACAAGAATGTGTCATCATGAAGTGGTTTGATAGTGTGCGATAGAAATACCTAATCAATGAAGCATAGAGCATATAGTGTGGAAGAGGATAACATGATGTGTGAAAATAAAATGTGAGAAATATGTAGAATGAAGTGAATAACATGAAATGTGTGAGGTTCATGGATGTAGTATGTCCTCAATAGTAAAGTGTGACCCTTAACACAAGAGTGTGTCATAGTGTAATGATGATACAAAGTGTATCAAGTTGTGTAATAATGCTTAGAGAGATGAAATATGAATCACTAAGCATAAAAAGAGAAATGATAAACACACGATGATGTTAGGAGAGGAGGAAGAGTGCGCGAGGATGCCCCAAGTGCACCAATGATGGAGATCTATGTGATGACGTGAGAGATACCATACCATTATGGGAGAGTGTTATTTGTGTCATGAGAAGAGAGAGAGTCAACACAATGGTAGGCAGAAGTGACAACAAGACCATGCCATGGTGGTAGAGTTTGAAATGTGTCTTGGCCATCAATGTGAGGATTAGTTTCTTTGACAAAATGAATTGGAAACGGAAGTGGATTAGGATGGGGAGGAATCTTAAATGGTGGTAGCTTATGTGGGATTGATAACATTGTAGAAGACTTGAGAGGAGAAGAGGATGAACTAGTGTTAACGGGAAGTTACTTAGGTAGTTCTTGACTTTCCATAGAAGGAACATTAGTAATTGTTGGGCCCCGAATTATTGGCTAAGTACCAAAAGGTGCACATGTGCGGGAGAAATAAGAAGAAGGAACGCGGGGAGAAGCACACATGATAAAGAGGTTTAAGAAGGGTTTAGGAGAGACTAGGGTGTGCATAGGGAGAAATTACACAGGATCTAAGGACTTAGCCATATTCAGTGTTATGAAGGAACTTGAGGAGAAACGTGACTCGACTAGGCATCCTGAGTGGATAAGGTGCCAAACTGGAACCTTGGAGGTAAAGAAAAGGATATTCTATAGATGGAATATTATTAGAAGACATAATTACAAAGAGTGGAAGGTTTGCAAGGGGATAAACATGCACCATTGGAGGACCACATTGATACTTGGCATGCGATCTACTCCTGAAAGAAGGCATGGGGATGGGTATTGAACCTATATATAGATATTCTCTAGAGAAAGAAAGGTAAAACCTAATGAAGACAGAAGGTGCAGGATTAGGAGGGAATGCATCAAGAGTATGATGCTGCAGTATAGGGTTTAGAGCACTAGTGCCAAGGGTTATAAGGAATGTAGTAGGCCTCTGTATGGTGTTAAAGTTTGTAGTAAGGGATGAAATGGGGGCATAGCTAGGACTCCTGATATATGAGTTAGATCTCTATTTTAACATATATTGTAAGGGTCATGTAGTCATATTTTATACCCTTAGAAAATTAGTCTAATCCCATATGACACGGCCTATCATCCAGTGGTCTTTGGGCACTCACTGAGGCATGTGTGGGTGCCGAGTCTCTCTTTATGTGAGCCTTGTGAGATATTCAAATGGAAATGAGTGGAAAAGAACCATGACACATTCTAAGAGCTTAGAAAGAGTCGTTTACTCATTGCATACGAAAAGAGAAATAATAAGCAACATATTGAAATGGTTCATACAGAAAGGAAATGCATAAGTGGTATACTCCCGAACACATAGATGATTTATAATAGAGCATTATATTCATATTAATAGATTCAATAACCACATTACAATCCCTTGAGGTCATGACAAACCCTTATATAAAAATGTAGAGTCAAGTCATACATTAGAATGCGGACCCAACATCACCCCACACTACACCTATTCTCCATCCTTGGAAACAATCTTCAATAAAGAAATAAAGAATGGTGGATCCTTACAAATGGTTGTAATGGAAGAATGAAGAAATGGGGAAAAGAATGAAAAAATGGGGAACTTTTTTACTTCTGGAGGAGGATAGGGAAATCCTTCCCTAATTCCGCTTCTAACTTTCCCCAAGTGTCGACCTCATTCTGAGCTTGTTGACAGAGGTCACCCACCAGGGAACTTACTTCTTCAAAACTCAATTCTTCTCCCTTAGTGATCATTATCTCTATGATATCCTCCAATTGTTTTCATAAATCCTTGAGTACATCCATCCTTCGAGTGATTTGGGGTTACAATTCCTTCAACTGGTTCTTGATTGAGCCCCACAAGGTCTCAATGGGATTTGATTTCTTTTCTACTTTGGCTAGGATTTTATCTTGCTCAACCATGTTCCCTTTATTATTTTCTTGGAACTCGAGTTCCACTTCATGGGTGACAACCAAGATACTTTCCACTCCATCCCTATCCATGCATGCGATTATCATAGGCAACCTCAACAATTTGTACATGGGCCTTTACATCGGAAAGGATATTGTTATACTGAGAAACAATTTCCACAACATTCCTATTATTCTATTTTTCTTGGTGCACCAACACCTCTTCTACTGATTCTAAGGCAAGTGGCCTCATTTCCATAGTGAGGATGTATGTAAATTCCTCTAGGCACTATAAGGACTGATCCATATTTTTGTGCGGGTGGGTTTAATTCTTGATGCTTCAAGACAATGACATCATCTGTGATCATCTATATTTTCTTGTATGCCTCGCATACCCTTTCCTTCTCATATTTTAACTCATGCCTTAACTGAGCATTTATTAGTTCCTCCTACTTTAGGTCCTTGTTTTTATCAAGGAGCTCTTCCTCATTTTTCTCCAGCTCTTCCTCTAGGAACTTCACCTGTCATTTCTTCTTAACGATCGGCTTCAAACTCAAATGAAACTTTGTTGAGCGTGTTGCATATTTTCTCATCTAATAATTGTTGGGAATTTACCAAGGGTTTATTCCTTTTTTTTAGGAACTTTCATCAATGCTCCTTAACTTATTTCAAATTCAAGATCATCAATGTGGGACTCAAATTCCCATGATAACATTTTCCTTGTCTGAGGGTATGCACCTTCCTCATCAAATGAAACCATGGAAAAGAGTTGCTCCATTGGTATGGTGCTTTTGAAAGAGTGTGTGCAACACCTATTTGGATCATCGATGTAGCTCATTACGTAGGATTTTTCTACTTCTGCTCTTCCTTCCCATGCGTGTGGCTTTTGGAAAGATTACAGCCAAACTAGGATCTCCTCCCATGTTGCCATATTATTTTCCTACACTTTCCTCCTCAACTTCCTTCATCACCTCATCCACGCTTGCATTCTACCTCTTGTTCCACTAGGTCCTTGATGATTTTTTCCACTTCTCTCTCTACAACCTCGTCTACCTATTCCTTTGTGAGGCTTGGGGTCCTTTGATCTTTTGTATTTTCTTCCCCTTACCCCCTTTCCTTGGGCCTCAATTTCTTCTTCATCCTCCTCTCCTCATCCCTTCGTTATACTCCTCATCTCCTTCTTCCTCAGAATCATGTATCTCATAGACTGGATGGTCTTCACCTCCTTCTGGCTCATCATCATCATCCTTGTCACTGATGTAGGCATCTAGACTCTCTGTCTCTTCTGAATCTACCTCATCAGTCATCTTTTTTCTTCCATCTTACTAAGGGTTCCAGTATACAGATTATTATTTTTATTTTTTTCTTTGATAGGTGATGTCTTCCTTGGTGATTCCTCATGGGTGAGGTGTTATTCATGTTCCAACACTTCTTTTTCTAGGGTTTCTTGATAGGATACTTCTTTCTCTGTGCGTAAGTACTAGGCTTAGCGCTTGCTTTTGGCGTGCTCACCATTTATGTGTGGTTTGAACACTTGGTGCCTTCTACACCTCTTCTCTTTCTCTCTTCCTAGGCATGACCTTATTCCTTCCTATAGGGTCTTCAAGGATGGAGACATCATTCTCTAAGTAAGTGCCTTTTTCAAATTTTGGCCTTATGCGTAGATACACCCTTGTTGCGGTCCTTCTTGCAATTGGCAACGTTAAAGGCTTCATCATCTATATCTCATGGGAGACATATCTCTCCATGTACATACGGGGACTTCTTTGGGTAGGAGACCTTCCAAAACAGCTCACGGTGGTCTATATCTACCTCACTAAGGTCAAACCTTAGTCTCTTGGCCTCCTTGAACTAATTAACTCCAGCTTGGAAGTATTGTGCGGTGAAGGAGAAGGGTAGCTTGCACCATGGACTCATATTCCCATCTGTCAATGTAAATATGCCAATGTAGAAGTGTTGGTATACTACAAAATCTACCTCTCCATCCATGAGTGTGGGAAAATGCTCTGGGATCCTCCACTCATCCCCAATGTCATCACATTTTCTTATACCACTTCTCTAGGTGTGCTTTGTGAGTGGCCGTCATGGTTTCACAAGTGTATTTCACAAACCTTTTTGCAGGTGAGGGATCCTCTTCTAGATACTCCCAAACAAAATTTTTTTAGCCCATCGGGCACTCCAATATCTAAAAATACAATGGTGAGGAGGATGTTACCAAAGAGTATCTTCTCTCCCTCATGTGTACTTACTTATAATCTCATCCACGATGAAAGAAAACAAGTTATAGATGGTTCCTTTTGATATCTTCGACATACATTTAGCCATGCCTTGTTCACTTGTGTCCACCATTCCTTGATCATTGAGCTTAGTGACCAAGCATGTAGCCATCCTCATAACTGGGTCTAGAATCTTGGTGATGTCAAAGTATCATGACCCTTCTTGTAGTCATACGTGGCTACAGTCTCCTTGATAGCCTCCTTTTCACTCAGATCATCATCTATGTTATCTCCTTCACAAATGAGGCATGTGAACTTGGATATCAGTTGTGGTGTGATGCACATCTTGCACCCCATAAAATAAAAGTGATCCTCATGCACACGTGACATCAACCATTGGTAAAGGTGCTCAGGCTTTCCAAAGTATGGAAACTCATATAGTTGTAATAATCCATCCTTCTCTAATTTGACTTTTACCTCATCGTTGTAAATGGGCATCCCATCTGGTGTCCTCTTGTTAGTTGGTCGGACCAACTCTAGTGCCATTTCCTTCTCGGTTGTGCTCATGTGATGGTTATAATCACTCATGGCCATCTTTCGTAAGTGTGACTCCCACTCTTTTCCTAGCAATACCCCATCTGGGTACTTGTATTTCCACATACCATTCTTCATTGGTTCTTGCGATGGAAGTGATTTTTTCCTTTCCCTTGCCCTTTTTTTCTTTGGTGAAATGGTTGGTTTCTCTTGGTGCCATATTTTCTAGTTGGAATAAACTTAAATAATCCTTCCTCTTTCTTTTCTCTGCTACTCTGCTCAATCCCAAATCTCACTCTAAAGCTTCAACTCCTAAAATGAATCCTTCTTTCTCCATGCCCTAGCTGCCAAACCCTAACCAAGAAATCCTTCCACAAGATGACACTCTTCACACAACCTTCCTCACACCCATGTACTCCTTCCTTCTGGTTCATAGATCTACTCTAGATGCACACTCAAATTTCTTGGATTCTCCTTTCTTCACACAAATTTCTCTGGATGCTCTAGTTCACAAGAGCTTCTTTCACTTCATAATCACAAGGTAACAAATGACTTTCCCGACCTTGTATTTATAGTTTTTGCTTCTTTCTAGCATTAAATGTTATACCACCTACCAATGTACTTTAACATTAAATGTGGCATTTTTCCACTAAGATGACTTTAAGCGCCCTTTACCCATGCACCACATCCTACGCAAAAAACCCTTTACAACCTTATGGCGTGAAAAAAATCCAACCCGAATGAAGACTCTTACATGCGCGTCCACAACACCAAAGGCACTTCTTCTGTCCTTTACCCAATTTTTTCCCTCACCTACCTCATGTTGTTCCTACACTCTTCATCCTTTCTATACGTGGTTTTTGCAAAGCCTTTTTGACACCATAATCCAATATCCACTATTTCCTCACATGCTTTCTCCACCTTACGTGCTTCCTTCTACTGGGCCACTCAACTTGTATTACAGGCCTATACTTTGCATCACTCCACCCCACACTAAAATAGATGCACAGGTCCTCTATGCATACACAACCTTGGAAAAATAATGTGGTTACTAGTGCACAAGGCACAAAAATGAAACAAAAAAATAAAGGAACAAGCAACGAGAAAGGGAAACACAAGAAAAAAAAAGCATAAAGGGAAATTCTAAGCTAATTGGAAATACTTTGCCTTATTACAAACACCAAGAAGACTTATTTATAGTAGGGCTTCAGCCTACTCCCATTGAAGTGACCTGTAACCTCATCCCATCTAGCACTTATAACTGGAAAGCACTGAATCAAGAATGTACGAGATGATGTAAGGTCCCAACCAATGGAATTTCAACTTCCCAGATGGTGCAGATACTTGGAATCATACAAAAACACCATCTTCCCAACCTCAAACTTCTTTTTCTTGATATGATGATCATGCCATGCCTTTTGTCTTGCTTTTTCTATCTTTTGACTCCATCTAGCAAGTGATCACCTTTCATCTAACTGCATCAACTTATCAATTCTTTCTTCTAGCGCTTTCATCATTAACCCTCCCTCACGTGCACTATATACGTAGTGATGATGGTAACATGAATTCCACTAGTAAAACAACCTCCACACCAAACACCAATTGAAATGGTGTGGCCTTGTTCAACCTTTTGTAGGTTGTCTGTATGCCCATAGAATGGTTGATACTTTGTCATCCCAATCTTGTCTTCCAACGTCACAGATCTTAGTTAACATGTGACTTAGTATCTTGTTAAATGCCTCAATAGTTCCATTTTCTTGAGGGTGATATGGGGTAGTCTTATGATGGGCCACCATAAATTCTACTAATAGAATCTTGACTATTTCATTGAGAAAGTGTGTACCCTATCACTTGTTAAACTTAAAGGAAACCATACCTACTTGATTATGTTCTCCCATAAAAATCTAGTAGCTTCACATTGTGGTGTAATCCTTCGTAGGTGCTTGCCTCTTCCCACCATGTCAAGTAATCAGTGCAAGTGATGATATACCATGAACTAGTCCTTCGTGTGGCTAGCACAATTGGCCCTACAAAATTTGATTGCCCATTTTTCAAATGGTTCAGCATTGGCTATTGGTCATGAAAGGCATTTCATCTCTCTTTCCAAGTTTTCCAAGGTGTTGGAAATGGTCACAGGCCTTGCAAAACTCAATACAATCCTTGTAGATGGTTTCCCACCAAATCCTAATAAAATCTTCCACATGTAGTAGCATTTCCTACATAGTGTCCTCTTGTAATCCCACCATGCACTTCCTCCATAATTTCCATGCTCATGCTTCTAATACATCGATGCAAAACCTCATCACGACCTAACTTATATAGGTCTCCACTAATCAACATGTAGGGTGCGGTGTGTATTGCTAACTAACTACTTTCTCTCTAGCCTTCATCCCTTCCGGTGCCACACCTATTTTTAAGAACACTGTGATATCTTCCAAGTCTAGGGCACATGCACACTAACCTACCTAAATAGTTATGCACGCATCCACATGGTATCCTCAATGCTTTGTGTGTCCTCCCCTGAGTTAATCCTTGATAAGTGGTCAGTCCTAAATTAATTTTTCCTGGTTTTACGACCACTGTGAACTCAAATTCTTGAAATAATAGGACCCAATGACATATGCGCCCTTGCAAAAATGGGCTTGTTGACTAAGTATTTCAATGCCATGTGGTATGTAGAATATAAATGGTGTTTCCAATAGATACTTCCTAAACTTGTGGAGCACATAGATCATAGACAAATGCTTCATGCTTAGTAGTTGTGTAATTTTGTTCTGTTGGTGTCAATTTTCTACTTGCAAAGCACAAGGGATGATCAACAATTCCCTCACCAGGTTGTGCTAGTACTACTCCCATAGTTGTTCCTAAGGCATCAACATGCACATGGAAAGGCTTATCCCAAGAAGGAAAACATAATATGGGCATCATGACAAGCCTATCCTTCAAAGTGTCAAATGCCTTCTGTTGCACTCTCCCCAATGAAAGGAACACTCTTGTGTTTTAACAATTCCTCCAAGGGCACAATCTTGGCATACCCCTTGATGAACTTCTATAATACCCCATATGCCCAAGGAATCCACACATTGCACTTTGATTAGTAGGCTCCCTAATCCTACAATAACTGTAACTTTAGCGGGATCTACTAACAAAAGCCTTCTTTGCATATAATGTGTCCTAACAGGGTTCCAAATGGAGTAGAAAAGACACATTTCTTAATGTTGAGGGATATCCTTAATTGCTGACATCTCTCAAACATCAGCCTTAAATTGTCACAATGGTCTTTCACCAATCCATACATAGTCCAGTCATCTAGGTAAACTTGAAGAAACTTATGGATGAAGTCTGAAATGCTTGTACCACGATGCATGAGAACACAACAGGCATTCTTTTCAATCCAAAAGGCATAACCATGTAGGAAAAAAATTCCCCATTATGGTGAAAAGTTGTCTTTCTCTGGTCTTCCTTTGCAATCCTGACTTGGTGATACCTTGAGAACCCATCCGTGAAAGAGTAGACTTCACGCCCGGCTACTCCCTCCAAAATTTCTTCAGTAAAGGGGGTTGGAAAAGGATCGATGACACATACTACATTCAGATCCCTATAGTCAACACAAATTCTTATCCTACCATCCTTCTTGATACTGATAACCATTGGGCTTATCCATTCTGATTCTTCCACTACCTCAATGATACCAGATGCTATCATCTTGTCTATTTCTTCCTTGACCCGTATGCACAAATTTGGATTCATCCGATAAGGCCTCTTCTAAATCGGGCACACCTTCCTTCAACTTGATCTTCATCTCCCCCAAGGAATGGTGAATGCCTTTGAGTTCATGGTACCCATGAGGAAAAAATCTTGGAACTCATGCAAATATAGATCAATGACCTTTGAAACTTATTTTTCGACCAATAGTCTCGATGATAGCTTCCTTAGGTTTTCTCTGTTCCAATGTTAACCTTATTTGTTTTCAAGGGCTCATGGTAGGCACATGCTCACTCATCAGCACTATCTATGACTTTGACGTGTACCCTTCCAAATGGTTAACATCCAAAGTCTCCATCTCTTCTCCATCTATTACATAGACCATTTTTCCTTTTTCTTTTTCCATGCACACGTGCTCAAGTTGTACTTCCTCTGATTCTTCTTCATTGAGGCACATCTCCAAATAAGGCTCACCTAGTAACTCCAATATCCTATCCTCTGTCCATAACACTATCTCCCATCATAAGGTGCTTGATTACTTACAACACCTTATCTACTGATGGCTTGGTACTCCTATACTCAAAGCTTGAATGAGATCAACCACCAACTCCTACCAATTACCTGTTTGATGATGCATCTCCGAATGAATATACCAAGTGTGCACACAACCTTGTAAGGTGGAATATAACTTATGCACCCATAATGAAGGTGGTAATGCTTCTACACTTCCCATCCAGGCCTTCTCACATGCTTGGATATGAAATGAGGTGGTCTCTTTACCATGGTAGTCTTGTATGACCATGGGCACATTGCTCTAGAGAACCTTATAGAAAATGTGATCCTTACCTCACACCACTCTAGGAGGTTCTCCTGATGTGTAGCCCACCAACACACTATAGTTCCGAGTTAGTAGGTTATAGTTGAGCATTCCCCTCCTCTCGTCCTCATTTTCCACTTGATTCCATTTCTCACAAGAAAATTTTAGGATATGCTCCTCCAGAGTAACTTGGAAACTTCTTTCCTCCTAGGTGCACTTGAATGAGTGCACCTTTATTACCCTTGTTACAGATCCTCTCAACTATTCACCCAATTAACTCATAAGTCCCATGCACCCAATTGTTGCATGCCACACTAGTGGTATCACTCAAGGATTGAGCATCTTCAAACTAGATAACTCCCTCCATGGGGTGAATTATCTCAGGATCTCTGATGGAGTGCACATAGATTCTATCAAGGACTTCTTCTCCTAAGGGCTCAGTATAGGGTGTTGAATTCCCATCTATCAAAGGAATGATCACCCTTTCTTCCTTGTTCTCAAAGCTGATATACCCTTTGTTAAACCATAGGTCGACATTGTTCTTGTAACACCATGGGCACCCAAGTAATGCTTGGAAAGTTGTCTTCCTCGGTGAGTGCCAAGACTTTGAAGTCTCCAGTGAACTTGGCCCCTTGAATGGTGATAACTACATCCTTTAGGACTCCAATGGGCATTTCCTTAGTTTTGTTTTCCATATACAACACATTCAAAGATGGTGTAATGTGGGCCTTCCCATTTGATGCCAGGCATCTAAGGTAAGAACATTTACCTCTACTCCCATGTCGATGAGAATATTTCTCAAAAGCCATCCATCAACAACCACATTCAAAGTAATCTCCTTATCATAGTCAAGGTTGTGAGGAGGAAGGTTTACATGCAAAACCTTCCTTTCATGCTCTCTACTCTATGATGCATGGTACCTTCTCTCTCATCCATTCTCCTAGCAAAGGGAATAATATTCTCTTGCCTTAACATCCTACATACTTCCTTGACCTCATCCAGGTCATCCTTTGGAACCTCAACATCCTTCCTTTTCTCCAACTACCTCGATTTCTCCTTTAGACATTAGATCTCCCCTTGTAAACTTTGAATCACATCCATAGTCTCTTGATACACCTCCTTCTGATGAGTAGGGTCTAGATACTTTCCATGTACCACTTCCTCTCTTGAAACTAGTGTCCTTTGTCTTGGCATCTCCCTGGCACATGTGTGGCCTCTACTCACATCATCACCAGTACAGGTTCTAGCCCTGACTCACATGCCACTCTTGGCATCCACTATGAATCAGCCTTCTTGATGCTCACCATCCCAACCCTTTTCTTTTCCGGTGCTGCTGGTTCATATGCTCATAAAGTTCTAGACACTCTTTATACTTGTGTTTCTTTCCACACCATGAGCATTGTAATAAATCAGGACACTCACATTTGTAATGCTTTGTAGATCCACAATTATAATAGGTTCCTCATGGGAACTCACTTCATCCTCCACTACGGTTACTTGTGACCATGAAATCCTCCACAAAAACCTCTTCCACGCACTCCTCCATCTGTGTGCCCTTCATAATGATGGTCATCATCCTTGGAACTACTTGCAAGGCTAGTCTAGCACACACCCAGATCAATAGCATCATGGATTTGATCAATCAATCTACAATCCTTGGTATCATGGGTCATAGAGGTACAAATCTTGCAATAGCAAGAAACATTCTTGTGGATTATGCATGTGGAGTAGAGGGCATCTACTTGCATCATGATCCCCATGGAAAATCTCACAATCTACCATTATAGCATGCACCAAATTCCAGGGAAACTATCCTTTGCATGTCCCTCCACTTCATAATCTATACACCAAAGCCCACTACTGAACCTCATGCGCTGAGTTTGCAGATAACTTCTCTAACTGCTTGGCCATTGCAGAATTTGAGCCTCTAGAAAAGGACTAACACTAGTATCAATGCTCCCAACAACTTCGGACACATAGGGAAGCTTCCAATGCCTCACACGGTCTGTGAAAGTCTTGTGTGATAGAGCCCTTCTAAATGGTGTTATCAATCCTCCAAAAACCATTGAGCATGTTGAGAAGGATGAATGTCATAGGATAGTTTTGACAAGAGAGTCTTGAAATGCACGTCATACTCCCACACACTCTCTGCCATTCCCTATGGATCTCCTTTAGAGTGTTGATGCTCTTCTACTCAAACTCAGGGATATGGAACTCTGCTAGGAAGGCATTCTTTAATGCGGTGTAGTCTACCACCATCTGATGGGGGTCATACTTCCTATACCAACTATGCGTGTGCCCTTGCAACATTGTTGCAAACTGACTTGCCTTCCACTCTGGGGTAGTGATCCCCTTTCACGTGCCCATAGTAACTCACACTTGTGCACATGCTCTGCAACATCTTCAATACCCCTATAGTCTAGTAAGTGTAAAGACATCTCAAAAACACTTGGGAGGTGGTTGGGGTCCTTTCCTCCCATCCAGAGCCTTGGTTCCTCTCGGTGTTTCCTCCTCCACCAGATCCACTAGATCCACTAGGTCTTATTCCTCTCTGACCCACTAGATCCACCTCCTGTAGTCGGAAAAGGACCAAAAAGTGGTCATGCCTAGTGTTCCCAATGTCCCACTGAACTACATGCATTGATGGTTGTGATATTGTCCCACTTCCAGTTGTATGTCCCACACCACTCCTAGATGTGATACCCAAACCTTGCGTACTTGCACCTTGTCCAAATATTCCTCCAAATATAGAATGGATTACACAACCATGGATGTTCCAAATGAGAAATTATATCTCTGGGTGTGCATATCGGTTACTCCCACCAATACCAACTAGGTTAACAATACTTCTCCCTTGATCTAGAAAACCAAGCACTAGGGGTTGGTCACTAGGTGGGTTCAGATGCACACCGATGATCTTCTTTCTCCATGTGATGAAATCTCATCAAAAGTGAAGGGGGCTTCTCTCCCCATGCTTTCCAAGATGGGGTAGCACATACTACTTAGGTTCCACATCCTCTGCATGAACCTCAACTCCTTCCCACAATGTCTACCTCCATAGATCCATCACACTTACAACCTCATGTTGTCTAGTCATCTCCCTTTCACGAGCTTCACTATACTTGAGTCATCTCTCCTCCCTTTCCTTCTTAGCCACAATGTTCTACCATCTTCCTCCACCCTAGCTTCCTCTCCCAACACTCAGAGAAGCTTATCCAGCCATGGGAAATGCTTCTAAACTCAAAGTAATGACCAAGAGATTCATAGCCAAAGGAATAACACACAAAAAATGATCCTCTAGGCTCCCTCAAAAACTCAAACTCAACAAATTTCTGGGAAAGAATACATAGAAATGGTGTATTCAAGAGTATAACTAGTTAACACTCTCTTCCACTAGTGATCAACAACACACATCCAAGTCATATCTACATCCTGCAACCTCTTGATAGTCATCTTGGGTCCATACGATGATCTATAGTACCAACTCAATCTGGATGCATATGTTGAAATCCATTCATATAGTTCTACTTGGGAAGTAGAAAAAAATAATGTCTCATATAACTCATGGTATAGGTTCTCTTCTACCCATCTACGTGCATCAAACTTAGGTCCAGTGTTGAATCTTTGAGAAAACTCATCCTCCATGCTCTTGAACCATGTTTCAACACTTTCTAAGGTCAAACACTCTATCATCACGCATTTCAGGACAAAGATGCATGCCATTTCTCACAACAACTTTGAAAAGAGGTCCCAAATGGAACCAAGATGTAGTCATATTTTATACCCTTAGACCAATAGTCTAATCCCATGCGTGCCATCCTATCACCTAACAGGTGCTGGGCACTCACCCGAGGCATGCACAGGTGCCAAGTCTCTCCTTTATGTGAGTTTTATGAGAATGCATCATCTTATAATAGATATTCAAATGGAAATGAGAAAAAAAACCATGCCACATTCTAAGAACCTAGAATGAGTTGTTATCTCATTACATCTAGAAAAGAGAAATAACAAGCAACATAAGGAAATGGTTCATACAGAAAGGAAATACATAAGTATTATACTCCTAAACACATATATGATTTATAATAGAGCATTATATTCATATTAATAGATTCAATAACCACATTACAATCCCTTGAGGTCATGATAGATCCTCATATAACTATGCAGAGAAGTCAAGTCATGCATCAAAACTATATTATGCTCACCATATTACAAAAATAAAAATAATGTAGACCCATCCCTCTAAATGTGCCATTACTTACAGAGCTCTCCTAATCCCTAACCCATAACATCCTCCATTCTATTTTTGTAGGGATTCACCTCTCTTTTCTCTCCTCCACACTCTCCACACTCTCTATCTATATACCTCCTATTTCTTCTATCAGGCACTTGTATTTATAACCTTAGCACCCACCGCCATGCCTTTCAAAAGTTACAGATCAGTCACCAAGTGTTGAAGTGGTCCTCCATGGGAGCATGCCTTCATAGATCAAGCTCTCCACTCCTTACAATGATGTCTTCAGAACCTTCCATCGCATGCATGGAATATTCCCTTTTTGATCCCATAGTCACCAGGCTGACACCTTATCCACAAGGGTCATTAAGTACAAAATCCTATAGTTACTATATTCGGCCCGACATGGCCTTTTGAATGTGATGTGTTTATTTAGCACTCTTGATCAATATATACATATGTTCTGGATATCTTGTTCATGGGTGCAAACCCTAATGTCATTTATTTATACTATGAATCAAATCTGCTCTTCATAATCCATGTTGTATCATTTCTCTCATTTTCATGCATGGATATAAGGATATGGTAGCTCATGTTGTGCTTTTACATGAATATCTACTTTTCTGCAACTAATCCTTTAACAATAGCAATATATTCTCACAATGGTCATATAAAGGAGGGAATCGGTGGCCACACGTGCTTTAGGTGAGTGCCCAAAGGCTATTGGGTGATAGGATGGAACATATGGGGTTAGAAAGTTGTAATAAGGGTACATAAAAAATGCTACACTAACAATGACAGAATGCTCATTAGACATAGATGACTCAGATTTAGGAACCTAGTGGGATTAAGAAATTGGAGATGGGCATGTATTAGAATGTTGTGTAGCAAATGAGATAAAACCTAATGCTCAAGGTTCTTGATTCTTTGTTGTAAATCATAGACATCATTGTCATTATGTCCATTTATTCAATGATACTTGAAAAATGGGTGACCTTGATAGTTAGTAAGATGATAAGGAGGATAATAATGAGTAGGTGGAAAATTGATCAAATGGCGATTGAGGAGTGCATGAATAATGTCTTGTTACTTAACATTGATATTGAACTTGAGAGGTGCGGGGAGAAAAATGATTTGAGGTTCACTGATATGAGAACATTTAGAAGACATAGAATGCAGATGAGATATAAAAGAAGTAAAAACATGAGCCTAATAAGTGTCCTTAAGATGTTGGATTTCATATTTGAGTGATGTAATTGTGGATTCCATAGCCTAAAATTTATCTTGAAATAAATAACGTAAAGCTTGAATAGACTTACAAATTGATTGATTTTCATTAGAACTAATATATTCATCAAAGAGATGATCAAAGATGGAAATTACTTGTGAAGGTGGCGTATCAAGAGGGAGGTAGATAGAGTGTATGGATTTTTGGAGAGCATCTTTGCAAGATGGGTGCATTTGAAGTAATTGATATAAGGGAACTTGAGGAGATTTAGAAGCCATGAAAGAAGACTAGATAAAATGAGAAAAATGAAGATCCAAGAGTGTTCAAATGTTGGGTTCACCAAATGATTTAACAAATATGGAAATTTTGTAAAAACCTAGATATTTCAGAGTCATATATGATAAATAAAAGATAAAACACAAATCTAACACAAGAAATAAGATAGATAAAAATTAAACCCTAGGTGTAAGAGAGAGGATAAAAGACGTAGCTGATTTCACAATAAATCTTGAAGTGTTTTGGATTGGAAAATTGGTAAATATAAGGAGTAGACTATCAAAACCACACACACAAAATTTTGTAATCGCTGTTGAATAATCTGAACAAGGGAACTTGGACCGGTCGGGGATCTTGAGTGCTAGAGATCTATGTTAGGTGCATGTGACTATGAAAATGGTCAAAAATTTATTCTTCTTGTGTCTCAAGGTGGTCTCTAACCTTCATTGTTGATCACATGTGTGTCGCTGGATGATCACCGTATTCACACGTAACCTACAAATATGGAGATAACCTGTAAAACCCCAAAACACATAAAATCCTAAAAATAAAAATATGTAAGTGGGGAGTCAGATCGAACACGTTAGTCACCTAAATGAGTGAACTTATGACTAAGTTCTGCATTACATCTCGGATCGCATGTAATTCTTGTGATGTGTGTGGAAATCATACCCTACGAATCTCTTGTGCAAGATTCAATTGATAGTGAGTGATAAATAGATGTTCTAATGTAAGTAGATGTGTGTATGGAAAAATGAACTTCCCCTCCAATGCGTGTATGCAGAAAATTAAGTCTCTTATCCTTTGAATGAGTTCAATATGGAATCCTTGATGCTCTTAAAATGCCTTTAGATGCAACCTTAAGTGGTGATAGTAGATGCTTAGAGCTTGGTCCTTTATTATGGTCATATATATTTGTATTTATGTGATTCCCTTATTTGAATTTTGTAATTGAAAACTAAAATGATAACCCATAAGAAAATAAGATTCCTAAAAGATAAAAGAGGAGTAAAAGAGGTGAGTAAGATACAAAGAGATCAAGGGCACCTGGCGTGGGTGTCTGGCTAGGTGCTGGTATATATATAGTCAATAAAGATAAAGAAATGAAGATTATACTAGGCTACAGGGTGTAGAAGACTAGAGAAGAAAATAGAAAGATAAAAAAATGCCAAAGATAGATGTCAATTACTATTTTTTCTCACTTAGGAATCATATGAATAATAGTATGTTATTATGACCTAGAAATGTACCCAAGTGCATTATTTTATCTCTACATAAGAGTGAAAACAACATACTTGATATTATTTATATGTAATAACTTAGCTTGACTATCTTTTAGTGTATGAAATAAATGGCCAAATGATCTGAATTTGTCAAATATGATTGATTCTTGCAAAAGAGGAAGTAAGATTTGTGTAAAATGGTCTTGCAAGTCACCATCATCCATGATATTATTCATCTTAGTAAGCATGGTATGATAATGCAATACATAATAATTGATATGTCTATCAAATATTTGGAATAGCTTGGAAATTTATGCATAAGAAACCTTATACCCAATGCTGATAGAGAATTGTGCCAAAAATGATTTACCAATGTAGTGGAATAATAATCAAAATGTGTGAAGAGATCATAAAACCATTGTAATGAAAATTCCTTAAGGTTCTTAGGAAAAATTTGGTAAGAAAGATGTCATAAGAGGCATAATCAATGTATGCCAAATGAAATGAATTAATATGTTCCACAAGATCAATTTTTCCATCACATATAGGAAGTTTATGTGAAAAAAACCAAGAGGAAAAGGATAAGAGGCCATCTTAGGAGCAAATGGAATATTTAGTAATTTAGTGGAATCTATAACTTGAGGAGACTTAGATACATCTTGTTTCAATTGTAATTATTGAGCTTGTAACATGTGAACATGGGTTTCAAGATCTTGTGTGCCAAATGAAGAAGCATGTGAACTATTAGATATGAGAGGTGTATTAGCAATACTTGATTGCATGAATAGGCATAAAGATATTATGCATCGAGAATGTTAGGTTTCCCTAAGAATTTGGACACCTTGTATATAGGAATAATAGATGTTGGTGTGATGAGATAAGGTTGATACCTTCCAAAAAGAGAAACCTCATTATATGGTTGATCATGAGAAACCTTGGAACCAAGAATAATTTTGATAATAGGCTAAATATTGTGAGGATTATCATGAAGTTTAGCATGAAAATTAGATAGAAGTGTAACTTTTCTTGGTCCACAACATTGTCATCATGATCATAAGAATGGTCACTATAGGTTTCATAAATATGTAGTGGGACCTTATGAGTAGTATCAATGATATATGGATTGACATCAATAGGCATAGGAGATGAGGCCATGAGGTTACAATGCTTATAAGTAGGAGGAGAAAGCTCAATATGCTTAATAGGTTGATTTCTAAATTGAGCACTACACTAGGAGGGCATGGGAGGAAAACACATAAAAACTGAAATGAAATGAAAATATTAAGGATTAATGGTAGTATATAATTCTAAAAATGGAGAAACCCTAGGGAAAAAATGACACAATGTTTAATTCAAGAGTTGGGCTCACCAAATGTTTTCACCCTTTTTAGATTTGATTAAGATTTACACCTATAACCAAAAATGAATGAAATAGAAGTTACATGGGGTTATTATGATTAATTAACTTCCAACATTAATCATTCAATATCGAATGATGCATTACTACTTGTAAAAAAATTACACGATACAATACAAGTTCACAAACATAAGGGATTAAGTGTACTTAATTGATTACATATGATTCTAGACTGATCTAGGTGATCTGAATGATGGAACATGGAGATTTAGACCTGAGAGTGCCTCGATACTGAAAATGTGACTTGAAGATTTTCTGGATAGAACCATATAGTAGGGATAGGAATGTCCGTACAGTCTTGACCTATTTGTATAGTATTTAACCTGGTCGAGAATATGATCTATAAATTTATGTGTTTGTCTCTTATTTTATTATCTTCATCACTCTTTTCTAGTCACATTATGGGGGATTTTGAATTCTCTTCTCAATATTTCAAATCCTAATCATGGATGAGAATTATTACAAATAAAACATTAGTTGGGTTGTGGGAACCCAACACACTTCTAACACTAGCACTACTATCAAGAGGTGTCAAACCACACGTAATTTTATATCTAGCATGTGATATATAGCTATAATGTAATCAGATTTTACATCCTTTATTTAATAAAACCTAACTTGAGTTTATCTCTTGCAAATCTAATTAATTGAGTGACTTTGAGTGCTTACAAATGTGGGAAGTAGTCCCCTATACCTAGTGAGAATCTTCTTACTTGTAGATGGTGCTTCCCTAATGAATGTGTAAAGGTATTTGATGAGTGTAGGGAGATTTCAGTGTCTTTTGTGTTATATTTTGCAATAAGAGTCCATAAGAGTGATAATTTCTAAATGAGGTGAGTTTCTTATATATGATTTTGAATGTGATTTAAGTTACAAAGGTTTACTTAAAGGGAGTAATTTCCTAACTAATGTGTAACTGAAAATTTGAGATCAAAGTGAGCAAGAGAAAAACCATACACTAGTGTTGGGAATGTATGGATGTTCCTACCCCTATTGTATGTTTTAAACCCTAGAGAGACAATCTAAAGTGTGAATTTTGAAACCTAATCAATAGAGTTTCTTAACATATTTCATGTATTTAATTCTCATTTTTTTTGACAAATAAGTGTGGATGATCAAACAAGATAGACAAGAGACCTAGAGATGAAACAAATGAGAATGGGTAAAGTACACTTATTTGAGCAAGAGATAAATGCCAAGAATAAAAATTTCAAAGAGTATAATTATAAAATTTGAGTGTCTGTAATACTATTCCACTAGACATAATCTCTATTTTACACCTTATATAAGCTCACTACTACTTTATCAAACATTGAATCTCCTTTACGATTCTGAAACTATGCTTTACCCTTTATACCAATCCACTTATTTTGTCTAGCCACTATTTCTACTCTTAAACACTCAAAATAAACACGTGTCAATCAAATTTTTATCAACATTGAATCTTATTCTTAGGATGTTATTGAAATTTGATGACTCAACTTCATGTTTTTATCAATACTTACTTTTATGTCAAGTGATTCTATTTTCTATCACCCCTTTTATCGAAAGGGGGTAACTATATGGAATTACTATTTAAGGCTATCCAATCCCTTTTAAAAATAAATATGCAAACCTAAGGAAAAAATGGTCAATTTTGGATGTGAAGTTTCATTGAACACCAAGTTGCTAAGTTACATCTAGCTACATAAGGACATCTTCTCTCAAGTATAAATTGATATAAAAACTCAAAATACTTGAACAATCAACTTTAAATACAAAGATACAACAAACAATATGATATAAGTGAATACACCATTGTATTTATTTCAAATATATGAAATAAACACCTATCAAAGTCTACAAATTACCAATATCATAGTTATTCCAATACACCCTTATGTATAGTGATGACCATGCAATTTTTTTGTATTTTCAAAAAATTAGGTTCTAGATTTGTTTGTAGTGGTGTGGTCCCACAATATGATACATGTTATTTATGGGGTAAATAGGATGCCTTATGACACTCTTCTCTTGGTTTCTAGACACTCACTTTCCACAAGAACACTTACGGCCCAAAAATATTACCTAAGTATCAAATGCACATATGATAGTGGCACATAAGAAGTGGGCACATGGATAGGTGTGGTAGGTTGACATATTTGTGCCCTGAGGATTTATTCCTAGAAAGAGAGAGGTGGGACTTATCCATTTGTACATGCATGGGAAAAATAGGATGAAGTGTGAAACACACAAGGATAAGAACAATAATACTTCAAGGATAATAAAAATCTATTTTGGGAGAAAGTTGAAGACCAAGAAACATGCAGAGTTCGAGCTAATAATAGGATTAGATAAGGGTTTATTTATAAATAATCTATTATTAGTGAAACTTGCATGCTTCATAGTTACATTTGTATGCATGCATGACTATTTTGAGCATGCAACCTATTTTGAGAGTGCATGAGTTGTGAAGTAAAAGTCCCCACCCCTATATATATGTATCGATTTTTTACTATTTAGGATAATTATGTTTTTGAGTTGTAACAGAGTTATGCTACCGATATGATTCACGCACATGAATTTGTGATGGTGTTAATGATGTATACATCTACTATTTGTGATGAATTAATATGATGGATATTTGTGGATGGATTTTGGTCATTGATGTCTATGTTCATGGATATTGTATGGTAAATCTGATTGTAATAGTGATATGATCTAATATGCTCTCTTAGTATGTGTGTTTCCAAACTGAGCTCATGGATATGATTATTCTAATGAAATATACACTTTGCTTATGGTTATTATGAGCATACATGCTAACACCTTGGAAAGACAGTAATAAATACGGACTTGGTAGCTTCATGTGCTTCGGTGAGTGTTCGATCTATTTAAATGGGGTGCCAACACACCTAGGTAATTGAGTGGGAAAATAAGACTACATTTTGGTTTTGTTATCACGACCTATTTTTAAACTTTTACCACAATGTTGCATGATGATGGCATATCATTTAACTCTTGTGGCCATTGAAGATTGGGTAATCAACAAACATGATCAATTTGTGCAAATATATGGTACTAGACCCAATTTCAATACACACACATGGGTTGAAGAACATATTTATCATGAGCTTTATGAGACGTTATTTTGTTACTTTCTAATAGAGTTGTATGAGTGGTTGTAAGGATATGTATCAAAGAAAATTTGGAGTTAAAGACCAAGGGTTTGGATGCAGGAAAATTTCTAGGCTTTGTTTCATACATATGAACCTTGGACATATGTTGTAGATCACTGGTGGGATGGTGTTGTGAAGTTATAATATGGAGTACATTATTTCTACATATTCTTGTCTAGAAGTTGTTGAGTTTGAATTCTTACGCAATCCCATATGATCTTACATTCACACTATTCCTTTGGAAATTAATATCTTGATGGTGGTGCTTGAGTTTAGAGCACCTACATTTGGCTAGATAAACATACCACTATGTGTAGGGGTAGGAGCAATGTGGTGAAATATGGTGGAACTAGAATTAGAAATTAAGAGAGAAGAAAGTTGGCTTAAGTATAATGAAGCGTGAGAGAGGGAATTAGTGAAGCATCACAATATTAAGAAGTCTGTAGAGTTGTAGAGGATGATGTCTCGAGAAGGATTTGAAGCTCACATGGAATATTTAGAGAAGGAGCATCGGGATATTCCCCACTTAGGAAAGAACAATAGAGAATCCCATTCGGCTTATGATGAGAGCACATATGAAAAGGAAATATTAAGGACTATGGGTGTGCATCTGATCCCACCTAGTGATCTCACCCTTGCGCTTGGTGTTTGAGTTATAGAACAAACTATTGATAAACATACGAGTGTAGGTAATCTAGTAGCTTCAGGTAGATATCATTTTCCTTTGAGTACAGAAGTTCATCAGAAAACACCTTCATCTATGACAACACAAACATCATATTTGTTGTTTAGAGGCCCAATTGGAGGAATATTTTATGGTGTTTCATGAAGATAGAGTGTGGGCACGAAGATTATTGGGAACACATATAGAAGTACTAAAAATTCAAAAAATGTGGGAGTTTAGTTTAGTACTATTGTTGGGATGTAAGTAAGTGCATCCATTGGTTTGACGCCTTGCCGCTAGAGGATCAAGTAGATTAGGAGGGTCAAGATCAAGTGGATCAAGCATTTCTAATGGTGGAGAAAATACTGGTGGTGGTTACGGAGGATAGTGCGCACATCCCCACATCAACCTCAACAAGTTTATTATGAGATATTGCTCCACTTTCTAGAATATAGAGGTATTAAAGCTGTTTGTAGAGATCACAAGTGTGAGTTACTATTGAGTGCAAAGGGAATCACTACTCCAGATAGGAAGGTGAGTCAGTTTGGTACTACTATTCAAGGGTGTGCACATAGTTGGTACAAAAAGTATGACCCACATCAAATTACGGTGGATTATGATGCTTTACACTCTATGTTTCTAGCCGAGTTCCATATTACAAAATTTGAACATAAGAGTATCAATGTGCTTGAGGAAATTAAGAAGGGATTTTTAGAAATATTTTGGGAATAGGACATGCATTTTAAAACTTTGTTTTCAAAGCTATCTTATGACATACATCCTAGTCAACATACACAGTGGTTTGTTGGTGGGTTGTTGACTCCATTCAAAAGGGCGCTATCTCATAAGACATTTGGAAGAAACTCTATGTGCTGAGGTATTTGGGAGTGTGGACATTAGAGTGAGTCCATTTTTAGAGGCGTAGATTGTAGATATGGTGAAACAGTTGGAAAATCTCTCTGCTAATTCATCTCATGAGACATGCAGTGGGATATGGTGTACGAACTACAAGGTTGAAGGAAATACCAAGGATAGTTGTCCTTACAAGTTAGTACACACCATGCTGTTGGATTGTGAGATTTGTCATTTGGACCATGATGTAAGTAGATTTCCTCTTTTGTAGTGTACGATATGGAAGAATGTGCCTATGTACTATAATATTTGTAAAATGCACACTCATGACACTATTGACTACAAGGTGATTGATCATATCCATGAAGCCATTGAAACTAGCATGCACCAGAATAGTGTAACAGGTGGATATAAGGAACAAGGATAAAAACATAACAAAGGTCACAATAATGGCGATAATAGGAGTAGAGGATTTCGTGGTGGATATAGAGGCCAAAGTTGTAGTAGTGGAAGAGGAAGATTTCCTAGAGGAAATTTTTTTACTTTTGGATCTCTTGATCATTATTAGTGTGAATGCCCTCAGAATGTGGTTTTCTCATGGTGTGGAAAACAACACAAATTTGAATAATGTCTAGACTTGTATGAGCATATGAGCAAGTAGCACAAGAAAGACAAGGGAACATCTATGATTAAGATACAACACGTGGATGTAGATTAATGAATGTTGAATGATGGACATCATTCGAGTTATAACTGTATTAGTCACTACATGCAATGAGGCTATGTGTGATCGCGAACCTACAAAGTATAAGACAACTATAAAAAATTAAGAAGTGATAAATGCAAAGTACCATGATGTTGCACATTAGAAAGAGGTTTACCAGGAGACTATGGATGTTATCATGGATTTGCAAGGAGAGATTCGAGCTTGAAGGAGTAGATGCACGTGATGGAATGAGCTAAGAAAGTTGAAATCCCTTAGAAGGATGTAGATGATTTAAAGGAGGTATGTCAAATGTTGTGCCAGGAGAACATAATCCCCTTATTAGGAGAGTGGTTGTGAGAGGAAGATACTTCATGAAAATATTCCTCCCCATAATCATGAGTATGATAAGGAGATTACATTGAATGTGGTCATAGATGGATGGATTCTAAGAAATATTCTGATAGATACATGTGCGGAAGTTAATGTACTCACATTGGATGCTTAGAATTAGATGGGGATACCACCCTTGCATCCTTCTTTGAATATTTTATATATGGAAAATAGAACTAGAGCCATGTCGCTTAGAGTATTAAAGGATGTGACTATTATAATTTAGGGAGCCAAGTTTACTAGGGACTTTGAAGTGTTGGAGCTAGCTGAAGTAGATAGTTTCCCAACATTACTTGGGTACCCCTGGTGTTATGCGAATAATGCAGATTTGCACTTCAAAAAGGGGTACATTAGCTTTGAGAATAAGGAAGAGTGCATTATTATACCTTTGACAGATGCAAAGGTTTCTCTATATGTTGAGCCTTTGAGTGAAGAATACTTGAACAAGATATACATGTGCATAATTAGAGACCCTAAGGTAACTGATCCATCTAAGGAAGGAGTGATATAGTGGGATGATGCTTAGTTAGTTAGTGATACCACAAGTATTGCTTGTGACAACTAGGCACATGAAATGTATGAAGTGGTTAGGCGAGAGGTTAAGAACATAGTTACTCATATGATCAGGTCGCGCATGATTAGGCGCTTAAGTTATAACCAGATACCTTGATACATTGGTGAAGGGAACCCCAATATCTTTCTAAGCACCATGGAAGCCCACCGGAAGGATGCATGTGCCGAATAAATATTCTAGTTTATGCTCTATGGAGGATAATAATGTGCTGGTGGGCCACACACCAAGATAACCTATTGGAATGGCGAGAGGTGAGAATCACCTTTTCTACTAGGTTTCTAAGGAGAAATGTACCTTCTCAGATATGTGAATTCCATGGGAAGTTCCCTTCTTCACACCACTTTCAAGAATGTGAGAGGCTTTGGATGGAGGGATAGGAGTCCTTACCACAATCAATATGGGTACATAATTTCTAAACCACCTAAGCGAGATACATGCATGCATGGTATTTCCATGCAAAATTGACAAGAGAAACCTTTAATTGGTAAAAGATAACCTCAGTATGATCCACACTTTTATTACTTTTCTACTAAACTGCGATCAATGAAGCACTATAGATTATGAAGTGCCTTACTTTGGCCATAAAGCACGAAGGCTAAGCAAATACTACTGGATATTTTTGGAGAGTTGGATTTAGAGGTGCACCTTGACCTTGAAGAGATTGAAGAGGAAGAAATGGTTCACACCTAAGAAATGAAGGAAAAGGGTAAAATGGTGTGCATGGTCAATTATTATGATGATGAGGATAATATTACGGATGTTAACCATACGAAAGGTATGCATGATGTGATGGAAACAATAGATGAAATGAAAGGCACATATCATAAGCCTATGAAAACAAATAAGGTTAATATTGGAACAGATGCAGAGCCTAAAGAGGCCATTATTAGTGATTATTGCTCGGTGTAGGAAGTGGGTAAGATTATTGAAATTATGTGTGAATTTAAGGACTTGTTTCCAGGGGATATCATAAGGTAAAAGGAGTACACCCATATTTAGGATAGGTGCAAATAAAACTTAAATAAGGTGCACACTGATTAGGAAGATTCCTTATAGGATGAATCCTAATCTATACTTATAAGTAAAATAAGAAATTTATAAAATTCTCAAGTTTGGTATAATTGAGCCCATTGAGGAGTAATAATGGGTTAGTCCCATGGTCATCAGTATTAATAATGATTAGAGGATAAGGATATGTGTAGAATATAAAGATTTGAATGTTGCATGTGTTATTGATCCTTTTCCCATCCCATTCACAAAGGAGTTCTGGAAGGAGTTGCAAGGTGTGAGATCTACTCTTTTACTAATGGATTTTAGGTTATCATCAAGTGCACATAATGAAAGAAGATCAAGAAAATAAAATTTTCATCATTAAGTGGGGAAGTTTTTCATATATAGTAATGCCATTTGGGTTTAAAAATGTGCTAGTCGTGTTCTCACGCATTATTGTGCAATATTTTTAGGACTTCATTCATAATTTTTTACAGGTATATCTAGATGATTGGATAGTGTATGGATTGGTTAAGGATCATTGTGAGAATTTGAGGCTTATATTTGAGAGGTGCAGGAAGTTGAACATCTCTTTGAATATTAAGAATGTATATTTATGAAACCTTTTGTGATGGGGCATATTGTTTGTAAGGAAGGGTTATTGGTAGAGCCAACCAAGGTCTTCGTGATCTTGGGATTGGAAGAACCTAACAATCAAAGTGAAGTGCCCAGATTTATTTGACATATAGGGTATTATAGGAAATTCATTAATGGTTATGAAAAGATTACCACACCCCTGAAAGAACTACTAAAAGTTTCTATTGGGGTGAGGCCCAACAATATGCATTTGAAACACTAAAGTAAATGTTGACCACCGCACCTATTTTTCACTTTCCTTCATGAGACAAACTATTTTATGTTCATGTTGATGCTTTTGGAATGGAAATTGCTGTAATTTTAGCTCAATCATAAGAAGGAATTGTAGACCACCCTATTTTTTTTACAAGCAAGAAGTTGACACTAGATCAACATAACTATATAACTATTGAGCATGAAGCTTTTCCCATGATTTACATGTTGCACAAGTTTAGACAATACTTATTGGTGACACCGTTTATCTTCTTCACAAGTCATATGACACTTAACTATTTAGTCAACAAGCATGTTTTAAAAGGGACCATATATAGGTGGATACTACTATTTCAAGATTTTCAATTTATAGTAATTATAAAACCAAGGAAAAAAAATCATGGCCTGACCATTTATCAAGAATCAATTTTGGTGAGGACATGCAAATAATTAAGGAAAAATTCCAAATGCACATATCTTTAGATTGAATCACGTGCCCACTGAACTTAAGATATTGTAGTATTTTTACACACTGGAAAGGCACCTGAGGGAATGATAACCTTAGAGAAGAAACAACTTGCAATACGTGTGACACCTTACCAGTTGGTAGGTGGAGATTTATACAAGGTAGGCCATGATGAAGTTTTGCACCAGTGTGTTATAGAGTATGATCAAGAAGCCATTATGGAAGAAGATCATGGTGGAATCACAGGATGTCATTATACAGATGATGATACTACGTGTAAGATTATAATGGATGGCCTATGGTGGGAAACTTTATAAAAGGACACTAAAGAATATGTTAAGGCACGTTATCATTGTCAACACCTTGGGAAGCTTGTATTCAGAGATGAGATGGCTTTGAGGCCTATTACAAGTGTTGAACCTTTTGAGAAATGGGATATTAAATTTATAGGTCCCATTTCCCCACCTGCATGTAGGAATAACGTGCACTATATTATAACTTGTATAGACTATCTGACAAGGTGGGTAGAAGTAGCACCTACAAAGGATTACACATTAGCTATTACAGTGATATTTTTATGGGAGGAAATTATCATTAGGTATGGATGTCCATTGAGTTTAAAAAGTGATGGGGGCACTCAATTCTTAAATGAGACCATCAGAATATTATTGGCATAATTTATGGTGGCACACTATAAAACCACCCCTTACTACCCATAGGCTAATGAAACTATTGAGGATTTGAACAAGATTATGGGACGCACATTGACAAAAATATGTGACGTTAGAGGAAAATCTTTGGGATGATAAGGTATATGTTATTCTTTAGGCATATAAGATCACTTAAAAAAGGTTGAATAAGGCCACACCATTTTAATTGGTGTTTGTCATGGAGGATTTATTCCTTGTGGAATTTATGTTGCCATCCCTACATATTGCACACATAGGAGGATTCGATGATGAGTAAACTATTGAGGATTGAATATAAAAGCTGATGTAGTTAGATGAGTGGAGCGTTATTGCTCGATGGAGCTAGAAGACAAATAAAGAAAGACAAAAGTCCTTCCATGATAGGAATATGAGGAATAAAAAATTTGAGGTTTGAAAAATGGTTCTTTTGTATGATTCAAAGTTTGCGTGCCACCTACGAAAAATCAAAGTTCATTAGTAGGGACCCTTTGTATTAACAAATCTATTGGAATCATGCGCTTTCTAGTTACGGGAACTAGATGGAACCTTATTTCCAGAGTTATTTCAATGGGAGTAGGCTAAAGCCCTACTATAAATAAGTCTTCTTGGTATTTGTAATAAGGAAATATTGCCACTTAGATTAGATTTCCATTTAATAAATTTTTCTTTATTTGTGTTTCCTTTCAACCTTACTATGCTTTGTCAATTTGGTTTAGTGTTTTGGTGTAAGAAGCACACTTTCACACTTTGGGAGCTGATTACTATCTATTAGATTTATGTGCAGAGGACCACACATACTTCTAGTGTGGGGTGGATTGTAGGTACATGAAAAATATTAATTTGGTTGGTGTGAAAGGTTGGTTATGAACTAAAGAAATGCGCTCTAGGATGAAACTATGGGTTTCTTGAGAAAAAGGTGCTACAAATAATGAGAAAGATGGTTATAATAAGGAATGAGGAAATTTCTTAGATTGAAGAACACGTGTAGAAATATGGACATGTAGTGTAATACGAGGTAGGAAACAACATGGGAAACTACTTGGTATAAGGTGTAGTGGATAGATACTTTGGCATAGGTAAGTGCGCAAAAGGAGTGCAGTGGCTAAGAAGTAGTGGGCATATGGTTACGAATGGAGCACGGGAAAATTAGGGGAAAGTATAGAAAAAGTATAAAAGTGTAATTAAATTCACGTACAATGGTAGGTGAGGAGAAATTAATGCATATTTTTAAAATATATATATATATATATATATATATATATATATATATAAAAAGGGTCCTTGCAAGTTTATTCCTACCTTACATACTTTTAAGTTTTGAGTCGAGAAGTGCATTTGAAGAGTGATTGGAGTGCGAAGTGCGATGAGAAAATGGATAAAAGATGTGAACCAGGTTGTGAAGTAGACATGGTCATGACAAGGCTCCACTTTGGAAGGGTGTTTGAGTTGGTAGAAGGCTTGAAAGAATGAGGTTTGTGGAGCTAGGGTTTGAACACAAAATTATAGCTAGGTCATGCAAAATTCAAAGTTATAGAGGATGAATGAGTGTAAGGAAACATTTAGAAGTTACAATCGTACCTAAACAAGAAACCAAAGAAACTACTCGGGAGAGGAACAAAAATGAACTAGAGGTGGAGGTTGAGGACACGCTCGAGAGAAAAAATTTAGAGATGTAGTACCCAAAAGGTGTAATAATGGGGTGAGATTGGGAGTCTCACATAAGAAGGAACAATGTGAGTGATTACAACCACCGCACCATCACCAATTTAGAATAAATCAAGGAGATGATAAAGAAGACATATCGACGCACGGAGGATGAAAAGCTGGTCTATGGCGATTTGGGAAGAAGACCTTAGAGAAATTTGGGGTTTTGCAAGTCTACGAGCTCCCATATTTTGGAAAATCATAAGGAATTTACCAGTGGCTAATGTCAAGGGTCCATGAGGAACTATTTTATTTTTCTAGAAAAAGGGTATGGCTCACCGTGCATTTCATTAGAAGGCTTACTAGATTAAGGAGCTCAGTACAAATATTGCTAGTGATTTACAGAATGATGTAAACATAAAAGCCACTACTGAGGAGTTGAAATATAAGAAATAAGGGTGCGTGATTCCCATAGCTAAGGTAAACAATCCAGTCATTAAGATTGTAACACACTTATTGACAAAATTCAATGGCTAGGAAAGATGGGGCACAATGAACAAAAGATGGCTATATATTGCAAAGAAGATGGCAGAAGGTATTGTGATTAACATGACATTATTTTTAGTTGAGAGTATTATTGAGTAAGAAAATATAAGAGATAATATTATTTGGGGCACTATCCTTCAGTCAAAATTATATTGGTTGAAATTGGGGTACCCGAGATGACCTAAAGATAAAGTTTGGCAATACCCGGAGGAGAAGAAATTGCTTGCGAAAGGTTTCCAAGTACACTTGTGATGGGTCTATTAGGGGTGCCTATAATAATCAATTAGAGATGTCATATAGAAGGTTACATGAGACATTTGAATATGAATGGTGCATCCCCAAGGACCTAGCCTACATAGTTGATGGGGAAGCTGAGTTTACAATATTTCAACACTATTGTGTTGGTAGGTTTAGAATGAAGATTGGATAATGGGGTCCATGGTGCAAACTACCATATGTATTCACCAGGTGGTACTTCTATGCCTTTGTCAACCGCTTCTTAGACGCATACAAGTTAAGGTTTGATGTCAAAAAAGTGGATTGTGAGTACCACACTCTTTGGAAGACTTACGTCTATCCAGGTAAGTCTACATACATAGAAACAATGATCTCTGATGATATTGGAATAAATTCTATGAGTTTGGTGATTGGGAAGGTGAAAATGGATACGGTGTATATATACCTTAAGCTAAAATTGGTAAAAGGTAGATATATTGAGAATGAGTTCAGGGATTCCTCAACCGCCCAAGGGTAAATAGATAGTTGGGACAAGGAAAGAGCACATGCCTACCCTCCTACATCAGAATAAGAAGAAGAATTTAACGAATAAGTGGAGGATGTTGGCATGTTGGATCATGGAGCACGAGACAACCAACTATTAGAACTAAGAGACAACACAAGCATACCCAACCCAAGTAGGAAGAGGAAGTCATAGTTGAAACCAAGGAGAGGAAACATAGAAGAACGAGGATGTCATGGAAGATCAAGGATTTATAAGATTCTTGAGAAGAATAAGATAGTGACCGATGGCGTAGGGCCCTCATAACATTTGAGGAGATCTCCAAGGATATCCCATATTAAACCAAGTCCATCGAAGTAGAAAAAGAAAAGGAATAGGTATGTGCCTAGGAAAGAAGATGAAGATGAAATTTTTGATGTGGATATGCTCATAGTACATGACATATTGGTTGTGGATATAGAAGGGGAAGAGGATCCTTAAAACAAAAAGACTCAAAATGATACAAAGGTGTATGAAGATTGTGAGGAATTAGGAGGCACTATAGGAAAAGAGAAAGAAAAGGATAAAGGTGAACTATTAGGTGGGTGTATTGAAGAACAAATGGGTGTGATAGGTGAAGTTCTAAGTTTGGATCTTTGAAGTGAATATTCCTAAGGGCGTCGATCTGAGAGGAATAAGGGTGAAGAGATGTATCATAATCCTACAATTAGATACATTAATGACCCCTTTAAAATAATTCGTGCTAGGTTTCGAGTACGATGGAACCGGAAAGAAGTTATATGGGTGGGAGTTGATGGATCCAGAGGCATCAAATATGCACATGAGGAAAAAAGCTGTCTTGGAGCATGCAGACTCACATGGATGAGCCTAAATTTGATGTGAAGGAGGAAACATACTTCAAGAGGAAGATGAAGAAGAAATCCCAAGCCACGCACATAACGGTGAGGTACACATAGTTCAAATATTAACAAGTGAGTAATACCTTGACCAAGATGGTAGTTGAGGTGCCATGTAGAAATGTATGTAAGGTAACCACATTCGGGAAATGCTAGAAGATAATAAGAGCATGAAGGAATAATTAGAGAAATTTGCTAAGGGGTCAAGGAAAGATATGGAAAGGCAAAAGAAAATTATGGGGTTTTCCTGGGATATTGGAGGAGAGATCATATAGGCATATCTAGAATTTGACACACTTATAGATCAGAAATAATATTCCTCCTTACACTTTTGTAGCACTGTGTTAACCTTCTACTTGAGAAGAAGTTAGGAGCACCAGAGGAAACCAAGGATATGGATGCACTTTGGAAGAGACAAAGGACACTATTGAAGATAAGAGGGAGAGGAAAAAGGAAAAATAACACACAAGGTATTTGTTATGACTCCATACTCCAAATGTTAAAGGAGGAATTAAAGAAAGAAAATTTAGTGATAAACATATGTGAGGATTGTGAGTTGATTCTCAAGACACGAGATGCTTGGTGGAAGAGAATGTGGTCCTTGTAGTAAATAAGAATGAAACCTTGGGTAGGGAAGAGAGATTTGCACTATTGGAATAGAAGCACGATGCGATCAAGGAATCCCAAGACCCCTATGAAGAGAAGATCAAGGAATTAGGAAAGTTGATTGCATGGAGGATGGATGCTATAGATGTTATGATTTTAGGGATAGTTGGCGTAGTAAGGGAATTGAATCACAAGGGTGAGGATATGACCCTAGAAGAAATGGATATAGTGCTTGGAGATATTCCCACAAAGGTGAAGAAGGGGCATAACGATTAGAATGGGTTAGAGGATGACATCAGAATGAGTACCCCACGCGATTGCTGCCTTTTGAAGAATAACATGTTGGTTGATGAACTATTCATTAAATTCTTTCCTCTATTTTTTCTATAAACTCACTATTTATTCTTTATTCATTGTTATTTGGAGACATAAGGTGGGAATCTTTATTGCTTTGAGGGTGGAAATTACATTAGTATGGGGTAATGTTGGCACAGTAAAATATTACCTAAGTATCAAAGGCACATATGATAGTGGTGCATAAGAAGTGGGTGCGTAGATAGGTGCGGAAGGTTGGCAAATTTCTGCCCCAAGGATTCACGCTCGAAAGAGAAAGGTTGGGACTTAGCCATTTTTGCATGGCATGGGATAAAAATCATATGGAGTGTGAAGCATCTAAGGATAAGAACAAGAAGACTTCAAGGATAATAAAAATATATTTTGGGAGCAAGTGGAAGACCAAGAGATATGCATAGTTTGAGATAATAATAGGATTAGACCAGGGTTTCTTTATAGATAATATATTATTAGTGAATCTTGCATGCTTCATATTTATATTTGTATGCATGCATGGCTATTTTGATCATGCAACCTATTTTGAGAGTGCATGGGTGGTGAAGGGACTTACCATATATATATATATATATGTATTGATTTGTACTATTTAGGATCATCATGTTTTTGAGTTATAACATATTTATGTTGCTGGTATGATTCACACGCATGAATTTTTGATGGTGTTAATGATGTATAAAACTACTATTTTTGATGAATTAATATGATGGAACTTTGTTGGATGGATTTTGGTCATTGATGTCTCTATTCATACTTACTATATGGTAAATCTGATTGTAGTAGTGATCGATCTAATATGCTTTCTTATTATATGTGTTTCTAAACTGATCTCATAAATATGATTATTCGAAAAAATATACACTTTGGTAATGGTTATTATGAGCATACATGTTAACACCTTCGAAAACTAGTAACAAAGAGGAACCTAATAGCTTCAAACACTACAAGTGAGTGTTCAAATCAATCGAATGAGGTGCCAATGCACCTAGGTAATTAGTGAGAAAATAAGACTACAAAACCAAGTAAAAATCTCCACATCTCTAAATACATCTTTTACATTTATTATGCCCTTCTATAATTATAAAAATCACTCCCTATCTTTGTGTGGGTCACACCGTTATACCACTTTGCTTCCCATATTTTGGTTATTATGTCAAAGGCACACCATATAACCTCCTATAATTCAACACTATCAGGAACACTCTTCTTCTCTTTTAAAACTAGTAAATTTTATTCACTAGTATAAATGGGAAAATGTAGGCACTTAAATATGCACAAAGTCATTATTACATCATTTTTTGGCATACTTTATGTATGTGGCCATTGAATGATGAAAATGAGTCTTAGTGGTGAAAATACTTTTTGTCTTAAATTTACATTACTCAATTTATCCTTTAATTTAATACTTAATTGATGTTTTTCATGTTTTTATGCCATGTCATGGAGATCTATAGCTTTTTCTATTATTTATTTGACTTTTATTGATTTTGGTCTAAGACCACACAAATTGGTCAAGATTATTGTATGGTCCTAGCCCATTTAAATTTTAGGTACTTTCTACCCATTAGGTCTCTTTGTTATTTTTTTCTCTTTCACATCTTATGTTTTTGGTTAGATTTACTTGCCACAAAGATTAAAAATTCAAAGTGATAAACTCCTATATATATGAGTTTACCTCAAGAATTTATTATCTAGCAAACACATATCTATATTCCATATATTGAGCTAAGGAAAAAAAAGTACAATCTTCATCTTGTATATCACAACATAGGATGACATAAATATATTTTGTAAATCTACACATAAGTGTTTTATGGGAGAAAATTAGTATAGATCACTATCGATGTGGAAGAACAAGGAAAATCTAGTGGTGCACTCAAAAGTAACACCCTAGATATGATCATGACATGTCATTAATTTTGGTCAACATGGGACTGTCTCCAAGTGTGGGACTTACATCTTGAGAAACAACTCCAAAAAAAGCTAGTTCCTCTACCTATCTAACCTAATGCTAACACTACGTCTAAGATAACCTAAAAAATCCAAGGGACTAGGGGGAGAGAGAGAGAGAGAGAGAGAGTCCTAAGATAAAGGGGTGGTGATAACACCAATAATAAGGGTCAATCACTCCTGACGAGGGGAAGAAAGGTAAGAAAATGTAGGAGAGAAAGGTAGATAGCCGTGCCACAGATCCAAAACTACATTTAACTATCCCTTCCCACACATTGATAACAAATAAAAATGGAAAAAACCGTAAATAGAAAACCCACACAACATATCACGAAAAGAACAAAGAGGTAAAGAAAAAATAAACATAAGTACGAGGTATAAGTGAGCCACAAACACAATATTTATTACTTAAACGATATATAGTTAGTTACATTCATTGATAGAAGGTAAAAATGTTGTAGAGACAAAATCCAAGGTCCGGAACTTGTGGGAAGTCAACCATCATTTTGGTATGGTGTCGTTACAAAAAGAGGATCCATTTATAATACAAAGTTATGAAATTATAGAGAAAGAAGTAAAATAAGAGAGAAGGATAGAGAGGCACCAACATGAAGGAATTCAACCACCAAGGACCAAATGTCATCGATGTGTGTGATTATGATAAAATGTAATATCTTAGCCTAATCTAATGCAAATTTTACGTAAATAATGAATAAATAAATGAAGGAAGTAACTAAAGAAAAATAAGAAATAAAAAATATGAAACCTGAATGTGCAAAGAGGGTTAAAAGAGCCTTAGGCGATCAAATATCTTTGAAGAAGCGTGTGTTACATTGAAGAGCGATTGATTAGGAATGGGAGATTGTTACATAAGAGCTTGAGAAAATGCAAATTTGAGTGATTTGAATGGACTAGGGCATTTGGAAAAGGGATTGGGGAACCTGAGGAACAACTGGTCTATAATCTAAGCACCTTGGTACGTGTGGGAGGTCTAGAAGCCAACTTCAAAAGTCTTTAGATGATGCAAATCCTTTCTTTACTTATCACATGTATGTCACACTTAGCTTGCTGATGTCACTGTAAACCTACAATAAAAGAATCACGTGTAAAACTCTAGAAAAAGCATCAAAACCCTAAAAAATAAAGATGTGTATAAAGGGGTTAGACTATCCTTAGCTTCCAAATTGATGAACTTATCAACTGAGTTGCACTACATATTACACCCAATATATTTCTATGTGTGTATGTGTGTGCAAAATTGTGCCCTAGGTTGCTCTTGTACCAGTCACACTTTTTTAGTAGCAAGTAACTAGATGTAGAATGTAAATAATGTGTCTAGGGAAACAATAGAATCCCCTCCTATGAAGTGTGATTTAGATGAACCAACCTTGTGTGCCTTGTGATGGAGCTACATGGAAGTAAATGGAGCTATAGATGCCTTTGATGAATGTAACCTTAGGTAGAGATAATAGATGCTTAGTGCTTGTCCCATTATTATGATCATATAACTTTATATTAATATGATTCCCTCACTTGAATTTCATAACCCACCCCGAAAAGGATGACTACCAAAAATATAAGATGATCAAATGGCTAGAAAGGAAAAAAAAAGTGAGAATAAAATGTAAAGAGGACAAGGGCACCTAGAGGGGATGAGGGCAATGAGTGCTGACATCTTGGTTGGGAACTCTAGTATAGAAAAGGTGAAATTGAAGTATGAAAAGATAGACTGGGAAGATAAAGGTGTAAGAATAAAATTAACAATAGAAAGCAAGAAAAGATGGCCAAAGACATCGTTTAATCCATACACTTCTTGCTTAGGAACCATGCAAATAGTAGTATGTGATCAAGACCAAATAATGACTCAAAGTGTGTGATTTTGTCTCTACATTTTCCCTCATTTTATGTTGGTGAGTGGAAATCTTGGTAACATAAATTAGATATAGATGCATACTTGATATATGTGTAGATCAATGTAGAAAGCATGTCAAGGGACAAGAAAAAGCGTGGAGTGATAAAAATATGGAGCGTGAAGACTAAAGATGCAAAAAGTGTAAAAAGGTGATGAGAGTGAACCTATGGCGAAAGTGTGTGTGTGAATGCCAATGTTTGTGAAGTACTTTTTTATTATCGATGTGTGTGTATTTGTTGTTTGATGAATTTTTGCTTCCCATACGAGATAGACCTACAAAAGAGAAGATGATAAAGGAGTCAACTACGCATGTATATGTATAAAAGAATGTAAGGAAGTCTATTAAAGTAAACTCTAAAAAAATGTTAAGAAGGAACATGTGCATCTAATCTATGATGAGGAAAGATGGCATAGAAAGGATCTTGTTGATGAAGTGTGAGTTTTTTGGGTGACTTCACACTCTCGGCTGAAGAAGTGTAGGGAGGAAAGTTTGATTATCCTCCAACTTGTAACCTCTTCTGAAAACTATAGACATATCATCTTGTCTAGTTTTTGGGAGATCCAACACCATGGCGAGAGTAGTGTAGAGAGAAATTATGGTATTATCCTCTAACCTTAACTTCTCCCCACAATAAAACACAATTGAAGATGATTTGTACAAACACATGTGCTAAGCACAAATTGTCTTGTAAAATCTGTTGTGTAGGATTTTGTAGACTATCTTGAACCCTACCACTTTGTGTAATATGCCCCTGGTCTCGGGTAATGTAGGTAAGGTCATTGTGTCATGGACCTAAGTCTTATTCTAAACCCCGGTTTCTAAAAATGTACTATCTTGATATTATTTCATGTATATTTTGTATGGGGTGACCGGTTCACCCATATGAAGCCCCCTCTTTGGGGGCACATGTGGCGTCGTTATAGGAGTATGTGGTCCAAAAGAGGACCAACCACGAAACTATGCCATGTAGAGGGAGGTATGTGCTTGGTAAAAACCAAGGCACATGCAAACAAATGGCTGGGAGATAAGTGTTAGTAAAACCAAAGAAAACTAGGCACGACCCCTATGAAATCTATGGAATTCAGATGATTTTCATGGTTTCCTATGGCTTTTTGAATGTTTTGCAAATTCTCTATACATTCGTCAGTAACTTTTTAATGCTTTCTTGTTTTTTTCGTAATCTTATTTGTTGTGAAAATTTTGAGTGTTGAAAGTCCTCGTGGATTGAGAAATTCATGAGACAATAACTCATGTGCACCTGAAAAACTCATACCTTTCTCATAATGCTATGAAGACCTAATTCTCATGTTTCATGACATTATGACCTATGACCCTATTTCCTTGTTTCTCAGAGTTTGAGCTTCATAGAAAAACGCTTCTAGGAAGCCTGTGGAACACTAGGATAATGTTTCGTGGATTCCAACCTTAGTCACTTTATAACCTTGATTTTCCTTTGCTTTGTGGTCCTTAAAAATTCTCCTCCGTACATCGTGGATTTTTTTGGGCATCCTTCATACTTTTATTTCGTGGAATTGACAAACTCTATAGAACATAAAATTTCTACCAGTCCACATAACACTATAATCCCAAACATAAAGGTCCAATCTTTTTGTTTAATGCATAAGTCCTGAGCCTTACTTTATCATTACGTGGGTTAGGAGAATCCACATAACACTAAGTTTCACCAAAATCCACCCAATTCTAATTAATGCTTCCCTTCATCCCACAGGTTAGAGAAAAATCTATGCAACACTAATTTTTGGCTCTAGACCAACTCTTTCTAGCTTTAGACCAAAGCTAAGGCCAACTCTAGACCAAGTGTGTAGAGTTAAAAACTAGTGGAACACAAAATTCCAGCTCTAGACTAATATTTTTAACTAGGGACTTGATGAGTTGTCCAAAATTACAAAAAAGGGGGAATTTTGGATAATAACTAGGTAAAGGGTTCTAGATTATAGGAAAACTTGCATAATGCACTAGGAGAACTACATTCGATGCAAAATTAAATGTAATGCTTAGTGACTCACAAACATGATGACCACTAAGGTCAGTCCAACTCAAGCGTTTGTATATTTTATTTTTATAGGGATGGGACTATGTGGAAAAATTTACAACTATATAATATCGAATCTAAAACATGCAAATAAGGATCTAACAATCCCCACAAAATCAACAAGATGAGTGGAAGTATAAATAAGAATAATCGAAAAATGAAAAAGTACACACATATAACACAACATGTACCGTGGTTCACCCAATGTGGGCTACGTCCACCAAAGATAGATATCTCATATATATAATATAACAAGAGATTACAAACCAACTCTTATGCACAAGAGTACATATATCTCTACAAGAGTATCTCTTCCTCCTAGATCTCCAACTAGATATGCCTGAGTACACTAAACCATGCCTCCATACCACCACTTGTGTCTCCTCTAGATCTCTAACTAGATCTACTTGAGTGCACTATAACTTTACCTCACGAAACACCACCAGATCTCACATACACAAGCTACCCCGCATCTACCACTATGCAAATAATCTCTCAACGTCTTGTTAATCTCGCAAAAAAGACCTCTAGAAGGGTCTACTAATGTGTATGCTTGTAACCATGTACCAAGAAATAAGTCTCTCCATCATCAATGCATCAACTTGTGCAAACATGAAGAAAAATTTCTCTATAATACTAGATTCATATGGATTAACAATACATTATGTTCTCATAGATCTACAATACAATATATCACAACATGTGGATCTACAAGAATTAGCAATAACAAGATCTCACAACTTTGTGGATCTAAAAATAAGAAACACTAAATGTTATTTGCATACTATGTAAGCCATTACATGAGACTAAAGAATAAAAGGAAATACGCAGAAGATAATACCATCTTCTCACCAACAATGTACATGTACTTTCCTTCATTTAACTTCTCTCTATGAAAGCTCCTGAATTTATGCAATCTGATTTTCTTTTTCTTCTTCTTCTTCATCCTTTCAACCAAGGATAGCTCAATTATTCTCTTTTCTTATTCCCACCTATCTAGCCCTAGTTTTCAAGCTTATATAATCTTAAAAAAACTTAGGACACAATAGACATGTAATTTCATCCTTTAGATTTTCTTTAAAACAAAAGTTATATTAAATCTCATGACTTATAAATAAAACACTCTTGCACAGGTAACCGATGCTAGTTACTACTTTGACCGATGCCGGTCACTTCTGACTGATGTCAATCACTACACGACTAATGCCGATCAGCATGTGCAGCTGACTAAGTCACTTTGGAATGCATGCTCCAGTGAATCTATGTAGCTCCACAACCTAACATTTTTAGATCTAACTAGAATTTTATATTTTTACATGAATCTAGGTTTGTTTTCTAAGTACACGTTTCAAAACTAGGGTTATAATATAATCATAAAATAAAAAAGTGTGATACGAGTAACAACGAAAAACCCTAGAATAAACTAGAACTTTGTGATCTACCGGTCCAAGATAGAACAAGGTTGATTTGTAGAATACAATATTGAAATTTTGTATGGTGTTGACCTTACATGATTTTGGAAAGAAATAATTGATTTCAACACCTTTAGAATCTGCATACTTCCCAAATATGGTGACAACATATTCGAAATTGACTAGAATTAACTAAGTTACCTTTCTAATCCTAATTACATTTATAATTTATTAATTAGTTTGAAATGCTTATAAATAACCTAGTTTCCATTCTATACATATAAATAAATGTATTATTCTCTTCCCTATAACACATAGTATGCAATCCTAATTATATCAATTGAATTAATATATTTCTATTAATTTAGGATTTATATAATACTTCCATAACCTATAGAAATGAATGGTAAGCCAACCACACAACAATAAACATGAAAGAAAGGAAAATAAAGGTTTAAAGATAATTAACTATGGTATGATCAATGATGAATTGATCCTCCCCAAAGAAAAAAATAAAAAAATAATTTCTATCGGAAAAGAAGGAAATGTTAAGAAGAATATCTCTAGTATTAACTTATTATGATGACTTAAATGCAAGAGTGAAAGCTATAAAACTTCAAGTATAACAACCAGATGTGAATATGTGTGAAAATGTACAATGTGCAAGTAAAATTTAATGTTTTGATTAAATTATTGATAGATCCTAAAATGAATAATATATATATATATATATATATACCTAACATGATTAACCATGGTTAATTACATTAGCCATGGGGAAAATATATCGACATGATCAACCATTATTGATCACATTGACTTTGGGTAAGGCGAAGGCTGAAAAACAATGGGAATGTAAGCCAAAGACATAATGGAGGTATGAAAAAGGTTTAGGGTGACTGAAAGTGATGGGAATAATAGGAATGATTGAAAATAAGTGAACATACTGATGGTAACACGTGAACATGAGAGGAAATAAAGAAAGGATACGGTGATTATGACATAAAGGAAAACACAATCATAACTCTAAAAATGATGTGGTCTAACCCATGTGACCAAATGTAATCAAACTCCAATCTTAGAATGTCCCTTGAATGAAAATGCACCAGTAGCCCCTGCATAAGATAAAAGGTTAGCAATCACAAAAATGAAGTGTATACATATTCCCTAATGAATATTATCATGTGTCACAATAGTGAAATACAAGATGGTATTTTAGAAAATACTAATGCAATTTAGGAAATAAAAATTATATGTTATAAATGAACTAATAATGAACATTTTTATAACTCAAATCTCTTCCACTATGTGAAGGGGTGAAGAGAAGGGAGTAAGGTAAGGTAACGTAATGTTTATTCACCAATTGGGGGCATTTTCAAGGCATCAAATGATATGGTGGTTGTATTTTGACTCTTTGGGCTATATGAAACCCAAGGGAGAAAACCTTTAGAAACCAAAATGTGTAAAATAACACAAGATCGATAAAAATAATGAAAAATACCCAACTAAGTAGCATACCCACTATGATTTAGCATCAAATTTGTTGTCACTAAAAGGAAGAATCAAAAATATGATTATGATAAGGTAAAGGTTGCAAATAAATATATTATTACTTGAAATATATTTGTGATTTACAAATTAATTGATCTTATTGATTTATAAACTAATTATTCTTATTGCAATCATATTAAATAGGGGAAAGCTTATAGACCAAAATCCTTAGTTATAAAAAAAGAGACCTCAAAGAATTTATAGGAATTGGTGGAGATCTTAGTAGTAACTAAGGATATATAAAAATTTCATACAAGAGTTGACCGGATAACCATGACTAGTGCCTATGATCCATTGGGAAAGGAGTATGTTGGTTCCTAATTTTACACCCCATAGACTCATTTGCAATTCAGAAAAGGAATGATAAGAAGAATGATAGATGTTTGAGATGTGTCATTTGTAGCCATGGATAGATATAACATTCTTCTATGACCAAGTATTTGAAATGACTAAGATGCACATATAAAGGAAGTTGATAACTTTTTCTATTTTTATCTCTTCCTAAACTAGGGTGAGAGGACCTAAAGGGTAGCTTGAGGGGTATGGGTATTAAAATTCAATCCCATGTAATTATTGGTGGGCCAATTTGAATGAAGTATTACCATAAATGTAATTCTTACTCAAGATTTGTCACACAAAAATTACATATACTTAACATGTCGATACAAGCTACTAAAAGTAGATGGGATATGTTTATGAACATAATTCAAAATATGTTGTTAATAACTTGGAACAAAACAATATTTAGAATACTAAAGTTTAAGATCAAAGGAAAAATCACTTAAAATATGTAAAGGTAATGTGGTTTATAGATTTAGAATAAGGTGGTAAAATGATAATTAGACGAAAATAAGGGGGATATAATGTGGATAAAAATAAAATTCATCACCTTATCTTGTTGATACTATGATGCATTATAAATTAAAATCAAAATAAGATAAACTTTCAGGGGTTATTTGTATTCATGGATACACAATTTTTGCAAAAACTACCATGTAATATTTGAAAAACTTTAATGAACCACTTTTTATTATTTAGCTTCATATATGTCCTATACAAAATCCATAAAACCTAGGATCCCCTTGAATTTAGAAAATATTCACTCCTATATTGCAATTATAGAACGTAATTTTATAACTGAAAAAAAAAAAAACATTGCAAAGTAACACTACAAAGTAACATTCATTTAATGACCAATCTAAACCATGATACGAAACATGTTTCTTTGTATTTAATTAATATAATAGATTTAAAATTACAAAATATAAAATCATATTTCTTGATTCCATCTCTATTTATGATAGGAAATGAAAAAATTATCCATGGAAAAATGGTCCTATATATTCAATTGATAAGGGAGACATAAAAGATACACTCAATTCTGCTGCTAGTGATTGTACAAGATGCAATCACCCTAGTTAAAACCTAAAATTATAAACCCTAAAGTGAATACATACATTCAATTTTATATAATTTTTTCTGCAAAAGGGAATATCCCCATATAAAACATGGACCATTGAAGACATGATACCCTTTGGGAAATGGTCCATTCTCGCCATCTGGATGGGAAAGGAACTCAAACTGAAAAATATATCATCTTGATTTTCTTAGATTGAACAATTTTTTTCATTATGAAACCCATGGAGAAGTAAAGACTATTGTTTCCTCTACCAACAAACTATTTTTATTCTTCTACAACCATCATCATTCCTTATACACCTTAGGAAAGATTTGGTTATGCATTACAATCAAATCATTTTGATCACCTTGGAAAAGAATGGATAGAATAAGGAATGGGGGATCAACAATGAGGAATGATAGGGGAGAGATAGAGGTCTAATTTTTTCCTTTCAAATTTTCCTTGAGTTTATTCATTTATACATCAAACCTTTCAAACATACCCAAAATTTCAGCCTCATCTGGCCCTGTATGGTAGAGAAATACTATCTCCTACTTGGAGAGGGTGTTGTCAAACTCACTAGAGATAAATTTCTTCTTTTTAACTCTCTTGGACAATTATTATATCCCTCTAAATGAATAAATTTTTTTATATAGGAATGATCAAAATTTTTAGGAGGCTTCAACTCTCCTACAATATGTTATTGAAGAATCTCTATCATCTTATGCTCTCATTTGTGGATCTCGGGGTGTATATTTATTTTAGGGGAAGAATTAACTCAAGTTTTAAATTTATATCATATAAATAATTCACTTCCTTTTCTCTTATGTATTGGATTTTTCTAACACATCCCTCCAAGGATCAATTCTCAATTTAACGGTGTAGACACCCTAAAAATACATACCTATTTCCATCCCATTAGAATTAATTAAATTAATTCTATCTTTAGTAGAATACATACCTTTGGAATTAATTAAACTAATTCCATAATCTAAATCATAACGCTTTAGAATTAATTAAATTAATTCATAACAATCTTTAGCTAATTTAATTAAAAAATATTTTAAATAAATGGTTAATTATCTTCTCACAATTTATAACTAATTAAATTATTTATTTAATTAATCCTATTTATCTACTCACACTCCACTCCACTCCACTCCACTTCTATAACCCTATAATGGTGGGGGTAGCAAAGTTGCATGTACAACCATCTTCCCGCACAAAATCAAAATAATCATTACCCCTACAAAGATACAATTACATAGACCAAATCCTATTACTATTTCAAAAAATTATAATTATGATCATGGAGCTCATTCAAAATATGATCCACTTCTCATGGCCTCACCCTCATCTATAAAATACATGCCATTCCTTTGTAAATCATTCTTGGAAGCTTATGCAATTTGTAGCTAAATTTTACCAAATTTTCCACCTACATCCTCGTGTTTATGAGCTTGTAACATTTACATCCTACATTTGGAGAAAAATTAAGAGCACCCAAAATCCCTTACAATACAAGATTATATAATTCTAAGTTCTTTACAATCTTAGTTGAGGTTTGTAAGGAAAAGATCAGAAGAAAGGTATACTGATTTATTTGTTTGTATTTCAACTTCTGTTGAGATTTTCAATGCTCACAAATGACCCCTTTATATTCATATTGTCTTCCTCTATAATATAAGGAGAATATACCTTCCTTTTATACCAATTCATACCACAAATATACCATGACCTTGAGCTTGGATGGAAAGACATTTCAATAATCAATCTCTATTTTATATTTTTTAATTAAGACCTTACTTTCTTTAATATACTCATATATCTTATAATGACATTCAATGATGTCCCCTGATGACCTTTATAACTCTTTTCATTAGTTCACTTTCCCACTTCCTTGTTTCCCCTTCTATAGTTTAAGTCTCCAATATTATTGGTCACTTATAAGGTGAAGAATGGGGTTTAAATCCATTTTTACACATAGGTTGATAAGATATCAACCTTCTCCTTTAACTAATCCTTGGTATCCTTGTCCTTACTTATAGTTTGAAAGAGATGACTAAATACCATAGTAACATCATGTTTTAAAACCTTAGTGTTCTATTTTCCTAATGGGATATTTGTGATCTTAAAGTAAAAAGGTGAAGCTTCATCCCTTAATACATCAACTTGAGGGGTATCCACCTCTAAAAGTTTTTCTCTTTGAGCCCAACTACCATTCTTGCAAAATACCTTCTCTCTTTATGGGGCTTGATGGATTCAAGGAGATGATGCTTTGAAGGTAAAATTATGCAACTTGCACTTTTAATTTCCTTTTCTTTGGGAGGGATACTCCCGACCAACTTCCATTTTGAACATTTTCTTCCCCTTGTTCTTGTTGTTGAGGAGAACTTAACAATATCATCTATTCTTGGGAGTGCGAGGAGTGTGAGACAAGATTAATCAATCTATGCCTTTGACTTATCCAAAGATAAGATAGAGTGTCCTTTTGTTTCTCCTCCTTCTACCCCTTTTCCTTCACTTCTTCCTCCATCATAGTTAACTATGGTTGAGTATTTTTATTTTTATACTTTGTGAATTTAAACTCTTCTTTTTAGATGGAAAAGGAACCTTAAATTGCTCATTTTATGGCTCTTTTAACCTCAAGCCTGTTGGTACCTAGATTTAATCTCCTTCACAACTTGAGCTGCATCATGGATTTTACAAGACACTCAGAGGCAGATAAATGGTTTATATGTCATTTTGTAGCCGTGGAAGTAATTTATCTGACTTGTTAGCACTCAGAATTTGAAGAAGTGGGTAGCACCTTGGAAGGATTTGATCTAATCCTCACTATTTTAGGTTGTGCCTATTAACCAAGGTAAGAGAACCTATATTGTAGCCTATGTTTCATGGAGGAGGTGAAAATATCCTTGTATTGTGTAGATTTTATGGAGATGGCCTTGAGAAAACATGATCAATTTCCCATTATTCAAAATCAACAGAGTTGTCACTACTAAATGATGGAAATGCTTTCAAAACAAGGCTAAGGCTACTAAAGACATGGTATGATCCTGATTTTATTTGTGCATTTTTGTAAATGGATTGTATTCTTTTGTTGACACATAATACAATGTAGGGGTATTATAGGTAGGATGAGTTAATTTGAAATGAATTTTGGGGTGGGAGATATTCAGACAAGACTAACTAGAATTTTCCAACTTCTTTGAGGACCTTTGCAAAACTTGAAAGACTCAGACAATAGAAATGCTTCAAAGAGGTTAAGGTGTTCCTTCAACTAGGATATGTGCATCAAATGGAAGCCTAGATCTACACTCTTCCACACAATCTCTGATGATTTATCACAAAATCTTGAGTTAAATGAATCAACAAAGCATTTAGAAATTTCTATTCTATCAGACCTAAGGTACCCCTAAAGGTTTACAATCAAATCTATATCAAGGAAAGAAGAGTGAATTTAAATTTGTTTATCCCTTCATCAGATGAAAGCTCTTCTGATTCTAGAATTGCAAATACCACTAAGTTGTTACCAGAATTAGATCTGCATGATCAAAAGGAAATTCCAAACACCAGATTGCAATAGGAGCAAGAAACACAAATTGAAAACATTCTGAAACATAAGTAAATGCAAATTTTACCAAGAGACAACACAAAATAATCCAGAATGACAAAATTTATCAGTAGGGAATGTTATAAGAACAATCTCAGATCTTGTTAGTGGCTATACATCTACAACCAACCTAACATGATACAAATTTGATGCAAAAAGGAGTTAAAATGGTTCTCAAGTGGTTTCTTAGAGAATGGGCTTCTTCCTAGATTTTCTTGTGAAAATTCTAAGTTTCTCCGACCATTTGCATGAAAAATTCATGCAATATATAACTTTCACTTACTCACTTTTCCCCTCAAATATTCCCTCCAAAAGTGGAATATTCGAAGCACCTTTGCTTTGCAATATTTTTGGAAAATGAAATTTAACAAACTCGCAAAAAGTTGTCAGTTGTTCTTTCAAAAGGTGAATCATTACAAAACTTTCATCATTCTTCAAAGTGGAAGCACATTTTTCATTTCCCACACATGTAGATCCCTTTCATTTCATCATTTCAACTTTTACCTTCCCAATTTTTACTCTACAAATTTGGATATGGTAATTCACGTTTTTCACGAACCAGAGTAAAAATTTATTTGAAAAATGCATTGGATTCACAAATTGAGCCCCCAATTCGATTAATTTGGACCCTACAGGCCAAAACAACACGAATTGGGAAAAATTGATGAAGATTGATGCAAAAAACACATCTCCAAACTTCCTAGAGCTCAAATGGTGGCCAAACTGGTGAAATGCACAACTACCATCGATCTGTTCTTATCTTTAAATCTGAGCCCTCCATGTGGCAGATCCGGAAAAAATGGGCCTTGGGGACACTTTTTGAAAATTTACAAAATTTCTTGATTTCCTCTACCACTCTGCCTTTGCAATTTGGAGTGCAAGCATGGAAAAATATGATTTGGATATGGAGTCGTGGCTCAATTTTACACATTTTGCATCTTTTTAGACAAAGGAAAAATTTTCAATTTTCCTCCACAGACTCCGCCCTCTGCAAAGATACGTGTCCTCATATGCTTGGCTAAGGTGAAGCACTCTGATTTCAGATTTTAATCTTATTTTTCCAAAGGAAATGTTTTAACATTTCTCCGCCCATTACTCCTCCACCATTGACTCCTCAGATGAATTTTGAATTTTTACCTTCGGGCTCGTGGGTACATTCAATGATTTTACCCTTTTGATAACTAGAGGCTAAAAATATAACTTGCCTCCGAAAGCCCACCTCTTTGCCTCTCGAGCACATTATCACATGTCCTCCTTTGATTCAATGGCGGTGTGGTCCATTCTGATGATTTTCTCCTTTTTTCCAAAATGGGTGAAAATTCTAACTTTCCTCTGAGGCTCCATCTTCCGCTCTATGCTCTGATGTTGACACATGTCTTCATCCCATTGGTTGTGAGTTTGTAGTCCAATTTTATAATTTAAATATTTTTCACCAAAGGCCAAAAAGTATCAAACTCCTCTGCCTTTCCATCTCCCAAATCGGCCACATGTCCTCCTCTGGGGCTGCAGAGCTATGGGGGTAACTTGCACATTTTTCCAAAAATATAAAAACGTTAAGTTTTTAGAAATGACCTGCTAATCCTTGTCCAATTACAAATGAACATGTATGCAAAAGTATATGAGCTATAATTTGATGGGAAAAGGACACTCGTATGATTGTAAAAAATGTAGAAATTGCCAATGACCACCAAAATCAATTTTTTTCTTAAGTGGTGATGAATTTTTTGATCAAAAGACAAATGGAAAGTGATTCTAGGCAATTTACGACCATGAAAAGGGTTTATTGAGGGAAAATAAGTACAAATCAAAGGATTTCAAGCTGTAAAGGATGAGAAAAAATGAAAAAATGGTAGAGGCGTTTGAAACGGGAAAAATTAGGGCAAAATGCAAAGTAAACTTGGGGATTCCTTCAGAATGGTGCAAAATGGAGGAAATGTGAACAACACATAGCACTCAAACACAAAAACGAGTTGTTTTTTGTCAAATTTGAAGTATATGAGAATCCCAAAACCGTTCTTCCTCAGAAATAGGGAAAAACACATTTCTCCTTAGCAAAACAGGGATGTTTCAAATTGGGCACCAACAATGGCTCCGAACAGGGATGGGCACTCCTATGAGTGCCAAAAGAAATAAAGCAGAGACCATGTGCCAAAAAACCATTGGGAAAATAGATTCACAAGCCAAAACATCTAAAAACTAACTGATAAACCAACAAAAAGGGCTGCCACACACAAAGGTAAACCAAAGACTACCAAAACAACAAAAACATAGCGAGAAAAAAATTGTACACTGTGCAAGTGATATGAAAACTTCGATTTGGGATCAATCCAAGAAATGCTTCAAATGTTTTCCATTAACAGAAACTCAAGAAATTCCCTATCTAGGTCCTTGAGGAAAAAGTATTCTCACCAATTCTTATGTCGATGGAATATGGGCCCGTCCACAAAGCATCAAATTTACGATGCTTTCCTTATCTTCATGCCTACTATCCCACAATAGCACAAGATCTACAATATTGAAAGATATTGGGGTTACCTTCTTATCAAACAACTTCTTCACTCTCTTTGAATTTGACATGCCTCTAATGGGATGCTCTTCTTTCTTCATCAAGTTCAACAATCTGATTAATCCTTGCTTCATATGAACTGATTTCTTGATCTTCAAGTTGTTGAAAAAACTGAAATGAAGAAAATTGTAGATGCAAGGGCAACACAACTTTTATTCCATATACCAATTCAAACAGGCTCTTACCAAGGTAGCTCTTTTAGCAAAGTGATCCTATTAGCCCAAACAATAAAATTTAGTTGTTCACCCCACTTCTTATTTAATTCCAAAGTCCTTTTAATAATCTTAAACAAGTTTTTATTGCTGGACTCAACCTATCCATTTCCTTGTGGATTGTATTTAGAAGCATATGTCAACTTTATTCCATATTCTTTGCACATTGCCACTAAAGGTCCAACTCTAAAAATCATGGCATTATCAATAACGATATTTATTGGCACTCCAAATCTGTAGATGATAGGATTCAATATGAAGTCCATTACAACTTGGTGCGTTGCCTTCCAAGAGGGGATTTCTTCCACCCATTTTGTGAAGAAATTAGTAGCTACCAAAATCCATTTGTGTCTAACACTTGATGAATAAGAGATCTCACCAATGAATTCCAACCCCCATTGTTTGAAAGGAGATTCAATTGATACAGGATACAAAGGAAGGGAGCCTGAAGCTTTCATTCTTATGGAGAAACGCTAAAAACTCTCACATCTTCTAACCAAATGAGTTACATATTTAAAAAGAGTTGGCCACCAATAACCAACCCTCAAAATCTTGTGTGCAATAAACTTTCTAGAAAAATTTCCTCCACAAACTCCCCCATGGAAATCAACAATTATTTTGGGAGCTTCATCTTCATTCACACATATCAAGAGGATTCCCTCAGGGTTCTTCCAACCCAACCCAAAGTTTGTAATGATATATTTTTGAGAAGCTAGCTTGAGATCTCTTTTTGATTTTATTCAAATGTATAGGGCATCATAGGTGTCTGAGATAATATATTACATCCTTGTACCACTCAGAGTTCAACACTTTTTCAAGAACATCTTCCCTCTCTTCATCTACTTCATTTACTTTCGCATTCTACAAATTGATTTCAGCTATGATCTTGGCAAGACCCAAACCTCTTACTAGCTTTGTGGTCTAGATGTTCATATCATACTCCTACAATTTGTTAACCCACCTACATATTTTTCTTGAAATATCCATCTCTGATAAGACATCTTTTACCATTGTGTGAGGAACATAAGCAACAACTTTGGAACTTAAAATATAAGGTTTGAAAACCTTAGTTACTTTCACCAATGAAAAGGCACCTTCTCCATGATTGTGTATTTTAACTCAGCTACTTGCAATGCCTTACTAAATAAGGCAATAGGTATTTCAGCTCCATCATCATCCTTTTGCAACAAAATAGATGTAATGGTGTGCTTAGAAGCAAAGGAGAATATTTGGAAAGGTTTCTTGTAATTTGGGGCTGTTAGAACATGAGCATGATTCAATGCTTCCTTGATTCCACCAAAAGCTTTAAGGGAAGCATCTTTCCACTTGATATTCTGGTCCTTCTTCAACATGCAAGTAATGGGGAGAGTCAACTCAGCAAAATTAGACACAAACCTTCTAATGAAATTGATTTGACCAAAGAAGGATTGGATTCCTTTCTTAGTTTTTGGAACCGAGATCTTGCTTTGATAGTTTCTATCCTTTGTGGATCAATCATAACTCCGTCTTTAGACACAATGTGACCAAGTAGTTTTTCTCTTTGCACTCCAAAATGTAACTTCCTTGGATTGAGTGAAATTCCATATTTTCTACATTTGATCAACATTATTTCCAAATGCTGCAAGTGGTCACTTCTCTTGCTAGAAAAAATAGTAATATCATCTTGATAAACAACAATAAAATCATTGATATAACCAGCAAAAGCAACATCCATGGCCCTTTGAAAAGTAGCTCTAGCATTCATTAAACCAAAGGGCATCCTGACAAAAACATATGTTCCCTATGGAGTAGTAAAGACATTTTTAATCCTCTCTCGATTCTTTAACAACAACTTGGTTATAAGCTGGAGAAACCATCCAAAGTAGAAAGCATCTCAAAAAAGGTCACTAATTGTAGCATGTTATCCATGTTTGGTAAAGGATAATTGTCCTTTATTGATGCTCTATTTAGATTTTTAAATCCACACAAAGTCTAATTTCTCCATTTTTCTTTCTGACCGCAACTAAGTTTTCAACCCAAGAAGAATACCTTGTGGGTTGAATGATTCCTCCATCTCTCAATTTTTTCAATTCCTCTTGCATTTTGATAGAAAGGAGTGGGTTAATTGGCCTTTTCTTCTATCTGAATGGTTTGGAATATTTCTCAAGAGGGATCTCATGTTGGAATAAGTCTTCTCTATATGCTTTCAACTTGGAATAAGACCAAGCTAATCAGTCTTGATATTGTTTCAACAATTGGAGGTAAGACAGTTTTTCTTCCTTGTTTAAACAACTCCCTAACAAAATATTCCTTGGTTTTTCCTTTGTTCCCAAGTCACGCTATTCAACATATCTAGATGCAAACATGTTTCTATTGATTACACAATCAGCATTGTTAAAATTTGACTCAAGAGCAACCAACCCTCTAGGGATGGTGTTAGTCTTCAATTGAATGATATATTTTCCAAACAAGGTTTATTTTACATAAAAATTACACACCAATGGTTCCAAATCAATATGCTTATCCACAAAATCACCTTTTTCTAAAAAAGCTTCGAACTTGAGCATCATCATCAAATACTTGCCAATGTTTGATGTTATCAGGGACTGCAAGCCTAGTGAGTATTTCTACATCATATTCACAATATGGAGAAATGGTACAATTGTAAAATCTAGACCCCAACACTGCCAACTTATTAATAATCATATTTAAACTTCTATCATGATGAAGAATGTTGAAGGAATCAAACATCTCAATCAGATCCCAAACTACATGTTTGTATTGTTTCATCTGCTGATTTTTTGTTGCATACAGTTTTCTAACTTGTTTGACAACCAACTCAGAATCTCCCTTTACAACAACATATTTTACACCATACTTCCAAGAAATCCTCATCCCTAACAATAATGCCTCATACTCAGCTATGTTATTGGTGCATTCAAAGTTAAGTTTGAAGGAGAAAACAAATTCCTCATTGCTTGGAGAGATTAAAACAACACCGACACCATTTCCAAATTTGGAGCAAGCTCCATCAAATAGCAAGGTCCATGGTGAGCCTACCTCTTCAAGACACTTAGACTGATCCATCTTGTGCTCCTTACAATCAGCAAACCCAATAAAATTATCAACATCAACATCAACAAATAATACTTCATAAGAAGCATTATTTGGATCCTCAATTAGATGCAACATCTTCTTCTCTCCATATAATTTTACAAGGCTACCTTCAATGGGAATGGTGAAAAAGACATATCCATTTGGACACTCCCTCGAACACTTATATCCCACTTTCTTGACAATAACATACCCCATTTGGCAGGGAAATCAACAATTACAACATCAAGTTTCAAATTTTTACCCGGATAGGTTGCAGAGTTACACCACAAAACCTTTGAGACACCAAACTATTAGAACTTCCTAGAATCCATGGCAATACACTTGCCATACACGATGTTACTTTGATATCTAACTCATTCATGAATTCCAAAGGCATGAAATTGTATGACACCACAGGAGTCAAACATACAATTGTGTAGCAACCAGTCCTTGAAAATCAAAGTTGTGAAGAAAGGGTCAAAACTCAGCTGAGATTCAACCAAGGATGTTCCCAAATAAACCTCTCGGCGGTTCACCAAATTCTTCCAATGCTGATGTCTTTCCTACCTCTGCAATAGCAAGTGGAGCCTCTACAACATTCACATTCCTTTTCACGGAAGCCTTCTCCTCTTTCAATCCCAAATACTTAAGTGCTCTCTTCTTGTGCTCAGGAATTCTAAGCAGCTCAACAATTAGAACACTGACCTTGATGTGGCTTAAAACTTGAGCAATGTCATAGGGAATGTATTTAGGAAAAATAAACGTAGAAGGAGGGATGGAAATTTCATCGAGATGGGCACGAGGTTTTAACATTTTGAGCACAGGGTGAAGACTAACTTTTACTTGGGACAGTAGGGCTCTTAGCGAGATGTTTATTTTTAGGAACTTATTTTTGGGATATTAGAAAGCAACGGGGTTTTATTCTTGGCCCGAAGTCCAGATCCCTTGACATCCTTACTTCATGTGTTATACTCCTTCTCTTGGGCAACCACAACATTCATAAGCAACTACCTATCTTCTTCCGAGGGTATACCTCCATCATACTTCTTGATCATCAACGCCATCAAGTATTCAAAATAATTATTGGGAAGATCAAAGGATTGTACATTGATGAGTGCATTATTTGCATTAATATCATTTCTTCAGGCCGTAAATACTCTTTTTGATATGAATTATTAGTATATGGGTATGTTTTGTGTAGTTATATCTTAGTAGGTTTTATGCATTTTCCTTGCTATAGTTTATGAAAACCGATTATCACATGAACCTCCTAATAACTGTCTTTGTGAGATCAAACATGATGATGTGTGTAGGGAATGATGGAAGTTGCTGGTGGATAAGAAGCTGAGTTCGAAGCATGCGGCTGAAGACTATTTCCATCAAGTTGACCTATTAGCCTGGGCTTGATCCTAACGGCCCGTAGGAATTTGTGTGTTTTAATTAGAATTTGATGGACAGTGTTTAATGCCTCCTGATGTGGTGGATCTTGTAACCAACATTATCTATATGAAGACTTCATCTTCAGAACTTGGTGGTACCACTTTTTGATTATTAAAGGAGATTATCTGCATACAGTTCTAGATATTTTTTCTATGTTATGAACTTATTTCTAAGTTAATGAAAGCCATGACATTTTGAGAATTAGAAGTTGTTAATCCCTCTATCCTAAGGACGAGCAAGGGCCCACTCAATCGAGGAGATATGAGGTTAATTTGAGTTCATGCATATAGTTCTTTGATTAGATTTACTACAATTGTCATTTGATAAATCTTACATGCATGCTTTGATTAAATTTATCTGCTTTCTCCATTACTGCTTTCACATAGAATATATTCTTTTGTTATGAAAGTTTAGTTAACGAATAGTCTTGCTTTCTGCTAAAGTTCCATTTATTGAGTTGTGATTTCATTTCCTAAGAATAAGTGTGTGTGTATTTCATTTTACAATAGAAGATTAGTTGTTAAAATTCCTTTCATTGCAAATAGTTGAATTCTATAGAACTGTATTTAATTTCCGTAGATTTGAACTGCATTTCCATAGAATAGTCATTAAACTAAACAACCCCCAATAGACCCAACATATAACTGGTTCTCTCGAGACTCCATTGCATATTGCCTAGGACACAACCCTGGTTTAGAATGACACTGAAAAATATTATGTCAGTTAAATGATTGGAAGAATACGACGACCCATCATTTTTGGCGCCGTTGCCAGGAAATAACCATAAGCTCCATTATTATTATTTTTCCATATGCTATGGGTGTTAATGGAGTTCATATAGGAAACCAGTAGTTCTCTCGGACCTCAATTTAAACCAACCAACCTAGATGCATAGGTCACAAGATAACCAAGGGAGATTTATAACACGCAATATTCAACAAATATCTTTAGACACTTCACAAGAGAGAAACACTGAGAGTGATACAGATTCCAACTTAACACCTAGAACCTCTTCTAAGCATTTTGTATCCTCTTCACACCACTCGGTAATGGGGGACCTTGGGAATGTTGAAGACCAACCTTTAGGATGAACCTTTACATATCCCATTGTCCTCGATGCGGATGAGGATGCACCCATGAAAAAAATCTCACCATCCATCCTCCCCCTCTTTTGAGGAATGACCAAAGAAGACCCTGATTAGTTTCTGTTTGAATTTAAAATCTTGTGCCAGACATATGACTACCGAACTAACAATAAAAACTCAAACTATTTCCCTCCACTCTCAAAGATTCTACTATGAGATGGTTTATGGGGTTACCGTCTAACTCCATTAATTCCTGGGAAGCCATGGAAAAACCTTCTTGGATAAGTACCAAGACTATTGTAGGGGAAGGGATAGGAAGGAAGAGTTCTTCCAAATATAGAAAAAGGAAGATGAGAATCTAGAGGATTATCTGGATAGATTCCTCTTTCTCCATAAATGCAGTGGGTATGAGTTACATGTAGACATCACTAAAATAGTATTTCTGAAAGGACTGGATGAGGAAACCAAGGATTCCCTCCATCTCATGGGAGGAGGAGACGTGCATAAACTCACCATGGAACAAATCACTGAGCTATGTAGAAGATATTCTAGAACACGTGGAGGAATATGAAGAAAACAAACATCCAAGTCTTTGGGTACCTCTGAACTTCTAGAAGAAATGGCCAACATGAAAACAAACATTCTGCTGCAATTAACATCCACCATAGATGGACTCAAGGAAAAATCCACCCCTGCTAAAGAACCATTGGACATGTATTGCCCTAAATGTCGAAGAGACACCCCTTGAGAGAATGTCCTTTGGATGTCACAGACATGTGCTTAATCTACAAAGTTACTGACCATGACACTAAGCATTGCACACTTTTACCACAATTGAAGGGAGGTTTGAATGCCATCTCTCAAACAAGTGCTGAATTAAATTTTTTCCAAAGACCAAAAAATCAGGGTGGGTTCCCATCTAGACCAACTCAAAATCCCTAGAGAATGCCATGGCCGAATCAAGCCTCTCAGTCTTCTTGGGGACAACCTGAGTGGGAAAACTCAAACTAGATGACTTATCCATATCCACCACCTTGGAAAAATCCCTACACTCACCGGGTTGGGCTCCACCACCCACAACCAATCCTTGGCATAATCAGCAAGTGGGGTCCTCAACAAAATTTTAGCCAAAATCAGTCCTGGGCACCACCACAAAATGGTAATCAACAACGCAGGTTCCAACAGCCACAACAAGCTTTAATGCCTCCACCTCAAGCCTACCAAAATCAAGGAAAAGCAACACAAACACAACTTCCATCCTAGCTAGTATCTAATCCTAAAAATCAACAGACAACTTCGATTGATGACATAGACTCAGGTAACACCATGCAGGTTAACATTATTGGTAATTTATGACTACGATCTGGCAAAATATTGAACCCTCCTGTTGTTATCACAGAACTACCTGATGATGCCAATAAGGAAGAGAACCTTGAGGGTAATATTGGTTCTTCACCAATGCCAAATAAACAGGATGATCAAATACCCAAACAGACTACAGCCCCTTTGCCTGAGTGATTACAGGACACTCAAAATTATAGATGAAACAAAACTAGTTTAGGAATTGAAAAAAGTACATATTGAGGTTCCACTGCTGCGTGCAATAAGGGACATCCCTGAACTGAACCAAACCATTAGAAATGAGTGTATAAAGACACTAGGAAGGAAAAAGAAATACCTAAAGACCGTCCAGTCGAACGGAATTTGGCTGATTTAGTTTCTAGCACCCTTATCTCACCAAAATATGGGATCCTCGAGCCTGTTATTTCTATTTGTATAAACAACCATCAATATCTAATGTTTTGGTGGATATTTTTTCCTACTATTAATGTCATCACAATATAAATGTTTAACCTGCTATCTTTAACAGACTTCAACCAACCAACACTGTTCTGCAGTTAGCAGATCAATCCATTGTTGTACCTGATGGTGTGGTTGAAGATATAATGGTCACTATTGAATCATGGGAGTACCTAGTTGATTTCATGGTTTTGCAGCCTAAAGCTTGGAAGTTGGGATATCTAGTCATCTTAGGAAGACCTTGGTTGGCTACGATTTTTGCTTACATTGACTATAGGTCAGGCAACATGACAATTCTAAATGGGCAGAAATCCAAACACATTTCATTATATCCTCCTGCCTAGCCTTATATGAACAATTGTGACCAGGTATGGGTGGATTCTTTGGATGCTAACTCTTTGAGTTCTTCTTTTAAGCCCTTCTTTGCGACACAATCATATGGCGTGTCAGCCGTAGAGTCATATACACCGACTAATTCTAAGGAATCAGGATCATGCGGAAATTAGTACTACTGCTACGAATCCAAAATACTAGCATTAGACATCTCTTTTGCTATTTCTCTGGTAGACATTACCTCTACTGAGTCTAGTAGGAAACTCTATGCTTATAATTATGAACATTTAGTTCCTAATTTCTATTGTCCTTTAACCAAGGTTCTATCTTTTGACAACATATCCATCCTGCACATGCTTCAGCCCCATGTTTTCCCATTGAATTCTTTTATCACTAGTACAGAGCTTGCTCTTGTGAATGATACCAAGTAGGTGCTTGTCAGTATGGGTAGAGAGCTGACTATAGGTAGCGACTTGGAGGTCAATCAAGAAGCTAGGGTGCTTGAGGTTCTAAAGAAACATTCCCATGATTTTTCTTGGGATTACACTGATATGAAAGGAATTCATCCTAGCATCTGTACACATCATATTTACACCGATGACGTCAAACCTATAAGGCAGCCGCAATGAAGAATCAATCCAACATTGAGAGACATAGTCAAAACTGAGATCGAAAAACTCCTAAAGGTAGGTTTCATCTATCCTATATCTGATAGTCAGTGGGTTTCCCCATTAGTTATTGTTCCCAAGAAGAATGGTAAGTGGCAAATATGTGTTGATTACAGGGAACTTAACAAAGCCACCAAGAAGGATTATTTTCCCCTGCCTTTCATTGACCAAGTCCTAGACAATTTGGCTGGTAAGAAATATTTTTCTTTCTTGGATGGGTTTAGTGGGTATAATAAAATTAGTATTTCCCCTACTGATTAGGATAAGACTACTTTTACGTGCCCTTGGGGTACATTCACTTATAGAGTCTTACCTTTTGGGCTTTGTAATGCCCCTGCTATGTTTCAGCGAGCAGTCTTGGCCATTTTTGTAGATCTTGCTAACGACTGTGTTGAGGTTTACATGGATGATTTCACTATCCATGGATCCACTTTTGAAGAATATTTGAATAATCTTGAGAAAGTACTCAGTCGATGTGAACAACACCAACTATCTCTGAGTCATGAAAAATGTCTAATGATGGTTGATCAAGGAATTGTCTTAGGTCACCATGTTTCAGCCCAAGGTATAAAGGTGGATCCCAAAAAGATATCATTCATCACCCAATTACCTACACTAGCTAATTAGACTGACATCAAAATTTTCCTTGGCCATGCAGGTTATTACCGCCGATTCATAAAATATTTTAGCAAAATTTCCACCCCAATGTTTTCATTGCTAACCAAAGATTGTGTTTTTGAATGGTCTCCTTAGTGTCAATAGGCATTTGATTCTATCAAAGAAAAGTTGACAACAACCCCTGTCTTACATGGCCTTGACTAGGGACAACCTTTCCATATCCACACTGATGCTTCTAATATAGCCATGGGCGCTATCCTTGGACAAAAAGACTCAGAAGATCATATGTATGCAATTTATTTTATCAGCAAAAATCTGACTCCTACGGAAAAGAATTACACTACTATGGAAAAAGAGTTTTTGGCTGTCATCTATGCTTTGAATAAATTTCATCATTACATCATTGGATATAAAATTTTTGTTTACACTGACCACTCTACCATTCGATATTTGATGAACAAACCAGTGGTTGGTGGAAGGCTTATTTGCTGGTTACTCTTGTTGCAAGAATTCAATCTCACTATTATAGATAAGCCTGGGAAATCTAACGTTGTTGCTGAATTTATTTCTAGAATAAATGTTTTAGGTGATGACGAAGTAGTCCAAGACCAATTTCCCGATGAACACTTGTTTGCTATCTCTACTAAGACTCCTGGTTTGCTGATCTTGCGAATTATTTAACAGGAAGTTTCCTGCCTATTTTACTCATAAGGAAAGAAGGCAATTGGTTAGAAATAGTGCAACATATAAATGGTGTAATGGATTCTTATTTAAATGTTGTCCTGACATGGTTCTTCACAGGTGTGTTCGAGAGGATGAGGTACATGACATACTATGAGCATGTCATGATGAGCCAGGAGGTGGACATTATTCAGTGAAATGAACAATTCACAAGATCCTTGGAGCAGGGTACTATTGGCCTTCCCTCCATAAGACTGTCAAAAAGTATGTGTGGCAGTGTGATGCATGCCAATGAATGGGAAAACCTACACTTTCTATGGAAATGCCTCTGAATCCTCAGTTGGTTCTAGGACCATTTGAGAAATGGGGTATTGACTTTGTTGGACCATTTTATCCTCCATATTTTGGGAAGGAGTATCTCTTTGTATGCCTGAGACTATGTCACCAAATGGGCTGAAGTTCAAGCATTGGCATCTGCTAATGAAGATGTTGTTGCTGATTTTCTCTACAACTAGATATTTCTGCGATTTGGAGCACCAAGGGCCATTGTATTTGATCAAGGTCCTCAATTTGTTTCAAATATGATTGAAGCTTTCTTGGAAATCTATAGAATCAGGCACCGGAAATTGTCACCATATCACCCCTAATCCAATGGGAAAGTGGAGGTAACCAATCGAGAACTTGAGAATATTCTAACTAAGGTGGTCAACGCTGATAGAAAGAATTGGGTACTAAAGCTTTCTGAGGCCGTCTAGGCCTACAACACGACCTGTAAAACAACTAATAGTTTTTCTCCCTATGAGCTGGTCTTTGGGAAGAAGCCATCATTACTGTTGAATTCAAATTGCACACTGCGAACAATGTTGTAAGTTGGGATCGATTTGGATGAAGCACAACATGAATGAGTGTTGCAACTGAATGAATTAGATGAAATGTGGATGGAGGCATAGTAGCAGATAGAAATTCTACAACATCAGCGGAAAACTTGGCATGATGCTCACATGAAAAAAGAACATTCATGAGGGACAGTGGGTTTTACTCTTTGATTCCCGCTATTAGTAGTTTAAAGGCAAGCTTTGTGTACACATTGGTTGGGTCCCTATCAGGTAAATCAAGTGTTTGATAATGGCTCTATTTGATTGATACCGATTGATGGAGACAAACAGACTCTTCTGGTGAATGGGCATAGGCTCGAGTTTATCACCAACCATTAGATAAGAATAATTTCACCAATGACATTCTGTTACAAACAGACATGCATGTTGAGGAGGCTCTTTACCTCTTAAGCATGGAGTAATCAATCTCTTACAAATTCAATAAAGGAAGATGATCCTTCATTCGATCTTCTTCCCTTAGTTAGCAATTTTTCTTATTGTTATTTCCAATAAATGCAGGAATTTTCATTATTTCTACAGCCACTAATCACGTTTCATCTCGAACTACAAGGCGTAGGAATCTACGGATATTGGCTGACTAAATGTGGCATGGGTAAGTGCATTTTAACTTGCTAATGATATTTCCATGCAAAACATTTCCCCATGTACGCATTTGTCATCATTACGCCATCATGAAATGATTGTTATGGTCATTTTGGATCTCTTTCCAAATCTATCTCTATGAATGACGACATAAAAGGAGTAATGGCTCATAATCACCACATGCCTTGATGTGTCACACTCTCCAAAGTCAAGATAGGTGGTGCTCACTCCTCAACCATGGGATATGCGCCGCTACAAAATATTAAACTCACATGGGTGGCCGGTCTCATTCACTATTTTTCCATCGTCACCTTCGCTTGATGTTGTGCCACCCAAGGAATATGGTGTCATTTGAAATTTAATGCTTCTACAACTAGCTTCTTCCCATTGTTGTATGCACATCAAGCACAACTGGTTTTATCAGTCACTAGATGGGAAGTGGAAGAGATGCTCTGTTTTGGTTTTTTTGCTACTTAGTATTACTCACCTTCGGCTTCACCATGGGACCGTGAAAGACATCAGAACCTACTTCACCAGACGCCTTACTCGAATGCCACCCTTTCATAGGTATTTCATGATTTTGGATGGCTAGATTTCATTCAAAAATTTGAAGGGTTCGATGAGGGCATTGTGGAAGAATTCTTGAACAATTTTGAGTCCACTTGTTCGCAAGTTGGTGGAAGACGAGTTGAAATTACCAGTCAGGTCATTTCTGACCTATCTGGCCTACCAAAATTTGGTTTAAAGGTTATGAAAAATGCCCCTTTACAAATCTTGATTTCTTAGTTTCATGACAAAGGAGAGGCACTTCCGGAGGTCATCCTGACTCCATTGGGTGTCTAAAAGGGTGTTAAGCGGACAAGTTTACCTGGAATCTGGGGTGAGATTGCGAAATGGGTCAACCGGTATTTCATATGCAATGGTTAGGCCTCTGTTCTGGGTGGTGATGCACTCAAAATGCTCATTCACCTTAAAAAGGGACATGTCAACTAGGCCCTTTGGGTAAATATGCTAGAATACCTCACAGACTCCATCATTAAAGTTTTCTAGAAGCACCGGTCCAGTGGAGGCAAGTCTATGATTAAACACCCAGGGTTGATTCATCTGTTGTGTTCACACCAAGTCTTCTTTATATGAAAGCAGAGGATTGAGGGATGTGCTGGTGGTGAAGGGTCTAGGCCAAAGTAATTAAAATATGGTCTCTCTTTTACACCTCGGTCTACCCTTGCATCGGGCCCTTTCCCTTCACACAACCAAGTAGAGGCAACTCGATGTTCCTAAGCATGCGAACATAGTTGGTACTCCTAAGGGTCCATCCCCTTCCATTTCTGATTCAAAAGGAAAGTGTGTCATGGCCCCATCTTCTTCCATGCAACTATAGTCCCGATGGATTAGCTCATTTTTGTAGACAGGTGGTTTCCAATCGGAGTCCTTGCCTGATGATACCACCCACATTCGGAGGAACTGCATAAGGAGGATGACCTGGCCACTCCATCATCTATTATTCCATCATCTACGGAAATTCACACTGTGACTCCTAAAATGCTTGACACCCAAGTGGTGCTTTCTCATAACTATCTGGAGGAAATCACACTGTTGAAATCTTAGTTACAAGGTATGGAAGAAACCAAAATTCTATTACAAGATGAATTTACACAAAAGACAGTAGAAAAAGTTCAGGAGAATTCTGCCTATAGCTTGAAGTGAGTTATTTAAAGTGACAGCGTGATAAGAGTCTTACCCTCTTGAATAGTTTCCAATATTTGTCCCTTCAGGAAAGGGAATTGCGGAAGGAAAATCAAAACTTAAAAAAGGAAAAATAATCTATAGAGGGGAAAAACAAAGAGTAACATCTATTTTAGACTATGTCTATCCTTTGGTGATAAAAATACTATCCTATAGAAACCCTCTTGATCACTATAGCATGTTTTTCTAAGAACAATTTTATTCTTGGCAGTTATTTCAATTGTGTTCTCAAGCCCCTCATGAAATTCCCAATGGCCCTAGTTTTTTATCAGTTTACAAGTACAATACTGAAATTCAAAATTTGCTTTGTGAATTTTATCTACATAACATGATAGTTACCAATGTCCCTAATTTCTTGATCAACCTATTTGTGGGTGATTTTCAAATTAAAGCCTTTCAGTCTGTATTGTGGAATCAGATAATTTGGGGGTAGCAAACGGACATTTTCAATCACACTTCCTAGTCCATTGGATTTCACATTCACCCAACTCATCATACAGATGTCACCTTATGGAAAAATTTTTGATCATTTTACTATTAGGAAAGGGTTGGGGTGAATAATTCTCGATTTTATTGCAGTGTGTTATTGATTTTGAAAATTACGATTCTGATAATTTCGGACTGCTTGTGAAGCTTGTGATAGGAGATGGGATACTTTAAGTCTGCCTTTGAAACGTAGGGAGGTTCTCTCTCCCCAGAACTTGAGCTGGAGCATGCACAGGGGTGATGACCTCATCAAAATTATCAAACAAGCTACGAAAAAACTAGCTAGTAGTACACTCGATGAATGGGCAGGGACTCCAGTGAGGCCACCACTCCTCTTGAGCCCTCTCACTACTTGGCAGAACAATGTAGCACGGTCCCCATGAAAGTTTCACTACCTAGGTGGAAATTACATGGCTGAACAACTTGGTAGGTGAGTAGGGCACATATGAGTTGCATTGGGACATGCGAGTTCGGGTAAAGTTGGGGGAAAATGATGAGTGCATTGTTTGGATCATTAATATCATTTCTTCAGGCCGGAAATACTCTTTTTGATATGACTTATTAGTATATGGGGATGTTTTGTGTAGTTATATCTTAGTAGGTTTTATGCATTTTCCTTGCTATAGTTTATGAAAACCGATTATCACATGAACCTCTTACTAACTATCTTTATGAGATCAAATGTGATGATGTGTGTAGGGAATGATGGAATTTTCTGGTGGATAAGAAGCCCAAGTTCGAAGCATGTGGCTAAAGACTATTTCCATCAAGTTGACCTATTAACCTAGGCTTGATCCTAACACTTGTAGGAATTTGTGTGTTTTAATTAGAATTTTATGGACAGTTTTTAATGCCGCATGATATGGTGGATCTTGTAACCAACATTATCTATATGAAGACTTCGTCTTTAGAACTTGGTGGTACCACTTTTTGATTATTGAAGGAGATTATTTACATACAATTCTAGATATTTTTTCTATGTTATGAACTTATTTCTAAGTTAATGAAAGCCATGACATTTTGAGAATCATAAGTTGTTAATCCCTCTATCCCGAGGAAGAGCAAGGGCCCACTCAAATGAGGAGATACAAGGTTACTTTGAGTTCATGCATATAGTTCTTTGATTAGATTTACTGCAATTGTCATTTGATAAATCTTATATGCATGCTTTGATTAACTGTATCTACTTTCTCCATTATTGCTTTCACTTAGAATAGATGCTTTTGTTATGCAAATCTAGTTAACGAATATTCTTTTTTTTCTACTAAAGTTCCATTTATTGAGTTGTGATTTCATTTGTTAAGAATAAGTGTGTGTGTGTATTTCATTTTACAATAGAATATTAGTCGTTAAAAATTCCTTTCATTGCAAATAGTTGAATTATGTAGAACTGTATTTAATTTCGTAGATTTGAACTACATTTCCATAGAATAGTCATTAAACTAAACAACCCCTAATAGACCCAACGTATAACTGGTTATTCGAGACTCCATTGCATATTGCCTAGAAGACAACCCCGGTTTAGAATGACATTGACAAATATTATGTTATTTAAATGATTGGAAGAATACAATGACCCATCATACATTATCAATTTCTAAAACATGAGAAGGAGGAAGAAGATGTACCCATTGGATGCAATCCCAAAATCTAGCCACAGTCCATGCACTTATCACTTCAGTAGATGTTGCTCCTTGACATGAGTGTGTAGGGAAGTCCATCATACAAGCATCATCATCCATATTATAATCATCAACTTCCTCTTCAATTTTCTGATCTGTTTCACATGGCAGATGGGGTAAGAAACATCTATCACACCAGTCAATCTGATTTGCATCATCAACAACCACTCTAGCATTTAATGGATTAGGCACAACCTTACTTTCCTTGGCCTGAGATTGTCTATTTCCAAATCCCATAGGTCCTTTACCTTTTTCATCAAATCTCTTCTCATTCCTATGGTGATTTCCAAATCTATCATGTGCTTGTTGCCTAGGCTGACCTTGTGAATTTTGTCCAATTCCTTTCTTAGCTCTTTCCAATTTGTAGGAAATCTCTTTGACAGCCCCTACCAAATTTTTCACCACTTCCTCCAAGTCTACACTCTTGTTTTCTTGAGGCTTGTCAGGGTTTACCAATTTAAATCCATCTCTCTTAGGAGGTTTCCCAACAACCTTGATATTGTTCTCAATTTGAAGTGCCATGGTGAAGACGTACCTTAAATTACTAGGATTTTTGTCCCTCAAGTAATATGCAGCCTTCTTGTCAAATGCATCAGAATATTTTATCGAGAAATATTCATCACATGGTCTTAAATTCACCGGAATATCCTAAAAGTTTTATTGAACCTTGTGTTGAAGTCCTAGACTGTTTCATTTGGGTTCTTCTTGATATTCTCAAACTCTGATAAAAGGAATGTGGGATCAGTCTTGTCACCATATTGCATCTTGAATGCATTTTGCATTTCAACCCATGAATCAATAGAATTATTTTTCAAGGCCTTGTACCAATCCCTAGCATCCTCCTCTAAAGTGTGGACAAAAAAATTAATGTACACATCCTCAAATCCAATTTCAAAATCCTCCCTCATATTAATAAAGAGTTTCAAATGCTGATCACCTTTTATGGCATTGTTCCCTTGGAACTTTGGCAATCTACTTATAACATGCTAAGGCACAACATTAGGATAATGAGCCATTCCCCTAAAATTTATTGGGCCAAAGGTATTGAACACAAATGGAGGCCTAGGTGGAGGCTGAGCCATGTTTTCTAGTGGAGGTGATCTTGGGGGTGACACAAGTTGATGAGGAGTGTGAGGTCTTTGGGGCTCAAGAATGTGGTTCACAAGATTGGTATTCTCTAGGTGCTAATTTTCTTGGAAATTTTTACTAGAATTGAAACACATAGGTGCATATTGAAGAAGGAACTCACCAGGTACAATAGAAGGACCTTCACTAGTTGAAGTAAACAAGTTTATGAGAAGATTGCTTGAATTAGAATCACTAGAAGAAGAGTGATAATCCTCTATTAAAGGCTGATCTCTCACCAATGGATATTCCTTTGCTTGATGTCTAACCTTCAACAACCTTCCAAACTTTTCTTTCCTCTAAAACTGTCTTTCCAAATTCTTGAAATAATTTTCTACTTGGGTCCCTCCTGAAGAGAGATCTTCTTCCTTCCAGGTTTGCATATTTATATGACACACTTCACTTAATGTATGATAAGGTACTGGTATTTATCAAAATATAATATCCAGGAGTCGCCACTAAGGACTTTCACCCTAGTTTTTACAAATGCACTATGAAGATCTATCAAATGACTGCAAATATTAGCACTATGCAAAGCTTGAATAGATCTGATTTTATTTCACTCAATTTATCAACTATTGTGAAAATTTTGAAATAAAAAACTTGAGACACTTGAACATATCAAACTAAGAAATTATACTCTCATTCCTCAGTATAAATCTAATCAAAAACTGATTCTCAACAATGTAGTTGCACATAAAATATGTGAGAAGTATTACAGGATTTTGAAAAATTGAAATACTGAAAAATGTCCCTAGTAATTGGTGCCATTAGGGTCTTGAGATCAAAATAATATGAACTGGAAGTAGATTAACAAATTATTTTGGATATTGCATTCTTCATCCCCAACAATGACACCATTTGGGTGTTGATGTGCTCAAAATAATATGAACTGGAAGAAGATTAACAAATTAGTTTGGATATTGCATTCTTCATCCCTCGAAAATGACGCCATTTGGGTGTTGACGGGCTCAAAAGAATATGAACTGGAATAATATTAACAAATTAGTCTGGATATTACATTCTTCATCCCCGGCAACGACGCGATTCGAGTGTTGGTACCCATTTAATATCCTTCACAACTTCATGCGCGCATCATGGATTTTACAAGACACTCAGAGGCAAATAAATGGTTTATATGTCATTTTCTAGCTGGGGAAGTAATTTATCTGACTTGTTAGCACTTAGGCTTTGAAGAAGTGGGTAGCACCTTGGAAGGATTTGATCTAATCCTCACTATTTTAGGTTGTTCCTATCAACCAAGGTAAGAGAACCTATATTGTAGCCTCTGTTTTATGAAGGAGGTGAAAATATCCTTATATTGTGTAAATTGTATGGAGATGGCCTTGAGAAAATATGATCAATTTCCCATTATTCAAACTCAATAGAGCTGTCACTACTAAATGATGGAAATACTTTCAAGACAAGGCTAAGGCTACTAAAGACATGGTATGATCCTGATTTTCTTTGTGCATTTTTGTAAATGGGTTTTATTCTTTTGTTGACACACAATACAATGCAGGGGTATTATATGTAGGATGGGTTAATTTGAAATGAATTTTTGGGTGGGAGATATTCAGACAAGAATAACCATAATTTTCCAACTTATTTGAGAACCTTTGCAAAACTTGAAAGACTCAGACAAAAGAAATGCTTTAAAGAGGTTAAGGTGTTCCTTCAACCAGGATATGTGCATCAAATGGAAGCCTAGATCTGCACTCTTCCACACAATCTCTGATGATTTATCACAAAATATTGAGTTAAATGAATCAACAAATAATTTAGAAATTTCTATTCTATCAGACCTAAGGTACCCCCAAAGGTTTACAATCAAATCTATATCAAGGAAAGCAGAGTGAATTTAAATTTGTTTATCCCTTCATCAGATGAAAGATCTTTTGATTCTGGAATTGCAAATGCCACTAAGCTATTACCAGAATTAGATCTACATGATCAAAAGGAAATTCCAAACATCAGATTGCAATAAGAGCAAGAAACAAAAATTGAAAACATTCTGAAACATAAGTAAATACAAATTTTACCAAGAGACAAGTATAAAATAATCTAGAATGACCGAATTTATCAGTAGGGGAATGTTATAAGAACAATCTCAGAGCTTGTTAGTGGCTATACATTTGTAACTAACCTAACATGATAAAAAATTTATGTAAAAAGGAGTTAGAATGGTTCTCAGGTGGTTTCTTAGAGAATGGGCTTCTTCCCAGATTTTCCCATGAAAATTCTAAGTTTCTTTGACCCTTTGCATGAAAAATTCATGCAATATATAACTTTCACTTACTCACTCACTTTGCCCCTCAAATATTCCCTCTGAAAGTGGAATATTCGAAGCACATTTACTTTGGAATATTTTTGAAAATGACATTTAAAAACTCACAAAAAGTTTCCAGTTCTCTCAAAAGGTGAATCATTAAAAACTTTCATCATTCTTCAAAGTGGAAGCACGTTCTTCATTTCCACGCATGTAGATTCCTTTCATTTCATCATTTCAACTTTTCCCTTCCCAATTTTTACTTTGCAAATTTGGATCCGGTGATTCACATTTTCACGAACTAGAGTAAAAATTTATTTTAAAATGCCTTGGATTCACAAATGAGCCCCCAATTTGATCAATTTGGACCCTGTAGGCCAAAATGACACGAATTGGCAAAAAATTTGATGAAGATTGATGCAAAAAACGCATCTCCAAACTTCCTAGAGCTCAAATGGCAGCCAAACTGGTGAAATGCACAGCTACCATCGATATGTTCTTATCTTTAAATCTGAGCCCTCCACATGGCAGATGGGAAAAAATGGGCCTCGGGGACACTTTTGACCTTTTACAACTTTTTGAAAATTTGCAAAATTTCTTGATTTCCTCTGCTACTCTCTGCCTTTGCGATTTGGGTCTGACACGTGGCACAATATGACTAGATATGGAGTCATGGCTCAATTTTACACATTTTGCATCTTTTTAGACAAAGGAAATTTTTTCAATTTTCCTCCGTGGCTTCACCCTCCCGCAAGACATGTGTCCTCATATGATTGGATGAGGGGAAGCACTCTGATTTCAGATTTTAATCTTATTTTTCCAAAGGAAATGTTTCAACATTTCCTCCACCATCCCGCTCCTCTGCCATTGACTCCTCAGATGAATTTTGACTTTTTACCTTTGGGCTTGTGGGTCCATTCAACGATTTTACCCTTTTGATAACTAGAGGATAAAAATATAACTTGCCTCCAACAGCCCGCCTCCCCGCCTATGAGCTTTCCACATGTCATCCTTTAATTCGATGGTGGGCTACGGTCCATTCTGATGATTTTCTCCCTTTTTTCCAAAATGGGTGAAAATTCTAACTTTCCTCCGAGGCTCCATCTTTCACTTTGTGCTCTGATGCTGACACGTGTCTTCATCCCATTGGCTGTGAGTTTGCGGTCCAATTTTATACTTTAACTCTTTTTCACCAAAGGCTGAAAAGTATCAAACTCCTTCACCTTTCCATCTCCCTACCTGCCATGTGTCCTCCTTTGGGGCTGTGGAGCTGCAGGGGCAACTTGCACATTTTTCCAAAAACACAAAAATGTTAAGTTTTTAGAAATGACCTACCAATCCTTGTCCAATTACAAATGGCCACGTATGAAAAAGTATATGAGCTAGAATTTGATGGGAAAAGGACACCCGTATGACCATCAAAAAACATAGAAATTGCCAGTGACCCCCAAAATCAATTTTTTCTTTGTGGGTGAAGAATTTTTCGATCAAAAGACAAATGGAAAGTGATTCTAGGAAATTTACAACCATGGAAAGGGATTTTTGAGGGAAAATAAGTACAAATTGAATTATTTCGAGCTCCAAAGGTTGGGAAAAATGAAAAAATGGTAGAGGCATTTGAAATAGGAAAAATTAGGGCAAAACACAAAGTAAACTTGGGGATTCCTTCAGAATGGTGCAAAATGGAGGAAATGCGAACAACACATAACACTCAAACACAAAAATGAGTTGTTTTTTTTTCAAATTCAAAGTATATGAGAATCCCAAAACCATTCTTCCTCGAAATAGGAAAAAATGCATTTCTCCTTGGCAAATCAAGGATGTTTCAAATTGGGCACCAACAGAGCCTATACTTATAAAACTTCGTGAGTTGCAATAAATTTATCCACTATTCCTAGAGATGAATAAATATGATGTATGTTCTTTGGCTGCTCAACTTCAATCGACGAAACCTCCTCAACATGTGGTTGTTATATTTTATCCACCATAATTTCCTCCACAATAGGATTTTCTACCTCACCACCTATAAATTATTTCGTGGTAGGCTTCTCATGTGATACTAGGCTTCCTTCCATCTCCTCAGCTAGTGTATATTATATATTATCTTGGAGAAGGTCGGATCCAATATCTTGACCCAAGACATGTAACAAATTAGTGAAAACTTGCTCATGTAATGGATCTCATATCTCCCGCCATTTATCTCTTTGTACCTATTACATTTGAATTTATTGATTGAGAATATAGGCAATATTTTATTATTGCATAGGATGTGGGGTAGTAATAACTACCTATGGTACTTGAGGGGTTATCATGGGTATTTGAACTTTTGAAGTTACTCCCTCAAATATTATTTATGTGGATTTCTCCATTACAAGTGTTTCCACCTTTTACCTCTTATTTCTCACAAAATGTAGAGTTATAGGTTCATATTCATCCTCCTCAAGGATGGTTTCCAACACTGGACTCATAATTGGTTGGCTTGGAAGAACACTTATCCTTTTATGTTTTTTCCTACTAGACAACCCCTCTAAGGAAGAAACATGCACATCCACCTAGATGGTTTCCTTTACCAAAAATGTATTAGGCCTTGATTATGGATGTGGAACTACTTGAATAGGTGTGTATGAAATAATATGATCATCCTACATGGTTATATTCAATATATCCTTGTCTTAGTTGTAGTAGCAGACTGAGTTCATCCAAAACATCTGAAGTTGGTCCCTTGATGGAAATATATGGGGATTTTCCCTTTAGGGGATCCAAATTTACTTTTCATTTCCTCAAATGGGAAGTACATGTATTATGGAATCACTTTCTTGATACTCCCTTAGGACTATTGTATTATGCAAATTCAGATTAATTCCCCTTTTAGTCAGCTAAATCAAAGTCCTCTTGATGATGTGAGTTGTTCTTTCATGTAATGAGGAAATTTTTGGCCTTTTCCAATAAATATTTGGGAGAGGCTTTGATGCTATTTTATTATCAACACAATATTTAATCACCAAGTCTTTTCCATCATCCATCCCCTGAGGTACAAACACAAATTTGTAGTCCACAATATGGGTGAGGGTCATCCTTTAATGTGTATGAATATTACCTCCTCCTCATCCATGGAGTCCATTTGATATTCCTCATAATGAATTTCATGTTCATGGTAACTCACCAAACCTCCTAATCTATCCATATGATATCATAATTTAGATTAGGAGTAAATTTATACAATGTTATCATACCCATTTTGACTTATAATATCCTAGATTTAATCAAGGAAGGAATTGATTACCTCCTAATACCGATAGGGAACTTGATATTAGTTTTATGTTTCCCTACAATCATCTTGTACATTGTTACCAACTACCTTGACACTTCCAATAGTGCATATTTTTCATCTAAGTACCTTGGTATTATGTAAGGGGAATCATAAAAATCACTTACTGTAATATAAGTGAAAGTTTTTAATTGGATAAAGTAACATCCGTATTCAATAATCACTTTCCTTTCTTGTGGAGATATCCTATTGTGTTCATATTCAGTTTTGAATAAATATATGAGGGGTGAAAATATAGTGTCGTGCACCATTTTGAAGTCTGTAAATATAATTTCAGAGGTTCAATTAGGGATACACATCATAAACCATGAAGTTTCCAAATTCCTTCACTTTATCCTATCCAGGGAATGATCTATGGAAATAAATGTTGTAAACCAAGTAACAGGTCATGCAAAACTCTAATTTATTAGAAGATCCCTCTTTTATCTACACCAAACATTCTGAGTAATTGTTAGTTGATGTAATCACCGATAAACTCTCCCACTAAATATGTATCTTTCCCATAATGATAACCTAGATAAAATTGAACTTAATATTATGATAGGGATATGTAGACTCCTTTCCCATAACCCTATTCATCAATGTGATAATATCCCCAATTTCTTCAACAAAATCAGAGCTGTTTAATTTTTGGGGATCTTATTGGAAAAAATTCATTGCTTTTCAAGTCAATTGTTGTTTAATATCTTGGAACATTTTACATTTTTTGCATTCCAATACTCTTCTACATTTTTAATGGTTATGTATGTGAATTCTAAATCATCAGGGATACTTAACAATTACTCACCAGATTATAGTTTTTTGCACACACCCATACTAGCTCCGGATCTTTGGTAAGATTAGGAAAATAAGAAACTAGGGCAAGCTTGCTCTAATAAATATTTCTCATTGTCTCATTTTTTTCCACCACATACAACCTTTGTGGGAAATACTATGGATTTACATTTTCCAAGTTGATATCCATAAATTTTTATAGGTTAGAAGTAAGGTGGGACGTTGTTTGAACATGAGACAATTGAATCTTATTTTTGTAGAGTGGGAGGTTGACACATCTACTAGAAAGAGGGATTTAAATATTTTAAATTCACCTAAAACCTCAAAAATACTAACCAACACACCTTGACCCCACAAACTATTCCCACTGGGAAAACACATAACCATGTAAACACTTGCCACAATTCTCCTTTGGGATGGGAACAAAATTAGAACTCCTACAAAGCTTTAAAATGAATTTTACATAGTTAGAATTCACTAAATTGATCTTCTTCTCATCTTAGGTATTTGAAAGCACTTCAAAAATTTAAAATTAGAGGCAAAGTGAGAGATTTTCAAGGATTACAACCATATATTTTCCTTTTGGATGATTTCATTAATGGCAAAACTTGCTTCCATGGCCTCTACATTTGTGGTTGTTGATGTTTTAATCTCAACTTTGAATTTTGACTTACAAGTGGATCCATTGGCCACATTTAACTTTCACTTATATGTTTTATCATTTTCTCATTGGATCGAGCTTTACAATCTGCATAAGTGGCATATTTATAGGATTTAGTTTTGCTTAGTCACCTTTCTCGGACTTCGAGGTTGCACAAACAATTTTCAAACTTATAGGAATGAAAAGTTACAAAAATGTAAAAAAGTGAAACTATTTTCATTCTCAAAATTCTTGAGATACTAACATGTGTCCACCTTATCAAGATATGGGAATAAAAGTGTAGTTTGTGACCTTATAAAAACTGCAATGATGCAAACTAAACAACTATAGATATTATCTCTTTATCTATTATCAACATATTATGACATGTTTCCCCCTCTATCGGGAGGCGGGGATGAAATTATAGTTTACAATATTACGTAAACTATAAAGTTTCAAACCTATAAAACTAAAAAGTTCTATTCTTTCTCTTTAGTATTCAAATTTTCAAAATATTCCATTTCGGGACTCGGGATGAACTTGCAATTGCAAACTTGCAAAAATGCAAATTTGTAAATCTACAATACTTGAAAGTCTATATTATTTCTATTTGATGCCTATATTGTGACACGTGTCCCCTTTATCAGTATTTGGGGATGAAATTTTAGTTTAGAATATTGCAATAACCACAAAAGCCTGTAAAGTTGTATTTTTATCCATGATTTCCAGATTTACCAAATATGTAATTTTGGTCCTTGGGGAATAAATTACAACTTAAAATTTACATAAAATTTGACCTCCTCTTAAAGAATATGTAAGCATAGGAATATTCCTAGAATTTCTCTTTTGTGGGGGTTCATACTTATATTTTCCAATTTGCAAAAATGTAAAGTTGCTTCAATGTCCCACTTTTCCAAATACCTCAAATACTCCATTTTACACACTGTGGGGCTAGAAATGTAGTTTTCAAACTTGTAAAAAAACAAGTCCTTCACATGGGATACTCGATTCAAATTATTGATAAGAACATTGATATTCAAACATATCACTCACACCATTAAACATGTAACTTTTTTAAAACATTAAAAATCAAAGGGAACAATAATGTGTTAGTACAAAACCACGTTACAGGGTTAAGCCACAATAAAATTACAAAATTTAATCCAAAGGAACCACATAATAACTTCACGGATCGACAGGAAAATGATGGAACAATTTTTTTAATCCAATATACTCAAGAAAATTCACAAAACATGCCAATATATCAACTAAACCAAATCAAACACCAACACAAAGATCTAGAAAATAGCCAATGAAACCACTAATAGTAAAAAATGAGACACTAATTTACACATTTATTACACACTCTTCCCCAATATAGAATAATAACAAGTTGATATTACACATACCACTTTCATGCATAGAAATATCAAAAGCCAACTATCATACAAATCATCCAATATATCGATACAAGATATAAGAAAACCTTCCAAAATTGTATCCTCAAAATAATAATCTCGTAATCCATTGGAATTGTTCCTCTCTTCCTCTTGAGTATACAAGATGACACTCTAATTCAAAAATTAACTATATTTCATCATCACTATTACTAAAAAAGAAGTCATCTATTGTGAAACCACCAACACAACCATTTACAAATTTAATAGATAGCTAAAATAAATAATAATAAATATCATTGTTCAAAACCTTAGGATGATAAAAACCAAACATTATGCATATGTCAATCAATGTTTCACCAAAAAAGTGATCAATTGAATGTTGTCTCATTATTTAACTGTCAAGAATAATTTTTGGGATAAAAACCTTCCTTCCAACTAGGTTATAGTATATTCAACCCTTTGTAGTACTTAATCATTAGGCACAAGAAGGGAATCATTGTTAACCTTCAACACATGAAATACATTAACAAGAAAACCTTTATTGATCTTAGGATAACCAATTTCTATTTCCACATAAAACTCATTTGCAACATCACAATGGGAAAATGCAACATCATCCACATTACATGAACAAAACTCATTAGAGGAACAATGATCACAAATATCTGAAATAAGATATTCCTAAGCTTCATTATCATAGGTTGTTAGATCAACAAAACTAGTTGGTTCAAAATAAATAGAGTCATAAATGGAATTAGAAACACACTTGTTACATAACTCATATCTTGGATTATAATTTCCTAACATAGCATCACCCTCATTATGTAGTGTTTTGATGAATTTTTGTAAAATCAAAAATTTAAAACTTGAGCCATGACAACTAAGCCAAATGTGAAAATTTGCTTCAAAATCTCCTTGAACCCCCTTGGTCAATTTTTATTCCATGTCATGATCATCCAAAACTTGTAGGTCCTCCTGATATATTTAACAATAATGTTTAAGTGTTCTAATTAATGTAATAAGGTCATTTGTTTCAATCGAGAAATTACAATTGAAAATTGTTTCTCTAACAGGCTTAAAAAGGTCAATTTTGGCCATTTCAAGGAAGGTATGGATCCTCAAAGAAGGTTATAAAAGATCACAATAATTCGGAGGTGGAATTGGAGAGCTAAAAACATGTTGGAAGTTGTTTAGGAAGATTTAGGGAAGATTTGGTGGTTTAGGGACAGATTGTGAAAAAGTGAGTTTTTAGGTGTAAGGAATGAACAATAAAAATATGAACATGATCTTATCTAGATGATTTTAGGAAAAATTAGGAAATTTAAATCTTAGATAATCCTCTTGATGGTGGAAAAATCATTTTCTACATAAGTCCTAAGTGATTAACTAAAAATGGAAATCTAATACTATGGAAAGTATAGCCACTAGTTAATCTAAATAGGAGGACTAAAACACTTTAAAAGATGAACTAACAACAATATAGAATAATTTCAAATAATTATACTAAGTAAAATAAAACCCTAAATATGTAAGGATGGAGAAATGACTTAGCTGATTATTGAAGGCTATTGCAGAGTTTTCACAAGTTTGACAAGAAAAACCCAGAGGTAGGAACAAACACTCGAAGTCCCAAAAATTCTATATCTAGAGGATCTAAGTAGACCGAGAGGTGCCCAGGGCACCCTAGTTTTCAGATAAGGCACCTTGATATCTATAAATGCTCAAAATATGAATTTTGTAGGGTTACAATGTGTCTTGAAATACTGTCTATCTGTCACACTAGATTTGTTGAGTTACACCAAATGTGTTGAATAATTTAATGACGACATGTAAGAAAGATGGAAGTATCAAACCCTAAGAAAACTAAAATATTCAGAATGAATGGGTTGGGTGACCTCACTGCTAAACTAGTGGTATTATCACTAGTCGTTGCACTACATTTAAGACTTGGGTGTATTTCTAGTGTGTGTGTGTGTGTGTGTGTGTGTGTGTGTGTGTGTGTGTGTGTGTGTGTGTTGTGTGTGTGTGTGTGCATGTTATGCCCTAGATGCTTTATGCCAGTCACACTTTGTGAAGTAACAAGTATTAATAACTATAGAAAATTTACTAGCATGTGTGCATGGAATCAAATAAAATACCTCCCCCTCTATTGTGTGTGTTGATGTAGATCTCCTAGTCTTTGTGCATGACACTATGTGGATGTAAATAATGCAATGGATGTAAATATAGATGGAGTGATAGTAATATGTGACATTAGGACTGTTATTATGGTCTTATAACTTTATATTTATAGGTTCTCTTTCTCTAATTTCATAGTTAACCCTGACATGGCTGACTAGGAAAAAGATAAGGATGAAAAACCACTAGAAAGACCCCAAAAAGAAGCAGGAAAGTAGAACATGGATCAAGGTACCTGAGTGGGACTAGGGCACCTTTGTACATGCATGGGTGCTCGAGTTTAGGCTAAAATTATAGGACAATTGTGAAATATGTGGATATCTACAAGGAAATATGTGGGAATGAAAAAATAAAATATAAAATAAAGGTGGCCAAAAGGTGGGATTAATTAGTACTTTATTCACTTGAGAACCCTCTAAATAGTAGTATAGACTAGGATAAACAATTCCTAAAGTGCATGATTTTGTGTCTACATTTTTCCCCACTTTGTGTTTGTGACATAAAGTACATAAATATACATACTTGATATCCATGTAGAGTGTAGAAGAACACGTGTTGAAGTACTATTCTCAAGTGTTGAATGACAAAAGAGACAAAAATGTGGAGGAGCGTGGATTCTAAAGATGAAAAATATGCATAAAAGTGTGATGAGCGTGAACCTAGGGTGGAATGCTTGTGTAGTTGTTGTTGTATGTAGTGTACCTGCATGGTTAGTAAATGTAAGTGCCATTGCGGTGTGTTGTTGTTGCCATTTTCATTGTCTATTGTTTTTTTGTTGTTGTTACCCACCAATTTGATTGCTTGTTTCTCATACGGACGGACTGTAAAGAGAAAATGATAAAGTAGTCAAATATGTATGTATGTAAAAACACTATGTAAAATATGTATGTGTATAGAAATATGTAAAGTAAGAAAATATAAAATACATGAAAAATAAAGTTATTGGTGAGAAAATTTGTTGGGTGGACAAACTTGTGGATTTCTTGCCAATTCTCTGGGAATCTAAGTCCCTTTACTTTCTTGGTGCAACTTCCATATATGCATGCACTTGAAAGGTGGATTTCTATGGTGGCCTTTCGACCGAGGATCCAACAGGGGCACTCCACTGACCCTGTGACAAAGCTAACAATCTCTTGTTAGGAAGACTTTGTCTAAAAGTGGGAAAGGGAGTGAAAATTGAGGTAGGAGAACTAATGTTGCAAGTAGGAAATCAGATTCCTGCACACACTAGTCAGAAGTATCATCACATGCATTTATGAGAAGAAACAACTTTATAAGCATCATTAAGACCAAATGAAATTTGATGAACACAAAGTATCAAGAAATATCTTAGTCAAATAAAGATAGGAACTCCTTCTTGTATTAATTTCTCAAAAAAAAGTTGTACATAGTGGAGAAATGGAGGAAATTGAGAAGGGGGGAAAGTAGAAGAAAAATGGCTATCTCCTTTTCTTTCTCTAGGTACAATGCACTCTTGAGTTTACAAGATCAATCGCCAACCCTTTGAAATGGGAATGGATTTACAATTTATAGAGTAGACTTGACTCCTTGTCTTCCTCATGACCTTTCGAATACCTTAATATGACTTAAGACTGTTCATATTCCACTTTAAATATTTAAGTCCCTTTTATAATAGCAAGGAAACTTAATTTACATTATATTTCTAAATTCACTTAAGTCATATTAAAAAGTGCAACCCTTAACGTAAAAATATAACATTGAAGAGAGAGAGTGTGTCATATGAGAAGTGAAGAGAGAGAGAGAGAGAGAGAGAGAGAGGAATAAGAAGAAGAATTATGCCAAAGGATGAGTTACTGTAGTGGACTTGGCTCCATTCTCTAACTATTCTCCACTTCATGATCCTGAGAAGGCTTCTAACCCATCCACTTTGGCTTCATATCTCCCTTAGGTAAAATCAACTTACTATTTTTAGTAAGTGTGAGAAATCAAGTCCCCGATCTTCAACTAGATGTTGCAGCTTAGTTTTCCTCTTTCTCCCTGCGTTCCTCATTCTTTCTGGATCAAATTTCTATTTTTAGCAGGTTCTTAAGGGCACACTTACTATTTTTAGTAAGTGTTGATCTGTGTTTCCAGCTTCCTGTCCAGATGAGTGTCCGAGTAATCAAGAAACACTAAACAACATCAAGTATACAAGGGCTTAGTACCTTGGAGATGACGATGGATGATACAGGTGCAAAGTTGATAAATGTATGGTATAAAGAAGTTAGATCTGCAAAACTGAAATAAATAAGATTAGATCAAAAATACGGGGTTTCCCCTGATAGTGCCTATTCCAAGAGGATTTTAACTCCCTTGGAGGATGTCAACCCCATGTCAGACAAGATAATAACATATTATGAATAGTAGTAATGGAATATAAAATGAAAAGTAACTAAAATGACGAGGGAACTTAGCTTGTGCTCTGTTATGGAGATGAACCGGGCATCAAGATGGAAAGATAATGAACCATGGCAAAGGGATAATTAAGATCTTTCTTCTCTTCTCTTTTCTTCCATATCTCCAGGTCTTCGATCCTTTTCTTCTCGGTCCTTTTTTTTGAAATATGGGAAAAAACCCATATTTATAGCTTAGATGTGAGGTTAGATTTGGGGTTAACAGGTAACCAGGGTTGAGTAAAGTAACTTGAGTTAGGAATATGATGTGATCATGTGGGGACCACGACTTGAATTATTAGATGGAGTGGGGAGCATGATTGACATGGTGGGTGAGATAAAAGATTCCATTTTAAAAAAGGGTGTCGGATGGGTGTATTAATACCCATGGATTAAATAATTTGTGAAGGATGGGGATATGCCAAAGTTGAATTATCAAATGGGTCTACATGGAGCCCATTTGATAATTAATCAAATAATGTGAGCAAATAGATAGGATTTTATTTAATTTAAGAGAAAGAGATGTGAGAATGGAAATCGATGAATGTGAGATGATGGAGGGGCACTATACCAAAAATAGGTGTCTACATTTTCCCCTTTTTGTTGAGTGGTTTGTGATAGAAAGCCACGAGACAAAAACAAAAAGGGTTAGATGAAAGATGTGTCTAGGATGGATGAAGACATGACCAAAGGTAAGATGCCTCAGGAAAAAAAAGGATCGCAATAACAATGAAAAATAAAATGTATGGTGGTGACTTCAATATCACATCGGTAGAGGACAATTACAGTCTCAACAGAGACAGATGACAACGTTCTATAGAATAGTGAGTGGGTGAAGACCACTGCAGTATGGATGTAAACCGAGATGACCAATGGGTCATAGGAAAACATCAAAATATGTGCAACTGAATGTGAAAGATGTGCGCAATCCTTTTTTGCAAGGAATCATGTGAAAAATCATGCACTGTAAAAGGGATGAGGATGAAGATAATGATGCCCCAACACAGGGCACGAGAAGGACAAGAATTGAATTATATGCATCTACAAGCGTAAAGACGAAAAGGTACCCCAACATAAGAATAGATAGAATAATCATAAATGTGAACAAGATGAGCAGATAAGATAGAAAGGTGAGATAAAATGCCCTAAAAGGGTAATAAATATGATGGAAATCATGTTTCATAGGAAAGATGTATAAGTGTTAGCAAATTAGAAGGTGAAGAAGACAAAAAAGTCTCGTTTCTTTGATAAGTATGATAAGAAGTCAAGATAATTTTGTGACAAAACAAAAGCAGAGCAAATATGCATGGAAGAGAACAAGATCAGATAGGTGATGGCCATTATGGTATCTTCCAAGACAAAAATGTCAAAGGAAGATGGGAAGAGATTTCTAGAAATGGATATGATGATGTCCCTGCAAGAGGACAGGTGAATATAAAAGATGTGATAGGGTTCTTAAAAAGAGAAGAGGTCAATGTTGCAAAGAGAAGAACAAGAGTGGTAATGAAAGGGATAGATGGTGATACATAAACAGAGAAACATTGGAATTGATTGTGAATGTCAAATGTAAGACATGTTGAGAAAGAGAGAAGGGAATAGACAGGAGGATTGGTTGATTATGAGAAGAGCAAGAAAGATTGAATATGAAGGCAACATGGATATGGAATAGAGGGATGGAGACGAAGGAGGAGAAAATAAGGAATGAAAGGGGAGGAATAAGATAATAAGGAAGGATTATAGAGAAAGGGGGAAATGAAGAAGGACAAACAAAGAGAAGACAAGAAAAGAATAGAGCAGAGGATGAAATTATGAAAAAGGGAGAGAGTTATTCAAGATGAAAGGCATGATGAAGGATGGAGCAGAGGAAAACAAAGAGGTAATGGAAAATGAAAGAGATGATAGAGAAAATAAAATTGAAGGAAACAAATCATAGTGAGGAAATCCAAGGCAAAGAATATGGAACTGACCACATGGAAATGCATGTGGATGATGAGATGATAAAGGAAATGGGATAATGTTGAAGAGTCAGGTTTTTGATGGGGAAGTAAGGAGGAAGGGTGAGGTAAAATGGGGAGAAGGATGATGTAGAGGAAGTGAAATAAGATGAAGATCAAAAAGGAGGAGAAGACAATGAAGAAAATTATGCAAACATAAGAGAACCAATAATGAATATATTTTGTAAAGAGTTAGAAGTATAAGGAATGTAAAAGAAACTTGAGGGAAGGAATGACATTGATTAGAAAAGAAACGGAGATGCATGAGATGAAGATATGCTAATGATGATAAAATAGAGAGGTGTATGATGAAGACAATGAAGAAATTGGAAAGGAAGAATGGAAGATGGAGAGGTGGCGAGGAAAAAGAAAGGATGGGATAGGAGAGGCAATGCCAGTGAATGGATGTTAGGATAAATCCACTGATAATGATTAGTAGGAAAATATGGGACAAAAGATAAGACAAGGTAGAAAGTAAATGAAGAATGGGAGGGGGAACGCCAATGAAGGGACGTTAGGAGAAGTCCTCTGATAATGATCAGAGGACATAGAGGAAGGAAGGAATGAAGATAGAATGGAGGAGGTCAAAGAAAAGGATTCAGGCTGTGTGGAATGGGGATGAGTGATTTTTAGGAGAATTCCACCGATAATTCTAGCATGGAAATGGAAGATGATGATGAAAGAATTGGAAGATCAATGAAAATGATGGGTAAACATGGGAGTAGATATGTGGGAGAACTCTAGAAGATGGAGTGGAAAGAGTAAATAAAGGAGGGATAACAATGTGTAGGAAGATGAAGATGAGGAGAGGATGCAGTGGATGAGAATGAATGAGAGAGAAATGAAGAAACAAGACACAAAATGAATGGAGAAGCAATGGTTAAGTAAGATTACCTAGCGATGGATGATGGAGATGAAAAAGGGACCAGTAAGAAGTGGTGTTTGCAAGAATGAAAGAGGATGTGAGAGGATGTGATGATGGGGAATGCCAAAAAAATGTAGATGGATAGAATGTGGGGTAGTGGGGAGTGTAGGATGAAAAATAATGCTTAAGAGGGACTCTTAAGTAATATCGACATGATGCGAGAGGATTTAAGTAAGATCACCAAACCGGCAGTGACGATATGGAAAGAGAAATACAACATTGTATTAGATGCAGGTGTGGAATGACTGGTTGGAGTGAACGGATATGATGAGAGGCGGGAGACAGAAGATGAGGAAGAGATGATGGGAGATGGAAGGATTAGATGGCCAACCATTCTTAAGAGAAACTCTTAAGTAAGATTTCCCTACGATGGAGATGGTTAAGTAGGATCGCCAAACCGAAGAAGAAGAATGATGAAAAGACTGAGTAGTGTATACCAAAATGGAACAAGAGATGAAAGGAGGTGATATTAAAGTGATAACAAAGAAACAAAGGAGTGTGACATGAGTGGATGGAGGAACATATGCAACATAGATGGAGAGTGTAAGGGCAATCCTTAACTGGGATGCCCATGTGGTGGTAGTGATGATGCAAGAGTGTTAAGCAGAAAAGGAGGAGTGGAAAGACATTTGTGGTGGTGATTGTCATCTATTAAAAGAGGAAATGGTGGAGAAGCTTCTATAGCGGGAGGATCTAAGGAAGAAGATATACCTTAACTAAGGTTCTCTGGATATATGGATGGCTAAGCAAGATTGTCAAACTAAAAGCGGAAGAGTAAAAAAGAAACTCAAGAGGAAAGACAAGTAAGATATTTGGTGTCATGCAAGGGGAAAGAAAGGTGAGAAGGATGATGTGGAGATAAATGGTGATGAGTGGACATGGATAGCGAGGAGCAATGGATCAAATATGGTTTTGAACATGTTGAAAGATAAGGAGCTACAGGGATAATGAACTTACCTTGAGAAGGACCCTCGAGTAGGATTCACAAACTGCAACGGTGATCAATTAGAATTCGTAAACCAAATATTGTATTTGCAAACACATCCATGGAGATGATGGATAGATATAAAATTCATAGTGTGAAATTTGATGTGATTTTTATAAAATATGGTCTAGATGAGATGAACATAACATAGTTGTGGAAAGGGCGTATAGGAAACTATGTTTCGAACTAGATTAGAGATAAACAAGAAAGGTTACCACTCAAGGCATTGCACTTGTAGCCAATATCAGGTGTTAATACATAACCAACGATAATTAGTTATACCAAAATATCATGAGGGAAATATGGATGAAAGATGCTCGTAATCCTAATGTTGACATGACAAAGGGATTGAGATGTAACTTGTACATGGGAAGAGGGATCTCCAAAGGTGGTGTTCCTTAAGTCTATGCCCCAGCTCTGGGAAAGGGAAAGAACAATAGTAGAGAGCTTTCTGAAAATGCTGATAAAGGAAGGTTGATCAATGTGGAAAACCTTCTAGATGCCATAATAATAGAGTAGCCATCCTTCGAGGGTATGGTCTACTTTATACATAATATGGATGACAAGAATAATATGATAGCCATCCTTCAAGGGATCGGTCTATTTCTTTTGATTTTTCTTTGATTTTGATTTGTATGCTTTTATTTTTCTTTCTTTTTTTTTTTTTTTATTTTTACATGAACAACTATCCTTCGAGGGATCAATCTATTTTTGATAACTTTGATTTTGCCTTTTACATACTTGAGTTTGAGCTTCACATGGGGGAGAGATGGGAATAGCTAAGTAAACCACTTAAGAGGGGATAAGGAATGTACAAGAGACATCTTGGACCCTTCACATGGCTGTAATAGGAGAATGAGAAGGTAATGGATGTAATGGTTATGGGATCACATCAAAGTAGTGAAGGTGGACTACATAATTCAGATTATTACAATGAAAATGGAAGGGGCTAAAGATGGAAGAACAATCTAAGGATGTAACTAAGTTCTCATTGGTAGATATGCTAACAATAGACTGGTCATAAGTGCAATGCATTAAGAGGTTCCGTCTCTAGTTTAGCACAATGAGAGAGAAGACAGTGTATTTACAATAAGATGAGATGATAGCCAAGTAGGAAATAAAAAATATGTCCTAAAGGAAACACACATATGACAACAATGGTGGATTTAGATGAAAATAAATGATGATGCCTCAAGAGATATGTAAACATAGGAAAATCATGGCCTCAAAGGAGGGCTTGATGAAATAAACAGCTTCCCAAAAGAGACACACATATAGCCACAATGGTGGAATTTGAAATAGATGGTGCCCCGAAAGAGACACAAATATAGCTACAAAGGTAGACTTGAGAAAAAGGGATCCCTCAATGGATAGACAAACATGGCCTCAAAGGAGGGCTTGATGAAAAATATGACACTCCCAAAAGGAGTAAAACATAAAAGAAAAAATATGGCTAGAAAGGAGGAATTATGAAATAAATGGTGTCCTCAAGGAGACATAAATATGGCCACAATGGTGGAATTTGAGAAAATGGTGCTCCGTAAGAAGGTTACAAATATGGCCACAATGGTGGACTTTGAGAAAATGGTCCCTCAATGGAAGGATGAACATGGCCTCAAAGGAGGACTTAGAATGCGATGAGAATTTGTATATAATTAATTTAGATTGGATGGATGTGAATAAGGTAGACAATATAATGTCAAAGAGTGAAGTCCCCTAGTAACAAGGATTTGTAGGGATTATGTGTTCAAGGGTGAGGGAAGGCCGATCCCCCAATAAGTTAAATGTGAAGGAGTTAAAGGATGTCAAAAGAGTTTAGATGAGATTGTCTTAGATTTGGTTGGGATAAATAGTTGGAGACCACAAGTGTTCTTAGTAAGATAAGTGGCATTGATGAATAATGGAGGGCATTCCTTAGGAGGAATGACATGGGATGGATGGATATTAAGGGATGGTGTGGATGGAGGGATCATGGGAGATCTGACACATGGGATATGGATTGGATTCAATGTAGATGGAGAAGGAACTTTTCTATGAATGAGAAAATCATCTTTCCCAATAAGGTTGTGGACCATTGACGAAAGGCCTTACAATGTTCAATGTCGTGACACTGGGGTATGATGATATGCACAACTACAATTAGGATTGAACCATGATGGCTTGTGACCATAGGGATCAAAGGCTTTAATATGAGGAGGTTTGATGACAAATGTATGAGTTAAATGTCGAAATATATATGTATGACCCCATTGAAGTGTCATGGGGAAGGTAACTCTTGTGGGTTTTGATAGGATATCTTAGCTTAGAGTTAGGAGAAAATGTGGATGTAGATTGGATGGGTGAATTTCATGTTTAGAGGACAAATCAAATTTGGTTGGAGGATTATACTTGTTTGGATGTGGATTTATTATTACAAGATGTCATAGATGGAGAGGTTGATCCTGAAATAGATGTTATGGCATTAGATTGTTGAGAAGAGGAAAAACCTGAATGTTTCTATGGATGCACAATGGACTGTCAGTGGGATGTTTTCCCCGAGCCTTATAATTCAATTAAGAAGATTTACCTCTAGCAGGAATGAAAATAATTTCAACCGGAGGATCTCGATGCTGATGGTGTGGCTATTAATGGAGAAAATGTCCTAAAACAAGACGAGGACGTTAATGAAGAGATAGGTGTTTATATGATGCGATTAATGATATCTATGTGAGATGTGGATTGTTTCAGTTTTGGCATGGAAAGAGATGATTTTGTAGAGGGAGAAGGTAAATCATATTTATTTGATTTAGGTGGATGTGTTGGTTTAGTAGATGATCCAAAGGGTATCTTTGATAAGGTTGCAGATTGAGAGGATTTGGTTGGTGTGATAGAAGGATTAGGTAAAGAATATTGGGATAAAACTGATGATGTGGCCATGGGTGAAGATATAGGTAAAGATGTCATGGTAGGGATAGGTGTATTTTTTGGTATGATAGATATAGGGTCATTGGCATAGATAAAGATGTAGGAATATTTGGGATATTTGGAGGTGTGAGTGGTGTGATGACCGATGGAGTAGACCTTATGGGTAATGTAACAAATGCAGGCTGTATTCTCAGGTGTAGAAGTAGAAGGGACTGGTTGTCTCATAAATGTTTCGAGGGGTAAGAATGATATTTTTGCTAAAGGGGTTGATGTCAAATGTGGGGTGTAAGGGTACATGTAGTATAACAAAGTTTAGTTAGGATGGTTGTGAGTAATATAGGTGTAGTAACAGTGCATTTGATGAAGATGCGGTGAATGAATAGGTGTGAGTGACGTAGGGATATGTGTGATATGAGTGGATCTGAAATAGGTGTTGAAGATGAATCTATTTTAGTAGATTGAGGTATGTTTGAAGTGGTGGAAATGGATGATATAGTTTACTTCAATGTGGATGTGGTAAGGATAGAAGAGGGTACAGTGTTCGAGAGTGCTACCGAAAGTTGATGTAGGTGTGACAGGTTTTGAATAAGAGGTGGGAATAATGTCTCTCATGGGAACATGTAGATTTGGTGATAAGATAAGATCTTGATTCACAAAGTCAACCATACAAGCATTTGATAGTTGAGATGTAAATAGGGTGACATGATTTGTTCAATGTTGATTAGTTTGTGCAGTGGAGGTATCAATTTGGCTATCCCCTTAATTTACAAGTTGTTGGACATGATCTTTGAAGTAATGAAATCTCTCAATGTCATGACCTTTGACTCGATGATATTTACAAAAGTGGGCCTCGTGATACCAAATAGGCTTGGCTTGTGAGTTATCCATGGGTTGTATGGGAGGCACTTGGATGGAGTTTACGCTCATCAACTTATCAAATACAAACTATATGATTCCCCTAAAGGAGTGTAGTTGGTTGTTGATTAAGGAGATCATTGTCGAAACCATGTTCTTTTTGTAGATGAGGATGACGGTTCAATGACCATAGTGTTGGCCACAACCTTGAACTCGTCATTATGTGTGAATGGTTTAGTGGATTCAAATTTTGATTTAATTGAGCTTAGTTTAAGATGACCCTGCTCAATGACATGGGTTTCGAGTTTGTGAGCCATTGTGAAAGCTTCATTAAAGGTTTAAAATGATTGGATCTATAAAGTGGATGATATATGTTTGGCACATGAACACAAGAATAAGTTGATGAGTTCGGTTTGTGGGATAGTGAAGGATAGTTGGTTTATAACAGCATGCCATCGTGCGACGAAGTCGGTGATGGACTCGTTTTCATACTGTCAAATGGTATATATATCAGTGATAGTGGTCTTGCATGTGATATTGATAGAAAAGTGTTCTAAGAACAACTGTGCAAGTTGGGTGAAAGAGAATAAGGAATTTCATGGGATATCTTTGCTACACCACTCTATCCCGAGACTAGAAAAAGACATGGGGAAATTGTGAAGAAGTAAATCGTGATCATTCGTAATAAGACAACATGTGTGTTTAAATGTGAGGATATGTTGTTGGGGATATTCTTTATTGTTGAAATTATTAAATGAAGGAAGTTTCTATTGAGGGGGATAGGGTTTGATTGGAATCGATGGATGAATCGGTTCATTACAGATTTTTCATAGGATAAGATGTTCTTGGGTGGTACATTAAGGGTTTATAAACTAGCTAACTGATTCATTAAGGTGTGAATTAAATTAGTCGAGGTATTGTATGGTTTAGATTGGATTTTCTATGTGGTTTGAAAGGTAGTTTGATAAGGTGAACGATATGTTTGTGGATGTTTGGGTGTTTGGTGAAGTGTCTAATAAAGTGGTTGATAAGTTTGTGGATAGGATGTTTACGGAATGGTTTGATAAGATAGTTGATTAATTTGTGGATATGTAGGTGTTTGGGGATGTGTCACAAGTTGGGATTGCTGCATAAGATGGTGTTGAGCAATAGGGGCATGAAAATAAGTGGGGATATGTGTGTTAAGAATTGGAGATGGTTGGGTAGGCCTATTATTGAAATTGTCAAAATGGGATGTGGGTGGAATACGATCCACCAATTTTGGAGATTGGGAGGATTGAGAGATTATAGGAGATTTTTGGAGTAAGAAGTCATATATGGGGTTAGGAGGAGATTTGAGTGTATCTAGAGGAGCAGGAGATGGTGGTGTGACCAGTTTAGGAAGATTGGCTTGACAAGGGATATGTGGGTTGGTGTCAAGGTGAGGACAATTTTGTATGGCATGGTTCTCCCTAGGTGAGACCATCTAGAGCTGGAGGTTGGGTGACTAACGATGTGGTTTTGAGTTTGGAATCCTTGTTGAGTTAGATCATCGAGAGGAAGTAAATTTATTAGATAGAGAAGACTTTTGTTTTGTATCGATTTGGGAGAGAGTGAAAATATATGTGAAATAGAGAAACATCTCATTTATGTATGTTGTTGATAAACAAATCAAGAAGAATATTTTTAGCCTCATGATTAATTTAGAGGATGTGAACAAAAAAGAAAATTTAGTAATGAAGGTGCCTAAAGGAGTCTAATGATGGTTTCAGGTAGTTATGGATTAGGAGATGTCTCGATGGTCTCTGTTGGGTGTTCAGGTCCCAATCAGTTAACCAAGTGAGAGGAATGTTTGGATGTGTTAATTATGTTTGTGTAGTCTCAGGTAGTGTGTGATAAGTGAAATGCAAAGAGTTAAATTATTTTACTTAGGCTATGTGATCAAGAAGGATGTAGAAGGTTCATTTTAGACCAAAATGAAATGTGACGTTCGATGTATATAGACACTCAGGAAAGGGAAAGTTTGATGTAGAAAAGAGAAAATAGAGAAAAATGAGGAATACCTGGAGAATCGATTATCGATGTTATTTGATTGCATGTGTTTATAGGTATTAATCATGGACCCGGAACGTCTAGTGACCTTAAAAGTGCACCATTCATGATTGGAAGAGGGATCTGGATTAAAAAAATATGTTTATTTGATCACATGTGATGCTGGCATACTTGGAGGTGATGGTCAGTGATCTAAAATGACTAGGTACCACTGAAATGACACTTTGTTTAGAGTTACGGGAGAGTTGGTAAAAGTGTTTTGTGTGATGTGTTTGATTTAAACATTGGTCTTTGACAACATGATTTAATGGTTGCAAGGTCATGGAGGTCACCTGTAAAAGTAAATAAATCGATTAGTGAGAGATACAAAAAAATGTCCAATGTAGAACAAGAATGAATTTAATCATAGAGAGAATAAAACTAACGAAACAAATTACAAGATAAAATAATGAGATTGCTTAGATGTAAAAAAATAGAAAGAAAATAAAAATAAATAAATAAATCTACCAATCAATCAATCAATCGATAGATAAGAAATGAAGGAAGACACAACAAAATAATAAACAAAAATCTCAAATGACTGGTAGGGGAGCTGAGGAATGATGAGGGGACAAGAAGGGACGTGATTAGAGAGGAATTGACATGGGATGGTGTGGATGGAAAGGGAGGTGGGGGCAGTGAGAGGTATGAAGATAAGCTGAGGAGGTGAGTGAGGTGTCGGTGGGTCAGACTACACATGGACGTGGCTTTCACATGTACAATGACATAATGGGAACGACAGCAGATCTAAACGAGAAATTTATAATTGGCTATGATGCTATGAGCTCTGTTTATAAATACAGTGGAAAAGATTGTAAAGCAATTGCTTAAAAAGGAGACTGTACAGACATGAAATTACACTTCAATACTAAAATACATTGTTGATAACAGACATTGTTTATAATTGTGTTCTAAAAAAATTGGAAACCAAGTGTGACAAAGAGGTTACACAGTCATTATCAAGAAAGCTTGCGTGAAGTGGAAACTGAGTTAGAGATAGTGGGGAAGAGGGACGTGATACCACTTCACACAAGTTTGCGTGAAGTGGAAATCGAGCTGAGAGATAGTGGAGCAGAGGGGACATGACAGCCACTACACACAAAGCAAAACTGAATCAGAAACAATTAGAAGTAATTAAATTACTGTTTAAAGAAGTGCAAGTAGCCTTTTCTTAGGAGACGTATAATAACCACCCACATATCTTGCGTGAATTTAAACCTGAGATGGAAATAGTTGGAAGCTTCAAGCACCAGAATCATGTGATTCTATATTAAATAGTTAATTCAATTCAATTACCATCTGAGGAGACAACTTGGGTGACATCTTAGGAGTCGGATAGGAAGGTGGAATAGCTCAACGTGAGAAGGGGTGTGGGAGGAGAGAGTCGGAGATCGGCCAAGGGGACTATGGATGTAGCTCGGCATTGAGGGGTGGAGGATCGGTGTAGGGTGTGAGCTCATGGGATGGGAGATGGGATTGGAATTGCAGAGATGCGGGAGTTGGATGGAGAGAAGGGATGTGTGGGAGTTGAGAGGTATGCGGGAGTCAGGAATGGAGCTGTGTAGGAAGGATGGTGAGGATGGAGCTCGTAGGAGAGTTGAGTGGTGTGGGTAGATAGGTAGGGGAGATAGCCGAGGCAGAGAAGAGCTCGGGATGGAGCTCGGGTGTGGATTCATGGAAAGGAGATGTGCGGTGGAAGAAGGCAAGAGGGAAGCTCATGGGGAGTTTTCGGTAAGCCGAGTAGGATGTGAGCTCAAGTAAGCTCGGAGGGAGAGTGGAGTTAGGCCGAGTGGCTCATTCGGTGAGGGAGTGGGTAGAGGAAGTTGGGAGAGATAAACGTGATGGAATGTTGGGAGGATGGAAACAAAGTGGTGGGAGGAAGTCGAGGATAGAGTGGAGAGAGGTAAGACCCTGCAGATGAGTCAAATGACTCGGTGAGGTGACAGTTTGGGGAGAAATGGTGAGCCCAGGTAGATTAGAGTCGAACAGAAAACAAAACGAAAGAGGAGGCGAGTAACATAAAATAACAAAGGGGTTGTGTAGAGTTGGAGGTGGATCCTGTGGGTGACTCAACGAGAAGGAAGGGAGAATGGAGTATGCATTGACATCGGTGGAATGGGGTCAAGTTATAGAAATAGGGAGTAAAGAATTGGGTAGAGAATGGGATGGGATGTGAGTGGGAGATGGGGAGTCAGTTGGGAAGAAGAAAGTATTGAGTGGAGTCAGAATGGAAGGGTGAGAATGAGTGGAGGACTCGGTGGGGGAGTCGTGGGGAGAGGTAAATGGTAGAAGGGAAGAAAGTTGGGTGGAAAGGAGATGGGGGAGGATTAATGAGTATGAGTAAGATAGAGCGAAGTTTGGGTGGCTGAGTAGAGAAAGAAGCCAAGTTGGAAACGGGAGTTGGGTGGAGAGTGGAGTGTGCGGTTCGGTGGGTAGATAGGTAGGGTTAGGAGATGGGTTGGAGGTAAGGTAGAATGCTAAGGGAATGGGTAGTTAGGATAATATTTTTTAATTTAATAATTTTTTTATATTTCTTTTATTATCATATATTTTAAATATAAATTAAATTTATTTATTTATTTATATATTATTATTAATTAATTATTTTATTGCAACAATAATAAAACTATTGACCGATTATAAACCACCAAATAAAAATACATTCTAAATAACTAAACCACGTATTTCGTGACAGAGAATGATGATAAAGTGTAAGTAACATGTGAAACAAACAATGATAATACTCAATCCCATGAATAGGTGAGTCGGAAAAACAAAAGATACAAAATATAAGATGTAACAACAACTAGAAGAACAAAGTTAATTTCGGATTTACTTCCCATGTGTGTAAATGTCAATAGAAAACAAGAAGAGCACATACCTCCTGGTGATTTCAATGAGTGACCATACTGACCTTATATCGACAAATATCAAGATGTTGCAAACAAGAAAGTTAGAAAAGATGAATAAAATAACAAATAAAAGACCAAATCTAGGATCCGTCCCACAGGCATGCCAAATGTTGATCTATGTTTCCATTTTCTGTCCCGGATGAGTGTCTGAGTAATCAAGAAACACTAAACAACATTGATTATACAAGGGCTTAGTACCTTGGAGATAACGATGGATGATATGGGTGAAAAATTGATAAATGTATGGTATAAAGAAGCTAGATCTGCAAATTTGAAACAGATAAGATTAGATCAGAAAATACGGGAGTTTCCCGGATAGTGATGGTTCCAAGTAGATTTTAACTCCCTTGGAGGATGTTAACCCCTGTGTCAGACAAGATAATAACAGATTATGAACAATAGTAATGGAATATAAAATGAAAAGTAACTAAAATGACGAGGGAACTTAGCTTGTGCTCTATTATGGAGATGAACCAGGCATCAAGATGGCAAGATAATGAACCATGGCAAAGGTTTCTTCCTTAAACTAGAAGAACTTAATTAAGCTCTTTCTTCTCTTCTCTTTTCTTCTCGTATCTCTAGGTCTTCGATCCTTTTCTTCTCGGTTCCTTTTTTTGAAATATGGGAAAACCCATATTTATAGCTTAGATGTGAGGTTAGATCTAGGGTTAACAGGTAACCGGGGTTGAGTAAAGTAACTTGAGTTAGGAATATGATGTGATCACATGGGGACCATGACTTGAATTATTAGATGGAGTGGGGAGCATGATTGACATGGTGGGTGAGATAAAAGATTCCATTTAAAAAAAAGGTTTTGGATGGGTGTATTAATACCCATGGATTAAATAATTTGTGAAGGATGGGGATATGCCAAAAGTTGAATTATCAAATGGGTCTACATGGAGCCCATTTGATAATTAATCAAATAATGTGAGAAAATAGATAGGATTTTATTTAATTTAAGAGAAAGAGATGCGAGAATGGAAATTAGATGAATGTGAGATGACGGAGGGGCGCTATACCAAAAATAGGTGTCTATAATAAGTGTAAAAATGTCATTACTCGTGAATTCTCGGTTTTAGTGCACCTCCAATGTCTTCATTTTTACGAGGTTCTTCTCGTTGATGACTTTTCCGAAATAGCGCTTCTTATGTAGTAGATCATTATTTTTAGAAAGTTGGCTTATGGGATTTGGATTGACATGGGAAAAAGTTTTTTGATATGGGTTTTTTCCCAATATCACCCCTCTGAAATTTGGGGCCCGTCCGCTTAATAGTTCAGGATATTTTAAAATCTTAAATTTTGGACTGGCGGTGCTTTTGGATGCATCAACCATTAATGGACCTCAAAAGTGTAGGTCTATTTTTCTCCTCCATTTTCAAAAAAAATTATATCTTTGATATGGGTTTTTTGTTTTTATGCTTCACGTGTAATTCTACTTCATTTCACCCAACAGCTTGACGGAAATTGGATTTTTTCTTCGTTGAGCTAGGAGTGAAATTTCTTCACTGTGGATGCTCTGTTGCATGAGAGGAGGGTTTGAAGGTGTCTTCTTGATGGATTTGGGTAGATAAATGAACATAAAAATATATATTTTTGTTTCATGAATCCGTTTGGGAGATTTCTTCAACTTCTCATTTCATGGTTATGGATTTTTCTCCCTTTTCTCCTTCTATGTTCTTCATTTCTCCTTATTAGCTTGATGAGAATTCCTTCTGAGACCTGCACATCACTATGGGAAAGGTGCTTCAGTGTTTTTGGAGTTTATTTGGCCATGGTGGAGCTGGTTTGGAGCAATAATGGTGGACCGAGTGTCTGGACAATCATGCACGAAGCCATGACAATGTATGAAGTTGTGAAGGAGAAATGAGGGGGAAGAAACGGCTAAGTGCTGGATTTAAAAATTAAAAAAATGCACATGGAGAGGTCAGGTGAATTTTTTTGTCCCTAACCTTAGGGACGTGAGGGACATCAATTTCCACGGTGGTCAAGGTGATGCCATGTGTCCTCGATTCGATGACATGGGATGGATTCTTTAAAACTTCACTTAGGGACTAAAAGTAGGTCATGTGGGTGTCTGTAAGACTCCTCATAAGGGACAGTACATTTTTCAAGGTCTTATATCCCTCACCTTAGGTAAATCAGTTTCCACAGTGATCCTGGAGTGACACATGGCACCCGATTCGACGGTAGGAAATGGATGCTCCAAAAATGCACCTCGGGCTGAAAGCGGGTCACGTGGGTGTCCGAAGACTCCCCATAGGGGATGGACAAATTTTTCCATGTATGATATCCCCCACCTCAGAGAAATATGGGACATTAGTTTCCACGGTGGTCCTGGAGCTGACATGTGGCGCCCGATCCAACGACAGGGAATGGATGCTCCAAAAATGCACCTAGGGGCTGAACTGTCGAGTCTGGAGGTCATATGAGGGTCCAAGAGGTCACATGGGGCTGGGAACATTTTTCAAGGGTTTGTGTACCTGACCTTAGGGACGTCGGGGACATGAAATCCCACCAAGATCTTGGTGCTAACATGTGTCCTCCCGAAAAAATGACTAAGTCCCAAAGAGGGCAACTTGAAACGATGATAATGTGAGCTCCTGGTGGAATTTATTGGTGAAATTTTATATGATCCTGACTAGAAATATAATTTTGAATCCAATGGTGGGGGTATCATGTCTTTATTCAACCATATTATCCCTGAAAAATTGGATTTGTATTTGAGGCTCCACTTATGCCTGATAAAACCTACCTGCAAATCCTATGTGCCAAGGTGTTGTGAAAAATATTATTTCACCATAATGTAGGTATTGTAATCCTATTTCTGGATATGTTTTTTTACTTCTAACTCCATCCGGAGCTCCTGAATTTTCTTCTGAAGCCCAACAGTTGTTTTAGGCCTGTGAACTGCCTAGGCTTGTGAACCCTATTTTCACTCAGACTGCTCCAAGTCTTTCAAAACTTCTCAAAGCCTTCCAAAATAATTTCCATGATGTTCGATATATTCAATTCACCTCCATTTTTAATTTTACCCTTTTTTTCCACTCCAGGGTGGTTGGTTCAGTCTTGTGAAGGCCAGTGATAGCCCTTCCCAATACCGTAAAAAGATAGTATCTTTTCAGAACTCCCTAAAATCACCTTGTGGGAATGAATAGAATTTCCTAAATCACCTAGGGACCAATTTGACATCAAATAGTGGGTGACCATCCTGATGGTTTTGGCTTGGGGTGCCTGGAAGTTATAAAACATGAAAATTTTGACACAGGGGTATAGTTGTCATGCTTGGAAACTTCTAATTTCCCTATTGCACATTTGCACAACAACAAAAGTGTAAATGGAACATGTGTAAATGGAACATGTCAAGAAAAAAGGTGTAGAAGGATATCATGTACTATTGAGAGTTTTTTTGGGTGATCTCACACCATCGTGGCTAAATAAGTATAGGGAGGAAATGTTCTGTGTCCTCCAACCTTTAACCACTTATGCTAAAATATGTGAAGAGATCTCTGTAATGTTCTAGTTTTTTGGGTGATCCGATACCATTAGATGAAGTAGTGTAGAGATTCACACCCACAAGAACCTCTAAGCCTATAACTCCTCTGCAAAATTTTTGACGGACACTATGTCCTCGTAGAGGCCATTGTGTATGGAGTTTGTAGACTGGTCTAAGTTCACTCACCGTATATAAATCCATAATGCCAAGGCGGAAAGTGGACTCTAATGAACTCGGGTGTAAATATGTTGTGTTAGTAGAAACCCTCAATGATGTCCCCCCTCTTTGGGGGCACATGTGATGTCGTTGAAAGGAGAACATGACCCCAAAGAGGACCAACCACACTCTGACCTATAGAACTCTACCCTACAGGGGGAAAGGGAAAGTTCTTAGTAGATACCAAGGTGTAGAGAAAAGGGTATGGTTATCCAAAACAAGTGTTATTCTAAAAACACATGCATGTATAATACGTAGATAATGTAGAAACTACTAAGTACAGTAGTGTAAACACGTAAGAAAACAAGTAGACCACACAAAGTGGGTTACAAATATGGGACATCACTCATGATGTCACAAGACACACAAGGAAAAAATGGATGCAAACAATAGATAAGTGTGCACACAAGAAAAGGGAAAATCCCACATACAATGGAAAATAAAGTAGACAAGGAGAAACAAACAAGTAGTCATGGAAACATGTAATCCTGCAAAACAAGTGCTACACATGGAACACCCATTAGCATGTTAGAGTGATAACCAATATGTCAAAGTGTGTATGAACAAGTAATATAAGATGTTAAGTACAAAATGAAATAATAACACCTGGATAAGATGAATGTGCATGCCCCAGTGACCTATATAGGAAGTGTAGAAGGAAAGCATCCATACCATGTGTAGTGTCCTGTATTTGTGATCACACTAAAAAAATTCATGAACGCACATGTGTGGATGATAATGACATATAATAAAGTAGTCTAACATGTGTAATAAAGTGATCATGCAAAACACTAGTAAGCAAGAGTAAATACCCCCAAGACAATGTAATATGCTATGGATGGATGGAATGGAATGAAATATGGAATGATAGGAGAAACATGCCCCCAAGAGGATGAAAATGTATGCAATGAGGTTCATTTTGTTTTCCCCCTCAACACTCAAAAATGAAATGCAAACAAGAGTGCACCATCGGGAAATGGTCTAGTAGTGTTAGTTGTGTCTAGCGCATTGTGATGAATGTATATATGTAATGGTGATGAAATGTGACATGGGGAGAGATTTACATGAACCCTATAGCCAAAGTGTATATCATGACTTGTTGAATGGATGAGTGATGATTTATCCCTAAGTGTATATCACTATATGATGAAAGGATGAAGATGGATGATGATGTACCATAAAACGCATGTCACTATAAAATGAGTGGATGGAGATGGGTGATTATTTATCCTACGGTGTATGTCACTACAAGATGAAATGAGGGAGAGGTGATGTAACCTCGGGTGTATACCACTACAAGAGGATAGAATGGATGATGATTTAACCTAAGGTGTATGTCACTAATGCTAGAAATGTTGCATGATGAAGGTAGGGTCCATTACATTGGTAAATCATCAGCGATTGAGTATGGGCCAAGGAACTACAAAGTGTGTCATAGGGTAGTGAGTGTAGTGCATGGAAAGCAATGTAGTATAAATTACCAAGTGATGAATAGGGTATGTAAATGCATGGTGTGGGCCATGTAATGTAGGATGTGTATTGGGTGTGGAATATGTAATGTGTGAAATGTAATAATAGGTGTGTTATAAAAATGGAATATGTAATGATGATAGGTAGAACTAGACCCATATGTAATGGAATCTAGTGTAGTATGTAGAATATATATGATGTATAAATGCACCATGTGAATCATGCAATGTAGGAAATGTAGGGTGTGTAGACTATGTAAGATGCGGTGATAGGTGTAGATAGAATATGTAGTGATAACATGTAAAGCTAGACCCATATATAGATATATAATGTAACCTAGCATAAATGTAGAATGTATGGATGAAGTGTAAAACTAGACTCATATGTAATGATGACTAGTGTAGTATATGGAAAATGTATGCTATGAAGATGTGTGATAAATGGTGTATAATACACAATGTAGGATGAATAATGGAATATGTAGTGCCTATGGTGCAGTGTGTGGGGCTCAGTGTAATGGTAATCCCTCAACAGTCAAGTGTGAACTAAATCAAAAGAGTGCATCATCGTAATGATGGTGGGAGGATGCATGATATGTTATAACTATAGGAAGTGACAATAATTGATAGATATAGGGTGTGTGATGTAAGACTTTGTAACTATGTTAAAAAAGGGAGGGAATATGTAATGATTATGCCCCCTAAGCATGCATGAAGAAAAATTCAACCGATAAGGTCGAGGGTCAATGGTTCCTCATCCGAACCCTAAGGTGATGAAAGTGGAGGGCCATGATCTACCAGTGGGGATATAGTAGATAAAATTGGTGCCGGTGAATGGAATTTACATGCATGTGAAGGATGAATGAATGATGAATATTGGGATAGAAGAAAATATCGAGTGATAAATCCGATGGGGAGAGGGTGAATTATTTACAAAAGGATGATGCCATTGAGGTGGGTCATGGGTAGTGCTAGCTTGAAACGTCACTACCTAAAAAATCCTGATGGGTGGAACATAAAATGAGTGGAGGGTGTGTAGAAAATTAAAGGAGGCCTAGATTATAGAGTTCTCTAATAATATGGGCTAAAGGGCAAAAAAATTAGTATGATGTCCTTGAATACGATGATAGTGGAAAAATGGACAATCACGATATTGTATTAGTTGAGAAGGAGGATAACAACAATTAGATGGTAGAACCAACATTTGATGATTAAGAAGATGCCGAAAAATGTCATCTGGCATAGAAGTGGAGGGAAAGATAAGGGGTGGAGGTAGTGGTATACCAGGAGGGTGAGTGAGATGACAAGTAGGGGATGTAGATGGTGTATGAGTTATAGTAGGAGTATGGACATGTGATGGAGAGGCATCCTTAAGTTGTTCTATCTCAGCAAGGAGAGATGCAATTTTCACTTCCATGGACTGACACTGATGTTGCACAAAATGTGTATGGAATCCCATAGGTGTGTATTAGATGGGGGAGTATGATAGCGAGAGTGGTGAAATAACTACATTGGTATAGGACTTATTGGGTGTGGTGCGGGATAGTCATTTATTCAACAGGGTAATAAAGGAGAAAAATCATCAAAAATATCATAATTACTATTTTTAAAATCGTGTAGAATGGTGCGAGAAAACTTGATAAGAAATGGTATTTAGTTGGTCATCTAGATACTATGAGTGTGAAAAATACACATGACCATGACATATTGTTCATACATTAAGGGAGGTAATGGACACCCTTCAACATTCTAAATAGTGAAATTGGTTGAAGAGAAAAGAAAGGAACTACTACAAATGTTTACTATGCCAAATGGCATGGGGAATGTGATGTCAACGCGATCAAGATTGAGTGTTCTACCACTATAATCCAACCAATACTTGAACAAGTGTAAGTGAATAAGTAATATGATAACATGCGAGATGAATGACAAGATGGAAAACATACAAACCATACGATGAAGTGAGGATGAAAAAACCATGATACAAATGTTTGTCACATAAAGGAGAATGGAGGTCATCAAAATGGTATATGTTCCCAATAAGAATTATTCATGAAGAGAGTGCAAGTAAATGGTGGGTAGAATAAAGAGGATTTTGTTGGCGGATAGGGTGAAATGACATCCATGGAATGTAAAGGGCATTGATATGGCACAATAGCAGTAGTGGTGACATTCGGCGAGGAAGGGATCAGGTTGTTCATGCAAATAGTGGTCTTAAGTGACACATCATATAGAAAGGAGATAGTGGAAAATTAAGTAAAACAAATGAGTATTGTGGATTAGGTTTGGTATACTATATTAGAGCATTGGTAACAACAACAAGAAGTAGTGAATTAGAAGAGACCATATCAATCCTATAGATAATAGGGGTTAAGTCATGTGGATATTCGCGAGGTTGAGATTCAACCATAGGAGAAGGAGAAGGAGATGTAGGGACAACTATTATATCACAAAATCATCTATGCCTAAGGCAGGAGAACTAATAAGAAATTGTGAATGGTCTTGTGGTTCACTAATGGTAGCAAGTGGGACTATGGGATCAAAGGGAGAACTTTGATATATGTTATGAGTTGTGTTAAAATAGTAGGATTAATGGTGTGTAGATAAGTGGAAACATCATCTTCAATAGCACAAGAATCCATTCTAGAATATGGAAGATGAATGAACAAAGGGAAAGGTCTATAGCCAGAAGGAGTATCTAAAAAAGCATGGACATGGCTATCAAATTGCAAAAGTAACTCGGAGACTTACAAGAAGAAGATTTTTATGAAGATTACCCATGATGGCTAAATGAAAATGCAAAACCATAGAAGGTTCTATGAAGAGACGTCAGGTTCACTAAAATGATTAACTAAAAATGAAAATCTAATACTATGGAAATTATAACCACTAATTAATCTAAATAGGAGGACTAAAACACTGTAAAATATGAACTAACAACAATATAGAATAATTACAAATAATTATACTAAGTGAAATAAAACCCTAAATATGCAAGTAAGGAAGGAGAAATAACTTAGCTGATTACTAAAGGCTATCGCAGGTTGTCGCAAGTATGACAAAGAAAATCCAGAGGTAGGAACGAACACCTAAAAGTGCTAAAAAAGGCCAAATCTGGAGGATTTGAGCATACCGAGGTGCACAGGGAAGGTATTGGGGCACCTTGGGGTGCCTTAGTCTACAAATTAGGCAACTTGATCTCTGTAAATGCTTGGAATATGAATTTTACGAGGGTTGCAAGTGTCTTGAAATACTTTCTATTTATCACACTAGATTCACTAAGTTGCTCCGAATGTGTTGAATAATACAATAATGACCTTAAGAAAGAAGGAAGTATCAAACCATAAGAAAAATAAAATATGTAGAATGAATGTGTTGGAATGACCTTAGATACCAAACTAGTGTTCTTATCACTGAGCGTTGCACTACATTTCCAGACCCGGTGTATTTTTGGCGTTGTGTTCATGTCATGCCCTAGGTGCTCTTATGCAATTCACACTTTGTGAAGTAGAAAGAAATAATAACTATGGATAATGTAGTAGCATGTGTGTTTGGAATCAAATAAAATACCTCCCCTATGTTATGTGTGTTGATGCAGATCTCCTAGCCTTGATGCATAACACTATGTGGATGCAAGTGATGCAATGGATGCAACTCTAGATGGAGTGATAGTAGTATGTGATGCTAGGACCCTTATTATGGTCTTATAACTTTATATTTATAGGGTTCTCTTTCTCTAATTTTGTAATTAACCCCGACATGGCCAACTAGGAAAAAGATAAGGATGAAAAATGGCTAGAAAGAGCCCAAAAGAAGCGGGAAAGTGGAACATGGATCGGGGTGCCCTAGGTGGGACCAAGGCACCCCAATATAGGCCTAGGTGCCTGGGTTTAGGCTAAAATGCCGGGACAATTGTGAAATAGGTGGATATGTATGAGAAAATATGCGGGAATGATGAAATAAAATATAAAATAAAGGTGGCTAAAAGGTGGGATTAATTAGTAATTTATTCACTTGAGAACCCTCTAAATAGTAGTATAAGATCTGGGTTAAATAATGCCTAAAGTGCATAATTGTGTGTCTACACTAAGGATTTCTCAAGGAATCTCAACTTTTGTAGGTGCACCTCATTGTTTTGATTTAAAAATGGGGCAATTTTTGGATATGAAGGAAGAATTAGGTTCTGAAACCTAATCCATTTATAGTAGAAGGTACCTTATAGTTATAATAATATATAATTTCACCTCAAAGGACTTTTTGAAGCTCGGGAACACATTTTTCAAGTTTTTACTAGTGCATAATGTGTTGATCCCATACTTAGCCATTTTTTTACTGCCACATGTCATGATTTCACTCCTATCACCATTTTGTGTCCATATTTTCCATTTGAACCAATGGAATAGATGGGAAAAAATGAGCACCCCCATGTAATCCCCTCTTTGTTTCCCCATGTGACCCTCTCTAGCTCTACATGGTGCTTAACTAGCTAAACTCATCTCCCTCACACTACACTAGATCTTGTCACTTAGCAACATCTTGCTCAAAGTTCCCATTTGTGTCCCTCTTGTCAATTTTCACTAAGGGGATATAGGAAAAAAATAGTTCTCCCATGCAAGCCCCATCTGTGGTTCTCCATGTGATCATCTTTCTAGCCCCAGTGCTTATCTGGCTAACCCTATCATCTGCTCATTACACCACATGATGACACTTGTCAAGATATTTCTCAAAGAACCCATTTGTGTCCCTCTTTTCCATTTTCACCAAGGGGATATAGGGGACATAAATGATCACCCATGAGCAACTCATTTAACCCTAGTTTTTAACCACACTCATCTTTCATCCAACTAGGGTAAAATTGCGATTCTGAGGAGACATGAAAATAGAGTTAACTTGTTTTAAAATTTATTTATTTATACAAGTAGACATATTATCCATTGCATATGTTTTAACACCTAAAATAACATCAAAAAGTTCCAGACATTTTACCAAAAATGTTCTAGAATAGGCATGACCATGGAAACAAATATTTCTTCATAACTCTTAAACCAAAAATCTGATTTAACTGAGATTTTCACAAAAGAATCTCCTCCTAGGCACCTTTGAAAACCAAATTTATACATATAAAATGTTGCCCTATTTTATTTACAACAACAAACCTGAAACCCTAGTGCCAATTGTTTTTTTCAGTTTGCAAGAGTTCTAGTGAAAGGATCATTGTGAAAATTGAAGCACAAGATCCTAATGTAGAGCCAAATTTGATGAGAGGGTTTTAATTGAAAAAGGACATTGATGATTGAATTTTCCAAAAATATAAACTTATTTGTACAACTATAATAAAAAAATTAATCCTCCTAAAATAAAAACCTCACATTAATCAAAACATTCAAAAACAATGAAAAACACCAAACTAGGCAAAATAAACAATTTTCCCAAAAAACCAGTTTCTGAAAAAGAAACTTGTTAAAAATAGAAAATTTCTAAATATGGTAAAGAATCATAAATAAATCTGAATTAAGTGTGGTAGGATCTTCAAAAGATAAAATTTGAGCATTTCCACAAATAGTAGCTCTTAACCCCACCTCAAAAAATAGAAAGTTTTAGGTTCTAGTGCAGAAAGTTGTTGTTGGCTTCATTTTCACTCATATTTCCAGTTTTGGAGTCATGAAGGTAAATTATATAGCATGGAACTTTTTCAACACTTTCCACAAATTATTTGGGTGTGGGTGATACTAATGTCACTTATATGGACTTAGAGGACTTGAAAAGTAGAATACTTAGAGGGTCAAGAGAACTTGTTGAGGAAAACATCTTCACAAGAAAATTATTTGTAGCTAGAAGAAATTATTTGTCATTAAAAATTATGAAATTGGTGTTAGAATGTGCTCAACACTATGAGATAGAATCTAGGATTGTGAGGGTAAACAAAAATTCCATACTTGCAGTGCTCACCTTGAAAGACATCTCATGATGTATGTAAATTCCAACCGTAACAAAATGGTCATCATTTTGAAAGAGTTTACATCTAGTGAGTGATCAAAGATTGAGTCCTATATTTAGGTATTTTCGCTGGGATCATGGTTGATATAAGGAAGGAAACCATCTTGTATGTTAAAAACCTTGTCTAGGAGTGAGTTTCATGAGGGATACTCGGATGCAATTGTACTTATTAAGTAGAGTAATGGATGAAGAAACCACAACGGAATTTTAGGATTGGATAGCACAAATCATCCTTGTTGTCACCAAGTGGAATTAAATAATTGATTAGGTAAAAATATTAAGTGATAACATCTACCGCCTATTGCTCTAGTTTCAGGTCACAAATAATTTCACAATGACATCATATCTAGTGTATGCTCTCGTGAGCACAAGACCATTCAAAGGCCTGAATATTGATCAAAATATTTCTCAGAAGGCCCCAACTTATGAAAGGTACACGTAACTCACTCTCAAATAAATTAGTCATCATTTTTCTATGGTTCACCATGTTCTTCATCCAATTGATTGAAGTTAACCCATAGTTGAGATTGTCTTCTCAAGTCATAACATTGATTGAAAAATATGGGTCCTACTTCACTCAATTCTCCACCTTCTCCGATATCATAGTTTCAAGGTTTGATCTAGCTCCTTGCAAGCTCTGAGATATCTCAGTGATAATATTGTGATGTTCAAACTATGTAGGAAACTTGCTCATATCAATAACAAGTTCAAGAACCGCATGAAGAAAGGTGTGTCTTTCCCTATTTCTCTTGGTATTTAATCTTGTAAAGTTTTTGTTGATGCAACGAGTCTTGAAGATTTTTTAACCCCCTTGATAATTTATTCATACACATCCATGGCATATTTTGACATCTGAAGCAATCCCAAAATCTTGACCTCCTCTCTAGCCATTACATGTTCCTCATATTAAAGACTAATGGGTCAACTACTTGGATGACTTTGATATAATAAAATGGGATCACATGAGGATTACCATGGGAAAAATGAGGAAATTCAGATTTTATTAGTTCAATCCTAAATACCAAGCGGTGAAATCTTTACCTCTTCTACCGATCTCATGGAGTGTTCGTGAATCAAGGGATATCAACAAAATAACTACAATAGTGATCCAAAGGTATAAGGAGTGGTTTAATAAAAATAGGTTTTTACTCATTAAATTATAAGGTCTTGAGAATCTCATAAGCCAAGCATCTCATATCTTTTATCCGAAGGAACCTAAGAGGACCGTGAGCTCTACTCACTCGGAGATCCTAAAAAGAGGAAAATAATGGATGTTGAAAGTTCCCACTACAAGAGGTTACACAGAAAAAAAAATTCATTCAAGATCTTGAAAAATATCTAGAGAAAAAATGTATTGATCCTTCTCATCCTCTAATTATGTATCGGACTCCAAGCATATCTTCTTCCACTATGGAGTCAACTCACCAAATGCAAGAGATACCTCCTCACACTAAGCTTCACTACTACTGAACCATGTCTAGTTCTCAACCCATAACAAAAATATATTTCCATGGATCCAAGAGATGATCAAAGGTGATAATCATATAATGTAGTAGGTAGTGGTGCTGGACATTCAATATATTTCAAGGATGGTGAAAGAAAAGTGAGGTAAGAAATCCTAGACAACTTCCTGCTTCTTTAATGGTGCCTTAGGAAATCAATATGTAGAATTTTCTTGGCCGAAGGTAGTAAATCCCATTGGGGAGATGAATCCATTAGAATATGAGATAAAACCATTCCCCACATAAAGGGGATTCTCATTTGTTCCAAGAATCTTCTGCTCATTTTCTTACGAGAAACAAAGGAATACAAGGGGAAGATCAAATAATTAGAATAAAACGTGAGAACTCTCACTTCATATGTTCAATCATTCATGGATCCTAATTCCATCACATCTCTCCCAACTGAGGAGGTCACTCCAATCATCAGCTTTGATCTAGAGTCAATCAAGAAGGCATATGGCTACACAATGCAAGGGAGATCCAATGACAAGTGGGTGGAAAAAATACTCAAGAAAGGTAAAACCTTGTTTCCAAATATTTCTTCATTATTTGAGTTCATGCTTACCACTACTGTGAAAGTAAGAATGAATAAATATTAAATTGAGAACTAAATAGAGCATTACGATCAAGTGTTTCGCTAGTGATATAAATGGATAAACTTGATTCTCTTGTATTGGTGGAAAAAAGGTGTTCAACTCCATATCCGAGAACATGTCTCCAATTTAGTCTCAGACATTGGTTACTTGATATGAGATGTTGAATTTTTATCTTTATGAGATTGATTCATGTGATGAGATCACTTCATAGATGCAAGAGTACATAGGCAAGGAAGTACGAAACTTAGAGAACCTTCATGAATGAAAAATATTTAGTGAATGATATTTTGAAACCATTTGAGTAGTTGGTTATAAGAGAGGTAGGATATACCTTATCCTTCAATAAGGACACCTTGGAATCCCTTACAAAAATCATATGTGTTATTTCCAACACTACAAATGAGCATAAAGTTTAGTTCATGAAATGTAAAAGAATCAATAGTACATTCCTCAAGTGTAGAAAGTAACACCTACAACGGCTTAGTTTATAGAAGAGTTCAAATGAATATATATTTCCCCATGATTACTCTCCCAAAATCCTTCAATAGGTGTATCGTCATCATCATTAGATGAAACATATTTTTCAAAATAAATATATCTTTTCTCCTTTCTCCCCCTTCTTCTCTTCTCCCATGTTCTATTTCTTCATTAATTGGGTTTTATTTTCACTTTTTGTCTTATTCATTTAAATGTGACCTAGAGTTAAACATTGTAATGATTTTCCTTCAATTAATAAAAATAATTCACTTTATTTCCTAGGGATATGAAAGGTCACAAGTTGTAAAGGTAAGTGAAAATTCATGTGGGGTAGGTGAAGAGTCTCTTTGAAAATACACACACACACACACACACACATATGTATGTATACATACATACATACATACATACATACATACATACATACATACATACATACATACATACATACATACATACATACATACATACATACATACATACATATATATATATATATATATATATATATATATATATATATATATATATATTGTATGACTCCCTCATTCCAAAGGGTTGTCAATTGTGAGTCTCTGAGTAGATAACTATTGCACTACTAAGAAGAAAGCAAAATATAACATTCTTCCATTTATTTTCTCTATGTTTCCTCCATCTCTCTACTTTTTAGCTTTGTGCACATGACAATATTGTACAACCAAGAAAGGTGTTAGAGCCTTTGATGAATGGATTAATGAAATTATGTGTTCATGATTCATTGTGTCTTGCCATTATTAGAAAAGTTGTTTTCTTCTAATTGTGTGTGGATTAATTTTGGTTAAATATTGTAAAAATATGCTAGTGCCTATTTACAATATTAACATCTCTCTCAAATTTCTCACTCCCTTTACTTCATTTCTTAAGCAATTTATTCACTTGCACTAGGTGTAAACAATTTTCCAAAAGGTCTAGTGGAGTAGCCTGTGTGATCCCTAACTTCATGAGCACCCATGATATTTATTTTATCTGCATTTAATAAATGGGAGCCTCCCCATCACAAAGAGGAGGGACATAGTCCCCGATCGTTAGTGAAAATAAGACAATTTATCCTTGTGACAAATTATTTTTCCAACATGTATATAGTCATCAAAGGAAAATTGATTATCATTCAAAATACCAATGACAAAGTTAGAGAAAACAACAAAAAGCATAATTATTCTCCGTGTTAACATGCTAAGAGCTTAGAAACATGCACATGACAATAAGAGTTTCTCCCAAAAAGTGATCAAGGGGCTGCAATGAGTCTTCCTCTAAAATAGTAGGGTTTCCAACTTTGCCACAACCATTGTCGGTATTTATGAATACATATGGAAAAACTTTAATGTCACTTTTAAGTTCAGCTAAAGGATTCCAATCTCTAATCCCAACATCAAAAACAATTGTAACAAAATTATCATGAGTAAATAAAATACATTAAGTTCACAAGAATATAATCCATCATCATAATGAAAATCAAATACACTATACTGCAAGTTAGAAGAATTCTAGTGTGAATAAATTTCATCATTGAACTCTCGGTCAATAAGATTATAATGATCGTCACAAAATTAATTGAAGGCATAAGAAAATATTTCAAACTTTAGAGATAAGGTGAAAGCATGAGTAACTATTAGCGGGAACTTATATTTAAAATAATTATTCAAACCATTTATTAAAAACACAAAAACTAGAACCGTCATTGCCTCATTTGGTCTTAAATTGCTAGGAAATATCATCCGAGATTTTCAAAATTTAAGAACAAAATCTTAAATACTCTCATCTTGCTACTTTTTTAGTAGTATAGAAATAATGAATCATAAGAGAAATATAGATTATTTCACCATAATTATCAATGAAGAGATGTCTAAAATTATCACAAGAGTTAATAATTTAACTAGGTAACTCACGAATCCTTTCTTAGACATCCTTATATAAACTATAAATAAACAAACTAACAACTAAAAATTCACTATCTTCCTCAAATTAATCAATAAATTTAATAAAGGTATCTAAACGATATTATCCCTTATTTTCACTTCATCCATCAAACTTGGGCAACATTTTGCTAATGGTTTTTAGAGAAAGGAGAAAAAAACTTGAAAGCAAACTAAACCAATTGGTTGATATATTTTTCAACAAATAAAGGGAGGTAGGGAAAATATTTGAAATATAAAAGGAATACCTCAAACAAGTACCATGATAATCCTAATGATATGAAACCATAAATCCAATATACCTATTCATAACCTTTAATGAATTTAATATTCCACTACAAAAAAAGATATACATGATAAGAAAAAGTCACAACTAAGAGAGAATTAATGCTAATTAAACTCATATTAGATTAAGAAACCAAAATATACTTCTATATCACTAAGGAATCAAATAAGCAATTATGAGATCAAAATATATATGAGCACACCTAGTTTGTAAAACATTTTGGATTCACCAAAAAGAATAATATCCGAAAAGAAGTTAGTACACAACACCTTATCTATCCATAGGCATATAAACATACAAATTTGGAGAAAAATGGCACTTGATAGAGGAAAACACATTGATATAACTTTAACAAACACACATGATGAACTAGTTTTCAACCTCAAGGGTATAAAAATTGAAATGCACACCTCATGTATGTGATATTTATGTAAATTGTAAAGAAATGAGCATTATATATTGGAATAAAATATGTCACACACTAAATTAACTCAAATATACCATGAATTTACACATAATAATTGGGTAACACACTAAAACAGAACAATAAAACTAGATTGGTGTGTCCCTGAAACAAATCCAATTTATTTGCAAAAGTTGTCAGCCAATTTTCAATCAACCATACTACACTACAAATGGAAATAATATGTAAAAACCCCAAGATTATCTCAAAATGAAAAAACACAAATAACTCTAAAATTTATCTTGAAAAGGATAAAAGTATATGTGAATGAATCGATGAACAAAATACTCCCCAAAAATAACACCAATTTGTTGGCACTAAATTTTTCAACACTATGTGAGGGGGTGAAGAGAAGGGAGTAAAGAAAGGTAATGGAAAACTTCTTCACCAATTGGGGGTAGATTAAAGGTAATAAATGAGAATGTGATTAACCTCTCACTCTTTGGGATCTTTGAAACCCAAGGGAGAGACACTCTAGCAACTTGAATGTGTAAAATATCACAATATTCATAAGAGTTCTATCGAAGACCCAATTAAATAGCCTAACCACTATGATTTCTCACCCAACTTGTTGTCACCAAGTATGAAGAATAAAAATATGATTCAGATTATGTAGAGGTTGCAAAAAAATAGATTATTACATGAATATATCCATGATTTATAAAATAATTTCTCTTACTCGCAAGTAGAATAAATAGGGAAAGCTTATATAATTTAATTCTCATGTATAACAATAGACACCTTAAAAAATTTAGGACTTAATGGAGATATTAGTAGTACCCAATGAATTATGAAAAATATTGTATAAGTGTTTATCATATTAACCATGACCAGTTCCTAGGATCCATTGGGAAAGGTGTCTCCACAAATTAGCCAATTAAACCACCGAGAGTAAAAAAGGACAACATTTTACACAATTATTGCACATTCTCCCCTATTTAGACTTACAACTAGTTGATCTTACATAGACCACTTATTATACATAATAATAACATGTCATAAAAAATCAAGATACTAATATTGAAATGAATTTTACGAAATACAAAGAGATGAGACAAAGAAAGGATTTTTAAAATTAGTAGTTGCAAATGTATATACACCAAAAATGACTAATTCATGATCAAAATGTGATATGGAAATTTTATGACCCTCTATAAAAATACAACACTTGTTCAATACCCTATAATGACAACTACTCTTTGAATTAATATACATAATACTAACAATTACTTTAACTTACAAGAAACATAATACTAATTGTAAAAACAAAGTCTATTAATGATCCAAAAGACCCAATCAAGGATTTTTCCTTCAATTTATATCAATTCCCTTTGTAGAATTGGAAAGTAAAGGTACTCAAAATATTCCTCCTATTTTACACCCTTATTGAATATAATATATTATTGATTTAAGCACACTAAAAGGATACAAAGGGATCTATATGAGCTTATTCTAATTAATTAACTTCCAACATTAATTATACAATATCATAATAACACATTAATTCTTGCAACTAGTGTATACAATATGCTATGATCTAAACAATAAAAGAGAATGAATACACTTATCTTATTATAGATGGATATGAGAAGCTATGGGTGTTCACACTGCTAGATATAGGAGATTTGAGCATGTAAGTGCTTCATCTCTGGAAATATAGTTAGAAAATGACATGGTGTAGGAATATACAAATATACTAAGACCATTTTTATGAATTTTTACATGATCCATTATTTTGGCCCTACTCTGAATCCTACTTTGTATCTTTATGAGATTGTTACCTACCTAAAAATATCTATCATTATCGAGCCCTAGTTTTCACTCATGCTTGGAAGCCCTTTGAATATTATTAGTAAGAACTAAAACCCTATCCATTGGTAAGATACCCTACGAAATAAACATTATTTGGGTTGAAGTGAAATCTTTACACCACCGACATTAGGACTACTCCTAAGAGGCTTCAAACCACACGTTTTTCTCCACTTAACATGAGATATTTGAAATAATGTGATTATGATTTGACAATTTGAACTTATTTGATAATGTTTGGGTTGAGTTTATCTCTTGCTAATACTTGAAATGGGAATGTTTGAGTGCTTTCAAATGAGATAATTTGATTCTTGACTAGTATAATGCTTAAAAATGTGCTACCTTAATGATTGTGCATGGGATTTATGTAGATTTAGGGATATTTGGGTGTATTTAGTGCCAATGTTTTTAATAGGAGTTCATGAGAATTCTAGGTCAATAAATAAGGAAATTTTAATTTACTTATATAAGGATTCCAAGGTAAATTATAATAGAAGGTTTGACCTAGTGGAATTAAAGGACCCAACAGAGAATATAAAATTGAATATTAGATGGAGGATATGTTGATCCAAAACCATAGAAGTTGGCCATGATTGGATACTACAAGTCAACCAAATTGGACGTTTATGAAAAGGGGTGAAAAACATGAAAACTGAGGGTTACATCCTGTCAAGTGGATTTTTCTATGGATTTTATGAATTTAACTCTTAGAATCTATCCATATAGAAGTGCGTATGAATAAGAAAGTTAGAAAATATACCTCATGATGTACTAAGTGAGGATAAATTTTGTGTGTTTGTCTTAATAATAATGAATTGTCAAAACCAACAAGTATCAAAGGGTAACTTGAAAAATTTGAGTGTTTACATTTCTCCTACTTTAAGTATGAAATGAAAATTAAATGCTTAAAGTAAAATATATTTGAGTGTGTAGACACACTTTTCCTTTTCTCAAAGTTTGTTTTGTAGTGTCCCACCGTGTGTTGGTGTTGACATGATCCATGATGAGAAATATAACACAAAGTATAGTTAATGTCCATAGTAAAGGATTTAACTTTAAATCAAATGTAAGATGTAATGTGTAAACTTTGCACTTGTATCAAGTGAAATAAGGAGATGAAAAGCATGGAAGGAATACACCTATCTTTTTATGGAAGGATAAGTTCATATTATTTTATTGCACCTAGAGATTTGGATTTTTGAGATTGCTAAAGGATTTTGGATGATTATTCCCCAAATGTGTTGAGGAAAAACTAGAGTATTGGGTGCATGTAACCCAACATAGAATGGAGAAGAGAGTGATAAGGAGAGTGAGGTACTAAAACAACCCGTGAAGGAATAAGACTATGTGTCTAAGTTTTATAACAATTGTAATATATTCCCCTTTGAATGTAAGAGGAAATAAATTACTACCTACAAAGAGCTTAGTTTTTTTATACCTTTCATAACCCCACAGACCACACCATTACCAATGGATCTAGGCCCAAATTTGTAAATAAGGACACATAGCAGAAAAGAGAATGAGTTCCCCCGTGCCCTTCCTATGTGCTTCATAACTTAATAGAAAATAAATAAAAATTGTAATGTATTGAAATATAGATGGAGAAAGGAGACACATGTCACCAATATCCCTAAAACTGAGTGTATTGTGAAGAAAGAGTGAAGTAATTAATGCTCTAGTAATTGATCCGAACCGAGTCAAATAAATATTGAACTATGTGAAGAAATTTTTCTTATAGGTGAAAGTTTGAAACTTTTGAGAAATTTGGTACAACTTCCCTAGGAAAATCCATGTGAAGAGGTTAGAAACATCCATATTGTATTCACCAATATGTACATTTTTTAACATGATCATGATTTTTTGAATTTCTATGTTTGATTTTGTTTCTAAGTATATATACCATGTGTATACTTATATCTCGAGGCCAAAAATCTATCTCGTGTCTATTGTAGATGTATAATATACCTAGATGAATGCCCCTCTTCCAAGTTTCACGTGATAAAGAATTTGGGCATACATCTCAAAATAATAAATGTGTAACTCGTGTCTAATGGGTATGATATTCTACATAGAAACACATGGAAGGCTATAGTGGTGGCCACCAATGATGGGATCCTAAAACTAAAAATGGAATGCACATGGTAGAACCATGGAACCAAAACAAGAGAAATAAAACAATAATAGAAATAAGAATAATAATAAAAATAACATATGCATGATAAAACATGTACGGAGGGATAACAACTACGAAGTAAAAGTCAATAATATACCAATAATGTTATAAAAATAATATATATACAATCACGGGAAACCTATGGTGTCACAAGACAATTAATGATCTCAATCCTGTAAAATGAGAAGTGAGATCATGCAAGATAGAAATAGAGCCATAAACATGGTACGCCAAGGGTCTCATAAGACAAACACAATGCTTAATCGACAATCAACGAAGCAAGAAAGTAATACCACCCATAACTAGAAAATATGTCTAGAAAACAAGAATCTCAAAATAAGATGAAATAATATAGAAAATGATATAGATAGTTATATGTGAACTAAGATATGTGAACGTTGCATAAGACATGTGTTAGTCCTAATATCTCAAAAAAAAACATGTACATAATTTATGTAATCAAGAGTAATGAGGAAATAAAAGGAACTATAATGAAATAATAACATGTGTGTATAATGTATAACTAATTAACCTAGATGTATATGAGGTCTAGGTAAAGGGAAAGATATCATCTGTCATCATGCATTGCTATATGTATGCCATGCATAGAGGTCAATATACCCCTTGAAAACATGTGTGTAAAGAGTAATGAGATATGCTATCTATCAAACTCAATAGTATGGGTAAAATTAAATGTTTATTTAATTTTCTTCATATGAGAATGTGAAAAGAAATCAAGGAAATTAAGAATAACATGGAATAAAAAGAGTTACCATTACAAATTCATAAGCAAGGGATGAGGAAGAAAAATAAGGTTGATTTGTATTTTCATATTTTTTTCTCATAGCCTTTTTGGTCTAAATAAGTACATATATTCTCTTAATTATAATAAAGGATTAGAGTTATGTTTCCTCCATTTTTAGAAATCATTCCAATTTTATTTGCTTTTTGTTTATTTTTATTTTTTTATATTTCCTTTTCTACATAGTTAAGTTAATTGTTTGTAGTTCTTCTAAGCATGCCCTATGCCAGGGGTCACAAAATAAAATGGTGCGGTTTGAGTGAAGATAAGAATACCTTGAGGGAGTGTGGATGTTGAGTAGATAAACAAGTGACGAATTAAACATGGGAGAGAAGATGAAGTAGTGTAAACAAATACATGAGAGATGGGAAAGGATCTATTCAAGTCATTCATAAACTTTACTTTGAAGCCTTAGACTCGCACAATAGAATATAGTATGTAGGAGATAGAGGAAAAAAACAATGATTGTGCATGGGGAAGAGGTGTAAAATAGTTTCAAAAGGAATGGTTCTTCATGTGGAAGTTGTGATGCCATTAGGTAGGTAAGTGAACCACTAGAAGATTATTTCTCTCACAATAATAATAGTAGTTGATGAGTAAAGTCCACATATTAGTAAGAATTTCTAAATATTTTCTCATATATATTACCGTGTGTGTGAAATAAAGATTAATCTTGGTGTGCAATTGAATATTATATCTTAGAATTATGTAAATGAATGGGTATGGATTTCTATATCTAAGTGGATAATCATGTAAGGAATTTACAGTAGTTGGGGTGATTTCACAATGGCCTAATGCGCAATAGATTGCATAATAAAGGTGAAATAATTAAGTATTCAAACACACTAGATGATATATTTATCATGAATGGAAAAATAAAAAATAATGGTGAGACACACTTTTTCATTATACTACATATTGAACCATACATAACAATTCTACACTTATTGAGGTCTAATAAACCTCTAGACATTCACTTAGAAGTTCTCGAGATAGTAAGAATATTTCAATAAAGGTTTTTTTAATGAAGTTCATCATTAAATGTGTGGAATATGGATATCAAGATAAAATTTACTTGCCACCCATGTATTAACCTGCTATATTTATGTTATGTTAGAGAATAATTTTCATTTGATTACGAGGGTTAAGCTATATAAATTCTCAATTTGGAATGGCAATGGAATTTTTATGATGGAATTCATGTATGCATGAGATACATGTAATAACTAAAAATACCAAATGAAAACATTAATAAGAATAAAATCCATTAGGATAAGTTGAAGCAATATATTATCACCCAATCCAAAGTTGTGAAATTTTTAATTTTAAAAAAAAAAATCTTTGGTTGAGTGACCATTTATCCCGATGCATTTTCCTCTGTGAAGTTCATTGATGTCAAAAATTTCAAAAGTTAATTTATTTCAGGTTATGTTTTAAGTTGTTGTGGGTTTCGGTGGAACTAGAGGAACAAGTTCCTTTGGGCCTCCATTCTCCGCTTCCCGCTTTACTCGCAACTCATTAAGTCTCGGTGTTATGTGGCTTTCCCTTTCAACAGAGGAACTAGTTATATCAGGCCCCTTATTCCCGATTCCCTAGTTTGCCTACAATACTCTACATGGAAGTGATAAATGGATTTTTAGAGCCCGAGCTGTATAGTTACTTTCTTTCCTTTGTTCCCCACACTACATTATAAACCTACAAAGCTTTGTTCCTCATAGCCCCATGTTTTCCATTTCCTTATTCATTCCAGTGGTTTTATTTTGATTTTTTTATCCTCCCTTTCCATGTGGTATATTTAAAGAGAGAAGGATTTATTTTTAATGAAATTATTTAAAAAGAACAATATGTAAAATTAATATTAGTGCAAATCGGTAAATTTGGTCAAACATGGAACATTAGGAGGTGTTTTCATGCTCCATTTGTTCTCCAATTTTCCATTTTAACTGAAAGGAAAGAAGGATGTGAGAAAAAGAGGTGTATGGAGAACCCAAGGACCTGAGGAACTTGTTCCTCATGTTCCATTGGTTCTTGCATTCACCAATTCATCCGATATAAACAATGAGGTTCATAAATATTGGTTATGTGGGAATCACGAGAGATTGTGGAACCCATAACTATTATAATGTTCCTCTGACTTCCCAAATTCCTGATTGAACTGATCCAAGAGAATATTTTTATAGTACGAGGTATGACGGTTGAAACGGGTTTCCAAAATCATATAAAAATGGTGAAAAATAATTCAATGAAGTTCAAACTGGAGGGTTTAAATGTCATCCCATGTTTGATGCAAACAACCTTATCACCTATATTCCAAGTTTGGAAACCTTGAAGATGATCCTATAGTTTTGTATCAAATTCATCAATAGAATGAAGTCTCATAGACCTTGATGATTTCATCTTATGCCAAGTAGGGGCTTCCTCATGAAGCTCTAAACCTATTTTATCAAATTCACTAGACTTGATTAACTAAAATATGAAAATTAAAGTTTATATTCTAAGTTAATCTAAGTAGGTACAAAAATGTAATAAATGGTATAAACTGAGATATTGACTCTAAATATTTTATTTTGATATTTAAATGAAATTAAATAATTTAAATAAGAGTAATAAGGTACTAACCTTAAGATGACTTACCTTGTTGTGTGCTGGACTTGGACATGATGATGTAGATAGGGAAGAATGTGAAGGTGCTACCTAGGAAGTTATAGCAACTAAAGATCTAATGGACTAGGGTACTGGATAGGATTGAGGCACCTATGGGTACCTTGGTCCGTAGTTTGGGAACTCGGTCTACAAAAATCTCATGATCTAAAATTAATAGTTGTTGGTTTTTGAATTAGTACTTTATAGTGATCAAAAGTCGGGGGATAGCGAGTCCCTCCTCTTTATGGGAGAGGTTCCCTTATTGAAAGCGAAGCGAAAAGATTATATAAAAATATACGACTTTCATATTTATGAGGAATTCTGATATTTTGAAATGTTTTATACCAATATGGATTATCAATAAATAAGAATGGAATAACAAAGAAATTGAAAGGGAATAATATAACAATATTTTCGGTAATATTAATAGCGAGGATATAACCTTACATGTACTTAGCAAGATGGATATATAATATAATCATTCACATTTGCAACATCAGATATTATTCCATAGGCACAAAGTTCTAGAAATCATATCATAAGAACACAAAGTTTCTTAACATGAAAGGTTGATGATTCACAAATTTTAGACAAGAAAGAAAAGGACAGTAGATGAAAATTAGAGACAAGGGAAATTCTTCTGTATTGATTACTTTCAATTCTATTTACATTTCAAAAGTATCGAGTCCCACCTTGTAAAAAAAGGAATGGAGATCCCATTAAATAGTTTACAAAAATAGTTACATTCAGTTCCAACTTCTTTTAATCTAAAATATTAAAGACTACTTAAGAAATACATTAATAGAATGGTCCTTAACCAAATATTACATAATGGGATTTACAACTTCAAATTATCTTAAGAATCAGATGTCTAAATATTTTCAATGCTTCATCTATCTCCATGTACTTTGGGATAGTGGTGTTAGAAGTGGCATGAGTCCATATACCAAGGAACTTATCCATATCCTTCTCAAACTCTATGTTTTCCATAAACTACTTGTTTGCCTCGGTGATAGCTGATTGAAGGAATTGTACCTCCTTCATATTCTCTTTATACATTGAATCTTCCTTGAAAAAGGTACTAAACTGAGCCTTGATCTCCTGTATAGAAAAGTGATCACCTGAGGCTTCATTCTAGATTTGACAATGAATATCTTGGAAGGCAGACAAAACACAAGCCTTGAAAGCTTCTCCTTTTTGCCACATATTTTTCAGTTCTCCTAATGCTTCCTCCAAAACTTTGATCTTCCACTCAACATTGAAAAACCCAGGGTCTTGACAGATTGCTCTTGGCCTCATCAAATACCTTGCTTTCCAAAAATATCTGCTCATCTGTCCTACTCATCAAATAGAGATCCTGGATGCATTCACACCATAGCTTCAGCTCTTTCTCCAAGCCACTGAGTGTTGTGGTGAATTTCAATTGTAATTTGGACACCTTCTCATATGACTTGAAGGCCTCCTCAATGAAGTTCAATCCTACCACTGTCATATCATCAACCAATGATTCAATGGCCTTTCCATAGGTGGCATACTTATGAATATATTTGATGGTATGAACTTCATCCTTGTTGAGAACTATGGGAGGTGGAAGAGTGGTTAGTGGAGTTGGATCTAGGACCTTATCCTTTGCCAACAAGGATTTTATAAAATTTGAAAGAACTTGGTTATGTTCCTCCAATTGTTCCACATTTTGTTTACCCTTCTCAACATGTTCAAAAAATTTGTTCATAGTTTCTCTGAGCTTATGGACCTCACTTTCAGGTGTCGACTCTCCAAGTGGAGTCCTTGTGAGTTTGAAGTCAAAAATTAAAAGGTATTTCTCCTCTTTGTCCACCTTAGGATTTGTAATCTCCATGAATTTTTGGCCCTTAGAATCTGACACTAGCCTTGAGGTAATCTTTTCTTTCTTTTCCGGAGGAGGAGTAGTACTGAGTAAGGCTGCCACAACATCAAACTTGGGAACCACAATTTGAGAAGTAGACTTCCTTTTCTTGTTATCAATGAAAGGTTGAACCCAAGAAAAGGAAGAGGAAGAGGTAGAAGGAGAAATGGATCCAAGTGCAAGTGTACTCATTGCACTCAATGTTTTCACCACAAATGTCTCCAATGGAGAAGTTGGCATATCTTCAGAAATATCCTGGAAGAAGGGTCCACCAAACCTAGAGACTTAGACATTTGGCCTTTATTTTCTATCTCAACAGTGTTGACAGGGGCTTCTTCCTCTTATTTCATCTCTTCATTGTCATCCTCATTCAAAACAACAACATCTTATGGCCTTATGGGAACCTATGGTTTCTCCAAAGGAAATTATTCCTTTTCTTCTCATGTCTGCTCTTTCTTGAAAACCTTTCCTTTCTTCATGTATACCTTTGTTAAAGAGGAAGGAGTGGACTATTCAGGAACCTCAACATTGAGCATAGGTTCTTCTTTCCTAGGAGAGGAATTTTCTTGTGAAGAAGACCTATATTTTCTCATCCTGAAGGTTTTCATATTCTTATCAAACCAGAGCTTGGTTCTTACAAGAACAGGGTTGATCATCTCTTTCAAATCATCCTTCTCTCTTACAAACCAATCAATGGTTTCAAGAGGAATGTGTTTGATGGAACTCTCATATTCAATGGATTTCAAGTTTGCATCATCATCCCCGAGCTTATCAAGTACTTTGTAGATATTGAAAACTATGATTTGTTGAAGAGAGAGTCTACCAAAGTACCTTCTCCTAGCCTTAAAATCATCTACACAATCAGCCCAATAATATTCAGTATCTATAAGGTGATAGAAAACCATCCTGAAATTCTTAGCAATATATCCCTTAATATCAAAGAAAGTTCTAGGCTTGAAGTGATGAAGGGTGAGAGGAGAAATGGTTCTATCAATTTTCTGAGCATCTAGGGTTGTCTTGCATATATAATTTCCCAAGGTGATAGGGAAATAGATGCCATCAATATTTTTATCTCTGCAAGTCCTGTGAAGTTTGTCAAATTGTCTGTAAATCTCAACAAGAGACATTTTTCCATTACAAAACATAGGAATATTTAGAGGAGGGCCTTCAAAACTAGCCAACTTGATGTATGAAAACTTTTGAATTGAGTGAAGAAACTCCCATATTCAGAGATCAAGGTCTTTACTTCCTTTGAAAAAAATTCGAGCAATATTTCCTTCCAAAATTCTCACAATATACATGGTGAAAGTGTCATTGAATCTCCTGAAGTGATGATTTCTGAATTTGAGAGTTAATTGAGGACAATATTCATATATAGGATAATATTTCTTATCTTCAATGAAAGAGAAACCAAGCCATTTCCTAGATGCTACAATGGTGTAAATGAGATGGAAGGACATGTAGAATGTCCGAGTTCTCACGAACATTGATCAAATGCTCCGTTAGGCTCTCACAGATTATCTCACCCCAATTCAAATTCTACTTCCCTTCACAAAGATATTGATATAGGGAAACATCCAAAAGTGAAACAAATTTGTAGAGGACATTCCCATGATCATAGCAAGAAGAGTGATGATGTCTTAAAGTTCTTCCTTAAAATAAACCCTGAACAATGACTTAGGAAGTCTAGATACTCCTTTCTTAGGGTTCTTTAGCCATGATTTAGCTACCCTGGTCTTGTATCTATCACTGTCATGGTCAAATAGTGTTTTTTCTTGAGCAAGAGTGAGGGTATTAGCATCTTCCACCAATGGGATGCATAGGGCAACACAAATAACATCGGAATCTAGTCGTGCAACCACTTCACCATGGATATCAACAATCTCCTTGGACTCTAGATTGAAATAGGCCCCGTAAGTGAGCATGGTATCAGTGCACTGGATAGAGATAGGAAACCCCTTGCAAATGAAATTACATTATATTTGATTAATTGGGCAATGGGAGTAGGGTTATCACATCCAAGCCTACTCCAAAATTCATCAAGGTTGAGGTGTTGAGCTTCATTATCCCCAACATCAGGTATAAAGGTTAATAATGAGGAGAGATGCTCATGCCCTTTGTATTGAATCTTCATTATGATAGAGATATGGAGAGAAAAAACCTTCGATTGAGTGTATCATAATTTCAAACAATCCCTGCAAGAGAAAACACAGAGGCACAAACATGGGAAATACCTATTTTGCAAGAACGCGAGCGGAGAGAGAATGAGCAAGCAAGTGCATGAATGAAATAATGGTTACACTCCTTTAAATAGCCATGAATTCAAATGGATGGAGAGAGAAGAAAATGAATGTGCAATAAATGAATCCCGCACCGACTCAAAAAGGTGAAATGTAGAAAAGGTGGAAAAAATTGGCCCATACGGTCCATGGGACATGTAGGAGGTGTGGAGCTGATTTAGCCGATGGGTAAAGAAATGTAGGTAAAGTAGAAAATAGGAGAACAGAGGCTCACCCGCACTTGGGACACATAGGATAAAAATGTCTGACTTAGCCACAAAACATTAAAAATGACCCCAAAGATTGAATTTTTCTAACTTTTTGAACTTTTCCCTTCACTTAAACACTTCCAAAGGACACTTCAAAATTTTGAAAATTTTTCTTAAAAAAAAAAGGAAAATTTTAAAGGTGACAACAATAGTGTCACTAGATCTTCACAATATCTTAGTCTTTGTAGTGTAGTTTTCGTAGTGGCTTCACTTATGTTGTTGTAGGCGGTGATGAAGATCTACTTACAAAACCCCATACAAAGAATCAAATCCATAAAAAATAAATATGCATATGAAGGGGTCAAATTGACCTTAGCTGCCAAAATGGTGGAATTACAACTAAGTGTTGCACTACATTCTAGACCCAATGTAGTTATGTGTGTTTGTGTGTGCAATTGTGTTCCTAGGGTGCCCTAGTGTCAATGACGCAAAAGTAGGGGACAATAACTAGATGTAAAATGCAAATGGTGGATGGAATAGAATGAATATAACCCTTTCCCCCTATGCTTGTGTGATGTAAATGTAAATGATGCCCAAATGCAGTCCTTTGCCTTAGTAGATATCTAGCTCTTGATAGTAGATAGTCCGCCCTTAGAATAATGAGTATGTTATGTTTATATAGGGATATCTTGTTCAAATTTTGACACTAATGACCTGACACACCAAATAGAACCTAGGGTAATGCAACAACAAACCATAAATTCCAACCTCAAAACTCTAAATGAGTATGAAGTACAACCGGGACCAAAGAACCTAAAAAGAGGACCAGGGTGCTGATGGGTGCCCCAGTACCTTTCTAGGCACCCTAGTCATTGAATAGAGATGAAAAATGACCAAATAATGACAACTAAGACTCATTTAGAGATGAATAAAACTATGTAAACAATTGATGGTTGTATAAGAAAAATGACGATGACGACTGACTAACTGATGACAGGACTAGAGGAGATGTCATTAGTGAATAATTTTCTTATGTGAGATTCATATATAAAATAACATACTTGGTGGTATAAATGTAATAATAAGTGCATTATTTTTGACTACATTTTCCCCCACTTTATGTTGGTGAGAGAAATATCAGTAACATAAAGTAGATAGAGATGTGTACCTGAGATAAATTCGAAGAAGCCCATGTTGTAATAGAATGCACAGATGTGTAGTGAGAACCGTGATATCATGATGAAGTGCACTAAATGAGAGTGATGACAAAAATGTGAGATGCTTGATGATTTTAAAAGTTGTATGATGACAGTGAGATGGGGTATGGAGTGTTCAATTCCTAACTTGAACGCATGTATACAAATAATTAACTAGAGGATTTGGGTGTCATGTTTCCAAAGCAAGATTACAAGGAGAAAATTGTGTTATCTCTCTAATCTCTAACTATATCCTCAAGATCTAAGAATGCAGATAGAATCGATCATTTTTTTTTTTGGTTTTTCAAGATTCAAAAAATTTCTATCAAATAGTTGACCCATATAGGAGTGGTATAGGAAAGGAAATCTTTCCTCACATGTGTTTCCACAATGTAATGACTTCCAAGTTAGGTCATCTAGAAGCAAACATAAAATGTATAAATAACTTCCCAAGTTAGGTCATCTGAGAAAGCAATGAATGTAATCTCCTAAGTTAGGTCATCTAGGAGGCCACACATAACTCCCAAGTTAGGTCATCTGGGAGGCCAATTGTGTTAAATTTGCAGTGGTTATATGATACAATTTTGATTGTTAGGAATTTGAACGCATTGATTGATTGATTGCTTGATTGATTCAATTTATTACTCGTAGAGATATTTTACGCTAGTTGCCCCTAGGTTAGGTCATTAGGGGAATTGATAGAAACTAGTGAATGATCACATAGAAATATTTTTAATCACTTGTTGCCCCCATATTAGGTCATTAGGGGAATTAATGGTGAAATGTTGTGGAGTGAATTGGTAAATTTTTTGAATTGTCACATCACTAGTGTTTTAAACACATTGTGATATAAGGGGAATTATAGGATAACCCCAAAAATATGCTCCCTTCGATAAAAGAGGAAGTGATGATAATAACAAACTCTAAGCCAAAAGTAAATGCAAAATAGATAGAAATCAAAAAAATGTGTATGAATTAGATGGAAGACAAATCTAAGGAGAGATAATGCACATGTAATGTGTTCAATAAATTGGTAGGAGGAATTCTAAAAATAATTCTACAAACGAGGCACAAGTTGGAGTAAAAAGGCTCAAGATATGACGAAAATCATGTAATGTGCATTAGTAGTGGTAATAAGAGGGAGATAATGACTATAGTAAAGTGGGTGGTAAATAGTAAGGTGAAAAAGTGTTTCGTCACCTTATTTTTTGTTTGTGTGGTTGAAATGGATCTCTGATTAAGTAAAGATACCACTAGTGAGAGCGAGTGCATCCTAGCTAGTTTGAGAGGGTGGCAACCTCAGTAGTGTCACACACAACTACGGAGTTGGTAAGTGCATTGTTTTTTGAAAAATACATGCTATAGTAGTCACTTTCAGTGAATTTTTAAAAATTTGAGAATTTTTATTTTTTGATGTTTTAGACTTGGATGATAGCAGTGAGGGCACTAGTGACCCTTGGGACAGGAGCGTATAGATCTAGGCACTAGTGTCCTACTCCTAGGCATTTAGCATTCCCATTTTAAGACTCTAGAAACAAGGGAAAATTTTTTTATATACATAATGTTCTCTGTTCTAAATTAACATAATTTAGAACACACATTCCAATGCCAATCCATCTCATAACAAAAACCATATGCAATCTGTAAATGACTCGGTGAAACACCGATCTCTCATTTCATGACTCAATATTAAACCGATCTCTCATGTTAACTCAATAAAGTGTATACTTTATATACTTGGTTTCTTTTACCTTTTTAGGGGTACCCAAGTGTTCTATCTAAGAGGCCTATTTGAATATCTATTACCAATATTCATTTGAAATCCCGCATCTTAAACTAGGTGACATAGGACAATACAACCAACAACTTACAATACTTTGGCCAAAGATTTTAAACATGTTTATCATGTTTACATTCCTAGATGGAATACTTATCAAATGGAATAAGTCCCTCACCAAACTTGTTCTTTCATCTAGAGCGGTCTTTCCTGACTTCGTTAGTCTAATATGATTCAATGTTTTACACTAGACAAGGTTAACAACAAGCCATAGTGTAGAAGACTACTCATAGTGACTAAGGGTACATAGACATACTCAATCAAATTACGTCGATTGGGTGTGTCTAGTTATCCTAAGTCAACATGAGTTGACCTTGATACTAGATCATGTTCTTATCCTTGTATAGGGTAGAACGTGATCCAGTCTTACACTTATGTCAATCAAGTTAAACAAACTACGCGGGGTGTTGAGACATATCAACTACATCATAGTATCCTTGTAGTGACTCCTATCATTATGAAGGTACTACGCTGCAGTTGATGTGTACCAACATCTAACTGAGTTTCCTCAACTGGACTAACATACCTTAGATTAAAGATTATTAACCCATCTAATCATTATCATAAAGATTAATTACAACAACGCTTAAAGATTCAACTAACATCATTTAACCTATAAGGTTACAAGTTGAAATCACATGTGAGGTAGGTATTTAGGTAAAGTCAGCTTCCTAACCTATTAATTACATGTTTAAGTTTTTTTATAATGAGACAACTTATATCATATAACGACATGATTAATCTTGAAGTTATGAAAGTGTGTTCATTAGGTCCCTTCTTATTTCATCCTTAGCTTAAACAAGTTCATTATAAACCTTTATTTTAGACTTCATGAAGATGAAGTCTAAATCCCATTTAATTCCTTTTAAGAAATCCATAATTCTATTATAGAAATTTGTCATTGAAGAACAAATTTAACCATTCTCCTATGATATTCATAACACTTTATCAATACCTTTCATTAAGTCCCTATGATTAATTTCAATGAAAATATCCTTTTTCCTACATCATGTACTAATGTCTCGTTATCCAAAATTCACCCCCCAGGGTTAATTTGATAACATGCATCAGAATTCTCAAGTCCCAGGCAGATAAATTGATTCAGGGAAAAAATCATGTTTCTAGGGTCCCTTCAGAAATTTTTCTAACTTCCCTGTCCAGGTCGAAAAGAACGAGCTCTGAGAAAATGTGGAAAAAGTTGCAGAAGGCATGTAGATTGAGCCAGGAAAAATCATAAAAAATGACTAAGTCCTAGTCCTTGCAACAGTAGGGACGTGTGGGACATCTAGGCGCGGATCGGCCGAAAAGCCTCCAGGCGGCCCGTGAAGCAAAGGGACATCTGGGACAGAAGTACGCGGCGGGTGCGAGAAGCTGATCCGGCCGAAAGAGGAAGAAAAATGACTAACTGCTGAGTGGGACAGTTCGGGACAAGAGTACGTGAAGTACGCGAACCAGCCGGATCGGCTGAAATGAGAACAAACAGTCCGGAAGCAATTGGGACATTTGGGCCGTGATGACGCGAACCGGCCGGTTCGCCCGAAACAGAGAAAGTTCATACTGGGACATCCGGACGAAGGGACGCACGGACACGGATCGCCGAAGGATCCGAAAAAGCCGAGAGCCAATCAGATTGCGCCACGTGTCATCGGCAGATAAGGGACAAGGAAGCCCATTTCGGGCGGATCGGAAGTTTTTGTCCCAGACAGCACTGGGACATCTGGGACAAATGTACGCGAAGGACGCGAAAACCCAAAAATCCTGAAAACCAATGAGAAGCTGCCATGTGTCCTCACCAAGGCATGTCAGAGAGGTCAAGAAACCCGACAGCAGGGGACATGTCGGAGGGGTCGGAAAGCCCGACAACAAAGGAAAATTTGGATAATCTGGCGGAAGCGGGTTTCGGGAAAACATAAACATGAAGCATATGTCGAGCCATCCTCCAAGTCCGATGCAAATGTAGAGGAGAATCCCGAACCCAACAGGCTGAAGACCTTGCTCATCCAATCAAATCATGACACGTGTCATAAGTGAAAAGGTCAAAAAGTCAAAGGGCGAGTTTTGAAGGGTCAGCCCGAACCAATGGGATAGTGTGACATGTCCCAGCTAGGGCCCACAAGGAAATTTCAAAAGAAATCCCACCGAAAGGTAAAGGAGAGAGAATCACGTGACCAATCAATGCGTGTCACGTGTCATCCAGTGGCGAGTGCGGGAAAGATTTCAAAACACATTTTCACCTGTTTTGTGCCCTAAAACTTCAGACCTCCATAACTTTCGATCCAGAGCTCGGATTTGCACGTTCTTTATATCAACAGAAATCCTATGAAATTCTCTACATGATTCTAGGATCAATATCAAATTTTGGTGGAGTCTAGAGAGAGAAAATTGAGAAATGGCTCGACGCGTGATAATGGCGAGCGGCGTTTCAACAACCGGGCTTTAATGCACATGGGTCGCATTCTTCTTCAGCATGGCCAGAAGTGATGTCTCAACCACCAATTTTAATGAAGAATGTGTTTTGGTCAATGGTTGGGCTGCTTTACACGTTTTCCTATGTTTTCTCTCCTGGGCTCGACCCATGCATTGCATAAACCCAGATTTGGCTCATTTTAAGAGATATAACAAGTTGTTCATCTTTTCTGCTCTGCCCTCCCTTCTTTTCTTCTCTAGGGTTGAAAATGGAGTTCGAACCTCCTCCCTTGCTCTGTAATGGCGTTTTTCCTTTTACTATTGAAATGATGTTACGTGCAAACTTAGGAGCAACAAAACGTGTTTTGTGATGCATCTGTCCATCCTTGCTCGTTTTTGCTTGTTCTCTTCTTGCCTCTCTTCATTGCAGGTATTTGTGCATGTTTGAATGTTCATTGCAGGTTTGGAGTTGTGTTCATGGAGTTTTGGGACATTTTCTGTGTGAAATCTATCCTTGGGCCTGTGATGCATCTGTCCATCCTTCCCATTGCTCACCTCTCTTTGTCCCATGGCAGTTTTGATAGATGTCCAACATTCTCCTTCTCTGGTGTATCACCATTTTAGTGTAGGCTTTTGTTCTTTTCCTTTCTCTCTCTCTCTCTCTCTCTCTCTGTGTGTGTGTCTCCTTGGCATTGTTAGATTAGGATTAGATTAGCTTGCCTGCACTGGAATAGCTTGTGGCAGGTAGTTTAGGAGCAGGAACCAGCCTTCTCTGGAGATTCCTCTCTCGGTTTCACAAGTCCCATGCTTGGAGAGAGGTTTCCATGTTGTGCAATCACACTGGATGCCTGAGTGATCAACCTAGAAGCCTGATCTGCATCCAGGGGTGCTGTGATTTTACACTAACATGTCCAATTATGAAAAAATATTACATATGTTTCAAATACATCAAGAATTCATTCTCTCTCTCTCTCTCTCTCTCTCTCTCTCTCTCCCTCCACACACACACACACACACACAATTCAATCATAATTCCTTCCCATTTTTAAAGGATTTATATGAGAGTGTCAACTTGTTGTATCTCGTTTATGTGAAAATAAACCATCTAATATTCACATCCTCAAACAAAATCTCATAACACTTATGTATAAAAACTACCCCTTTTATTTATGGTATTACTTAATAATGCATCTAACCTTATGCCAAAAGGTATTATAATAAGTAATATTCAATAATCATTTATTCATAAAAAGGAGTGATCCATTCACTAATTACAGAAGTAATTCAAAGATTACAAAGTGTCATAACAACAATATAAAACTAGTTTTATTACAAATTTCTTTTTTGACAAAGTACATCTCAAGTAATGACGCCATATAATCATCATAATAAAGATATAATTTCTTTAGTAAAATAGATGTAACTTTCTATATGTCTTTCTCCTTTCATCTTTTACGAAATCCATCTACAAAATTGTTAGCATGAGTCAGTTCATTTGAACTGAGCATGATAAGCACTATATCATTAAAATGTTGTGCTTTTATCTAATTGTTTCATAAAAAGAACCATGTTGTTTATGAAACAGTTCCAAAACACAAAAAGATAAACATAAGACTTTTCCTAAAATATTACAACCAAGAAGGAGAGAGAAGATTAAAGTTTCTAATGTGTAAGTAAGGTTTAATTAATCAACATATCAACCCTAACTTTTCATCATAAAAATCTTTTCAACATGCTGGAAATAAAACAATAGAATTAAAGAAAGGAAATTCATATTTCATCCTAACTTTACCTTCTCATTCATGTATCCAAATTAAGTTCCTCCAATCAACTAGTTCTAACTTTTCAAGAAGTAATACAAGATATATAAAACTATCTTTTAGATTAAATATACTTGTTTGGAAAAAAAATAAGAATTACATTCCAGCTAAATATCATACTATCTCAGACTCATCCTAGTGCCTAAGAAGTACATTGATCACGAATAAGTTCCAATACCACGGTAAGGATAACTTAATCAATATAAACAATCAAAGTAATTTATGGTTCACATTCACATAGTCCTGCATTCCTATCCAACTCCAAAATCAAATATACCAGTCCTAATATCATCATGCAATCCTTAAGACATCAGTAATTGAAATTTCATTAATTATCAAACAAGTGAATATGAACTATATTTTGGTACTTCCCAACTCAATTCTCATTCCTATTTCAAGTAAAGAACATGGAACTAAAAGATCAGAACCATACTAGTACAATATCATTCCCAGTTTTATCATAAGTTTGAGTTCATCCAAATGGAAAGATTATAAAGAGAATGTAACAACAATTCAGAATTGAAAAAAACTCCAATCAAACAAGGGATGTTCTCAAGAGAATATTTAGTACAACAGTCTCTTAAGACATCAATATACTATATGGACAATAAATAAAAATCACTTTCCAGTTAAATATCATACTATCTCATACTCATCCTAGTGCCTAAGAAGTACATTGATCACAAATAAGTTCCAATACCATAGGTAAGGATAACTTAATAAATAGAAACAATCAAAGTAATTTATGGTTCACATTCACACAGCTTACGCATTCCTATCCAACTCCAAACTCAAACATACCAGTCCTAATATCATCATGTAATCCTTAAGACATCAGCAACTGAAGGTTCATTAATTATCAAACAAGGGAACATGAAATATCTTTGGGTACTTCCCAACTCAATCCTCATTCCTATTTCAAGTAAAGAACAAGGAACTAAAAGATTAGAACCATACTAGTACAATATCATTCCCAGTTTTATCATAAGTTTGAGTTCATCCAAATGGAAATATTATAAAGAGAATGTAATAGCAATTCAGAATTGAAACAGACTCCAATCAAACAAGGGACATCTCAAGATACTCTTTAGTACAAATACAGTCTCTTAAGACATCAAGTAAATTAAATATTTGAGATAGTATAATAGTTACGGTGAAAAGAAGGAAGATAAACACCATGCGAGATCTAGTTTCTTAAACTCTAAACTCTAAGATAAATAATAAATTGATAAAACCTCCCTTTATACAAAATCGATAAGACATTAAAGCATGATAAGAAGGAAGCAACAACCATTTTCCATTTCACAAGCTAATCAGTCACTCCATGCAAACATGGACAAAACAAAATTGAACAGACTCTCTCAAGAGAAGTTCATGAATAATTTTGTATGTCCTAAAAATATCATCAAGCTCAAACCTGAAACACCATTGTAGCTAAGGTTTGTATAGCTAATACAAACCAGAGAAGAACATGAATCCAAAAAATCCAAAGATTAAAATAGTCTGTCCTTCTACAAAAAAGTAAAATCACCATACATGATTCAATAGATTAACAAAAGAACCGATTCATTTCTTATAAAAATCAGTGATAAAAAGAAGAAGATTAAACAGACCTCATTTAAAACTAGTTGTAGACACTAAAATTAGGTCACACTCCCCTTCCGTACCTCGACCAATAAGTACCCTTCATCACTTTCACCTAGCCATGGCCCCCTTCACCACACTAGTATTAATTTAATTAATTTAATTAAATTAATGCTTTACCCTCACTATATTTATTATTTAAATATCTTATTTAAATAATATTTACACATATAGTTCACTTAGACACCCCATGAAGCTGACTCACCTTAAGACTTATTCTTAGCAAGTTACCATTACTAACTAAGACTTACCCAAACCCTAAAAATCAATGCCTACACTCCCTCTAACCACATTCCCGCATGCTCATAGAAGCTCCCAGTCTAATCCACGGGATAACAACATGAGATCCAAGGAAATCAAGAGGATCTCCCTAAGTTTGGTGCACCTAGGAAATCCTACCTTGACCAACATCGGTTTCCCATAACCGTCCCCTCATAAGCCGACCTCCATTGGTTACCCCTTTTAACCCAAAACAACCTTATTTCTAGAGGTTGGGACTTGGAAGGAAAAGGTTGGCAAACATTGGGAGCAAGAAAGTTGATGAGAAAGAGTGAGATCTCAAAAATATAGCGCATCTTCAGAGAGCCAATTCTAGCAAGAACTCACATCCAAAGAAGGAGATTGAACATCTTCTCCTACACAGCCATCCCAGCCACATTTGGATCTACCCAAGCAAAAGAGGAGTGTGCATGCAGCCCATGCAGAAGCTTTTCTCCAGTTGGTGATCACTTGCAGCCTCTAAAACTCATCATCAACACCTCCATCCTTCACACATAGACTTCCAGAAATGACATCCAAGTAAGTATAATATCATACTTCCCTGGTTAATTCATTTCATCATTGTTTTACCACTTATTGTCCATCTTGCTCCTTATTGACCATCTCCAATGTGTTGTACCTTCATAGACCCATCAAAACCTCATAAAAACCTACCCTTGTCACCTAATACCTCCTCCCAACCAACTAAATCCTTTGTGCAATCACAAAGGGGACCAAAACCTCATTCTATGACATTCCCGAGATCACACATAGAACGGCACCCGGTTGTACCTAACCACGATCGGTCACCCCGACCGATGGCGATCTCTGTGCTTTCCCACACTGACCTTAAGTAGAGGCTAATCCACCCCATTGTACCTTACCCTCACTCACCTGATACCTACCCAACACCTTCATCAGACCTACAGAACTCATAACCAACCCTTTGACCTATGGATTCTATTCTAGCCTAGCCTATTAGATTAGATCTGTTTCTTATTGTGTTTTAAGTGAGATACATAAATCATTTTAAATAACAATAGGATTTTACTTTGTTTTTAGCATTAATTTGTTTAAAATAGTGGATTGACAGCCTTCTAGGAAGTGCCATACATCCCAAATCTAGCTCATGTTAGGCAGTTCACTACCCATATTGTTTAATACTTTCTAGTGGTCTTGCTTTCATTATAGGTAGTTCCTCCTAGCCAAAAGGAAGCTCTCATGGTTAGTTGTGGATTCAGAAGTCATACATGTGCACCAACCCATCAACCGAAATTTGAATAGGTATTCCTCCTATGCCCGTTACCCTATCTGTTTGGCCAACCATTCAAAAGGAACAATTTAAGAAAAAGGTGAAACATTATGACACACCGGTGGGACCCATTCGGGGTTCCTTGCATTTTATTAATTCCTAGGAAAAAATTGTGTTTTTTTCCCTACTAAAAGCTTACACACTAATTTTCTTCCTGGTAATCCACTCCTTCTTTCTATTTGCTCTAAAGGAAACTTTTCTTTTGGTGTATTTAAAAAGAATCATTTCTTCATGTTTTCTACATTTTAGTGAAAGAGCATCCCTCTTCCTTTTCATCTATTTTTGTCATCGAATATCATAATTTCAATATGGGTTTAAAATAAGTGCATTTCATTCTGATTTTCTGCATTATCTCACATTAAATGAGGGCAACCTATATGCTTTGGAAGTCATTGTCGGTGATGGTTGACAAATGAATCATAGAAAAGCACTTCTATCCTTTTCTCTTTCTTTGAGTCTTACCAAACCACACAAAAATTAAAATACATACATTCTTAAACAACATCTTACCTAGAAGAAGTTGTAGGTGATCACACGATCACGGCATAGTGGGCACCCATCTCGCTACTCTATCGAGTCATACTTCAGAGCGTAGCCCACCCCCACCATAACAAACCGAAACCTCACCCTTTAGATATCCTTCTTTGTAGGAAGCCATCCTCACCAAAAAATCTACTTCAAAATTCATGTGTCAGTCCCTAAATAACATAAGCTGAACAAACGTAATAGAATAGGCACTCTAGGAACGTTCTTTCTTAGTGTTCTATTTGATTTGTGTTTTGAGGTGAGAGCTTTCGATCATTATTTTTGTATTTCCTTACACACTCCCCATCATAGCTAGTGTATTCCGGCTCCACCTGAGTGTTCCTGGGCCATATCACCATCATTCCCAGAATTCTGGGTTTGATTCCACTTCAAATTCTAATTCACAACCACTTTTTCTTATCACTATTTCAGTTTCACAGTGACCGCCATCGGTTACGCTCAACCGACATTGGTTCCAGGTCCTTTTGCTAACCTATTCAAAAGGATAGTTTTCACTTCACTTTTCTCCATTTCCCATAGTCTTTGTTACTATCACCTTTTCCATTGACATTTTACATATCCCCAGATTTGACATACTTGTCGATTCTACCTTCTACCTCACTGATCGCTCACTACCTATTTCCCACAGTAACCGGTAGTGGTTACCCCTGACCGACGTTAGTTTTCCCTAACCGACATCGATTTACCCTATTTCACATTCCACTCACCATTTGTTACTTCATCCATTTTTTTATATAACCAGATTTACCTGTTCCTACTATTCTCTATATTATTTACAGAGAAACAACCCCACCTGATCAATACCGGTTCACATGGTATTGACCCGAAGATAAGTGAACGACCTTGTGTTCCACGCCGCCGCCGCCTACTCCTACCTATTCCTTCACCACCATCTATTCTATCACTAGACATGGATCTCGTCTAGCCTACTAATATCACTACTAGAGACAAGGAGTTTTCACGACTCCTTGACCAAAACCCCGTTGCCTTGCGGCTTTACCTCTCCCATTCATCCACTCGAGATTCCTCGGAGTCGGTTAATATACGACATGCCTCTATCTATCCCCCGACACTTGTACCCACTTCTACCTCAACCCCATCTCGCTCTGTGTTGCACTGCTTCCACTCTACCCCTAGTCATTTCGCAGTTAGGTCCTATACCCGCTATGACTGCCACGTCTGTTACCCTTGTAGCATCCATTACATCTACCATACCCTCGGTGACTACCCCAAATACAACTTCATCTACCCCTCATGTCTCATACATACTGTAGCTACATTCCCACCTCTAGTGTCGGTGACCCCTACCCCATTTTAGAATGTAGTTCTTTCCATTCCACAATCACTAGCCCCTATTGCCACTAGGGTTACCACAACCCTTCCTCCCCTATATACATACTACCAACAACCACCTATTTTATCTATTGTTCATTCTAGGTACGTGTACCCTATTTCATTGCCTTCTTCTTCACCACCTTACATGGTAGCCCCACATACTAGAATGTCACACCCACTATACACCCAAAATCAACCTCCTCACACTATAGGAGGCATCCAATCATCACAACCCACCAATGACCTAATTAGATTGATGATGGATAAGATGCAAACACTCTTGGAGGCATCGGTTTCGGCTCTGTAACACTCTCACTTATGATGAGATTTTCAATGATCCTATTCACCCATCCATTCCCATCCGTTCATACCTGTGTGCATTGGGAAATGCCTAAATTTAACCGCTTAATAGTAAGGAAGACCCAAAACAACATTTACACCCGTTTAAATATGGAATTTATTTGATTGCTCATGATGATGCCTTACTTTGGAGAACTTTTCCCATGTCCCTCACTGGACCAACATTAGATTGGTATAGTGGGTTACCCAAACACTCCATATTTTCATTCAATCAGGTAGCCCAAGATTTCTTAGATCATTTCTCTATCAATATCACCAAGAAGGTTACCATGACCGATCTATATTCCACTCGTCAATACGAGGATGAATATATCGTTGATTTTGTCACTCACCGCGCAACCACGAGCAATCAACTTACCTTTCAACTTCTTTTAGAACATTCGATGAGGCATTTACTTGTGGCATGAAAGTTATAAATTCAGGCTATTGAAGAGAAGAAAATCCAATTACGAAATAAGAATTCAAAATTCAAGTCGATCAAAACCTCTTCTTCTTCTAAACCACCAACCAATTATTCAAAGGCTAAAGTTACCACTAACGCAGCGGTGGTACTCAAGGCCATCCCATCTCATTCATCCAATCAAGCCACACCCTCATCTAATCTATCACCCGTCAGGATTTTGATTCGACAAGAGTAGTGAAAATATACCCCAATTGGGAAACCTTACTCTTCTATTTTAGAAAAGTTGATCAAAGCTGGCGCCATCACCCTTCCATCCATAAAACCACACACTGGTTTTGATCTTGCTCGCCCCATGCCCGCATGGTATGAGGAACAATATTTCTGTAACTATCACATGTAAAGGGTCATAGTGACAATGGCAATCGCATCACTTTTAAGAATATTATCCAAAAATGCTCAAGAAAGGTGAGTTGACTATGGATAATCCCAATGCCACCCCTAATCAAAATCTAGAAATCTTTAAAAATATTTCCCAATCATGCCCCTTCATCCAATCAAATAGGTGAGACATCCACTCATGATACCCATACTCGTGAGGTTCATGCGATCTTTAATGAGGTACAATCGCATCTCAATTACCTCACATCCCTTTCATAGTAGAAATCATATCCCAAAACCCTCCTTCCACGTCTAACATAACCATCACTTTGTTCCTTCACCAATAGAGGAACACCCTTCATCTCCTACAGAGAGGAGTCTTCTATTGACATTGAGATCATCTCTCCCCTAGCTTCTCCACTCACTAGAACCTCAACGAACCTTTACTCGCCATAATTCCTCCACCCATAGAGGAGCTCCCGTCATCTCCTCCACCCATCATAGACCCAATAGAGATACCTTTATCTCGTGGAAAACATTCTCCATCCACTACCCAACATCCAATAGACCTACTTTCAGCTCTCTTACCCACAAAAGTTGAAGTTGGCTGATTCCCCATCTCCAAGATTCATTTTATGGGAATTCCCATGAGGTCCTCACTAACTCCACCCACAAATGTGCCATTCTCATGTTTGGCTGATCACTTAGAGTATGTGGATAGAGCCTTGTTATGGGGGTGCCTCTTACTCCCTGTCTCAACACAAATGCAGAAATCCCTTGATGACACCTCCACCATCTACCCAGGCACACTTCCACCCATCAAACCACATACAACCACTGTTGTTGCAACCCCTTCCATGATATCTATTAGCACCCACACCACATCTTTACCCATAACCCGACCTATGCCTAAACCTAAACCCATACCTACAACATTTACCTCCACTAAACCTATTACCACTTTAGGGGTCACCCCAACCACTAGCCTTACCCATCTACCTATTAAACAAGATTTAGCTACATCCTCCAACGTTAAAACCACACCTACTCTGACACCCAAACTAAATAAACAAACTCATCAACCTCATACCCCTAGCACATCAATCACACCCACACATGTCCCATTTGCCTTCGGACCTCACCGCCCAACAAGGTTAAACACCCCTCACCCACCATAACCCCATAACCCAACCACCCATTATGACCTCAAAATTTCTAACCTTCCCAGGCACACAACATAACTCATACCCACACTTGTAGCCTCTTTACCACCAATACCTCTGATACCTTCAGCCATTGCTTCACTACCTACTACACTTCAGTCATTGTCCCTCACACCCCAAGCACGACCCGCGTCATCTACCTTCATAGCACCCCCATTATCCCCATGGGTAACTTGCCCTCTTCCTCCATCTACTTTCCCTCATAGACCTCATATGCCCACATCACCTTTACCCAAGAAGGTGCACCCCAAAAACAAAACCCCATTGCCACACAACAAGGTAATCAAAACAAAACCACACCCTCCTACCCATTCATCTACTATACCCCTACCCAAATGAACCCGACGATAGTTCAAACCACACCGGTACCTAAATCCATAGCTTGAAACCTTCCTAAAAATCCACAAACAATTACTCCGACAACCAACCACACCTACACCCAAGCTGCGTTCACTTCCCTTTGTGATCCACTAACAGGTCTTATGCCAAAATTTTAAACAACCTCCTCGAGACTTCATTATCACATTACCACCACTCGACCTTCGACCCCCTCAAACCCAAGCCAAAAGGGTTTGATGATACCAAACATTTTACATACCATCATGTCTCGGGGCATGATGTGGAGAATTTTAAGGCCTTGAAAACTATCCTTATCCAATTGTGTCCACCTGAAACCAACTTTGATGACGATGACCTTCTTGACAAGGACCCTGCTCCACCTACACCCCCTCTCACATTATCCACTCAACAACCACAACCTCCACCCTCACAACTCCCAAAACCACACAAAAATTTGAAATTAACATGGTTCACATCAGAGAGCTTGCCACACCACCACCCAAATGTCACTGCACCCAACTGACCTCACAGGGATTTTCTCCTCCCATAGGTTTTTTCCCTTCATGTCATTATACCACTTACCCTACACCCTCTCCATTTGAAAAATTCCCTCAAATCAACATGGTACATGTCACTACACATGCGCAGAAGGGTAAAGAAAAGGTAGTTGACCCACCAACCAATCCTATACCTAACATACCATCTGCACCCATACCTAAGATAACTATCCACGGCCCCACATACCCCATTTCTAATGGTGTCACACATCGCACCATGCTCAAAAAATTACACCAATCTCCACTCAAAATGTCCCTATATGACCTCATCCAAACCTCGAAATCCCATCGGCAAGCCCTCATGGAGATTCTTCAATCTATCGAGGTTTTACCCAATGACCCTACACCCTGTAGCCTCCATTATCACACCCCATCATGTAGCATCCCTCACCAAATTACCACCTTCATCTTCACCTCACCTTGTTAACCAAGTGGCCTCCCTTAGCTTCTCAGAGGAGGAGATTGTGCCATACCAAAACAAGGACCCGGACCCAGCCCTCTTCATCTCTATTCACATTGATGACATACGGTACGCCATGTGATGATTGATGGTGGCGCTAGCATTAACATCATTTCATCCCATGAATTTTCTCAAATGCGCATACCTAAAAATTACATGCACAAACATCCAATCATGTTGCGTTCATTCAATGATGCTATCACCTCCACACTAGGCACTTTCATCCTTTACATTCATGTGGGCCCTCGCACTGCTCCAAAATTGTTTTATGTTTTGGAGGGGGAATTCCAATATAACTTGTTGCTTGGTAGACCCTAGATCCATTGCATGGTTTCCATTCCTTCCACTTTGCATCGTTGTGTAAAGTTTGAACATGAAGAACACACTTATACCGTTCCGGTGACCCATCACCTTTCAAAACATGCAACATGCTTTACCGACCTAATGATGTACTCACACTTGTCACACCATCTACCTATATAGCTACTACTTTGCTTCACCTACACCTCCACCTACTAGTACGGTCGCTACCTCAACCACACATACCTCCTCTATTCCTACAACCATGTTAGCTCCTAATCTATTAACACCACCTCCAAATCAACCTCGACACATCATCCATACTAGCTACCCACATACCAACCACTCGATCCTTGGAGGGTGTTTTTCAATGCCTCACTGGGGGAGTACCGCCTTATATAGTATCAACACATTCCTTACTCTACATGAGTATGGAAGCCTTCACCAACACCCTTGTTATGATTACCGTATCAAAGCAAGCCTCCTTTATGGTCCTCCTCATCTTCATACTAGTCTCACCTATGGGGGACTTGATACTACTACATACACACCTGAACCACCATCATAACCCCGCCCATTTTCCACTAACTTCCAATCACTTACCAACTACCGTTTCGCCCACACCTTCCAACACCACTGTGCATGGAAGGGTTTTGGTTTTGGCTTCTATGAGCAAGGCTGCCATTTAGCTATTCCATGTACCACCCACAAACACAATGACCATAGTGGTATCGGCTTCCCCAAACCTCCTACCAAACAAACCCGCATCGAACTCATTGTAGACCCTAGCCCTTCTCCACCTTCATCACCACCCTCACTAACGAAGTTTATGGACCCTAAATCTATCCCTCCTAACTTTTTTTTTCATAAACACCATTTACTTGGGGCCTCTAACTTATCAACGTGAAGGCAAGGCCCCTTTCATTCTCCCATTCCTATATCCTGATATGATCGATGGCGACACAACAACCATTAACATCGTTCAATGTCAAGATGATGAATCCATACTCACCTACCTTGGTGCAGAAGACTCATATATTCATTGGTCATTACCATCTCGAGATGTAAACCATGTTGAATGAATCTTCTATTGAAATCAACATTCATACTCAGGACAACCTGCACATCCTAAAGATCAGAAAATCTTTAGATGCTACTGAACAGGAAGCCATCAATTCTTTTCTCCAAGAGCATAAGAACACTTTCGCATGGTCTTATGCAAACATTCTTGATATTGACCCCACCATAGCAGTCCACAATATTGTAACCATTCCTAATGCCAAACCTATCAAACAAAAGCTAAGGAAGATGCACCCTCGCATTGCCCTTCTCGTCAAAGAAGAACTTCAGCGTCTTCTTTCCATTTCTTTCATCTTACCCATTGATTATCCCCAATGGATTTCTAACATCGTCCCTATCACTAAGGTGATAGGGGAATTCATATTTGCATAGAATTCCATGACCTCAACCTTGCCTACTTGAAAGATGACTTTCCCTTACCTAGTATTGATCAACTGGTAGACCTTACCATGGGTCATGAAATGCTCTCACTCATGGATGATTTTTTGGGTTATAACAAAATTTTGCTTTCCTCAAAAGATCGGTAAAAGACCACATTCATTACCCCTTGGGGACCTTCTACTATAGAGTCATGCCTTTTGGCCTTAAAAATGTTGGTGCTACATATCAGCATGTTATGACTTACATATTCCATGATATCATGCATCACATATTGGAATATTACGTGGATGATCTCTTGGCTAAATATAAATGTCGTGCCAAGCACCTCGCTATCCTCAAAACCATCTTTGATCACCTTATTAAATATTATTTCGCCTTCAACCTAAAAAGTGTGTCTTCAAAGTTCTCTCAGGAAAGTTCTTAGCATTTATCATTTCCTTACGTTGTATAAAAGTTGACCTAGCTAAAGTCAAGGCCATTCTGGAAATGCCTCCACCCACTAACCTTAAACAACTTCGTAGCCTACAAGGTAAATTGTAGTCCATTCGCTGATTTATTTCCCAATTATCGGATCGGTGTCAACCATTTCATCATCTGCTTAGGAAGGATGTCTCCTTTAAATGGGATGATGACTGTCACAAAGCTTTTGAGGCCTTAAAACAATACCTTCTCCAACCACCTGTCCTTATCCCACCTAAAGATGACCAACCTTTTTACCTATACATATCAGCTACTAATCATTCCTTGGGAGCCATGCTCGCTCATCGTGATGAACAACATAGGGAGCAAGTGGTTTATTATATAAGCTGTACCCTTCTGGACTATGAAACCCAATACACTCTGTTAGTATCCAGATTTAATCTCCTTCACAACTTAAACAACATCATGAACTTGCAAAAGACACTCAAGGACAGATAAATGGTTTGTATGTCATTTGTAGATAAGGAGCACACCTATCTCGCTTGTTTGCATTCAATATTTGAGGGAGTGAATAACACCTTCAAAAGGGTTTTCATCTAACCCTAACTGCTTTAGATTGTGCCTATCAACAAAGGAAAGAGAACCTATATTGCAGCCCTTATATGGTAAAGGAGATTGGAGATATCCTTATGTTTTGCATATGGTATGGAAGAGGCCTTGTGAAAAAATGATCAAGCATCCATTATCCAAACTCAAAGGAGTTATCACTACTAAATGATGGAAATGTTCTCAAAATAAAGCTAGGGATGCTAAATACATGATAAAACCCTGATATGCTTTTTACATTTTTGTGGAAGGATTGTATTCTTTTGTTGACACATAGTGCAATGCAGGGGTGGTATTGGTAGGATGAATTATTTTGAATGAAATTTTGTGGGGAGGTGTTATAGACAAGACTAGATGGAAATTACCAACTTCTTTGAGAACCTTTGTAAGAAATTTGTAACACCTACACAACAAGAATAATTCCAGAGGTTTTAAATGCTCCTTCAACCAGGATATATGCACAAATGGAGTCCCGGATCTGCACTCTTCCACACAACCTTTGATAACCTACCACAAAATCTTGAAGTAAAATACCAACAAAGTATCCAGAATCCTGTTTAATCGTGACCTAAGGTGCACCCACATGTTTACAAACAATATCATTATTCAGGGACAGTAAAATGATTTTAAATATGTTTATCTTCTATCAGATGAAAGATCTTCTAAATATAAGATTGCAAATGCCATTAAACCATCAACAAGAAATGAGACCCTATATGATCAAAGAGATTCTAAACACAATATTGCAACATGAGCAAGAAACATAAACTGAAAACATTCTGAAACATAAGTATATGCAAACTTTGCCAAGAGAATGAACCAGATAATCCAGAAAATGATCAGATACATCGATGGCGGAAATTCATGAGAACAATCTCGAGCACATGATGGCTTTACAACTAAAACCAACTCAACATGATGAAATCTGATACAAAAATGGAATTGAAAATGGCTCTCAGGCGGTTTTCTCTAGAGAAATGGATTTCTTCCAACCTTTTTGCTTGAAAATTCGAGTCTTTTTTTTCTGTTTCCCCCATACCTTTACAAATAATTGAAAAATACATTTTATACCTCATGCCAGCTTGGATCCTTGCTTCCCAAGCAAAGAATATACTTAGGGATCAAATTTGTTTACAAAAACCCCATCCTTTCATGAAAATGACATCAAACTGTAAAACAACTCGCATAATGCCAGGGATGCACAAATATTTTAAAATATTGCATGAATTTGGATCCTTATCCATCCTAAGGTCACATTTTTGGAATTCAGACATGTCAACATGCATTTGCAATCATTTTCCACCTTTTACTTCATCATTTTTCACCTCTGCATCTTTAATTTTTTACCTTTCACATTTTTACACGGGCCTGATAAAAATTTCATCAAAAACACCATAGGGCACCGAATTATGTCATAAAAGTGATGCCATTGCACTTAGAAGGCCGAGGGGATGCAAAATCATATAAAATTTCATGCATTTTCATGAAGAAACGTGATTTCCAAGCTCCTTGGAGCTCCCATGGTGTCCCAAAACGGAAATGCACAGTAACCATCGATCAAAAAATCAACTTTAAATTTCCACCCTCCATGTGGCCGATTAGATCCCTAGATATTCCCTTTTTGCCTTTGGATAAGGTGGACACGTGTCTAAAAACCAATGGCGCAAGCCCCTTCTTTAAAATTTACATTTGTAACCTTTTATACGCTTTGGAAAATTTTGAAATTTTTCCCGCTTACCCTGGACTCTGCCACGTGTCCACATGTGGGCCCCAACAAAAGCGGGGTCCAATTTGATGAATTTTCCCCTTTTTTGAGAAAAGGAAATTTTTCTAGAAATTCTCTGCAGGCCCGAACACCCACTCACTCCCTGCCACATGCCGCCTTCCCATTCGCTATGGAGTCGACCCTTCCATTTTTCCCTCAACCCTCCGTGAGCACTAAAACCTTTTGCGGGCCCACGCTCCCCTTTTTGCCTTTTGTAAAATGCCATGTGTCACCCCCTAATTGGCTGTGGGGGACACCTCCAAATTTTCCATGGGTCAATTTTTTACTTTGAGATTTTTTGCCAAAATTTGTAAACTTTTCCATTTTCTCTCCGTGCTCCAAACCTCCACCAAATTTTGGACACATGCCCTCCTCCAATTCGACATGGGCCTTTGGGAAATTTTTTTCTTTGTAACTTTGAGCCCAAAAACAATATTTTTTTTGAAGTTCCCGCTGCTCCGTTTGACCTTCCTGGACATGTGTCCACTTTTCATTGGAGGCGGGCCCTCGGGTCAAAATTTTCCCATGACATCTTGAGCCAAAAATTTCTCCAACTCCCCCACCATCCGCATGCTCTTCCTGCCACATGTCACCTTCCCATTCATTGCAGGCCTTTGGGTAAAAAATTGATTTTGAGACATATGCAAAAATGAAGGAAAAATTTCTAAGTGACCTCCGCTTACCCGCCCATCCTCCAACCAATCAAATTGTGCCACATAGGCACTTCACATAGTAAATGGAACCGCGGATAATTTTTTTTTCCCTTTGTCAAAATTTCAAAAGCAACGAGTTAGAAATGTTTTTGCAAAAATCCATGGCAATAGGAACTGCCACATCACCAATCAATTGCGATGATGAATTTGATGGGAAGATGATGCCCGTATGACCGCCGAAATGTCAAAAATTCAAATGATGCCCAAAAAATCAATTTTTTTACAAGGAATGTAGATTTCTCAATTTTAAATCAAGTGAAACATGATTTTACATTGTTTTTGACCTAGGGACTATGATTTTAACCTCGAATAACCTAGATTTGATCCATTTTGAGTTTTTTCGCGATTTGGGCAAGGAAAAAATGACCCAGCCTAAAAACAAGAAGAAATTAAGGCACAACAAGAGGGGAACTTGGAAATTGTTTCAAATTAGGGATAAATAACCACATAATGAGAATCTTGAAGGCATTCAACTGGGTAAAATGAATTACGGTCACCAACTCGAGCAAATGAAATGTTTTCTCGAGAAAAGCTGAACATGGAAATTAGGGAAAATTGTGCAAACTCGGGAATTTGCACCAACATTGGCCCTCGCAGGGATGGGCACTCCCAATGAGTGCCACAAGATCACAACGTAGACCAAGTGCCAAAAATCCATTGGGAAAGGAGTCAAAAATGCAGAGCAGCCCAAAAAACCAGAATTTTCACCAAAAATGGACCAAGAAAACTAGACCAACCATGGTTGCCAAGGACAAAAGGGAAAACCACGAGCCAACAACAGCAAAAGACAAAACAAAAACAAGGACTATACAAAATGTACAACTTGTGCATACCTCATATGGGGATTTAATCCAAGAAGTGTTTTAAATGTTTGCCATTAACAGGAAGCTCCAGCAAATCCCCATCTAGATCCTTGAGAAAAAATGTATTTTCTCCAATCCTGATATCAATGGCATAAGGGCCCATCCATAGAGCATCAAACTTGCCATGCTTGCCCTTGTCTTCATGCCTACTATCCCATAGAAAAACTAGATCTCCAACATTGAAGGCTCTAGGAGTGACCTTCTTATCAAATAACCTCTTCAATTTCTCTCTAAATTTGATATGCCTTTGATGAGAAGCTCTTCTTTCTTCATCCAACTCAATGATCTGATTGATTCTTGATTCATATGGGCCATGTTCTTGATCTTCCAACTATTGGGCAAACTGAAAAGTGGATAATTGTAGGTGTAAGGGTAGCAAAGCCTAAGTTCCATACACCAATTCAAACGGGCTCTTACCAGTTGCTCTTTTAGGAGTTATTCTATCAGCCCAAACTATAAATTTCAATTGCTCTCCCCACTTCTTCTTGTTGATTTCCAAGGTCCTTCTAATGATCTTGAGAAAGTTCTTGTTACTGGATTCAATTTTTCCATTTCCTTGTGGATTTTAGTTTGAAGAATTAGTAAGATTTATCCCATATTCATTGCAGATTGCCATCAAAGGCTTGACTCTAAAACACATGGCATTATCGGATATAATCTTAAGCTCGGGACTCCAAATCTGCATATGATATGATTCAACAAGAAATTGATTACCACTTGGTGTGTTTCCTTTCTAGATGGAATTTCTTCAACCCACTTTGTAAATTAGTCAATATCTACAAGGATCTATTTATGAGCAACACTAGAAGGATATGAAATCTCACCAATGAAGTCCATCCCCCATTGTTTGAAAGGAGCTTCGATTGACACAGTGCCGCAAAGGAAGGGAGCACAAAACTTTCGATCTTCCAAAGAAATGTTGGCAACTATCACACTTTCTAACCAAATGGGTTGCATCTTTAAAAGTGTTGGCCACTAATAACAAGCCCTCAAAATCTTATGTGCTATAACCCTACCAGCAAAATTTCCTCCACAAACTCCCCCATGGAAATCAACAATCAACTTGGGAGCTTAATCTTAAGTTATGCACTTCAAGAGGACACCTTCAGGGTTCTTCTAAGCTAGCCCAAGGTTTGTTATGATATATTTATGAGAAGCCACTTGAGGGCCCTTTTCTAATTTTTATTCAAGTTACTAGGACAGACATGAGTGTCCGAGGTAGAAAATCACATCTTTATACCACTCAAAATTTACCAACTTGTCAAGAACATCTACCCTTTCTTCCTCTAGCTGATTCACTTCTACATTTTGTAAATTTCTCTCAGCCATGAGCTTGGAAAGACCCAAACCTCTTAATAGCTTTGTTGTTTGGATATCCATATCATATTCTTGTAATTTGTTGACCCATCTACATCTCTTGCTTGATATCTCCATGTCTGATAGGATGTCTTTAACCATGGTGTGGGGGACATAAGGAACAACTTTTGAACTCAATATGTAAGACCTGAAAATATTTGTTGCTTTTACCAGTGAAAATGCTTGTTTTTCCATGATTGTATACTTCAACTCAGCGACTTGTATAGCCTTTCTAAAGAAGGAAATAGGCCTCTTAGCTCCATTCTCATCCTTTTGCAATAAAACTGAAGCAATAGTGAATTCAGAGGCAAAATAAAAGATTTGGAAAGGCCTCTTATAGTTTGGAGCTGCCAAAACAGGTGCATGCTTAAGTGCATCCTTTATTCCTTCAAAATCTTGAATGGTAGCCTCCTCCCACTTGATAAATTGATCCTTTCTTAGCATGCTTGTGATTGGAAGAGTTAGCTCAACAAAATTGGAAATAAACCTTCTAATAAAATTTATTTGGCCAAAGAAAGATTGGATACCTTTCTTGGTTCTTGGGATAGGCACCTTGTTGATTGCTTCTACTCTCTTAGGGTCTATCATAACACCTTCTTTGGACACAATATGTCCTAGCAACTTGGCCTTTTACATACCAAAATGAAACTTCTTTGGATTAAGGGAAATGCCATACTCTCCACATCTGATTAGCATCTTCTCTAAGTGTAGCAAATTGTATCCTCGCCGCCTTGAAAAAATAGTCACATAATGTTGGTAAACTACAATAAAGTCATTGATATAACTAGCAAAGGAAACATCCATTTCCTTTGAAAATTAGCACCAACATTCATCAATCCAAAAGTGATCCTTAAAAAACATAAGTCCCCCAAGGAGTAGTGAAGGTTGTCTTAAGTCTTTCGATTCCTTGACAACTACTTGATTGTATCGGAAGAAACCATCAAAGTAGAAATCATCTCTCGACCACTGTTACAAGTTGCAACATATTCTCCATGTTTAGAAAAGGGTAGTTGTCCTTCATAAATGCTTTTTTAGATTCCTAAAATCCACACAAATTCTTATATCACCAATCTTCTTTCCAACTCGGCACAAGGATTGCCACCCAAGATGAGTATCTAGTAGGCTGAATGATACCACCATCTCTCAATTTCTTCAACTCTTCTTGCATTTTCATGGAAATAAGTGGGTTAATAGGCCTTTGTTTTTGTCTAAATGGCTTGGTTTTTTCCTCAAGAGGAATCTCATGTTGGAACAAGTCTTCTCTATATGCCTTCAGTTTTGAATAAGACCAAGCAAGGCAGTTTTGATATTTCTTTAAAAGTAAGGCATAGGAATGTTTTTCTTCTTTGCTTAAATTGCTGCCCAGCGAAATCTTCCTTGGTTTATCCCTGGCTCCCAAGTTGTGCTCTTCCACTTCCCTTAAAGCAAACATCTTTCTATTTATGATGCAATCAACATTGTTAAAATTTTCCTCAAGTGCAATAAGACTTTTAGGAATGGTATTTGTTTTTAATTGGATAACATCCTAGTAAAATAAAGTTTCTCTCCTTCATTCATGCATACCATTGGCTCCCAATCAATGTTCGACTGTAAAATCACCTTGGCATTGTAAGAATCTCAATACTTGGGCATCATTATAAAAATCTGCCAATGTTTCACATTATCCAGACAACCGGCCTTGTTAGCGTGTCATGTTATATTCACAAAATGGAGAAACGGTAAAATTGTCAAATCTAGAGCCAAGTACATCCAAATGATCAGTAGCATCATTGAGACTTCTATCATGGTAAACAATATTAAAGGAATCAAACATTTCAATCAAGTCCCAAACAATATGCTTATATTGTTTCATATGCTGATTTTTGTGGCATACAACTTCCTTACTTGCTTGACAACTAGATCTGAATATCCCTTGAAACAATATCCTTCACTCCATACTTCCATGCAATTCTTAACCCCAACAAAAATGCTTCATACTCAGCAACATTATTAGTGCATTCAAATTTAAGTTTGAAGGAAAAAGAAACTCTTCCAAACTAGGAGAAAGCAAAACTACACCAACACCATTTCCAACTTTGGAGCAAGCTCCATCAAATAGAAAGATCCAAGGAGAACCTATCATATCAAGGCATTCTGATTTATCCATCTTGTTCTCTTTTCCATCAAAAAACCAATGAAGTTGTCAACATCCACATAAGCAAACAACACTTCATAAGAAGCATTTTTGGGATCTTCAATCAAGTGCAACATCTTCTTTTCACCATAGAGTTTGACAAGGCTGCTCTTAATGGGAATGGTGGAAAAGACATTTTCAATTGAACACTACCACCAACACTTGCAGCCCATTTTTTTGACAAAAGCATACCCCATTTGGCAGGGGCAATCAACAATTACAACATCAAGTTTTAAATTCTTACCTGGATATGCTGCAAGTTGCACTACTAAACTCTTCAAACAACCAACAACCAGAACTTCCTTGAATCCATGGCTATATATTTCCGATATGTTTCTTTTACTTTGATGTCCAACTCATTCATGAATTCTATAGGCATGACATTACATGATACACCGAATCAAACATACAATTGCGAAGCAAGCTATCTTTTATGAGAAAAGTTGTGAAAAATGGATCAACATTCAATTTGGAATAAACCAAGGATGTCCCCAAATATACTTCAGGTGCCTCTCCAAGATCTTCCATTGGTGGTGGTGTTTCAAGGTCAGCACTATTTTGAAGAGGAGTCTCAACAACATTTACATTTCTGCTTGGGGTAATCTTTTCTTCTTTCAATCCCAAGTACTCGAATGCTCTCTTCTTATGCTCAGGTATTCTAAGCAACTCAATGATGGGAACATTCAATTTAATTTGGCTCAATACTTGGGCAATATCATATGGAACATTATTTGGCAAAACAACATTGGAAGGGAAACAAGAAGGTTCATCAAATGGAGAAGTATTCTTGGCAGCCTGGGCATGAAGAGGATTGATATTTTTGCATGGGATAGTAGGGTTCTTGGCAATTGTTTCTTTTCTAGGATTGTCTTTGGGAATTCTTGTGAGCAAGGGTGTCTTTGGCTTGGCTTGAGGACCAGCTCCTCTAACAAATTTACTTCTAGTATTGTACTCTTTCTCTTGACCAACCACAACATTCATTAACAATTGTTTATCTTCCTCCGAAGGGATGCCACCATCATAATTTTTGATCATTAAAGCCCTCGGATATACAAAGTCATTATTAGGAATTTCAATGGCTTGAACAACATCAACCTCATGAGTTTGATAGAAGGAAAGAATTGGTACCCTCTTTATACAATCCCAAAAGGTTTCAACAGTCCTTGCACTTATCACATCTGTTGATGTTGCTGGTTGTTGTGAGCCCGAAGAGCTGCCCATCATATAAATGTCATCATCCATTTCATCTTCATTATCATCTTCAATAACTTGCTGGTCCATTTTACATGGAGGATGAGGAAGAAAACATCTATCACACAAATCCATATCAGCAATTTCTTGAACAACAACAACCCTTACAGTTAGAGGGTCAGGCACCACTCTATTTTCACGTGCTTGGGGTTTTCTGTTTGCAGATCCAATAGGCCCTTTACCTCTATCATCTTGTCTTTGATCACCCCTAGGATGATTGCCAAATCTATCATGGTTTTGAGTTCTTTGCTGTCCTTGTGAACTTTTCCCAATTGCATTCTCAGCCCGGATAATTTGTAAGAAATTTCTTTGATAGCCCCTGCCAAAGTCTTGACAACATCTTCTAAATCAACACCCTTGCTAGCATAAGGCTTCTCCGGGTTTATCAGCTTCAAACCATCCCTCTTAAGTGCTTTACCAATAGCTTTAATATTATTTTCAATTTGAAGTGCCATGGTGAAAGCTTGCCTCAAGTTTGTAGGGTTTTGCCTCTCAAGTAATAGGCTGCCTTTTTATCAAATGCATCTACATATTTTATCAAGAAAGATTCATCACAAGGCCTCAAAATGACAGAAACCTTCTCAATGTTTTATTAAATATTGTATTGAAGTCATGGACTATATCATTTGGGTTCTTCTTGATATTTTAAAATTGAGATAAAAGAAATATAGGATCATTCCTGTCACCATATTGCAACCTAAATACATTTTTCATCTCAATCCATGAATCAATAGGGTTATCGGTAGAGCCTTGTACCAGTCCCTAACATCTTCTTCGAGTGTATAGATAAACAATTTGATATACAAATCCTTAAATTCTATCTCAAAATATTCCATCATATTATCAAACAGCTTTGAGATGCTTTGATCACCCCGGTAATGGCATTGTTACCTTGGAAGTTTCGTAACCTATTTCTCACATCATCTTGAGAAATAGCATGGAGTCGCCACTAAGGATTTCCACCTTAGTTGTGCAAGAAAGCACTAAAATATTCTATCAAATGTATGATACTATTGAAAACTTGAAAGGTTATACAAATAAGATCTTCTTCTTCTTAATCAACCAAAAACTATGCATCCAAATTATATAAACTTCTAGTAAATGAGAAGAACAGTTTGAGCTTTGAAACTTTTACCCAAAACATGCGGACACTGAAGTATAAAATGTTATCCCAAGAATGTAATAGCACAAATACTTGATTACACAAATGCTCAAACCTTTCAAACACTTCAAAAGCACCAAGAAATTCCTAGAAGTCCTTGGCAACGGTGCCACTTAGGTGTTGGTATCCAGATTTAATCTCCTTCACAACTTGAACAACATCATGAACTTGCACAAGACTCTCAAGGACAGATAGATGGTTTGTATGTCACTTATAGCTAGGGAGAACACCTATCTACTTGTTTGCATTCAAGATTTGAGGGAATGGATAACACCTTCAAAATGGTTTTGATCTAACCCTCACTGTTTTAGGTTGTGCTTATCAACCAAGGCAAGAGAACCTATATTGCAGCCCTTATATGGTAAAGGAGATGGAGATATCCTTGTGTTTTGCATATGGTATGGAAGAGGCCTTGCAAAAACATGATCAAGCATCCATTATCCAAACTCAAAGGAGTTGTAACTACTAAATGATGGAATTTTTCTCAAAACAAAGCTAGGGCTGCTAAAGACATGATAAAACCCTGATATGCTTTGTGCATTTTTGTGGAAGGATTGTATTCTTTTGTTGACACATAGTGCAATGTAGGGGTAGTATTGGTACGATGAATTATTTTGAATGAAATTTTGTGGGGAGGTGTTTTAGACAAGACTAGCCGGGAATTACCAACTTCCTTTAGAACCTTTGCAAGAAATTTCTAACACCTACACAACAAGAAAACTTCCGAGGTTTTAAATTCTCCTTTAACTAGGATATGTGCACAAATGGAGGCCCAAATCTACACTCTTCCACACAACATTTGATAACCTGCCACAAAATCTTGAAGTAAAATACCAACAAAGTATCTAGGAATCCCTATTTAATCATGACCTAAGGTGCACCCAAAGGTTTACAAATAGTCTCATTATTCAGGGACAGTAAAATGATTTTAAATCTATTTATCTTCTATCAGATGAAAGCTCTTCTAAATATAAGATTGCAAATGCCATTAAACCATCAACAAGAAATGAGACCCTATATGATCAAAGAGATTCTAAACACAAGATTGCAACATGAGCAAGAAACATAAACTGAAAACATTCTGAAACATAAGTATATGCAAACTTTGCCAAGAGAATAAACCAGATAATCTAGAAAATGATCAGATACATCAGCAGGGGAAAGTCATGAGAACAATCTCAGAGCTTGTTGATGGATTTACAACTGAAACCAACTCAACATGATGAAATCTGATACAAAAATGGAATTGAAAATGGCTCTCAGGCGGTTTTCTCTAGAGAAATGGATTTCTTCTAGCCTTTTTGCTTGAAAATTCTGAGTCTTTTTTTTTCTCATGTTTCCCCCCTTTAAAAATGCTTGAAAAATACATTTTATACCTCATGCCATCTTGGATCCTTGCTTCCCAAGCAAAGAATATACTTAGGGATCAAATTTGTTACAAAAAACCCCATCCTTTCATGAAAATGACATCAAACTATAAAACAGCTCGCATAATGCCAGGGATGCACAAATAGTTTAAAATATTGCATGAATTTGGATCCTTATCCATCCCAAGGTCACGTTTTTGGCATTCAGACATGCTAGCATGCATTTTCAATCATTTTCCACCTTTTACTTCATCATTTTTCACCTCTGCATCTTTAATTTTTTACCTTTCACATTCTTATGTGGGCCTGAGTAAAAATTTCATCAAAAACACCATAGGGCACTGAATTATCTCATAAAAATGATTTCATTGCACTCATAAGGCCGAGGGGATGTGAAATCATATAAAATTTCATGCATTTTGATGAAGAAACGTGATTTCCAAGATCCTTGGAGCTTCCATTGTGTCCCAAAAACTGAAATGCACAATGCAGATCACGTTGATCAAAAATCAAACTTTAAATTTCCGCCCTCCACATGGCCGATTAGGTCCCTTGATATTCCCTTTTTTCCTTTGGATAAGGTGGACACGTGTCCAAAAACCATTGGCGTGGGCCCCTTCTTTAAAATTTGCATTTGTAAGCTTTTATGCCCTTTAGAAAATTTTGAAAATTTTCCCCGCTTACCCCCTGGACCCGCCACGTGTCCACATGTAGGCCCCAACAAAAACTGGAGGCCAATTTGATGAATTTTACCACTTTTTTGAGAAAAGGATTTTTTTCAAAATTCTCCATGGGCCCGAACACTGCTCACTCCTCGCCACGTGTCACCTTCCCACTCGCTATGGAGCCGACCCTTCCATTTTTCCCTCAACCTCCGTGAGCACTAAAACCTTTGCGGCCTGCGCTCCCCTTTACGTCTTTTCTAAAATGCCACCATTCATCCCCTGATTGGGCATGGGGGACACCTCCAAATTTTCCATGGGTCAATTTTTGACTTTGAGATTTTTGCCAAAATTTTTAAACTTTTCCATTTTCTCTCCGCGCTCCAAACCTCCACAAAATTTTGGACACATGCGCTCCTCCAATTTGACATGGAACTTTTGGAAAAAAATTCTTTGTAACTTTGAGCCCCAAATTTTTTTTTTTTTTTTTTTCAAAGTTCCCACTACTCCGTTTGACCTTCTTGGACACATGTCCACTTTTCATTAGAGGTGGGCCCTTGGGTCAAAATTTTACCATGACATCTTGAGCCAAAAATTTTCTCCAACTCCCCCGCCGTCCACATGCTCTTCCTTCCATGTGTCACTGTCCCATTCGTTACATGGCCTTCAGTTAAAAAAAATTATTTTGAGACATTTGTAAAAATGAAGGCAAAATTTCTAAGTAACCTCCGCCACCCGCCGATCCTCCAACCAATCAAATTGTGCCAGTAGGCACTTCACTATAGCAAGTGGAGCTGCGGATAGATTTTTTTCCTTTTGTCAAAATTTCAAAAGTGAGGAGTTAGAAATGTTTTCCCGCAAATCCATGGCCAATAGGAACTGCCATGTCACCAATGATTTGCGACGATGAATTTGATTGGAAGATGACTCCTGTATGACCATCGAAATGTCAAAAATTCAAATAATGCCCCGTAAAGCAAATTTTTTTACAAGGAATGCAGATTTCTCAATTTTAAATCAAGTGAAACATGATTTTACATTGTTTTCAACCTGGGGAGTAGGATTTTAACCTCAAATAACTCGGATTCGATCCATTTCAAGTTTTTTCATGATTTGGGCAAGGAAAAATGACACAACCCAAAAATAAGAAGAAATTAAGGCACAACAAGAGGGGAACTTCGAAATTGTTTCAAATTAGGTAAAATAACCACATAATGAGCATCTTGAAGGCATTCAACTGGATAAAATGAATTGTAGGTCACCAACTCGAGAAAATGAAACGTTTTCTGAGCAAAACTGAACATGGAAATTAGGGAAAAGTGTGCAAACTAGAATTTTCACCAACATTTGCTCCTTCTTAGGAATGGGCACTCCCAAATGAGTGCCACAAGATCACAACGTAGACCAAGTGCCAAAAATCCATTGGGCAAGGAGTCAAAAATGTAGAGTAGCCCAAAAACCAGAATTTTCACCAAAAATGGACTCGAGAAAACCAGGACCAACCATGGTTGACAAGGACAAAAGGGAAACCACGAGCCAAGAATAGAAAAAGACAAAAAAAAAAAAAACAAGGACTATACAAAATGTACAACTTGTGCATACCTCATACGGGGATTTAATCCAAGAAGTGTTTTAAATGTATGCCATTAACAGTAGCTCCAAAGAAATCCCCATCTAGATCCTTGAGAAAAATGTATTTTCTCCAATCCACGATATCAATGGCATAAGGGCTCATCCATAGAGCATCAAACTTGTCATGCTTTCCTTTGTCTTCATGCCTACTATCCCATAGCAAAACAAGATCTCCAACATTGAAGGCTCTAAGAGTGACCTTATTATAAAAAAACGTCTTCAATTTCTCTCTAAATCTGATATGCCTTTGATGAGAAGCTCTTCTCTCTTCATCCAACTCAATGATCTGATTGATTCTTGATTCATATGGGCCATGTTCTTGATCTTCCAACTATTGGGAAAACTGAAAAGTGGATAATTGCAGGTGTAAGGGTAGAAAAGCCTGATTTCCATACACCAATTCAAACGAGCTCTTACTAGTTGCTCTTTTAGGAGTTATTCTATCAGCCCAAACTACAAATTTCAATTTCTCTCCCCACTTCTTCTTGTTGATTTCCAAGGTCCTTCTAATGATCTTGAGCAAGTTCTTGTTACTAGATTCAGCTTGTCCATTGCCTTATGGATTGTAGTTTGAAGAATAAGTCAGATTTATCCCATATTCATTGCACATTGCCATCAAAGGCTTGGCTCTAAAACACATGGCATTATTAGATACAATCTTAACTGGAACTCCAAATCTGCATATGATATGATTCAACAAGAAATCCATTACCACTTGGTGTGTTGCCTTTCTAGATGGAATTGCTTCAACCCACTTTGTGAAGTAGTCAGTAGCTACAAGGATCCATTTATGACTAGCACTAGAAGGATATGAAATCTCACCAATGAATTCCATTCCCCATTGTTTGAAAGGAGCCTCAATTGACACATGCTGCGCAAAGGAAGGGAGCCTCAAGCTTTCGGGCTTCCAGAGAAATGTTGGTAACTATCACACTTTCTAACCAGCTGGGTTGCATCTTTAAAAAGAGTTAGCCACCAATAACCAGCCCTCAAAATCTTATGTGTTATCACCCTACCAGAAAAATGTCCTCCATAAACTCCCCCATGGAAACCAACAATCAACTTGGGAGCTTCATCTTAAGTTATGCACTTCAAAAGGACACATTCGGGTTCTTCCAAGCCAACCCAAGGTTTGTTATGATATATTTCTGAGAAGCCACTTGATTGCCCTTTTCTGATTTTTATTCAAGTGACTAGGATAACATAGGTGTTTGAGGTAGAAAATCACATCTTTGTACCACTCAGAATTTACCAACTTGTTAAGAAGATCTACCCTTTCTTCCTCTAGCTGATTCACTTCTACATTTTGCAAATTGCTCTCAGCCATGAGCTTGGCAAGGCCCAAACCTCTTACTAGCTTTGTTGTTTGGATATTCATATCATATTCTTGTAATTTATTGACCCATCTACATCTCTTGCTTGATATCTCCATGTCTGATAAGATGTCTTTAACCATGGTGTGGGGGACATAAGCAACAACTTTTGAACTCAAAATGTAAGGCCCAAAAATATTTGTTGCTTTTACGAGTGAAAACGCTTGTTTTTCCATGATTGTATACTTTAACTCAGCTACTTGTAAAGCCTTTCTAAAGAATACAATAGGCCTCTTAGCTCCATTCTCATCCTTTTGCAATAAAACTGAAGCAATAGTGAATTTAGAGGCAAAGGAAAAGATTTGGAAAGGCCTCTTATAGTTGTGAGCTACCAAAATATGTGCATGTTTAAGTGCATCCTTTATTCCTTCAAAATATTGAATGGCAGCCTCCTCCCACTTGATCCTTTCTTAGCATGCTTGTGATTGAAAGAGTTATCTCAGCAAAATTTGAATTAAGCCTTCTAATAAAATTGATTTGGCCAAAGAAAGATTGGATACCTTTCTTGGTTCTTCGGATAGGCACCTTGCTGATTGCTTCTACTCTCTCGGGGTCTATTATAACACCTTCTTTGGACACAATATGTCCCAAAACTTAGCCTTTTGCATGCCAAAATGACACTTCGTTGGATTAAGGGAAATGCCATACTCTCTACATCTGATTAGCATCTTCTCTAAGTGTTGTAAATGGTATCCTCACCGCCTTGAAAAATAGTCACATCATCTTGGTAAACTGCTAATAATAAAGTCATTGATATAACCAACAAAGGAAACATCCATTGCCCTTTGAAAAGTAGCACCATCATTCATCAATCCAAAAGGAATCCTTAAAAAAATAAGTCCCCAAGGAGTAGTGAAGGCTATCTTAAGTCTTTCTCGATTCCTTGATAACTACTTGATTGTATCCGGAGAAACCATCAAAAGTAGAAAGCATCTCTCGACCCTATTACAAGTTTCAACATATTCTCCATGTTTGGCAAAGGTTAGTTGTCCTTTATAGATGCTTTGTTTACATTCCTAAAATCCACACAAAGTCTGATATCACCATTCTTCATTCTAACGTGCACAAGGTTTTCCACCCAAGATGAGTATCTAGTAGGTTGAATGATACCACCATCTCTCAATTTCTTCAACTATTCTTTCATTTTCATGGAAAGAAGTGGGTTAATAGGCCTTTGTTTTTGTCAAATGGATTGGTTTTGGCCTCAAGAGGAATCTCATGTTGGAACAAGTCTTCTCTATATGCCTTCGCTCAATAAGACCAAGCAGGCGGTCTTGATATTTCTTTTAAAGTTGGGCATAGGACTATTTTTCTTCTTTGCTTAAATTACTCGCCAGACCAAATCTTCCTTGGTTTGTCTCTGGTTCCCAAGTTTTGCTCTTCCACATCCCTTAAAGTAGACATCTTTCTATTTATGATGCAATCAACATTGTTAAAATTTTCCTCAAGTGCAATAAGACCTTTAGGAATGGTATTTGTTTTCAATTGGATAACATGCTTGTCGAGATAAAGTTTCTCTCCTTCATTCATGCATACCATTGGCTCAAAATCAATGTTTTGACCCGCAAACTCACCTTGGCATTGTAAGAATCTCAATACTTGGGCATCATTATAAAAAATCTGCCAATGTTTCACATTATCCGGATAGCTGGCCTTGTTAGCATTTCAATGTTATATTTACAAAAAGGTGAAATGGTACAATTGTCAAATATAGAGCCAAGTACAAAATCCAACTTATTTGTAGCAGCATTGAGACTTCTATCATGGTAAACAATGCTAAAGGAATCAAAAATTTCAATCAAGTCCCAAACAACATGCTTATATTGTTTCATACGCTGATTTTTTGTGGCATACAACTTCCTTACTTGCTTGACAACCAGCTCTAAATCTCCCTTAGCAACAATATCCTTCACTCCATACTTCCATGCAATTCTTAACCCCAACAACAATGCTTCATACTCAGCAACATTGTTAGTGCATTCAAAATTAAGTTTGAAGGAAAAAGGAAACTCTTCCAAACTAGGAGAAAGCAAAACTACACCAGCACCATTTCCAACTTTGGAGCAAGCTCCATCAAATAGAAAGGTCCAAGGAGAACCTATCATATCAAGGCATTCTAATTTATCCATCTTGTTCTCTTTTCCATCAGCAAAACCAATGAAGTTGTCAACATCCACATCAACAAACAACACTTCATAAGAAGCATTGTTGGGATCTTCAATCAAGTGCAACATCTTCTTTTCACCATAGAGTTTGACAAGGCTGCCTTTAATGGGAATGGTGGAAAAAGACATGTCCATTTGAACACTACCACCAACATTTGCAGCCCATTTTCTTGACAAAAGCATACCCCATTTGGCAGGGAAATCAACAATTACAACATCAAGTTTTAAATTCTTACCCGATATGCTGCAAGTTGCACTACTAAACCCTTCACACAACCAACAACCAGCACTTCCCTTGAATCCATGGCTATACATTTCCCATATGTTGTTGTCACTTTGATATCCAACTCATTCATGACTTCTAGAGGCATGACATTACATGATGCACCGGAATCAAACATACAATTGTGAAGCAACCTATCTTTTATGAGAAAGTTGTGAAAAATGGATCAACATTCAATTGGGAATAAACCAAGGATGTCCCCAAATATACTTCATGTGCCTCTCAAAGATCTTCCATTGGTGGTGGTGTTTCAAGGTCAACACTATTTTGAAGAGGAGTCTCAACAAAATTTACATTTCTTCTTGGGGTAATCTTTTCTTCTTTCAATCCCAAGTACTCGAATGCTCTCTTCTTATGCTCAGTATTCTAAGCAACTCAATGATGGGAACATTCAATTTAATTTGGCTCAATAATTTGGCAATATCATATGGAACATTCTTTGGCAAAAAAAACATTGGAAGGGAAACAAGAATGTTCATCAAATGGAGAAGTATTCTTGGAATCCTCAGGCATGAAGGGGACCGATATTTTTGCATGGGACAAGAGGGTTCTTGGCAATTGTTTCTTTTCTAGGATTATCTTTGGGAACACTTGTGAGTAAGGGTGTCTTTTTCTTGGCTTGAGGACCAGCTCCTCTAACAACTTTACTTCTAGTATTGTACTCTTTCTCTTGACCAACCACAACATTCATTAACAATTGTTTATCCTCCTCCGAAGGGATGCCACCATCATAATTTTTGATCATCAAAGCCCTCGGATATTCAAAGTAATTATTAGGAATTTCGAAGGCTTGAACAACATCAACCTCATGAGTTTGATAGAAGGAAAAAATTGGTACCCTCTTTATACAATCCCAAAAGGTTGCAACAGTCCTTACACTTATCACATCTGTTGATGTTGCTACTTGTTGTGAGCCTAAAGAGCTTCCCATCATATAAATGTCATCATCCATTTCATCTTCATTATCATCTTCAATAACTTTCTAGTCCATTTCACAAGGAGGATGAGGAAGAAAACATCTATCACACCAATCCATATCAGCAATTTCTTGAACAACAGCAACCCTTGCAGTTAGAGGGTCAAGCACCACTCTATTTTCACATGCTTGGGGTTGTTTGTTTTCAGATCTAGTAGGCCCTTTACCTCTATCATATTGTATTTGATCACCCCTAGGATGATTTCCAAATCTATCATGGTTTTGAGTTCTTTGATGTCCTTGTGAACTTTTCCCAATTACTTTCTCACCCCGAAAGTTAATTTGTAAGAAATTTCTTTGACATCCACTACCAAAGTCTTGACAACATCGTCTAAATTAGCACCCTTGCTAGCTTGAGGCTTCTTAGGGTTTATCAGCTTCACACCATCCCTCTTAAGTGGTTTACCAATAGCTTTAATATTATTTTCATGAAGTGCCATGGTGAAAGCTTGCCTCAAGTTTGTAGGATTTTTGTCTCTCAAGTAATAAGCTGCCTTTTTATCAAATGCATATGTATATTTGATCAAGAAAGATTCATCATAAGGCCTCAAAATGACAAGAAACCTTCTTAATGTTTTATTAAATCTTGTATTGAAGTTATGGATTGTCTCATTCGGGTTCTTCTTGATATTTTAAAATTAAGATAAAAGAAATCTAGGATTAGTCCTGTCACCATATTACAACCTAAATGCATTTTTCATCCCACCCATGAATCAATAGAGTTATCAGTAGAGCCTTGTACCAATCCCTAACATATTCTTCGAGTGTATGGATAAACAACTTGATATACACATCCTCAAATTCTATCTCAAAATCTTCCATCATATTATCAAATAGTTTGAGATGCTGATCACCAAGAAAGGCATTGTTACTTTGGAATTTTGGTAACATATTCCTCACATCTTGAGAAATAGCATGGAGTCACCACTAAGGATTTCCACCTTAGTTGTGCAAGAAAGCACTAAAATATTGTGTCAAATGTATGCTACTATTGAAAACTTACAAGGTTATACAAATCAGATCTTCTTCTTCTTAATCAACAAAAACAATGCATCCAAATTATATAAACTGTTAGTAAATGAGAAGAGCAGGCTAAGCTTTGAAACTTTTACCCAAAACATGGAGACCTGAAGTATAAAATCATATCCCAAGAATGTAACAGCACAAATAATTGATCACACAAATGCTCAAACCTTTCAAACACTTGAAAACCTCCAAGAAATTCTCAAAATTCACCGTTAATGGTGCCACTCGGATGTTGGTATCCAAATTTAATCTCCTTCACAACTTGAACAACATCATGAACTTGTATGAGAGACTTAAGGATAGATAGATGGTTTGTATGTCATTTGTAGCTGGGGAGCACACCTATCTACTTGTTTGCATTCAAGATTTGAGGGAATGGATAGCACCTTCAAAAGGATTTTGATCTAACCCTCACTGTTTTAGGTTGTGCCTATCAACAAAGGCAAGAGAACCTATATTGCAACCCTTATATAGTAAAGGATATTGGAGATATCCTTGTGTTTTGCATATGGTATGGAAGAGGCCTTGTGAAAACATGATCAAGCATCCATTATCCAAACTCAAAGGAGTTGTCACTACTAAATGATGGAAATGTTCTCAAAACAAAGCTAGGGCTGCTAAAGACATGATAAAACCTTGATATGCTTTGTGCATTTTTGTGGAAGGATTGTATTCTTTTATTGACACACAATGCAATGTAGGGGTAGTATTGGTAGGATGAATTATTTTGAATGAAATTTTGTGGGGAGATGTTTTAGACAAGACTAGCTGGGAATTACCAACTTCTTTGAGAACCTTTGCAAGAAATTTGTAACACCTACACAACAAGAATAATTCCAGAGGTTTGAAATGCTCCTTAAACCAATATATGTGCACAAATGGAGGCCTAGATCTGCACTTTTCCACAAACTTTGATAACTCGCCATAATATATTTAAGCAAAATACCAACAAAGTATCCAGGAATCCCTGTTTAATCATGACCTAAGGTGCACCCAAAGGTTTACAAACAATCTCATTATTCAGGGACAATAAAATGATTTTAAATCTATTTATCTTCTATCAGATGAAAGCTCTTCTAAATATAAGATTGCAAATTCCATTAAACCATCAATAAGAAATGATACCTGTATGATCAAAGAGATTGTAAACAAAATATTGCAACATGAGCAAGAAATATAAACTGAAAACATTCTGAAACATAAGTATATGCAAAATTTGCCAAGAGAATAAACCAAATAATCTAGAAAATGATCAAATACATCAGTAGGGGAAAGTCATGAGAACAATCTCGAGCTCGTTGATGGATTTACAATCTGAAACCAATCAACATGATGTAATATGATATAAAAATGGAAATGAAAATGCCTCCTAGGTGGTTTTCTCTAGAGAAATGGATTTCTTCCACCTTTTTTGAAAATTCCGAGTCTTTTTTTTCTCCTGTTTCCCCCCAAACCTTTACAAATTCTTGAAAAATACATTTTATACCTCATGCCAACTTGGATCCTTGCTTCCCAAGAAAAGAATATACTTAGGTATCAAATTTGTTTACAAAAACCCCATCCTTTCATGAAAATGACATCAAACTATAAAATAGCTCACATAATGCCGTGGATGCACAAATATTTTAAAATATTACATGAATTTTGATCCTTATCCATCCTGTGGTCATGTTTTTGGCATTCATACATGCCATCATGCATTTGCAATCATTTTCCACCTTTTACTTCATCATTTTTCACCTTTCAGAACTTTAATTTTTTACCTTTCACATTTTTACATGGGCATGAATAAAATTTTTATTAAAAAAACCATAAGACACCGAATTATCTCATAAAATGGATGCCATTGCACTCGTAAGGCCGAGGGGATGCAAAATCATATAAAATTTCATGCATTTTGATGAAGAAACGTGATTTCCAAGCTCCTCGAGCTCTCGTGGTGTCCTAAAAATGGAAATGCACAAAGAACCATCGATAAAAATCAACTTTAAATTTCCACGCTCCACATGGCCGATTAGATCCCTTGATATTCCCTTTTTACCTTTGGATAAGGTGGACAGATGTCCAAAAACCATTGGTTTAGGCCCCTTCTTTAAAATTTGCATTTGTAACCTTTTATGCCTTTGGAAAATTTTGAATATTTTCCCCGCTTACCCCCTAGACCCGCCACGTGTCCACATGTGGGCCCCAACAAAAATTGGGAGCCAATTTGATGAATTTTACCACTTTTTTGAGAAAAGGAAAATTTTCTTAAAATTCTCCATGGGCCCGAACACCCGCTCACTCCCTTCCACGTGTTGCCTTCCCATTCACTATGGAGCCGACCCTTCCATTTTTCCTCAACCCTCTGCGAGAACTAAAACCTTTTGCGGGCCTGCGCTCCCCTTTACTCCTTTTGTAAAATGCTAGGTGTCATCCCCGATTGGTCATGGGGACACCTCCAAATTTTCCATGGGTCAATTTTTTACTTTGAGATTTTTCACCAAAATTTGTAAACTTTTCCATTTTATCTCCATGCTCCAAACCTCCACCAAATTTTGAACACGTGCCCTCCTTGAATTCGACATGAGCCTTCGTGCAAAAATTTTTCTTTGTAAGTTTGAGCCCAAAAACAAAAAAATTTTGAAGTTCTCACTACTCCGTTAGACCTTCCTGGACATGTGTCCACTTTTCATTGGAGGCGGGCCCTCGGGTCAAAATTTTCCCATGACATCTTGAGCCAAAAAATTTCTCCAACTCCCCCCTGCCATCCACATGCTCTTCCTGCCATGTGTCACTGTCCCATTTGTCATGCAGCCTTCGGGAAAAAAAATTGATTTTTAGACATTTGCAAAAATGAAGGCAAAATTTCTAAGTGACCTCCACCACTTGCCAAACCTCCAGCCAATCAATTTGTGCCACGTAGGCACTTCATCAGAAAGTGCTTAAGCCGCGGATAATTTTTTTTCCCTTTGTCAAAATTTCAAAAGTGACGAGTTAGAAATGTTTTCCCACAAATCCATGGCCAATAGGAACCTACCACATCACCAATGAATTGCGATGATGAATTTGACGGGTAGATGACGCCCGCATGACCTTCGAAATGTCAAAAATTCAAATGATGCCCCATAAATCAACATTTTTTTACAAGGAATGTAGATTTCTCGATTTTAAATCAAGTGAAACATGATTTTACATTGATTTCAACCTGGGGAGTAGGATTTTAACCTCAAATATCTCAAATTCGATCCATTTCGAGTTTTTTCACGATTTGGGCAAGGAAAAACACACAAAATGTTCCAAAACAAGAAGAAATTAAGGCACAACAAGAGGGGAACTTGGAAATTGTTTCAAATTAGGGGAAAATAACCACATCATGAGCATCTTTAAGGCATTCAACTGGATAAAATGAATTACAAGTCACTAACTGGAGCAAATGAAACATTTTCTCGAGCAAAATCAACATGGAAATTAGGGAAAAGTTTGTAAACTTAGAATTTGCACCAACACACTCACCCCGAGAAACTTTGCTTATCCTTAGTTTTCATTGCCACCAAACTCCGTCATTACCTACTCAACCACAAAACCTATGTCATGACCAACACCGACCCTTTACACATCATGTACGCTAAACCTTATCAAAATCAGTGTACCACATGATGGCTTATGCTTTTAGCTGATCTTGACCTCAAATTCATCCACCAAAAGTCCATTAAAGGCTAGGCTATCGCTGACCAACTGGCTGACGCACCTATTGTCCGGGACCAACCCTCTAATTTTGACTTCCCCGACGAATCCATTACTAACCTCTCTTTGGATGACAACCCTTACCAAATGACCTTATTCTTCGATGGTTCCAAATGTCAGCGTGGGGGTGGTGCAGGCATTATCCTCATTCCTCTTGATGGTGAACCCATGCCTTTATCATTTAAACTCAACTTCGAATGCACCAACAATGTCACCGAATACAAAGCACTCGTATTGGGTCTCATGACTACCTATGCCTTAGACGTTAAGTCCATTAATATCTTCGGTGATTCTCAACTGGTAGTAAACCAAGTCAATGGTGTTTATCAGTTTCATAATGAAATACTTCAAGAATACAAGCATTACGTCGGCATCATGTTGACTACCTTTGACCACTATAAAATTCAAACCATTCCACGATCCACCAATAAATTCATGGATACCATGGCCTGCCTCGCTTCTCAAATACCCGCTTCACCTGACAATTCAGACATCTTTGTTACCATAAAATGCATATCAAGACCTTCTTATAAATCTTGTTGTATTAACCTCATCCACACTACCTCATTGAACACACCCGATCTTTGGTATAAGCAGCTTGTGGACTACCTTTCCCTTTCTATATTGCCTCCTGATCTCACACGTAATGGACAACATGCCTTTCTCAAAAAGGCCTCTCGTTATGTCATCATGGGTGGCCTTCTCTATAAATGTGGCTTTGATGGTATTCTCTTATGATGCCTCACTAGTTCTGAAATCCCTTACACCATTAAAGAAGTTCATGATGGCATATGTGGAGGCCACTTTAGTGGTCTTGTTGTTGCTAAGTGTATTCTTCACCTCGGCTATTACTAGCCAACCCTTAACCATGATTGTTGCAACTATGTCAAATGCTTCCTAAAATGTCAACAACATTCCAACCTTCATCATACACCCAAATACGCCTTACAGTCACTCGTGACCTTTGACTTTCTCTCAATGGGGTTTGGATCTTTTCGAGAAATAAATCCTCATTCTTCCCAACACCATCAATGGATTATAATCGCTACCAAATACTACACCAAATGGGTGGAAGCCATACCACTTATCTCCATGAAAGCTGAGAAAATATGTGAGTTTATTAACCATCACATCATTTGTCACTTCAGTGTCCCTCATTGCCTCATCACCGACAATGGAAAATGATTCAAAAACAAAACACTATAAAAACATTGTGATGCCTTCGGCATTCAAATTAGTTTCTCCTCACCTTATTACCCACAAACCAACAAACCAAGCCAAATCCACTAACAAAACCCTCAATAAAATTCTCATGAAAGTGGTTGACGATATCAAGGATTGGCATACATGCATTCCTTTTGCTCTATGGGCATATCGTACTAATATTCACATTGCCACTACAAATACACCCTTTTCACCGGTCTATGGTACATAGGATGTTTTTCCTCTCAAAGTCCGTAGATCCCCTCACTCCGCATTTCTATCCATGACATGCTTACTAATGATGACTTTTGTCAGACCGCTGGGCACAACCGGAGTTATTAGATGTGTAGATACCAAATTTGTGTCTCACGACACCCCGTGCCCCGCATCTCATTTCGCAACCTAACCTCACCACCTAAACCTTGCAAAATTATTTATTAATTACCTTATAATTAATAAATTGACATTTTCAAACCTGCCACCTCATTTCGCCACCTCATCATGACCTAGCCCTAATCCTAAATGAACCTAATTAAGACCTCAGAACTTGGTCTACATCCACACCCATGATTAATTACCCTCACCCGCACCAAAACCAACCTAATAATGACTTGACCAAGCCCACAACTAATCTCTCAGGAGAAAAGGAGGGAAGGTTGGCTATTTTACTAAAAATAGCCCACTTTGACTTAACCGACATCGGTTCCTACTCGACCGCTGTCGGTTACGTAACCGCCATCGGTTCCCTATAAATGACCTCCCCCAACCAAAAACAAAGGGGCTGGAATTCATTGGAAAGATCGGAAGTCATTGGAAGGATCTGAAATTCACTTGACAGAGCAGAGACAAGTGAAGGAAAGAGAAGAGTTTTTCGAGAAGGACATCAAGCCCAAGACTGCAACTGAGTAACCAGAGCCCAGTGACACTCATCCAAGCATTGGGAGAGAAGATAGCTCATCTTGGATTGTCAGATCATCCTACCTGAACCCTGCCTTCGTCATCATAGTCCTTGACTCGTATCTTCATCAGGAACTAGTAAGTAGTGTCTTGTACGTTCTTTTAATAACATTTCTTGGACTTCTGAATCACAGTAATTATAATTCTACTCCCAGATCCACTACCCGGTAACACCCTACATCTAACTGTCACTCCTCTACCCTTACATTGCCCCAAGAACAGCCCCACATATTCTCTGAGTCTTCTCCATCACCCCCATTACCTATCCCCAATCATTTACCAGCCTAATAAACACCATAGCCATCTTATAGCCAACCTTCACCAAAGCCTCTAAATCACTGCCCCTACCGATATCGGTTATCGAAACCGCATCGTGATGTGACCAGATCAATCACTGTGACTCAAAACTAAAACCAGCCTTTCCTCTATTATTTTAACGAGGCAATTAAATTGTAATTTGGCAATAACTTCTTTGTTAGAATTTGTGTTAATTCATATTAACAGGGGAACTGACCACCTTCGAAAGGAAGTCCAATATTTCCCGGGCCTAAGGCAGTTCCCTCATTTATTGTCTAATTAGAATATGATGGTCTTGTATTCTTACTTGTAGGTAGTCCTTCCTAGACAAAGGAGTTCTTCGCAATCGATCTGATCTCTCTCTACGGTACGCGCACACCCTCCAAACATTCAACAGGTATTCCTCCTAGCCCTAACCCTTATCTGTTTCTCAAGAGAATGAAAGGATAGAAGCAACTCTATTCTAGGAACTGAACCATTCTGTGTGAAACATTTTGGCATGCCCGGTGGGACCCATTTTGGGTTTCTTTCTTTCTTGCTTTCTTTCATATAGGGAGCATACTTGTTGTTTGTTTCTGCTAAGTATTCACAAAATATTTTGTCATTTTGGTAAAAGAATTTGTCTTGCTTTCACATCTTTGCATTAGTGAAAGTCATCTCCTTTGCTTCATCGAATATCATTTTTGATTTGGGTTTAAAACACGTGCATCACATTCTTGCTTACCGTTTTCAATTCTAGTGAACATAGATTAAGTAACAGGTCGTACATGTGGGGGTGATATCCATGGTATTGATAAGAAATTAATCTTACTTTCACTGCACAACACATGCCAAATCACATCATAAATTAACACAACATCTCAAACATCCCCCTTTTCCGCGGTATTCCTCCGCCCGATTGAGGTAACCTTATAAGCCGAAACAAACTTGACATTTCCCCTAAGTCTTTTGTTTAGGATTGACATCATCTTGCGTCTAAGGCATAAGCCCACAATAATTAAAATTAATCCTAGGGTTAGTCTCTTGATTTGCTTTTGTATCTTACTTGTTTTTAGTTCTATTTCTCTATCATACATTGTTTCAGTGATCACTTCAGAACAGTTGGGTAGGCATACTAAGCATTGTTAACCCCAAATCAACAACTTCTTACAGCTTCTTACACCGGTCCTATTATACCGACACGGTTAGCTTAGTGATGCCAAATAGTATAGTCCGACCGACATCGGTTACCTGACCGATATCGGTTCTTCGTCTTCCCAAAACCAGCAACCTACCAATTCCAACATTTTGTTGCTGCTTCTGTTCCTGATAGATTGCATCCCTACTGTGTACTCTTGTCCATGGTTGTTATCACTCGGAAACAAGCTACAGCCATGGTTTCACATGCCTGCTCCGTGCCTTTTCCCGAATCACCCCTTCACATCCTCGTGGGAATCCTACGACACCAATGAGGTTCCCAAAATCCCTATAGGAGATAAGGAATTTGTGACATTTTTGGATGCTAATCCTAGTGTTGTACAAGACTATTTGTCTCATGCCCTTGACCGTACACCCAACAAATCAACTCCTTGTTGGCATGCCTATTAGTATAGCTGCTCACTTAGCTCCTTCCCCACCGATAAATCCACCTTGCCTTCTTCTTCATCCTTAGCCCCGCCTCCCAACTCGGTGGCTTTGGGGTTCATACGACACGATTGGCTTTCCTTTGGTTAACTGGGGCCCAACATATCATTACCTCCGACTACTCCTACCTCGCCTCTCTCGCAGATCGCTCCTTTCATAACTTGCTCTCTCGCCACCTATCCACACAAGCTTTCCTTCTCAAGCTCCGCCCACCTTTTCATTTCCCCACACGTATCCTATGACTTCAACATCTTATATAGGAAATCCCTATTTGGTTGCCTCAACATATTCATCCTCAATACCTTATCAACATTTAGCCCCACCATTATCTAGAGGTGGCCCTTGGCCCAATCCTCCTCCTTTTACAACCGCACCCTCATCTCATCCAACCACCGATTTCATCAAACAAATGATGGACAAGATGCAAAATCTAGAGGCTTCTGCTTTAGGAAGCCATAGCACCCGACATACGAACAAGTTTGTCAAGAGCCTATTCATCCTTCTCGTCCCCTTCATTCATATCCTCCTCAATGGGAATTACCAAAATTTACTTGTTTTAATAGTAAGGAGGATCTCAACAACACTTGCGATCATTTAGACATGCCTGCTATCCGATTGCTCATGATGATGCTTTACTACTCCGCACGTTTCCCATGTCCTTATTAGGACCTGCCTTGGAGTGGTATAGTGCTTTAACCCAAGACTCAATCTTCTCTTTTAACCAATTAGCCCAATCTTTCTTGGATCATTTCTCCATTAATATTTCTAAGAAAGTATCTATCACCGACCTCTATGTCAAACCCGACAATTTGAAGACGAATCTATCATAGATTTCATTGGACGATGGCGGGCCTCATCAACCAACTTACTTGTGCCTTGCCTCGTGCCGAGCTCATCGAAATCTTTACGCAGCTGTGCTAAGCACATTTCTCCTACCCTCCAAATTCAAACTTTCCACACCTTTGATGAGGCCTTTACTATGGCTTAGAAACTAGAAATTCGAGCCTTAGAGGAAGAGAAATTGCGGTTACGCAACAAAAACCCTAATTTCTAAACCCAAGACTCCACCAACAAACCGAACACCACCAATTCTCACGCATCGACTTCTTTGAAATCAAAAGGAGCTGTCCACGCGGTGATGGTAAAATCCCAAGCACCGTCTAATACTCCGCCAAAACCACCTATAAGTATAAAGCCAAGCCCATCAATTACACTCCCTTGGGAGAAACTTATGGTGTCATCTTGGAAAAATTGCTCAAAGCAGGAGCTATTACCTTGCCTCCTATTAAACCTCACTTCGGGTTTGATTCCACCCGTGCTATACCTTCTTGGTACAAAGAAAATGACTTATGTAACTTTCACCGCATGAAGGGACATAGTCATGAAAACTGTAAGATGTTGAAAAATATAGTGCAGGAAATGGTTGATGTAGGGGATATAACCCTCGATAATCCTAATGCCCCTGCTAACCAAAATTTGAAAATATTCAACAAACTATTCCCGAACCACTCATCTAACAGTAACATAAACCAGGATATCTTAGCCGAGGAGAGTGTTCATGAAATCCATGCGATCTTCAACTCCCAACCAAAAGCCTCTATCGAGAAAATTCTGAATCAAGCCTCTTCACTAACACAGGAACCCGAACCCCCTTCACCACCATCAAGACAAGACGAAATCCTCACCATTCCTTTACCCATAAAGGAATTAACCACCTAGAGTTCTCTTCTCACAGATGAGCCTTCTTACACCACATCCTTACAAGACTGTGAGCGGATGTTATCTAACTTATCTATTTCCCAAACATCTCCTTCTACCACTCTTGCCATACAAGAGGAAGGCTCGCCACTTTTTTCGTCATCCTTAGACGAGAAACCCCTTGAACCGACATCACCAAATTCTTTAATCATGACAGATCCTCTCAAACATGCCCTCCCACCTATTAGTTCTTCATCTCCTAAATCTTTTCAGCGACCGATTGACCTCTTAATGCCCATTGATATAAAGGCCTCATTTACCCCCGTATCACACCCACAAGGGACTGAAATCACAACCCACCTTTCTTTCATACAAAATTTCCTATTCACACATGAGGATTGTCACCCCTCAGAAGATAGACGAGTCCTATGGGAATGTTTGAGTACACCATATTCTACTCAAATACAGATGACCGATCCAGATGCCTCTACCATATACCCGAAGTGTTTACAAAAGCTCAAAATGCCTATGTCCTCATCTTCACCCCCCTCATCTCTACCAAATACCTCATCCACCTTTACTAACCTAACCAAACCTTTCCCTACGCTTGGGACTCTACCAATACCCAGCCTAACACACCCACCTAAATGGTTAGATTTATCCAAAAATAAAGCCATCCATCCACCTAAGAGACAAACTCGATCCCCTAAAGCCCAAGTCCAATCTATGCCTCTGTCACAACTAAAACCCTCGCCGTCACACCTACCTTCTATATTAGGACCTCACCCCTCCACCTTGCCTCACTACATCATACCTCCGGCATTTTCTTTAAAAAGACCTGCATCTTTTACACCCATACAGAGATCCACGGGTGTATCAACACCATCACCCCAAGTATCCTATCCACCTATCAACCCTAAACAAACTCCACCATCAAAGGATTTGTTTACTGTCACTCCTCTTTCTCCATGGTTGTTTTCTGCTACCACGTCATCTGACCAGCTAAACATAACTTCTGCATGAAGAAGCCACGTTTAGTTAAATCCAATTATCAAAACCCCTTGGCTAAGCCACCACCCGTATTTAATCAACCATACCCAAATATTACCGAAACCTACCCAAATAATAGCCTCATCTTCCTCTGACTTTGACCTACTCAAAGGGTCTTACGCCAAAATCCTTGCTATGTTGGTGGAGAATGCGACCATTTCCCTACCCCCACTTAGACCCTATGATCCATCTAAACCTCGACCTATAGGTTATGATGAGTCTAAAATCTACGCTTATCACCGCACACCAGACATGATGTAGTGGGATGCAAAGCGTTGAAAGCCATACTCACACCACCTCTCTCGGATAGAAAGGTTAAGAAAGACAACTTACGAAGGGAGAAACCTTTAGCTTCAATCCCCTCTCCTTTAAAGCACTGTCCTCGTCTCACTAAGATCTATCATTATTACAACCCCACCTCTCGAAGACCATGACTTATACCTACCGTCTTCCTCCTCTCGTGTTCACGAGATCAACATGATTAGTGTTGCTACTCGAGGGTAGAAAAACAATGGGAAAGCTAAAGAAAGCACACCTGCGGCCTCTCTTTCTCCATCCACCATCCCGATCGCACCACCACCTAAAGTGGTTATTTGTGGACCTACCTACCCTGTCTCTGATGGAGTTGCCCACCAAACCATGATCAAACAGCTTCACCAATCACCTGTAAAAATGACACTGTATGATCTCATTCAAACCTCTGAATCTCATCGACAAGCTCTTGTTGAAATCCTTCAAGGGATAGAGGTCTTACCTAACAAAACCTTGCCCATTACCTCCATCTTAACACCCAACCACGTTGCTTCTCTCACCAAAAATCTATCACTTCGCCCCTCGCATGACAAAGAAACCGCTGCTTTGTCAGCTTTCTCCGAAGATGAAATTGTTGAATTTGGTGCAGAAGATCCTGACCCCGCTCTTTTCATCTCAACTTACGTCTGGGACATCCGGGTGCATCGTGTTATGATTGACGAGGGTGCTATCCTAAACATCATCTCTTCCAAATCCTTTCAACAAATGAATATCCCCTCTAGTTGCATGTGTGCCAACCCCACCATGCTGTGTTCATTCAACGATGTTATTACTTCTACCTTAGGCACTGTGATCCTTAACATTCATGTAGGGCCATGTACCTTACCCGAACTCTTCTATGTCCTTGAGGGTGAATTCCAATACAACATGTTGTTAGGCCACCCTTGGATCCGGGCTATGGGATGCGTTCCCTCTACCTTACATAGATGCATAAAATTTGAGTACGAGGGGAAGTCCTACACCGTAAAAGCTGACCCTCCCCCCTTCAAAACCTGTAATATGTTATATCGCCCTAATGATGTGCTTGTACCAGTCAAGACACCCATTCATCCAACCCAACCATCCACTTCAACCACACCTCAACCATCCACCTCAACCGCACCTACACCTTCAACCAATGAAACCGCCGTTGCAAATACCACTTCCTTTCCCGCGACAATATCCCAACCTCATATCCCTTAGTAGATGTCTTTCAATGCCTTACACTGGGGGAGTATCACCTATATAATGTTAGCACGTTCCATACCCCACAGAGTACTGCAGATGGCTACATGCACATCCTACCTATGACCGTTGTGTGGGGAAGTAATCTCTTATGGAGCACCTAATTGCCGCACCAACCTAACGTATGGGGGTGTTGATACATCCTCTGTCACCCCTGAACCTCCCCTTGGTGTGGTTCCCTTCCAATCTGATTTTCAATGTCTAACTAATCGTCGCTTTTACCCTCACCTTCTTGGCGCTTGTGTGCTTGGAAGGGCTTTGGTTTCGGTCTTTATGAGAACAAGGCCGACATACGATCATTCCTGTAACTACACGCAAACACAAAGATTGTCATGGTCTTGGATTATCTCGAACCACCTACACCAAAACACTGCATATCTATTATATCCAGGAAGATGACAAAGTCACCCCTTCCGAACCATCATCACCCATTTTGCCATCATCACCCACAGAGTCGATAGACCCTGAATCTATCCCTCCTAACTTTTTTTTTTCATAAATGCTATCTTCCTGGGTCCTCTCACTTATCAACGCGGTAATGAAGACCCATTTTCTCTTCCCATTCTGTATCCAGACATGATCGAAGAGGACTCACCTTCAATTAATGTTGTTGAGTGCCAGGATGACGACTCCATCCTCACTTACCTTAGTGCGGACGACTCTTATATTCAACGTGCCTTGCCATCTGACACTCAAACCATGTTGAATGAGTCGACTATAGAAATCAACATCCACATGGAGGATGATCCTCACATTGGGAAGATCAGACAATCTCTTACCGCATCAGATCAAACTTCCTTCACTACCTTCCTCCATGCCCACAACCAAGCTTTCGCTGTCCTACGCCGACATGCCAGAATTGATTATGACATTGCTGTCCATAACATTACCTTAAAACCTGATGCCAAACCAGCTTAAATAGAAATCGAGAAAATGCATCCACGCATTGCCCTCTTGGTCAAAGAAGAGCTTCAACGACTCCTTTCTGCTTCCTTCATCTTACCTATTGACTATCCTCAATGGATCTCTAACATCGCATCCTATTACTAAAGCAACGGGGACTTTAGATATGTATAGATTTTCGGGACCTTAACCTCGCTTTCTCGAAGGATGACTTCTCCGAAGTATTGATCAACTTGTTGATCTCACTGCAGCCATGAGATTCTTTCTCTCATGGATGGCTTCTCGATACAATCAAATTTTGGTAGCCCCTACGATCAACATAAAACTACCTTCATAACTCCTTGGGGAACCTTCTGTTATCGTGTCATGCCATTTGGCCTTAAGAATGCTGGTGCGACCTATCAGCGGGCTATGACTTACATTTTTCATGACATTATGCACACTATCCTTGAGGATTATGTCGATGATCTTCTTGGAAAATCTAAACATCGCAATGAACATCTTGATGTTTTAACCATTATTTTCGATCACTGTTACAATATTGTGTTCATCTTCAACCAAAGAAATGTGTCTTTGGTGTCCTTTCGAGGAAAACTCCTTGGTTTTATCATCTCTTTGCGTGGCATCGAGGTTGATCCAGCTAAAGTCAAAGCTATCCTAGAAATGCCCCCACCTACTAACCTCAAACAATTGCGTAGTTTGCAAGGTAAACTCCAATCTATCCGGCATTTCATCTCTCAACTCTCGGATCGATGTCAACCTTTCCATCATCTCCTTAAAAAGGACATTACCTTTCACTGGAGCGAAGAGTGCCACCAAGCCTTTGAGGCTCTTAAAACCTATCTCTTGCAGCCACCTGTGCTTATCCCACCTCAAGACGATCGCCCTTTCTACCTTTACCTTTCCGCCACCGACCATGCTGTAGGAGCCATGCTCACACATCATGACTCTGAGCATCGAGAACAAGCCATTTATTACATAAGTCGTACTCTCATGGATTACGAGACTAGGTATACACATGCGTAAAAGTTGTGCCTAGCCCTATCATTTGTAGCCACCAAACTCTGACACTACCTCCTGAATCACAAAACTTTTGTCATCACCAACGCGGACCCCATTCATTATATGTATGCTAAACCACATCTCAACCAACACATCGCTCGATGGCTTATGCTCCTTGCCGACCTCGACCTTGAATTTGTACACCAGAAATCAATAAAAGGACAAACTATTGCTGACTAACTCGTGGAAGCCCCTTTACCTGGGGAACAATTTACCAATTTTAATTTCCCGACAAACTTGTTGTATATATATCCCCCTCGGGAGGATATAGACAAGCAAAAGAATATGAAGATAGATGCACCTAGCGCATAGAAATGGCACATGACACAGAGTGTCGACATAGAAAAATTTGTGCCCTTGGCACACAGAAATGGCGCATGACACAGAGTGTCGACATAGAAAAGTTGCGCCCTTGGCGCACAGAAATGGCGCATGACACAGAGTGTCGACATAGAAAAAGTTGCGCCCTTGGCGCACAGAAATGGTGCATGACACAGAGTGTCGACATGACCAAATTTGTGCCTTGGCGCACATAAGGGTATGTATACATAAGGATGTCGCACATGCACATGATGCCCTGCAGGCGCACCTTCAGAGGCAAATTCATTTTGAGTGCCGATAGGAAGCAGACTCGGCGTAGATATTCAGATGGCCATAACTTTTGACTGGGAGCTCGATTCATGCAAGATTGGAATTTCTGGAAAGCTTACGAGGTCCTCTCTGTCCAACTACGACTGGATATCTTTAATTGGGTGAGAACAAAATTCTTAAAAATAAAAATACAGTTAGCCACTTTTGGGGGTCGCTAGAGTTCTCACCTACCACCATAATGAGATGAATTAAATACAACTGAGGTGGTTGGGGTAGATTTGGAATTTCTCTCTCCCTCTCTCTCATTCTTCCTATAAATTTTAAGGAGGGGCTTCTTTCTAAAGGTTGACATTCTTGTTTTGCCCCTCCTCCCTTCTTCTCTTCTGGCAGTGAATCTGGGAGTTCAAACCTCTTATCTAAAACCGTAATGCAACCTTGTCTCTTGGCATTTTGTGGTGTATCAGTATCAATCTTTGGAGCAAATAATGCATGTCTCATGTGGATGATTATCAACCCTCTCTGTGTTTATTTGCATCTTCTTGATCTTTCACTAAAAATCTATTATCTCAGGCATGATCTTGCATCGCATTTTAATAGTTTGTGTTTATTGGCAAGACAGTGTTCTTCTTCATTCCTGCATCACCTTTGTTAGTTTAGGTTTATTTTTATGCATCTTCTTACCCTGTCTCCTTGGAAAATTAGATTAGGTTTTGAGTAACCTCTTGCATTTTTATGTGTGCATCTGAACAGAGGAATAGGAACCGGCCTTCATCCGGAGAGCTTTTCCGATTTCGCAAGGTCCCACACTTGGGAAAAGCTCCATGTTATGCAATCACACTGAGAGTCTCAGCCCATCGAGTTGCAGACATTCAGGGGTGCTGTGATTCGCCATCAATAGTTTTGGCATGCCCGGTGGGACCAAGAGGTCATTCCATCAAGATTTGAAGGAACTTTCAAGAAATTCAGACTTAAAAATTGCAGGTTTTACAGTTTCAGTTTTTTTTCACCTTCCAGGCTGAACTTTGAAATCAATTTTCAAGGACTTAACTTGCTTGAAACAAGTCAAAATTTCACCAGTTGATAGATCGGGGGATAATCTTCAAAAGGGTATTCTTAGATTTTTGAGATTTTGACTTTCAAAATTTCATGGTTTTCTGATTTTCAGATTTCAGGTTTTCGGAAGTCTGGCATTTTTGGATTTTCGGGACTGTCATTCCAAATCCCATTCCAAACTCTAAAATATCAAAAAATATAGGTCTTTCAAATTTCTATTTTTAAAGATTGTCAGGTTTGGTGTGTAACTTGGTAGGATCTAGCCTTTTGAGGCTCACTTTCTAACACATCTGGCGACTCCGAAAGGGATAGAATTCAGCGGTGTAGCAAGAAGAAAGGTCCTGCATATGAGAAGAATTCAAACCAGGTCCAATACCCGAGAAGAGGGGCTATTTTTCCACTTGCAACTTTCACCAGGTAGAGGAAGGAGAGGAAGAAGACCACAAAGATCACCATCTCCACCTAACAGGACTTTGTCTACACCTCCACCTGGTAGGCCTTTTCTCGCATCGACTAGGGTTCTTAGGCCAATCATAATGGCACATCTACCACCGAATCCCTTTGTCAATTTCACGGGTAGTAGTCCACTTGCCCTAAATGCTCATAATCAAATTCCAGTTGCAGCACTAAAGAACATACCCTATTTCACAGGAGAAAATCACACTACTCCTATTGATCACATCCAGATATTGCTAATGCATGTGCAATTCACAAAATAAATGAAATGGATGTCATGCGATCAAGTCATTGGCTTTCATCTTTCAAAGGCAAGGCCTTACAATGGTTTAGAGCCTTACAAAGGGTCTATTACGAATCGGAACCAACTTTTTTCTCGCTTCTTCGTTCGCAGCCAATTCGGGAGAGGGCGACAATTTATCTTTATTGAATAAATTGACAACAATCAAAAGGGCTCCTAACGAACAAATGGCAGATTTCAACTTTAGATTCCAACGGACATGGGACAGGATTCCAATAGCCATTAGACCAACCGCCGAAGGAGCATTCCTTTATTTCTTAAAGGCTATAAATTCAGACATAGCCATGATGATCCAATCAATGGGAGGGACAACGCCGCCAGGGCCTACGACACACGCCTATCGAGCAGAACTGCTTTGATCCAAGCTGGCAAGCTTGCACCAAGGCCACCAATGCCTCTCTATCCGGATATGGGAAATCCTACAACCAGCCAAGCACCAGAGTTGAATCCCATTCCAACTCCTAGAAATCAAAGCAATAATGAGGCGTCGACTTCTTCAAATACTTCAAAGGAATTACAGAGGTCATGAAACAATTGCAGCAGAACTTGGAAATGAGCTTGTGACTATCAAAAGACAACAAGCTCAAAGTGCTAGACCGTATCGCCTCAAGCATAAGACAAAGCTAGGCCCCCATACCAACAAAATAGACCACCACCTCAGCCGCAAATCAAAACCAAAACCAAGGACAACCTCAAGTCGCCAGCCGCTTTCGACCATATGATCCAAATGCAACGACGCCCTCAAGAGCTTTGGTCCCGACACAAAATAACATGGCACAGAGAGTACGACTGTGTTACCCTTGCAATCTACCTCACAATCACCAACATGTTTCAATGGTGCACTAAATCAGGCCTCGATGGTGCAAACCATTGGTGTTGCTCAAGAACCAAGCCAGAGGAGAATCAACAAAGAACAAACACAAAGAAGAAGGACCTCCAACAAAACCACATTGGCAAATTGGCAAACGGAAGACTTCGTGGAGTTAACCAACAGCCTTTTTTCAAGGCGTGGCTGCCAACACACTGGCCAAAGAAGAGAAATATAGAGAGGGACAACCATGTAATCCAGCTTGTTTCTCAACCCACTCTTACACAACAAGGGGTCAGAGACCAAACGCAGCTCCAAATGTGCAAAATCAACCCAAGGTACCTGTTGTAGCAACACACGCACATGCTCAAGCTCCGTAAAAGTTTGCACCAAGTAAGGGACAAAGAAAAGGACAATTCATCCCCTTTCAAGCATCATTATCAAATGAAGAAGACGAACATGAATATATCAATGTGGGAATCTTTATCCATCCTAGACAAAGAGATCTTCTACAAGCTGCCATGAAGAATTGGTCAACTTCAACCAACAGCCCATATGCAAGAGAAGGTCCTCACGAATGCTTGCTCACCAAGGGAATCATGGAGGACAACAAGGTAAAGTTCAAAACCCTCCATTCTATATTTCATTAATCATCGGGGATAAATTAGTACACAATTGCATGATTGATTCTGGGGCAAGTAGTTCAGTGATGCCAAAGCAAATAGCGGATCAACTGGGTTTGAAATATGAGCCAGTGCTGAAAGGAGTAGTACAGCTAGATGGAACGGCAGTAGGAACTGTTGGAGTCATCAAGAGGTTAAGCCTAACACTACATTCCTGTCCTAATGTTACAGTTCTGCAAGATGTGTCTGTGATTGACCTTCCGCCACTCTTTGCGTTGTGTCTATCAAGAGACTTCACTGCAAAAATCGGTGGATATTTATCTGCAGATTGGTCACACATGATTTTTAGGACAAGGTATGGAGCCAAAGCAACAATCAGGTCAGAACCAATTGCCAATTTCCATATTGAGCCTCATGTACCAAATCCTATCAATATAAATTGCTCGGCTTTTGACCAAGAGGAGTGTTCAAGTGATCTAGAAACAGGTACTAAGGTCGAGGGAATTCCTGATTTAACTTTGGATGAATGGGCAAACAAGAGTCATGAATTTGACCCATACAAGGAAATTGAAGAATCTGAATTGGGCGTGTATTGTATACACGAAGAAAATTCACCCATTCCCGACATCATTCAGCCTGAACAAAAGGATGAAAACAAAGTTTGGAAATTATTTTTCGATGGTTCGAGAAGCAGACAAGGTGCTGGAGGTGGTGCAATGTTGATTTCACCACAAGACATCAAATATTTTTCAGCTTTTCGTTTCCAGCTTTTCCTGCTCAAACAACACGGTGAATACGAAGCATTGATTCATGGAATTCATTAGGCCAGAAAAGGGGCATAAAGAACTTGCAGTGTTTGAGATAGTGAGTTGATTGTCAACCAAGTTAGGGGACAACATGCTACAAAGAACGACTTGCACGAGGAGCTACAAGAATAGGGTATGGGACCTCATTGAGGATTTCAAGCTTTCAACATCAGTGTCCATACCTGTGAAGAAAATGAAGTCGCAGATAGGCTCGCAGCATTGGAGCAACGCTTTGATGTGGTTGACAACATCGAAGGGGAAAACACAGCCACATATCCATGTGATTGTGAGGCCAGCAGCCCAGATAATAACACAAGCCGGGCAGTGTGTTTGAGAACGATCAACGATCGTCAATTTCTTACAAGAAGAGGCTGAATTTTCAGCTAGGAATCGTGATGATTAGAGCAAAGCAGATGGGGATCAAGTAGTACAAACATGGACAAACAAGCTTCCTAAGGGTTTGGTAACATTGAGTCTATCTTCAACCCTAACGACCAGCTTTCGTAAGGAAAAGGCAAACATACAAGGTCAAGAGAGAAGATTCGAGCCAATTCCGATTGGGGAAGGCAAAACACTTCAAATTGGCAAAGTGGCCACTGAACAGGAGAAATCAGATTTCATACAACTTTGCCAAGAATTTCTAGATGTCTTCGCTTGGAGCTATGAAGACTTAAGAGGATTCGATCCAAATTTGGCACAACATACCATAGAATTGGATCCAGATGCTAAGCCCGTCAGGCAGAAACAGAGACCGGTCAACCCTCACATTGAGCCTCTAATGAAGAAAGAACTAAATAAGCTAATAGAGGCAAGCATTATATTCCCGATCAAGCACTCAAGCTGGGTTGCAAACTTGGTTCCTGGGCCAGAAGAAGAGTGGAGAAATCAGGTTGTGCGTGGATTTCCGAGACCTAAACAGGGCATCTCTCAAAGATCATTACCCACTTCCTTCAATGGAACAAATATTGCAAGTAGTATCCGGTTCAGAGAGATTCTCTCTCCTAGATGGCTACTCAGGGTACAATCAGGTGATGGTGAAAAAGAAGATGACCAATTCAAGATGACTTTCACCACCAAATGGGGGACCTATGCCTACAAAAAGATGCCATTTGGGCTATCAAATGCTGGGGCCACTTTCCAAAGGGCAATGGATATGGCATTTAAGGGGTTGATCAATAAAATAGTTTTGATATATCTTGACGACGATACATCACCGTATTCTCAAAAAATGCAGCGGATCACCTCTGTCATTTGAGGCAAGTATTTCAGAGGTGTAGAAGATTTGGGGTATCATTGAATCCCAAAAAATGCATATTCTTGGCTCACGAGGGAAAACTTCTAGGCCATATTGTTTCAAAGGAAGGGTTGACGATCGACCCAGAGAGAGTTGAAGCAATTCGAGCGTTGCCATTGCCAAGTCATAAGAAGGCTCTTCAAAGCTTCCTAGGAAGGATCAATTTTGTACGCAGGTTTGTTCCAAACTTTGCAGCTCTTGTGAAGCCAATAACGCTGATGTTAAAGAAGAGTATGGCATTTAAGTGGACATCTGAAGGCAAGGCAAGTTTTGAGGCAATAAAAGAGGCTATATCTCAAGCTCCGACTCTCGTCAATCCAAACTTCTCCAAGGACTTCATGCTATATGCCTTTGGTGGTGGGGACATGATTTCTGCAATCCTGGTACAACAAAACAAAGGAGGATTAGAACAACCAGTTGCTTTCTTCAGTCAAGGCTTGGAGGAATACAAAACTAGGTACTCTTTCATTGAAAAGCATGTCCTTGTAGAATCGAGCTTAAAGAAATTCAAGCACCTAGTCTCAAACAACAAGATCCAATTATTGGTCTCTCATGGGAGTCGTGACTTCCTTCTAAACAAGGATCTCGAATGAGAAACGCAGATGGATAACTCATGTCATGGAATATGACATCGAGATCAAGGTCACCAAACTAGTACGTGGGAAGGGACTATGTGAGCAGCTAGCCTTGAGTCAACAAGTTGAAGCAGTGATGAAAAGAGGCATCTTGGTACTACAGATAACCAAGAACAAGAAAATGATGATGTGCCCACTCCCTGTTGGACTCGTAATGTGATACACTTCCTACGAGATGTGCCTATGCCCTCCAGAAATGAGAAAAGAAAAGAGGAGATATTTCAGATTACAAGCCATTCCATATGTGCTTGCTGGTGGTGTTTTGTTTAAGAAAGACATCAATGGAGTTCTACTGAGGTGCATTGGGACAGGTCAAATTGAGAGGGTGTTACGAGATTTTCACGATGGAGATTCCAGAGGACATTTCACCCCACGAGTAATGTACTCTCAAGATAATGAAGGCAGGGTATTATTGGCCCACATTGTTCAAAGATCTGATCATATACATGGATAAGAAAGTGCAAGAGATGTGCACTCTTCACGGAAAAGAAAGACTAGCAGCGCTTCCATCGCACCCAATTTTGATTGACCAACCATTTATGCAATGGGGATTGACTTCATCGGGTCATCAACCCAAACTCAAGCCAAGGCCACAAGTGGATTCTCACGGCAACGGACTATTTCACCAAGTGGACCAAGCAAGAGCGCTCAAGGAAGCAAATGAGTCTAACATACTAGACTTTTATGAAGGAATAGTGACCAGTGTTCGTGTGCCGCCACTATCATATCAGATAATGCATTGGCATTCATAGGTTCCAAGATTATAGAATGGGCTGTCAAGAATGGAATCTATTTGAGCACCTCTTCAAATTACCGCAGGGGTAATGGACAGCAGAGTCCACGAACAAGAATTTGTTAAGAATCATCAGAAGGACTCTAGATGAAAACCAAAGGACATGGCATACCAAGCTAAAATCAGCATTATGGGCTGACAGGATAACGCCAAAGAGATCTACAGGTAATTCTCCCTACAAGTTGGTATATGGGAAAGAGGCAGTGTTGCCTATATCATTAGAATTGCCAGCATTGGAGCTCATGAAGCAGTTGGAGTTGTCTGAGTTCGAACCAATGGAGGCTAGGTATGCAGAGTTGATGGAATTGGAAGAAATAAGAGAACATGCAGTTCAGTGATTGAAAAGGATCAGGCCTTAGTAAAAAGATGGTTTGATAAGAAAGCGAGAGCAAGGACCTTCCAGGAAGGGGACCTAGTTCTAAAATGGGATGCAGATCGAGCAAAACCAGGAAGGCATTCCAAGTTTGATGCCATTTGGAGTGGCCCCTACATGGTCACGGATGTAAAAGTAGTAATGCCTTCCAATTGTCTACATTGGATGGAGAGGAACTTCCGATTCCGGTTAACGGAATCTATCTTAAACATTGCTACTAAAAGGAAAAGGTTTACCCTTGTAAATATTAGCTTAGTTTTCAATTCCTCTAAGTGCGTATGCACATTGTCTTGTTGTAGTTAGGTTTCATTTTCCCTAAGTGCTCTGGCACAGGTTTTTCTGCTCTCAGGTTGTTTTCACAGCCTTCAGTGCTTTGTCAGAGAAGAAGTTGCGTATCGTGCTCTGGATCGATATCGTGTTGGTTTCGTGTTATTGCTTATGACTCCATGCCCAATGGATTACTAAAAGGCCACCGATCTTCTACCTAGCAGCAGCAGTGATCCCATTGAGTCGCCAATTGTTGTATATATCCCCTCCCTTGGGAGGATATAGACAAGCGAAGAATATGAAGATAGATGCACACGGTGCATGTAAATGGCTCATGACATAGAGTGTCGACATAGAAAATGTTGCACTTAGCGCACACAAAATGGCACACACGACACGAGTGTCGACATAGAAAAAATTGCACCCTTGGCGCACGTAAATGGCGCATGACACAGTGTCAACATAGAAAAGTTGCACCTTGGCACACGTAAATGGCGCATGACACAGAGTGTCGACATAGAAAAAGTTGCACCTTGGCGCATAGAAATGGCGCATGACACAGAGTGTCGACATAGAAAAAGTTGCGCCTTGGCACACAGAAATGGCGCATGACACAGAGTGTCGACATAGAAAAAGTTGTGCCTTGGCGCACATAAATGGCGCATGACACAGAGTGTCGACATAGAAAAAGTTGCACCTTTGGCACACAATGTAAGAGGCGTCGACATGAGTGTCGACATGAAAATTTGTGCCTTGGCGCACATAGGGCAACATATATACACATGATAGATGCGCCCATGGCGCACTTTTCGAGGCGCAACATTTTGAGTGCTTGACAGAGAAGCAGACTCGCGCAGATATTTATGGCCATAACTTTTGACCGGGAGCTCGATTCATGCAAGGTTGGACTTTCTCGAAAGCTTACTCTTAACTACGACTGATATCTTTAATTGGGTGAGAAAAATTCTTAAAAATGAAAATACAGTTAGCCACTTTTGGGGTCGCTAGGTTCTCACCTACCACCATAATGAGATGAATTAAATACAACTCGAGGTGGTTGGGGTAGATTTGGAATTTCTCTCTCTCCTCTCTCATTCTTCCTATAAATTGTAAGGAGGGGCTTCTTTCTAAAGGTTGACATTCTTGTTTTGCCCCTCCCTTCTTCTCTTTGGCAGTGAATCAGGAGTTCAAACCTCCTATCTAAAACTCAGTAATGCAACCTTGTCTCTTGGCATTTTGTGGTGTATCAGATCAATCTTTGGAGCAAAATAATGCATGTCTGTGGATGATTATCAACCCTCTCTATGTTTATTTGCATCTTCCTGATCTTTCACTACAAATCATTATCTCAGTGCATGATCTTGCATCGCATTTTAATAGTTTGTGTTTATTGGCAAGACAGCTTGTTTCTTCATTCCTGCATCACCTTTGTTAGTTTAGGTTTATTTTTATGCATCTTCTTACCCTATCTCCTTGGAAAATTAGATTAGGTTTTGAGTAGACCCTCTACATTTTTATGTGTGCATCTCAATAGAGGAATAGGAACCGCCTTCATCCGGAGAGCTTCTCTAACATATTCATCTTGGTCCAATAACTCTTTGCCCCATCTTACTCAAATTTCCGGATGTTTGTATGATAAATAATGTGTCTCGCTAATTCGCAGGATACCCGGTATCACCAATTTCACGACTACCTTACAACCTCTGTTCTCCCACCTGACCTTACTAGTAACGGAAAACATGCTTTTCTTAAAAGTTTTTCTCGTTATGTCATCATGGGGGGACTCCTCTATAAACGTGGCTTTGATGGCATCCTCCTTTAATGTCTAACCGGTGCAGAGGTCACCTATACCATCCAACAAGTCCATGACGGTATTTGTGGTGGACATTTTAGTGGCCTTGTCATGGCCAAACGGATCCTTTGCCTAGGCTATTATTGGCCTACTCTTAATAACAACTACTACGAATATGTTAAGCGTTGTGTTATGTGTCAACAACATGCCAATCTTCAACATACTCCTAGCCATCCGCTACAGGTCACACAAGATCTTTGGCCTTTCTCACAATGGGGTTTAGACCTTATCGGTGAGATTCACCCGCCCTCTTCGCAACGTCACCGTTGGATAATCATAGCAACCAAATATTACACTAAATGGGTGGAATCCATTCCACTCATTTCAACCAAAAAATAAAAAATCGTAGAATTCATTAACCATCACATTATCTATTGTTTTGGCGTTCCTCATTGCCTTCGATAACAATGATAATGGAAAATCTTTTCAAAAATAAGTTGTTACAAGACCTTTGTGACAACTTTGGTATCAAACTTAGCTTCTCATCACCTTATTATCCACAAGCAAATGGTCAAGCTGAATCTTCTAATAAAACCCTAACCAAAATCCTCATGAAAGTTGTTAACGATTCTGGAAGCAATTGGCCTGATCACATCCCCTTTTCCCTTTGGGCTTATCGACTAGCATTCGCACCTCCACTAATGCCACCCCATTTTCTTTGGTATATGGTACCGAGGCTGTCTTACCTCTCGAAATACAAATACCCTCCCTAAGAATATCTCTTCAGGATATTCTCACCAATGATGATTTCCGCCAAGAGCGGTTAGCCCAATTGGAGCTTCTTGACGAGCGTCATCTTACAGCTCTTGACCACCTTCAAATCTATCAAAAGTGCATCAAGCGTGCTTATGATAAGCGACTTCATGAGCATACCTTTAAGGTTGGTGATCTTGTCCTCAAAGAGAATCAACATGTAACCAAACTAGAAAAGAGCAAACACGGAAAATTTGCTCCAAATTGGATTGGGCCTTACATTATCACTCACATTTAATCAGACACTTATCATTTAGCTTCGCTTAATGGTAAACCCAAGCCTGAACCCCTTAATTCCTTGCATCTTCGACTATTCTACTGTTGAATTTAGTGTTATATCACTTCTTATCTACCTTGCGCTCGTCCCTTGAGCTCATTTACCACCTCATACACTTTGTTTCATGCATCTCAAAATAAAATCAAGCTCACATGGTTTGGTCATAATCTCCCCTTAAAGATGCCTTCCCCTTATTAGTCTAGTCCATGACTTAAAAGTATCAAAATAACACGTTCTCAATTATACGCTTATGGGATATTCTTGAGTCAAACTTCCTACAAAACTAGATGCTTCATGCCAACCGGACATCTAGACCTCTAAGTTCTACATAGACTGCTCCCTCGAAGGACAGCTACGTGCAAAGCCACATTTGCTATTTTGAATAGACTACTCCCTCGAAGGACAGCTACACACAAAAGCCACATCTGCTACTATAAATAGACTGCTCCCTTGAAGGACAACTATACAAAGTCAGCCTCTATCAGAAGCTTCTCACATTGCTCAGCTTCGTGAAGACCTCAAGAACAACAAAATACATATCCCATGTAGACTTCCCGCATCGATCAGTCTATATCCAGAAAAGTAAAAAGCAGTATTCCAAAGCACTTTTGAGTCATGGGCTTGTCTATTTAGGTTTGGTTCTCTTTCGTCAGAATAATCACCTTATAACAAGTTCTCTGCACCCCCGCTATACCAGCTACCTCACCTCACCATTCGTCAAAGCAATAAAACTCAAGGGACGTGACGTATATCCGATATATTGTGATTATATGACTCTTTTCACCTATCGACTTCTCACCTATGCAAGGCACCTAGGGATTCAAGCTCATCCTATGTTAATATGTGGTTTGTTTAGCTCTTCTCAACTACGGGACACTTTTGCCTCTTTTACTCGAATCTAGGATTATGTGTTGACCTTAATCAGGATACGGTTCCCTACTACTTGGGTAAGCTAACTTTCGCTTCACCTATACCTACACCAACATCGCCAATCCCTTACCAACACCAACAACATTATCCGACCAATATCAATATTTTTTTACCAACCAACAAATTGCCTAACCACAACCAAATTGCCTGAATTCACCTCTCCCTGGTCCTAAGGGAGAACTACATCGGTCTGAGGCCCCTCCTTGCTTTGTGCAATGGGCTATGTAGGCAGCACTTAGGAGACATGGGGTCTCTCAAGGTTAGCTCAACCATCCCCTACCATAACCTATCATGTGTGGTAAATATAAATCTTTTTGTGTATTTCTATTTGATCACATTCATTTTCATCCTTTTTTCAAAACAAAACATTCAAAACACAACCATTCTTATTATTATCATAACTCAAATCAACATACATATTCAGTTTTATTTAGATGTTAAACAAATACATATTCTCTATCATCGACGCCACAGTGTCAAAGATCCTTATTTATTCTTATACTCCTATGAAATTCACTTAGACCCTTGCGCCTCCTCCCGAATCAGGTGGTGATTGTGATCATCGACGCCACTCACTTGGCCTCTCCATCCTCAAAGGTGCCACTACTATTGGTTCCTCCCATTGATCCACCAACATCTCCTGTAACATACAAATACGTCCTCTCGCATGGAGGAATCTTACCTCTAGTCTCTCCACTCGTAACTGCGAAACCTCTAACAATCCCATTGTCTCATTCACCTGTGTTTGAAGCTGGTGAACCAAATCTTGCAGGTGGTCTCTCTCATTGTAATCACAGCTATGTCAGGACGATCGCCCTCTCACGTACACCTCGCAGCTCTGCTACCCACCATAATCTATAAGCCTCTGTCGCTCTGCATCCATTACCCTGCGATCGGCTGCTATCTCTTCTAGCCCTTCTAGAGGTGTCGGCTGGGGAGGTGAGAATAATGCCTCGGCGTCAATCCTCATGTATGGTCTATAAGCCATAGGTATATCCTGAACAAATCCAAATTATCGCCACACGTGATCTAGAGGAATCCTCTCATACTCACCTGGCCTATGCCCCGCGATCCACCTCAATCGCTCTACACCCCTCAACTCCTCAGCTATGTTCTCTGTTACCATATAGTTCCCGTAAGGCCTCCAACAAATATCCGCAATCGTCACCATCTCCCATACCTACCTATAATACTCGATGTCATCTATCACGGCCTGGGATCTCGCCTCTTGTTCTATCTAGGACCCATCGTCTAATCCCAACCTCTACACTCCTGTCCCTCTTTCTGGATTGGTCACCTATTGGTCGCACACATACAATGTGCTCATAGGCCCAACAATGTAATAATTATGCACAATCCAGTGTCATCCTGTGATTTCACTTGCAGGCCCATAAACCCCTGTATAGCTCCGCCAGATATGTGGGTGCCCATGCGAAAGTCACGCTCCTTTCTATCATTTCCCAAATAATACACATCAATGCTTTTGGAAATCTTCCCCCATCTACCCTCGGTAATGCATAATACCCCACCACTATCATTAATACCACTGCCAACCTTGTTTCCTCAGGGTGTGTTGCATACATTGTACCATAAGTGAATGTCAAACCTTGCACTGTGTCAAATCTTGTGCAGCTAAACCAAATACTGTTGTTATCACTCCCCGTGCCACGCTAGGCAATGCCTGATACACTGGTCTTCCTGTAATTGGGAGCCTCAAAATTCTAAACACATCTTCCAACGTCACTGTCATCTCCCCTGTTGGTAGATAGAAGGTATTCTTTTCCGGATTCCACCTCTCAATCAATGCTTGCAACATAGCATGATTGCGTGCGATTCGTGAATAATAGTAGATTCCACTTAACCCCACACGATTTATCAATGCCCATTCAGCTGGTGTTACATCCGCTCGAATCTTGACAACAAAGCTGGCACACTATCATTCATCCTCAGCCCTACCTCTGCCTGCATACATCAAAATGACACACAACCATTCAATAACTCAAATCCCCAAGTGTTGTTCCTCACATTCTGGAATTTCATACAGTAACCGGTATCGGTTACAGATAACCGATAATGGTTTTCTAATCGATACTGGTTACCTCTAAACAATATCGGTCAAACCTGCTTAAAAACATCCCCTACGATAATTATTTACTCGTTTACCCCTATTTGTACCTACAAACATACGTGAACACCCCGCTTTACCCACCCCATAACACTCACTCTACCACAAACCCTTACCTATCACATTTTCTTTCTCATCTCTACCCTCTTACCTTCTCTCATCCTATTCATCAAAACATGCAAGAATTAAAATACAACCAAACAGTTTACCTCTTGGGATGCAGCAGCTTGGGGTGGAACCTGTCTTCCCTCTCGTCCCTGCCTGCTGGATGCTTCTCCTCATTCAGCCATGTTCACCACCCTCTTCAAATATAACTTGCCTTTCTGCCTTCTTAATCTCAGCCCACACTCACTTTACCTGTCTCTTTCCTCCTTATCACTCAATTCTCTCATGCAATTACCTGTATCAGTCATCAAACAGCGTCGCATTCACGTATTTAACTTGTTGCATGACTCTAAAAATAAGAACTTAAGTTTCCGCCCAAGCTTTTCTATTTTTAGAAAAGCTCATTTTGGCATAACCGGTATCGGTTACCTAACCAATATCGGTCCATAATCTACCGACATCGGTTAGCTAACCGATATCGGTCACATGCCTCCTTTTTCTTACACCTGGGCCTTTTCTTTATTTTTTACAAATTTTTGTGATGCTCGCCTCTTTTTCTCGCATAACTACACCATTATCACTATTTGTAATCGTCAATCACATCAACACACACACACACACACACACACACACATATATATATATATATATCATCACAATTTCATCAACATCATTTATCTACATTAAAACAACCATCGAAAAATACATACAACATTTTAATATATACATCATACCCATCAAGTATACACACCATGTGGATCAAACTCATCATCTATATACATTCAATTTCAAAACCATCGAAAAAACACATAAAAAATTTTATACACACCATGTGGATCAAAATCATCATCTATATATATCAATGTTTAAATATACAACTTCCCCTGCATGGGGGCCTCTGTCAGCTCAAAATAATACAAAGCCGGCACGCAGGCTGCAATCACTATCAAAATCTCGACTCAGCTCACAGGCCGGTCTCTCATGTCAAAAATATACTTAGCTCATAGGTCGGTATCAACTATACAACCTATACTCGGCTCGCAGTGGTATATACAACAAGAATGAATAAATAAATCATGTGTGGGCACGCAGGCCTCTATATACATACTCCAATATCCAAAAACCCATCTCCGCTCCAGGGATGTCTCAGCTCTCCCCACCACCCTCAGCCCCTCTCCCTGCTGGTCCCTGTGCTGGCTCTCGCCTCCTCCTCACATCGACCCACCGGGCCGTGGCTGCGCCCCCCGGGATCTCTCTCGCTACAAGATGTCTCACTCTATGCGCCGCATATGGCTAATAGTCAACCCCGGTACCATCAAGGATGTCCTGATAATACTAGGCCTCTACTCTCGCCTCCATATAACGGGCCCGTGCCACCATGGCTACTAGGGCTGGTCCCCTAACTCCTAACAGTAGTGGCCCTTGTCCTACCGGTACACCCTGTGCCTGTACTGCGTGCTTGCCTGGGCGGTGCTTGTGCTCGTGATGGTGCTCACTGCGCCGGTGCTGCGCGCGGTGCCTATTCTGTGATGGTGCTTGTGGGTCGTGGGATGCTCGTGGCTGTGCTCGAGCTCGTGCCTGGCTAATTGCCCCTATAGCACCCCAATCTATGCTTGCTTGCACAGCAGCAAGATGCCCCTGTAACAATTGCACCTGTCCTAAGATCCGGTCCCTCTCTGCTATAATAGCCGCTAAATTTGGCTATGCGGGCTGTGCTCTCCTAGCTGCTCTCTCCCCTACCCACCAAACCAAAAAGGCCCCTGTCACTCCAGTGTCATCCACAGTATCATCATCTGGCCTCTCTGCTACCCAATCTGGGTCAACGGGCTGTGGTGCGGGCAGTGGGGCCTCTACATCATCCCTCCGGTACTGTGGGAAGGGAGGTGGCTCATCCTATCTCAAGCCCAACTGCCATCGTACCCTCTCTAGGGGTATCCACTCATACTCTCTGGGCCTCCATCCAGCTATCCAGAAACTATACTGGATCCAGCGCATCTATGCTTGGGCTCCTCCTCGGGCCTGATGGCCTCCGTAGGGCCTCCATACAATGTCCAGTGTGGTCAAAACCCTCTAACAGATGATGGTAGTAGGCCACATCCCGTCCTACGAGCACCACTTGTGGCTGGCCCATGACCCCAAAACCCTCTCGAAATCCATATCTATAGACGATTCAGGCCCTCCTGCTTTGGGGCAGCCCTACTGGACATATACAGATAATGTGCTCGTACACCCAGCAGTGTAACAAAAATGTAGAGCAAATACCAAATCGCCTCATCCGGCGATAACCCCACAGCTCTTTGTATAGCTGCACCAGATACACTGGTGCCTAGGCATAACATGTATGCTCCTCTACCATCTCGTGCAACACTCCCATCAAAGCCCGTGGGAAGTGGCCTCCTCTCTGAGTCCGGAGGGTGAAGCATGTGATACCTATCATCATCAACATGGCAAGCCGTGTCTCATGTCGCAGCGCGATACATGTCGCCATAGGCAATGCTCACGCTGTGATAGGTCAATAATGTGGCTACATCCCCAAATACCTGAAGAATGTTGTCCATCGCCGTCTCCGCATCTACCTGGAACACTGCCTCCCCTACGATCGGCAGTCTCAGGATGCGATACACATCCTCTAGGGTAATCGTCATCTCTCCAGTAGGGAGATGGAAGACGTTGGTTGCCGGATCCCATCTCTCGATGAGGGCAACCATCAGGCTGTGGTCCCTATCCATAGCCCTATACCGCTAGACTCCACCGAGTCCCACCTCTCGCATAATGGCCCAATGCGCTGCAGACACATGTGGCCACATCCATCTCAATAGCGGGGGCATCCGATCCCGCATCGTAAGCTGCTGGCGTGCCTGCAAAAACAACCCACTTCATCAGGCCTACCCTTTACAAAAACAACTACCTTAACCCACTTACCCACCCAACCACAACCCGACTCTATAACACACATCTACACTTACCCTACACATCCCCTTTACCACCAACCAACCAACCAACCACCCCGATATACTCTAGCCATCTACCTATACCCCCGCCAATTTAACACCTCCTACTTCATACCCAACACCTACTCTATCCTACTCAAACCAACTACACAACCACACCATTTCCCCCCCACCCCGATCACCTTTCCTATCAACTCTACCCCCTCCCCCTTCACCCCCAAACACAAAAACCAACCAACAATACAATTCTAACAAAAAAAAAAAAAAAAAAAGAAAAGAAAAGGGGTACCGACGCCGGTCGACATATGACCGACGCCGGTCTCCCGGCAACAAAAAAATTCCAAACAATTTGTGACCGATGTCGGTCGCTTAGTGACCGACATCGGTCACTGTCTGAATCTAGGGCTGAACCCAAAACGGCCCGTGAAATCTTTTTTTCCCCTATATCTCCCTATTTACCCACCAAAAAACCCTAAAAACCTACCCACCCTGCCGCCTTGACCTAACTAGCCTACCTACCCACTCCATTTTGCAAATTACATCCATTCATTAATTATTTTATTCAATTTTGGATTCCTACCCAAAACCCAAATCTAAGTTAAACTCATTCAATTCACATAAGCAAGAGCTCAGAGCCTACCGGTACGACTACACGTCATCGTGGTGGGATAGGTGGCAGTGGTCCAGCTGGTCCAGCACCTCCTGCTCCTCCTGGCTGTGCCATGGCTCCAAATCTCCTCAGCTGGGTTATCCACCAATCAAATTCTACCTCCTGATCACTGGGGTCTACCAATCACTCACTCCTCCACTCAAATAATGCCACCTCAGCCCACCAACTCAACAAAACCACTTCACACCTCAGACAACTCAATTTGGGTGCTCAAATTCACAAAATGAAAATGACAGGCCATATTTTTCTTTTTATAGGTTTTGACCTATAACCGATACCTGCCTAAGTTATTTTGCACCCCTAGAAAACCGGTATCGGCTATGTATGTGTAATAACTTCCGCCCTTATCCACCACTCTCCATTTTTTTTCCCCATCACCTACCCCTAACTTTGCTGACTAGCCTTATTTTGACTTCAATTGGCCTACCCCAAGGCCGCCACCAACCAATTTGGCCCGATCCACGGCCGCGCCCAACCATTTGGCCCGACCTAAGGCCACACCCAACCAATCAGGCCCGACCCAAGGCCGCAACCAACCATTTGGCCCAACCCTAGGCCGCACCCAACCAATCAGGCCTGACCCAAGGCCGCACCCAACCATTTGGCCCGACCCAAGGCCGCACCCAACCAATCAGGCCTGACCCAAGGCCACAACCAACCATTAGGCCCGACCTAAGGCCGCACCCAACCAATCAGGCCCGACCCAAGGCTGCAACCACCCAATCAGGCCGACCCAATGCCGCAACCACCCAATCCGCCCGACCCAAGGCCGCAACCACTTAATCAGGCCCGACCCAAGGCCGCACCAATTAAGTACCTTGCCCAAAACCCACAAATTACAATTTTATCCACCCATCATGTAGCTTTTTGTTCAATCAAGCTCACCTGTTCATGTTTTAGCATGATTAGGGTACTTGACTTGATCAGTCGACCAACTTTTCCTAGACCAAGACCATGATGTTTATATCAACCAAACTAACCATTTGTTACTTTCGAATAGGCCTAAACGTTTCTGTACCTTACCCATTATATCCCCTGGAGCTACTTCCTATGCCTTGTATACCAGGATTATATCGCCCTTGTTTGGATAAACTATCAACCTTTACCTATGAATTGCTTGTTTGCTCTTCAAATCATGTACCCTGGTCACACTACTACATTTCAACATGTGTCTACTTCCTTGAACTTACCCCACCATCTTACCATCATCTCAACACCATTCACCCTTTATCAACCCTATCCCTGATTTCACGTCGCCTCAATTTGTGATAGATTTGAGGGGGATTACCTATACCCTTAACGGGAGTAACCACTTCTTATTATTGTCAGTGCAGCTTTACAAGACAAGCTACACGACACCCAATTTGTGTCTCACGACACCCTATGCCCCGCATCTCATTTCGCAACCTAACCTCACCACCTAAACCTTGCACAATTATTTATTAATTACCTTATAATTAATAAATCCACATTTTCAAACCTACCACCTCATTTCACCACCTCATCATGACCTAGCCCTAATCCTAAACTAACCTAATTAAGACCTATAACTTGGTCTACATCCACACCCATGACTAATTACCCCTCACCCGCACCAAAACCAACCTAATAATGACTTGACCAAGCCCACAACTAATCTCTCGGGAGAAAAGGAGGGAAGGTTGGCTATTTTACTAAAAATAGCCCACTTTGACTTAACCGACATTGGTTCCTATTCAACCACGGTCGGTTACGTAATCGCCATCCATCGTTCCTCGTAAATGACCTCCCCCAACCAAAAACAAAGGGGGTTGGAATTCATTGGAAAGGTGGGAAGTCATTGGAAGGATCTGAAATTCACTTGACAGAGCAGAGACAAGTGAAGGAAAGAGAAGAGTTTTGCAGAGAAGGACATCAAGCCCAAGACTGCAACTGAGTAACCAGAGCCCAGTGACACTCATCCAAGCATTGGGAGAGAAGATAGCTCATCTTGGATTGTTAGATCATCCTACCTGAACCCTGCCTTTGTCATCACAGTCCTTGGACCTATATCTTCATCAGGAACTAGTAAGTAGTGTCTTGTACGTTCTTTTAATAAAATTTCTTGGACTTCTGAATCACAGTAATTATAAGTCTACTCCTAGATCCACTACCCGGTAACACCCTACATCTAACTGTACCTCCTCTACCCTTACATTGCCCCAAGAACAGCCCCCCATATTCTCTGAGTCTTCTCCATCACCCCCATTACCTATCCCCAATCATTTACCAGCCTAATAAACACCATAGCCACCTTATAGCCAACCTTCACTAAAAGCCCCTAAATCACTGCCCCTACCGATATCGGTTATCAGAAACCGGTACCGGTGACAGTGACCGGCATCGGTCACTGTGACTCAAAACCAAAACCAGCCTTTCCTCTATTGTTTTAACGAGGCAATTAAATTGTAATTTGGCAATAACTTCTTTGTTAGAATTTGTGTTAATTCGTATTAGCAGGGGAACTGACCACCTTCGAAAGGAAGTCCAATATTTCCTGGGCCTAAGGCAGTTCCCTCATTTATTGTCTAATTAGAATCTGGTGGTCTTGTATTCTTACTTGCAGGTAGTCCTTCCTAGACAAAAAGGAGTTCTTTGCAATCGATCTGATCTCTCTCTACGGTACGCGCACACCCTCCAAACATTCAATAGGTATTCCTCCTAGCCCTAACCCTTATCTGTTTCTCAAGAGAATGAAAGGATAGAAGTAACTCTATTCTAGGAACTCGAACCATTCTCAGTGTGAATCAAGATGAACATCATCTTAATGCTCTAGATCACCTCCAAGTCTATCAAAAACACATCAAGCGTGCCTATGAAAACGTGTTCATGAATGAAACTTTCAAGTGGGTGACCTTGTTTTGAAAGAAAATCAACATGTAACCAAAGCAGAGAAAATCAAACGGGGTAAATTTTCTCCTAATTGGCTTGGACCCTACATCGTAACTCATACCTATGGATCAGGTGCCTATCGTTTGTCCTCACTTGAGGGTAAACCTGAACCTGAGCCCCTCAACGCATTACACCTTCGACCATTCTATTGTTGACTTGTTGTCCTACCTCACCTTGTGTCTCTTTACAGGCTCACCCCTTGAGTGCTATCCACTTCATACACCTCCCTAATGATTAAACAAGAATCATGTGAGTACTTATCACTTGTTATCTACTCTTGAATATGTGCACCACGGCACTGCACATAGCATGATTCTCATGGATACTTTTCATCTATCTTTAGATGAGATCCCATGGTAGTTCCACCTTACCTTTTAAACAAGAGTCCTATCCTTCACCTTGGTCTTGTCCATGATTTCTAAGACCTCCAATAGTACCAAAATCCTTGAGTCAAACTTCTAATAAAAGATGACTCCCTCAAAAATAAATCTTCCTCTTGACCAAATTGCTACTATAAATAGACTACTCCCTTGAAGGACAGCTATGCGAAGCTTTAAAAAAAAATAACGAGAGAAAATGAAGCTTCCCGCATCGATCAGCTTCACAAAGACCTCAAGGAGTACCATATATTTTATCCCATATAGAATTCCCACATCAATCGCTATCATAAGAAACATAACTTTTTAGTCATGAACTTTCCCATTGTACCCTAGGACCTCTTGCCCAAAAAGCCCTATCACTTAAACATATAAAATTAACTACCTTTTCCCACTTACCATTTCTACCCTCATTTCCTCAGTTTCCTCAAGGGACATCTTGGAACTTAGACAATTGGTGATCTTGTGACTACCTTCATCGTAGAACTGTTAATCATGTGGTGTCTTTTGGGTCTTGTGTTTATCACCTCCTCCAGGGTATGATCTACTTGGTAGGTTCCTACCCAATTAGGTGGCTCTATGGCCCCCTCTTATCTTTTAAAATATCTTTGTTTACATTTTGATTACCTTATACAGACTTGGTCCTCATCGCTTACCTTTGGGGGTAGCACTCCCCTTTCACCATAATCACCTTCACCTACATCATTTTACCTATAATCTACCCACACCCATTAAACCTAAAGCCCAATCCATGCCTAAAAACCTACTAACTCATTTTCATCTTTCTTCCCTAGCTTATGGGAGAACTACATCGATCTGAGGTCCCCTTTTACCGGGACTATGTAGGCAGCACTTCTAGGGCATGGGGCCCTAGAGGGTTAGCTTGACCACTCTTTACCTTAACCATTTTCCCCACCTTTACCTGATTTCCTATTCCTATCAAACACCTCAACATCTAACCCATATACCACATACCCTTTACCACTTATCTTATTTCACATTTTCATAACATAACTAACATTTTCCACATTTTACACCATCTCATACATTTACATTGCCCTTTGTTATCACAATACCAAAATAAACATCCATGCCTATCACTTGACTCGATCCATGCCTAAACCACCCTGACTCAATCCATGCCTAACACCGACTAGCGACTCGATCCATGACCTACACCAACCTCGACTAAATCCATGCCTAAACCAACCTGACTCAATCCATGCCTAACACTAACCTGACTCAATCCATGCCTACACCGACTTGACTCAATCCATGCCTAAACCAACCTGACTCGATCCATGCCTAAACCGACCTGACTCAATCCATGCCTAAACCAACCTGACTTAATCCATGCCTAAACCACCTAACTCGATCCATGCCTAAACCGACTTGACTCAATCCATGCCTATGACCTGACTCTATCATGCCTAGCTCATCTATTTTCCATCCATATCATAAGTACAGTAAAACTCATACATATCACAATAGCATCACCTGAATATCATCTATCTCCTCATATATACATGTGTGTCTCCATACAATGTACACCCATATCACATAAATGTGTATCTCAATAAACATGCATGTCTCATCATGGCTATCATCTCAAAAATGTTGGCACGCAGCCGATATGCTATAAATAATCATCATCGGCTCACAGCCGGTATCATGTACACCACTATAATCAATACAAAAATGTCTTTGGCTCGCAGGCCGGTATCATGAACAAAATATACATACAAAAACCTCTTCGGCACGTAGGCCGGTCTCATATATCATACATACAAAAATGACTCAGCACATAAGCTGGTCCACAACTAGGTCAATCATCTCCCCATATGATGTCGGGGAATTCTCCCCGTGCTCGTGTCTCTCCGGACCCTCTGCCACACCTATCTAGGGCCTGGCACCTACCTAACCTTATGTTGATGGCCCTCACCGGGGCTGGCCTCTCGTACACTAGTGACCTCACTATGACCCTATCGTTGGGCTCCTCAGCCCTCAGTACTCTCCACACTTGTGAGTGCGGGATCTAGTCCTTTCACCGAGGCTGTTGTGCTTTGTACTCAGCATAGGAGGGAACATCTATCCTGAGCTAACAAATTATCATGGTAATACCATGCCTCTCCTAGGGCATCCCTAAACCTAGCCATGGGAACTATCTATGGAGGTGTCATAGGTGCCGCTACCTGTGTCCGGTACTGTCACAATGGGACCATGTCCCTAAACCTGCACTGAGCCCTATACTCGGGTGCTAGAGCACGAGTCACCCTGAATCTGTGCTTGTGCTTGCTAGTTGGGCTCGTAGGGTAGTAATATCTCTGCAGTCTTCGTTGTCCACCGACCCTATATGACACTGTAACATGTCCCTACACTATGGCCAACCGGCCTTGTAGACCATGAACATGTGCACGTAGGGCAGCTATCTTACCTCCATCTCCATCTCCCCTGCCTCCACCTATGCAAGTACTGTCCCTACCTAGCCTAAGCCTACAACATTGCTATATCTGGGCTGTAATGTGGCAACTTATGCCTTTGTACTTGTCATCTACCCCTACATGATCCCAAGTTGTGTCACCAATGTAGCCACCTGCCCTTGTAGGGTGTCTCTCTGAACTGTGATGGTGTGTAAGTCTGGCTACCCTAGCCTCGGTGGTACTGAGATCTTAGGCTGTGCCACCCACCACTGCCTATACCCATCTATAACCCTAGCATCATCAATTTGTGTATCTATAGGCTGCTCCTCCTATCCAATCAGCACTGTGGGTCATGGTGGAGACATAGGTCTCTCCACATCATCTCTCTCGTACTGAGGGAATGACGGTAGTACACCCTGGACCAATCCAAACTGACATCTAACCCACTCTACGGGTATCCGCTCATGCTCTCCCGCTCTCCTCCCCTCTATCCACATATGTATTTATAGCCCTGCTAGCTCCATGGTCATATGTCTGTATGAAGGGAAGCCCACATACGGCCTCTAAATGACGTCCACCCTGACAACCCCTCCAATAACCTCCTATAATAAGCTACATCATGCGTAGCTCTGGCACCTCGGGCCTCCCCATGGCCGGTACCCACCACCTATACCCCACTCTCATAACTCTCCATGGGAATGCATCTTCCTAGGGCATCCCCACCGGTCGAACACAAATAATGTGCTCATATGCCCAACAATGTAATAGTATAACGCAGCAGATGTTGAACCTCCATAGTCACCCGTAGGCCCATAGCTCTCTATACACCTATGTCAGCAATGCAGGTGCCCATGCGAATCATGTCTGATGTACCATCATATCATGGAGGACCCCCATCAGTGACCTCAGGAATCTCCCCCTCTACATCCGGTAGTGTGAAGCAGCACACTACCTCCATCACAAGTACCACTAACCTCATCTCCTCTCGATGAGCTCTATATAATAATGCCCATAGCTCATGCTAACACTATGGAACGTCAGTCTCTGCTACACCCTCACCAAAATGGGTGCCAGTAACTCCTTAGATGCCTCTGATGAGATAGAATAAACCTAGGCCCCCAATATGGGCAACCACAAGATCTTGTATACATCCTCCAGGGTGATCGTCATCTCACCCATCGAAAATGGAAGGTATTGGTCGCCGAGTCCCATCTATCGATGAGGGCAACCATAAGACTCACCTCCCAAACTACATGCCGTAGCGCCTCACCCCTATCAATCCCACCTCTACCACATGCTGCCACTCTACCTACGTTACGCTCACCCGTACTCTCAATAACAAGGGTGGCACTCGGGCCCTCATCTGCAGCTCATCTCTCACCTGCATCCCACAAAAACAATGTATTTAGTCCACCTTCCCATCCTACCTTGTTTTTAACCCATCTGCTGAACCTATCTACCCAATCCCTCAACCTACTCCTACCCAAACACATTCACCCGACACTACCTACCCAAACCCATTCACCCAACACTACCTACCCTACCCTCAACTGCGACCTACCCTCACCCTCACCCTTTACCCACCTACCCTATTTTCCCACCCCCACCCTTTACCCATTTACCTCATTTTCCCACCATACCCTTACTCTCTACCCTTTTTTATCCCAATCTCCACTTACAAATAACCAACCCTAGTTTCCCCTAACTAACCACGGTCTCCCTTTAACCAAAGACCGATCACTATTCTTGTGACCAAAGCACTCGGTCACTACCCACTTCCATCGACCACCCACCGGTCGACTGACATCGATCGGTCCACTGCCGCCAGCTTCAAACAAACTTTCCAACCCTCTTTTTTGGAAAGTTTGACATTCTACCCACCCAGATCCCTCTCTCCACCCTTCATTGTTCCTATCTTCCCCATTTTACTCTACCCCTTACCATCCACTATTCCCTTTTCCCTCACAAACCCCCATTATTTTCTTATATATTTTTCTTCATCTTACATCAAATTCATTCACACACCAAAATCACAAGTTCACATCCTACCTGATCTCGTTGCCACCGTCATGGTGGAACCTCCGCCTCCGCACTACTCCTCTTGAGCTCTCTCAGGCCTCTGTCATCCTCCAATGCACAAACAATCCTCAGCCACACAAATCATGCCACCTGATCTCACGGCCCCACCTCCCAATCACCCACTCTCTCCTATGTGGCTCGCCAACCAAGCTCCTCTACTGCACTCTCTTGTCCTTTTCCTCTTTCTCTACTTGTCCTTTTCTACTTTTCCACATGCACAAATGAATTTTCAAATGTGGGTTTTCCACTTTTTATACCCTACCCGACCCGACCGATGTCGGTTACCCTTACCCGTTGAGTATTCTTTTATTGCCCTAGACTACCGCCATTGGTTACCTTACACTGTCATCGGTTCATTCCGACCACTATCGGTTACCCTGCGTACTCTTTACCCCCATTTACCTCATTAATCCTTACCTCCCTTCTCTTCTTCCCCCATACACCTACCTGGACCACTTTACCTTCACCCCTGGCCCTCCACCCTATTCAACCTCCTCACGTCTGATGTTGACGCCTTATTATTTTACCCCTACCTCAGCCTTCTTGTGCCATGATCTCAATATTTGGACCTGGACCATTGCTAGTGACCTTTGACCTCATGTGTTCACTATACCTTGCGGCACTGTTACCTATGTTGTTGACCTAATGACCTTACCTAGCCTATTACCATGACCGTTTATCCTGACCCTACCTTTGGTGTATCGGAACATACCTAAACATTCCTGCACCTAACCTACATTGTGTTTCCTAACCTTATCCTATACCTTGGATACCGGATTCACTTCACCCTTATTTAGATAAACCTATTGACCTTAGATGATGTAGAGTTTTCTTGTTCTTCAACCTAGTCGCGTCTGCTACATTTTATACGTGTGTGTGTATTTGACTACTGCTACCTTTGACCCTGACTCATTACCTAGATCACTTGAGTAGATCTTTCACCCTCTTCCCCTACACCCATTTACCTTTTCCTTACATTTACCTTTTATCAAACCACTCACTACTTCAGCCGGCTACTTCGTTAGTTCCTAGTTTGAGGGGGATCACCTTCACCCTCACATGGGGCAACCACATCTTATTTTTGTTAGCATCGCTTACCAATACAAGCTACACAATAAAAAGGGGAAAAATGTAGACACTAAAATTAGGTCACACTCCCTTTCCGTACCTCGACCAATAAGTACCCTTCATCACTTTCACCTAGCCATGGCCCCCTTCACCACACTAGTATTAATTTAATTAAATTAATGCTTTACCCTCACTATATTTATTATTTAAATATCTTATTTAAATAATATCTACACATATAGTTCACTTAGACACCTCATCAAGCTGACTCACCTTAAGACTTATTCTTAGTAAGTTACCATAACTAACTAAGACTTACCCAAACCCTAAAAATCAATGCCTACACTCCCTCTAACCACATTCCCACATGCTCACAGAAGCTCCTAGTCTAATCTGTGGGATAACAACATGAGATCCAAGGAAATTAGGAGGATCTCCCTAAGTTTGGTAAACCTAGGAAATCCCGCCTCGACTAACGTTGGTTTCCCTAATTGTCACCGGTTAAGTTGACTACCGCTCGGTTACCCATTTTAACCCAAAACAACCTTATTTCTCAAGGTTGGGACTTGGAAGGAAAAGGTTGGCAAAAATTGGGAGCAATAAAGTTGATGAGCAAGAGCGAGATCTCAAAAAGATAGTGCATCTTTAGAGAGCCATATTCCAGCAAGAACTCACATCCAAAGAAGGAGATTGAACATCTTCTCCTGCATAGCCATCCCAGCCACATTCGGATCTACCCAAGAAAAGAGGAGTGTGCATGCAGCCCATGCAAAATCTTTTCTCCAGTTGGTGATCACTTGCAGCCTCCAAAACTCATCATCATCACCTCCATCCTTCACACATAGACTTCTAGAAATGACATCCAAGTAAGTATAATATCATACTTCCCTAGTTAATTCATTTCATCATTGTTTTGCCACTTGTTGTCCATCTTACTCCTTATTGACCATCTCTAACGTGTTGTACCTTCATAGACCCATCAAAACCTCGTAAAAACCTACCCTTGTCACCTAATACCTCCTCCCAACCAACTAAATCCTTTGTGCAATCACAAAGGGGACCGAAAACCCCATTCTGTGACATTCCCAGATCTCACAATAACTGGCGCTGGTTGTGCCTAATCGTAGTCGGTCCAGTGACCGATGTTGGTCTCTCGTGTTTTCCCACACAGCCTTAAGCAGAGACCTATCCACCCCATTGAACCTTACCCTCACTCACCTGAGACCTACCCAACACCTTCATCGGACCTACGTAACTCATAACAAACCCTTTTCTATTCTAGCCTAGCATGTTAGATTAGATCTCATTATTTTGTTTTAAGTGAGATACCTAAATCATTTAAAAATAACAATAGGATTTTACTTTGTTTTCAACATTAATTTGTTTAAAATAGTGGAATGACAGCCTTCTAAGAAGTGCCATACTTCCTGGATCTAGCTCATGCTAGATAGTTCACTGCCCATATTGTTTAATGCTTTCTAGTGGAATTACTTTCATTACAAGTAGTTCCTCCTAGCCAAAGGAAGCTCTCACAGTCAACTGTGGATTCAGAAGTCATACACACACAACAACCTATCAACTGGCATTTGAACATTTATTCCTCCTACACCCATTACCCTATCTATTTCCTTAACCATTCAAAAGGAACAATCTAAGAAAAAGGTGAAACACCAGTTTAATAAAGAGCTTGCATCCGTCAACAAGAAGGTAGATAAACCATTCGAAAAGTTCCTTTCAGTCAAGATTTCAGATAAACCATTTAACATTCACATTAATAAAATAAATTTGTAACTTAGGATAGTATTTCAACTTAGGAACATAGATTAATTAGGTCCCTTTAGTAATATCTAGGAATTGTATCATACAACTTACCAAGGAAGGATCCCAATACCATCTAAGATCACTTATGAAGAAGGGAGTAACATAGATCACCCAACTCCAAGATAGATAGAGTTCGTGAGATCCCACAATCTGCCCATCTCGGTCAAGATGACCATATTGTCATGAAATTGAAAGCATGCCTTGGATCACTAAAATTGATCCAAGGTATTGTTATCCTACAAATGAGATTATGAAGACTAAAGTACAAATTCAAGTGAAAAAAACTATGAATTATTTTAATTGAATCAATTTCTTATTTCCACATGCAGTGAATTATTCAACATAAGAAGGAATGAAATACTTCATTTTTAATTCAACATAAACATGGTAGAATGGTATCTATTCCAGCAGATAACATATTATCTACAAAAACATGATTTCTTGATTCACAAGAGTACACCATCTTCAACAAGAATCACATGTCAACATTTGCAACTTCAAAAATAGAAGTCATCATAGAGATTGGCCATGTTAGAGATGTTTCAAGGTGACTCATTCATGCATCTATGTTCCCTAGTCCAAAATGTGTGTATTTGGTCTAGAATGATGAAAAATGTGATTTGCAATGTATATGAATGTGATAAAAAAGTGTATGTGTACTTGGAATATGTTCTAATGCAGCATTTAGTGTCATTTTGTGGTGTGCAAAGGGATATTCACTCAAGGGAGTTCTGGGTTGGGCATCATTTGAATATGTTGTTTGGATTATGTTTGTGGGATGATGATTAAGATGTTATGCACCATGTCAAGGCTTGTGGCATGTAGCGCAGATGGGGGATGTGCCCCATAATATGCCTATGTTGACTACACTATGTGATAGATGGTGCATGGATATGTGTACATTTTGGTTGCCTACATGGGAGATGACTATTATGCTAGAGGATGTGTATCGTATATTGAGGTTTTCGATTGCTGGTTAGAGGGTATTGGTGATGCCAGTGGAGGATATGGAGAGGAAGATGCGAGCTACTAGGAGATATTTTATGGGGACTCAAGTACCAGCTGAGGCCCATATTAGTTTGGATGTTATCCTAAGGTCTCATGTTCCATGCTTGTGGAAGTTCATAGTGGTTGTTATTACTTCATCTATAGTGGTGGATGGAGGTGGTGTGGTCATCTTGTATAATATGCATGACATAAGTCGCCATATAGAGGAGGAGAGTACTAGATACACATGGGCCTGATGTGTGTTATCCAAACTATATAGAGAATCTGTACCATTTACTCATGATGAGCATGGAGGGGGATAAGAGCTACTACATTATTAAATGTGTGGAAATATGAGTACATATATGTGTTGAGCCCAGCTGGGGGCCCACGAGTAGAGTGGGCTAGACCTAAGATATATGCAAGGAGGTGGATTAACATTTGTGGGCATAGGATGGATACAAAAGCATACATGGCACCGATAGATAGGATGGGGTGTGAGGAAGTCACATGGAGGCCATATTGTGATTATGGAGGATGTCCCGAGGATTTATATAGTTGCATTGTATTCGGAGGACTATGTGGTTGGAGGATAGATTTCTAGGTGTGGAGGATATATTCTAGGTGGAGAGGGTATCACATCAATTTGGTATGGCTCAGGATGTGCCCCAAATCCATATATATGGTTGAGAGCTATTAGGGCATCAAGTAGGGCTAGGGCTAGATCAAGGCCCGTAATGAGAGAAGCTAGTACCTCTTGGTCTAGATGAGGTAGATGTAATGATAAAGGTGATAGACATAGACGATGCTAGTGGCACAGAGGAGTACTTCACTTGGTGGGCAGAACATCAATGGGTATTATTGTTCCCATTATTTGTAGGTCCAACAAGGTTACTGCATGCATGAGGAAGAGGAGAGGGGGAATAACATGCCCCGATGATGTGGAAACAACTATAGCGGAGTGTGAGTATCTATATATGCCTATTTTTTGTGTTTTGTTATTAGTTGATGATTTGGTAATGATTATCTAATTCGTTGTATTATTTGTTTTGTAGGTGATGTGTAATGGTCACTAATAGTTGATACATCCATCCATACATTGATGTGGAATGTGCCAAGCGATGTACTTGGTGGAGGTATACTAGAGCAATTGGAAGAAATCACAAGTGAGCATACCCATTTATTTGAGCCAGTGGCCATAACAGAATCCACATGTATTGTATTACTAGTTGAGAGGGACAAGGTACATGAGGAGACTCGATAAGCCCATGAGGCATTGGGTGGTGGTCTATTAGCATAGGATGTGTTTGTACAATTCATGGATTTATAACATCGGTTTGTGGAGAAGTCTATGGAGAACACCTTATAGCATAGGTAGGTGGAGAGATATCAAGGCCACGAAGAACTGTAGAGTAAGTGGTGAGGCATCTAGTTCTAGGGATCTCATAGTACTGAGAGTAATAGTGATGATGAGGTTTGATGAGTATGATTGTATATGATGTAGGGAATTTCCCCCTAGTGATGAATGTATTTGCTATGTGTGGACAAATGCTTCTTATATATGATGAACTTATTTTTTTGTATTAATGTTGTATGATTTTGTAATTATTGTTGGAATGTATGTGATGTTTTTGTTGTTAATGTTGATTGATGTAATATTAGTGTAATGATGACAAACACATGCATTATTGGTGATGAACTTTTTGGTGATGAAATGTTTGTTAAATGGAATTTGTAATGCGTAGTTAGCATGATGATGATAGGAAAGTGAATGTAAAAAGAGATGATGTATGATTATCGAACTAACATGTTGTGATGAATATGTATCATAATAATGTAACGTAATCATAATATGTTAGTGGGATGAATATGGGGGAATTAGTGTTTCCTAGAGCATATGGATGATTAGTTTCATTTAGTTATGATCCCTCAACAATCAAGAATGAATATTGGAAAACAAGAGTGCATCATCAGGAAATGATTGGGTGTTCTAGATGAACGACGAGTGCATGATGAAAGGTTCTTAAAGAAAAACCCTAAATAGTCATGTAAGAACTGTAAGAACACAAGTGCATCATCAAGGGGTAAGGTGATAGTAATCACCTACCAAGGACCAATGTGGCATGAAGTGGTGGAAGCAGATGGGATGGAAGCAACATGAGTGTATGAACTGAACTAAATGTCATATGGAGCTGCGGTGGAATGCATGAGAGTGGAGTGTTGTGGAAACCAATGTGAAGGAGCAACGTGATGCGGTGGATGGCGTGAATGTGATGAATGAGATGGATGAAGTGGATGCAATGGATGTGATGACACATCAATGTATGGACGTGGTAGAGAGAGTGCATGGGTAACAAATTATTGTGAACGTGTCATGGCCCGAGCACCAAATGTAGGAGACGAATCAATTGTGGTAGAAGTCTTATGGTGAGGTATAGGAGAGATGGATTTATCATGCGAGTGATAGTAAAAGGATGTGATGCCCTTATCCTCTAGTTGTTGTAATCAATCATGAAGGGAAAGATAGTCACTATCCCTATGGCCATTTATGTGATGATAGTTACAATAAGGTTGGTCATGTTGTCATTTTAATTGGTGTTACAGATGATGTTGGTTGGATGGTAGGTGAATTAATCACTCAATAATTAAAACACACAACACATCATGTGGTTAAGCATGATAAGAGAAATGAAAATGCTCTCATGAGCTAGGTGGAGTAGTAGGAGGAGCAACCTGTCGCAGAGAGCTGGAGAAGGAGTATGTTTTTTTGGTTGAGTGGGTTGAGCTTGTTTTCTTTTCTTATGAGGAAAAGGTGGAGATTGTGTAGGATGCTCAATCGGAGGAAATGGAGGAGAACTAGATGAGGCAATATCCATAGAGATGTGTGGAGGTTCAATGATTTGAGTGGAGAGAAGATATTGTTCTAGGTCGATAAATTTATAACATAGAAGAATGAATGAATCACATGTATCATATTGTAATCTTTTCTTGAGTGGAGGAATTAGGACACAACAAAATATGAATTGCTTCTCAAGATCTATAGGTTGGAATACTAATGGATGCATACATATGTTGAATCCTAAAATATAATCCTTAATAGGTTCATAGGAGCCCTATTGTAGAGTAAGCAAGTGTTCATAAGTAACCTTAGGGCCATTTTTTATTATAAAATAATGGAGGAAATCATCCTCCATGTCATACAAAGGACTAATGGACCTAAAGGGGAGATGAGTGTACCATTGTAATGCCTCATCAATAAGACTATAGCAAAAGGCCTTAAGTAATAATATATCATTAGAATGAGAGGCCATAAGTATGTAGTAATGTAGTAGATGAGCATGAGGGTCACAAATACCATCAAAACATGTGAAAGTAGGAATGATGAAGTCCTGAGGGAATGTAGAATTGTGAATCTTCTCAGGGACATAATTACCATGTAGTGAATTTTTATCAATGGAAGCATAATAAGCCCTACTTTCTAAAGTGAGGGATTGAACCTGAGATTGTAATTGACCTATGACATGCATGAGAGAGATGATATCTTGTGAAGGAATGGTGGGAGATGGAAATAATGTATTAAGCAGTTGTAATTTTCCATTGTGAGTGATCATAGGAATATCCAAAGGTGATGAAGTAGATTCTGATGCTAAGGTCACATTCGTAATAGGTGATGCATAAGATATAGTACATGATATAGATGGAACATCCATAAAAATGGTAGGACTAGCATCGAAACATCCTTAATAGAGGAGGAGACATATGGAGACACATCTATAGGAGAAGATGGACTAGGAGATGTAGATGATGCATCAAGAGGATATGAAAAAGTAGGAGAAGAAGAAATGATAGATGGTGGTGACTAATAGAAAATACTAGATGCAATATGAGGAGAAGGAAATAATGGAATAGGTTACTCAAACTCAGTAGTATGGAAAGAAGGTGAAATATGACTCACCACATCATCAACATCACAAAGAGTTTAAGATATGAGAATTTCGTTAAGAATGGTATCAATAGGATTGTCAACATAATGTGAAGGAGTATGCAAAATATTATGAGATGTATCATGAGAAGGAACTATATCAGTGGTCGAAGTAGAAGGGGAATTAGTATGCACATGTGAGAGACTATCAATACCAAAAAAATCAATAAGAGAATCATCTAAAGTTTCTTGTGAAAGATTAGAAGGAGGATCACAAGTAGCCATATAACATGGTGTATAATGAGTAAAGTCTATTGGATCCTCAACAATGCTAATGCCTATAGGATAATCTTAAAAATGAGTAGGCACATATTTTTGGCCATCTAGAAGTTTTTGTTTGATATGATTGGGTGTAGTAATAGGAGTACTATATAGATCTTTGAGCTCAACTATGACAACCTCATCATAGATAGGGTTAACACTAAAATGAGACATAATGGGTGAAGAAGATGAACTATTTATAGCCATTAGATTTGGATTGGATCCTAGGGAAAGCTATTCTAAAAACTAGGTTCACCAAAATGATTAACTAAAATATGAAAACTAAATTCTATATTCTAAGTTAATCTTAGTAGGTACATAAATGTAATAAATGGTATTGCCAGATATACTAAATTTAGATATTTTATTTTGATTTTTAAATGAAATGAAATAATGTAAATAAGAGTGATAAGATACTAACCTGAAGATGAATTACCTCGTTATGTGCTGGAATTGGATAGGTTGATGTGTGGATAGGTCATAATGTGAAGGTGCTACCTAAGAAGTTGTAGTAAATAAATATTTGACTAGATTGGGGCGCTTGGGAGAGGATTGGAGCTCCTGTGGGCACCCTATTCTGTAGTCCGGGTGCTTTATGTTCTCGTAGAAAATATCGGGATCTAAAACTCGAGAGTGTCGCTAGATCTTCACAATATTTTAGTCTTTGTTATGTGGTTTTCATAGTGGCTTCACTTATGTCATTGTAAGCTAGTGATGAAGAGATCTACTGCGCAAAACCCCATACAAAGCATCAAATCCCTAAAAATAAAGATACATATGAAGGGGTCAAACTAAACTTAGCTACCATAATAGTGGACTTACAACTAAGAATTGTACTACATTCCAGACCTAATGTAATTTTGTGTGCTTGTGTGTGAAATTGTGTGCCTAGGGTGCCCTAACGCATCAATGACATAGAAGTAGGGGAAATAACTAGATGTAAAATGTAAATGGTGGATGGAATATAATGAATAAAACCCTTTTCCCCTATGCTTGTGTGATGTAGATGTAAATGATTCCCAAATACAATCCTTTTCCTTAGTAGATAGAAAAATATTGATAGTAGATAGTCTGCCTTAGAATTGTGAGTATGTTATGTGTATATAGGGATATCTTATTCAAATTTCAACACTAATGACCTGACATGCTAACTATCACCTAGGGAATGAGACAAATAAACCATACAAACCAACCTCAAAACTCTAAATGATAATAAAGTGTAACAAATACCAAGGCACCTAAAAATAGAACAGGGGCATTGGGGAACCCTAGTACCTTTCTAGGCACCCTAGTCAGCGACTAGAGATGAGAAATGACCAAATAATGATAGATGAGACTCCCTGAGAGACAACCAGAACCGTGTAAACAACTCGACAGTGCAAGATAAATGATGATGATTATTGACTAAATGATGACAAGATGAGGGGATATATAATTACTGAATACTTTTCTTACATGAGATCCATATATAAAATAAAATACTTGGTGGTATAAATGTAATAGTAAGTACGTGATTTTTTTGATTACAAGACGGTTATCTAACCAAGCCACTTCAATTTTTCTAAGTAGTCTCACCACATGCGTAATCTTGGCAGCCCTCAAATATGGTAAGAAAATCCATAGATTCATAATTAGAAGTGGATGTGAGTGTAATTATTTTATGGGAAGTAAGCTTCTAGATATGTATGTGAAATGTGGGAGTGTTAAGGATGCGTGCTAAATATTTGACAAAATACCTTAACGAAATGTGATCTACTGGACTTCCATGGTTCAAAGGACCTAGATCACCAACATGTGTTACTGACATAGGAATTTGTGAAAGGATATTATGTGAATGTAAAGACATTGTTATTTCAGGAGTTTTTATGGGTCATCGTGGCCTCGGGATATGTTCATGGTTCTCAAGTTGTACATTGACACATTAGTGAGATTGAAAATACAAGATGCCAAATTTTTCATGGCATTCCTTCTAGACTAGGTTATATCTTTAGGTTTATAAGATACCATTTATTGGTACTTGACATGAGCTCGGTTCTAAGGATCTAAATCTAATTGCTTGAACATCGCGTTCGATGCATTAAACCATGTTCTTGATGTGCATAGCATGTAAGTGTAAGATTTGGTGAAGATATTGATGCCGTGAGAGATAAAAAATGTCCTTATGAATTTCATGCATCACGATACCCACATAATGAGGTTTAATTCTATCCCGAAAGCATTGCAATGAGCTATGGGAGGAAGACATTCGAAAACTTTCAAGAAATAACAATGAGTTATTAACACAAATTGTTGACAAAACCATAAAAAGGAAGATGATTTGAATATCTCAATCCTCAAGATTTCTTGGGCTTGAAAAAGAGGATAGGGAGATGATTGGATGCATTCGATAAACCCAATCAAATTGTAGATCTTAGTGATAGCAATGAGCTTAAGATTGCAAAAGAAGGGGAAGTGAAATAATTTCTAAATGACATAGCAGAGCATGGAATAGATTCCCACCATTTTTATCTTGTTGCTTACATCGCTCAATCGGATAAGATAAATTTGGATATCCGTAAGATGGTTGGCCACTAACATTGGTGCAATAAGCTATGAAATATTATACACTTTACAATGCTTAACTTGGGAAAAGATTTTATGCCTTCTTAGAAATTGAGTTTTGGATCTTTTCCATTTGGTTGTAGGTGAATACACATTGGTCTAAATAAATTGATCTCAAAAATTATCACCATGGATTCATACGAGTTTTTGATACAACAAGTGTAATTTATTCTTGGTGGTAGCACTAGTTATGTGACATTTTTATTGCGATAATTAAGTTTGTCATGTCAAAGATGACAATGCAACATATGTTGCAATTAAAAAGACTACTAGGGATAAACTATGGGTAGTGGATTGTGGTTATTACATTTATTCATTCCCTTTATAACCGAACAAACAGTGGCAATGAATTCTCGAAAGGCCGAAAAATGATTTAAGGAAAGAGTCAATATTGATTTCTTATTATCCTACAATAGTGGAGGAAAAATAGCTTTGATACATTGGAAAACAACATGTTATCAAGTCACAAGGATCATGAAGTGCTAGAAGATAATTAATGTTATTCTCTCGACCTATTACAATTCAAAAGTCATGTGTTCAAAGGGAACATTTCAAATCAATGTATGTCATAGGTTCTTAAGAATGTAGTTAATTAATTCAATTTTGAATTAATAAAATGTCATGTTTGTATTAGCTATAATGTAAACATATTTAATTAATTTGTCCATCAAATTAATTAAATATCATAATTTGATGTAAAACTCAAGTTGAGTCAACTTGAAGGTTTAGGTAGGTTAGGATTAAGTTTGGTTAAAAGTAGTTTTATAACTACTTTTAGGAAACTTAATAACTATCAAATGTTGTATTGTAATTGTAAAAGGGGTTCTTCTCATTCTCATTCCAAGCTCTTTTGGGAGTTATTCTATTATATATGAATCTGCTAGATTATGTTGTTGTAGCTTTGTGTACACACATGATTTTTCCCTCAAAGAATAAAATTCTTTCTATATGTTATGTTAATGGTTTTCAATTGCAAAATTTGATTGTAATTAAATTATTAATACTGTTGTTTCTTCATAGTATGATTGATGCCTAGATGAATCCAAATTTGTGCTAGATATCAAGGTAAGTGGAATTTGTGCCATATCAGCATATTCTATAGAAGATGAAGACTATGTGCTTCCCAGACTTCACACTCATCGTATTCCCTTCTTCTAGATAGAGAATTTCTCCCATTTCTCATCTAATAAACTTTTTGAGGAAATCTTATATGACCAAGAAGGATTGGTGTGTCCTTGATAAGATAAATTTGTATAAATTTGTGTCTCATGTTTTTACATATTTCTTAACACCTTACAGGGGTTGCATTCTTTTCCACCTTATTCCTCCTTTCCTAAATTTTCTGTTCTTTTGTGATTTCCGGTTAAAAGCACCAAAAATAAAAAAATAATAACACATGAGGGAACTTCCCCTCTCACAAAGCAAAGGAAAATTTTCCCTGTTGAAAGGTGAAATTTCCCTAACTATTGCTAGTTTTTGTGCACTTCCATTAGAGATATTCAAAGACAAAAATCCAACCAACAGTTTTTGGTGACTCTATTGGGGATCGAACTTCTGTCACGTTTGTTCCCTGATCTAGGAACCTTCCTAGGAACAAAGGCAAGATGAAAAACACTTATTGGCCCACGCAAACAAGTAACAATGAAAGTGATGGGGATGAGGATGGAGATCTCCCTATTCAAAATTTTCAAGCTCCAGAACAATCTAGAATAGGCCCAGTTTCTGTGGGATTTCTATGGAGGTATGAATCCACAAATATTTAACTTTTTGAACATAAGAAAATAAGAAAACATTTCCATAAATTTCTAATATTCCATAGACAAAGAAGAAATCCACTATTTCACCTTGATTATCTCCAAAAAGGAAGATAAAAGTGTAAGGATAGATCAAATAAATTGCTACATGTGATGATCCAATGATTAAATATTTGTGGCTTAAGTGTCAAGAGAGTGCTACAAAAATCATAAAAATGAAAATAACACTTGCAAATGAACAAAACTCTTGATGGTTCTTGAAAGAATTATAAAGAGAATACATAAAATTGTAGGCACGAGAGGAGACACGAGAGGAGACAGAATAAATTTAAGAATAATTAGTAGATGAGTCTAAGATACTTCATAATGAGGAGGAAAAAATCCAAGATCTATAAATTACTCATGATGATCCTTTACATTATAAGGTATTTATTCCCCAACACTAGTTCAACTTCACCAATGAATGTCTTCTTATTTCTCCATCTAGTGAATTTCAATTTGATACTCCTACAAATTATGAAGAATAAAAACAACTTGAGGCTTCATTTCAACCTAAAATAGAGTTCTTGGAGGATATGATATGCACCATGGTTGAATGTACTTGGTTTAAAATAAATGATCCTATACTTGGTGGAGGTTGTCTTGCTCATCATGAAAACATAGAAATCATGTTGGAATAATTTCAAGACAAAGTGAGATCAATGTCACTATTGATAACCCTTTCATTGCTTTCAATTCTTTTAATGACAAACAAGTGTCTAGTTCTGAAGAAAAGTAACTCAATGAGCTCACTATCCCTCCTATCATATTTGTTGATGAGGTAAGAATGCCCGATCCTTCATGCAATATCTCGAACCTAACAAAAGATGAGAATGAATGTCTAGAATCTTTTCTTCAAAATGATGATTACATCGGTCCTATTTCAACACGTTCCTCGAATGAAAGCAAGAGGCAAAGAATGATATTGTTGATCAATTTTTATCTAGTCTCGGGATGTTGAAATCCCTTCAAATCATGAAGACAAACCAGCCATGCAAGATGTGCTCGAAGATCAAGATCTTTTGCAAACTAAAAGTGAGAGTGTTGATTTTGTAAAAATAGCAGGTGTATTTTTGAAAGACAAGATAAAATTGCAAAAGAAAATGTAGGTGAAAAATAATTTGGTGATCACTTACTAATTCCTCTTGAGGTTGATTATAATAAAAATCTATGGAGGTGCATTATTTTCAAGATCTATGTCATGATGATTGCCACAATTTTCACATGGATGATATTAGCACTTCATTGAAGTAGTAAATTAGTGTTACAAGGATCAAGTGATCTCACGATCTAGTATTCGAGTTCTTTGGTTTGCAGAGATCAACATGGATGAAACCAAGGGTCGTATAGTTTTTGTATGACACTATTCCTCCACCTTCTCATTGTCAAAAGAGTAGAATTTTTTAGAAGATATTCATCTCTTCGAGTAAATGGGTAATTTTATGATGGCGTATCACTATGTGGATGATCTAATTACTTCCATTTTCCTTTTCAAGCCACATACTACTCTTATAACAATTTGTAATTCCCATTTGATCATTCACAATTTTTGGATGCTCTGTAGCTTTAGTGTGTTATTTTATAAAGGTTCAAAATTTTCCCTTCCTGTTTCGGGTTTGTGTAAATTTCTACTATCCATTCCTTCTCCTATGTAAATATTTTTTCTTCCCTTGTATAAGTTTTCCTAGTTTTAGATTTTTTCCTTTCCTGTTCCTTTACGTGTGTCTATGTACATCTTGATGGTATATAAGTGTGTTTAGAATGTCACCTTGCATTCATGTTAAGCCTTGGCTTCCCGATAATGCACTAGTCTAAACCCCGAGATTCTCGTGTTTCGGATATGTCTTATTTGTGTAATGCTCGGTTCAATTCCCGTCCCCAAAAACAGCCATTGTTGTAACCAAATCCAAAATTGTGGAATTTAAAAAAAAATCTTTGGTTAAGTGACCATTTATCCTGATGCATTTGCCTCATTGAAGTTCATTGATGTACCAAATTTCAAGAGTTAATTTATTTTGGGTTATTTTTTAAGGTATTGTGGCTTTTGTGGGTGTGTGAATGGTTTTGTTCAACTAAGTTAAGGAAATCAAAACTAACACCTAGTAGTCTTAATTAACAAAGCTAAATCAAAATCTAAAACACCATCAAGATAAGAGTTAAACAAGGTTAGACAATAACATTATTGCATTAGAACTTTAAAGCATAAATCAAACTAACATGCTAATTGTCAAGAACCTCTACTCTTTTGATTGACAACAAAATCAAATGGACCTATGTAGACTCCATGGCAATCAAATTGGTTATTTTTGATATCCAAGAACCTAGGAATGGGAGCTCATCAAAGCTTGGCTACAAGACCCTTTGACTATCCCCATATGACCCAAGAACTTGGCTAGAAAAATCAAGAAAGGAGGCTTAGCTCTTCAAATGGTGAATTCTCAAGAATAACAAAGGAAAGATTTTAGTCTATTTTCTATGTGCTTTGATTTTTTCTTCTCAAGGAATTTAGGTGTAAGTGTAAAGGTAGGAGGAGGGATCTTTATATATCCCAATGGATAAAGGAACCACTACATCCCTTTGCATGTGGGATAATAGGGATGTTGAGTTAGTTGTGGATAAGGGGGGTTTAGATAGGGTTGAGTTAACTTTAGGAGGGTTTAGCTTGTCCTTTAGTGACCCATGTGGATAAAGGGGGCTCATTAATTAATCAAGATGATTTAATTAATAGATGTGCAAGCTTATAGATGAATATTAACTTGATTTAGACTATAGAAAGGGGATTAAATCAATTAAATATTGATTTATTGGTTAAATGAAAGGGAAAGCTAATTAATTGATACTAATTAATTAGTCTAGATAAAAGGGGGATTAATTAACGGTCATTAATTAGGGTATTTTATGGATAAGAAATTTAATTAATTAGCGTAGTGTAATTAATTAACGACGATCGGAGAGAAGGTGAGCACTTTTGACAGTATGTCACCAATTTGTGGGAAAGGGGATAATTAGCACAATTTAAGTGTTTTAAATTGTTCAGGATAAATTATAGGTGTCTACATTTTCCCCTCTTTGGGGTGGCATAAGAAATGCCACTTCAAAGATAGTAGATGGATAAAATTTTGAAGGGGTAGAAGAAAAATTAGTAGAAGTGAGAGATGCCCCCTTGAGTGTCAATGGGGTGATGAAGGAAGACGATCGACGATTGAAAAAGGTGAGAAATAGATAGAAGAATGGGGAGGGGCCAAATGCCCTAGGGAAATGGGAGATTAGGGGTGAGAGGAAAGTGATGTAGAAGGAATATGAAGAAGTGGAGAGAATAACTTAGCCTCTAGCCTTAGTATGGGAACAACTTCAGTGTCATCACATTGCCAAAAGATCTACGTCATTGGTCCTTATGAAAAATATAAGCATACGACAAAAGTAGAATGACATGAAAAGCCATACTATGAACAATTTTTCATTTCTGAAAAAACCAACCCCTACGCAACATAAAAAATGCAATGCAATATGAGAAGGAAACAAGCTTATGTAATAAGGAAACAAGTACGAATGCACATATCCAACCCAACAATGGTCAAGACAACAGGTTGTACAAATGTTTTGTTATCAAGCTGAAGAGACCCACCTATTCATGATTGACAACAAGGGTTAAAAATGATGCCCTGAGCAAGGATACATACAAGGGGAAATGATAATGGACATTGGGTCCAAGTAGAAAGCCTTGTGCACAATGAAACAACACTAGGCACTAAGACATACCCCAGTGCAGAGACGAAAGCAAACAACTAGCTTTGTGAATGGTCAGAATCGAGATCCACAAGTCATGTTGATCGGTGAAGATGTGAAACAAACTAGTAGGATATGGGAAGAATACCATGCGCAAGACACAAGTTTCAGCCGTAATAAGCAGGTTACCTATTTTTGCAGGTTTTTTTACTTTTTAAGATTTTGTGAAGAATTTTGCCTTGTTTTTTTGACATGATATATATATATATATAACTTTTTTTTTCATTGTCTAAAATGCACGGTGAGACCCAGTAGAAGAAAATAGAAGAAATAGAAGGAAGTGCCTAGATGCAAAAGAAAATTCCCTAGGGGAAGAAAGAAGCAACAGGTGACAAATAATGTCCCTGTATAGTGGAAAAATTAATAAAATAATTATTTACGAGAGTGTGGAGAAGAAGAAAAATTGCCTAGGAGCAATAAAAATTGTTCTAGTGAGAAGAAAGGGGTACTAGATGGTAAAACTTTCCCCAACACAATGAAAAAGAAAAGAAAAATAATTATTTAATTAAAATAATTATTCAACCACGAAACAGAGGAGAAAATAATGGTCAAAACGAGTCTCCAAGCATCACGGTTGGTGAAAAACAACTTGATATACCCCACCTGGGGGTAAATCAATGTGATCAATTCATTTGTTACTGATTGTAGACACCAAATTTGTGTCTTACGACCCCTTGTGACCCGCATCTCATCTCGCAACTTAACCTCATCACCTAAACCTTACACAATTATTTATTAATTACCTTGTAATTGATAAATCCACCATCACCTTACCTGCCACCTCATTTTGCCACCTCATCATGACCTAGCCCTAACCCTAAACTAACCTAATTAAGACCTATGACTTGGTCTAGACTCACATCCATAACTAATGCCTCCTTACTCGCACCCAAAACCGACCTTCTAGCCACTTGACCAAGCCCGCAACTGATCTCTCGGGAGAAAAGCAGGGAAGGTGGGCTATTTTACTAAAAATAGCCTACTTTTTCCTTACCGATGCCGGTTCCTACTCGACCGCCATCGGTTACGTAACCGCCATCGGCTCCCTGTAAATGGCCTCCCCAAACCAAAAACAAAGGATCGGAATTTCATTTTTGGATCAAGGTCGAATGATTTTTGAATCAACAGAGATCATTGGGAGCGAAAAACAGAGTCCAGATCTTCACTTGACCGAGCAGAGACGAGTGAAGAAACCAGAAGCGTTTGCAGCAAAGGAGATCAACTTGCATCTTTGTCAAAACCAGTAAGTCACATCTTGCATGTCCTCTGTTATAACATTTCTTATGCTCTTTGAATCACAGTCCTCCTAAATCCGTTTCTGAATCCACTACCCAACGTGCCATTGCATCTAACTGTCATTCTTTTACCTCTCATCATCTCATTTCCTAATATCATCCATAAACCAGCCTTACAAACACCATAGCTACCAAGAAGGTCCTAGGCCCAACCGACGTCGGTTACTAGAAACCGGTATCGGTTACCCTGACTATAACCAGAAACCAACCTTCTCCTACCCGTTTCAACCAAGTAATCTAATTGATATTTTGCAGTCATTTGTGTTAATTCATATTAGCAGGGAAACTGACCACCTTCGAAAGGAAGTTTTATATTTCCTGGGCCCAAGGCAGTTTCCTCATTTATTGTTTAATCAAATCTTGTGGTCTTGTGTTCTTATTTGCAGGTAGTCCTTCCAAGACAAAAATGAGTTCTTCGCAAATAACTTTATCTTTCTCACGGTACGCGCACACCATCTCGACATTTAACAGGTATTCCTCCTAGCCCTAACCCTATCTGTTTCTAAAAGGAATGAAAGGATAGAAACAACTCTATTCCTAGAAGCCGAAACATTCCGAGCGAAACATTTTGGCACGCCCGGTGGGACCCATTTTGGGTTTCTTTCTTTCTTACTTGCTTTCATATAGGGAGCATACCTGCTGTTTTCTTCTTCTAAAGATATTCATAAGGTTTTGTATTATTTTGGTAAAAGTACTTGCTTTGTTTTTGCATCTTGCATTAGTGAAAGTCATCTCTTTTGCTTCATCGAATATCATTTTCGATTTGGGTTTAAAACACATGCATTGCATTCCTGCTTGTTGTTTTTCAATTCTAGTGAACGTAGATTAAGTAACAGGTCGTACATGTGGGGGTGATATCCACGGTATTGACAGGAAATTAATCTTACATTCACTGCACAAAACATACCGAATCACTTCACAATTAACACAACAGCTCAAACATCCCCCTTTTTTCCACGGTATTCCTCCGCCCGATTGAGGTAACCTTATAAGCCAAAACAACTTGACATTTCCCCTAAGTCTCTTATTTAGGATTCTGACATCATTCTACGTCTAAAGGCATAAGCCCACGATAATTAAAATTAACCCTAGGGTTAGTCTCTGGATTTGAGTGTGCATCTTGCTTGTTTTCAGTTCTGTTTTCTTTGTCATATTTTGTCTTCTGTGATCAATAATTTGACAAATATACTAAACGTTGTTAAAAATCAAATTAGCAGCCTTTTATATCTTGTTAACCCAGACTTCTTACATCGACATCGGTTACCTGACCGACGTTGGCTATAGTATAACCGACATTGGATACTAGACCGATATCGGTTACTGTCTTCTACAACCCCTGACAAACCAAAGAACTCCGCCAATTTCACCATTCTAAGGTGTTTCTTCCGGATAGATTGAAACCCTACTGTGAACACCTGTCCATGGATGTTATCACTTGAAAGCAAGCTGCCACCATGGTTTCACATGCTTGCTCTGTTTCTTTACCTGAATCACCCCCTTCACATTCTGTGGGGAATCCTACGGACACCAGTGAGATCCCCCACATTCCTGTAGGAGACAAGGACTTTGCCAAATTTCTGGATGCTAATTCTAGCGCTGTACAATACTATTTGTCTCATACCCTTAACCGTACGCCTGATGGTCAGCTCCTTGTTGGTATGCCTATTAGTATAGCTGCTCATTTAGCTCCCACTCCTCCTGATAATACCGCCTTGCTTCCTGCATCTCTAGCCCCGTCTCCCAATCCGACGGCTTCAGAGGTTCATACGACTCAGATTGGCTTTTCTTTGGCTAATCTTGGACCCCACATATCATTACCACTAACTGCCCCTACCTCATCTCTCTTGCAGACTGCTCCATTCATGACTTGCTCTCTGCCACCTATCCACACGAGCTTTCCTTCTCAAGCTCCGCCTACCTTTTCATTCCCATACACGTATCCAAAGAACCTCAACACCTTATATGGGACATCCCTATTCTCGTCGCCTCAACATATTCATCCTCCATACCTTATCAACACTTAACCCCACCATTGTCCAAAGGGAGGCCCTTGGCCCAATTTGCCTCCGTTTGCCACAACCACACCATCATCTCATCCAACCACGATTTCATCAAACAAATGATGGACAAAATGCAAAATCTGAGGCTTCTATGTCGGGAAGTCATAGCGCCTTGACATACGAGCAAGTTTGTCGAGAGCCCATTCACCCTTCTCCTCCTTCACTCATATCCTCCTCAATGGGAACTACCAAATTTACTCGCTTTAATAGTAAAGAGGATCCTCAACAAAGACTTGCGATCATTTAGACATACTTGTTATTTGATTGCCCATGATGATGCCTTGCTACTCCACACATTTCCCATGTCCTTATCGTGTCCCACCTTGAGTGGTACACGAGTGCTTTAACCCAAAGACTCAATCTTCTCTTTTAACCAACTAGCCCAATCTTTCTTGGATCACTTCTCCATTAACATTGCTAAGAAAGTATCCATCACCGACCTTTATGCCATCCGACAATTCGAAGACGAATCTATCGCAGATTTCGTTGGACGATGGTGTGGCCTTATCAACCAACTTACATATGCCTTGCCTCAGTCAACTTATCAAAATTTTCACACGGGCATGTGCTAAGCACATTTCTCCTACTCTTCAAATTCAAACTTTCCGCACATTTGATGAGGCCTTTACCATGGCTCTAAACTAGAAATTCGAGCCTTAGAAGAAGAGAAATTGCGGTTGTCAAGCAACAAAACCCCAATTCCGAACTCCCGATTCTACCAATAAACCAAATACCACCACTCCTCACCCGTCCACTTCTTCTAAATCAAAAGGAGCTGTCCACGCGGTGATGGTTAAATCTCAAACACCGTCTAATGCCCCACCAAAAACCACCTATAAGTACAAAGCCGAGCCCATCAACTACACTCCTCGGGAGAAACATATGGTGTGATATTGGAAAATTGCTCAAAGCAGAGCCATTACATTACCTCCTCGTTAAACCTCATTCCGGGTTTGATTCCACTCGCGCCATACCTTCCTGATGTACAAAGAAAATGACTTCAGAATCTTCACCGCGTGAAGGGACATAGTCATGAGAACTGCAAGATGTTGAAAAACATAGTGCAGAAATGGTTGACGCAGCGATATAACCCTCGATAATCCTAATGCCCCGCCAACCGAATTTTGAAAATCTTTAACAAACCATTCCCGAATCACTCTCCCAACAAGAATACACAACCAGATATCTTAGCCGAGGAGAGTGTTCATGAGATCCATACGCCTTTGATACCCAACCCAAAGCCTCTATCGATAAAATTTTGAATCAAGCCTCTTCACTAACACAAGAGCCCGAACCTCCTTTACCACCATCGAACCAAAGTGAAATCATTCCTTTACCCATAAGGAGTTAACTACCTGCACTCCTCTTCCCATCGATGAGTCTCGCTTCTACCACATCCCTACAAGACTGCGAACGGATGTTATCTAATCTATCTATTTCCCGGACTTCCCTTCTACCACTCTTGCACTGCACAAGAGGAAGGTATGCCACTCCTTTTGACATCCTTAGACGAGAAATCTCTTGTGCCCGACATCACCAAATTCTTTAACCATGACGGATCCTCTCGAACATGCCCTTTTACCTATTAGTTCTTCATCGCCTAAATCTTTTCAACGACTCAGTTGACCTCTTGACATCTATTGATACAAAGGCTCGTTTACCCCATGTATCACACCCACAAAGTGGACCGGAATCACAACCCACCTTTCTTCTATACAAAATTTACAATTCAAACTCAAGACTGCCATTCTCCGTAAGATAGACGAATCTTATGGGAATGTTTGAGTACTCCTATTCTACTCAAATGCAGATGACCGATCCCAATACCTCTACCATATACCCGAAGTGTTTACGTGAAGCTTAAAATTCCCATGTTCTCACCTTCACCCCCTCACCTCTACCAAATGCCTCGTCCACTTCTATTAACTTAGCCAAATCTTCCCCTATGCTTGGGACCTTACCCATACCTGGTCCTAACACACCCGCCTAAGCGACTAGATTTTTTCAAGAATAAAACCACCCTGCCACCTAGGAGACACACTCAACCCGTGCCTCTATCACAATCAAAACCATCATCGTCATACCTACCTTCCATATTGGGACCTCATCCTTCCACCTTGCACCAATATATCACACCTCTTGCATTTTCTCTAAAAAGACATACGCCTTCTGCACCTATACCGAGATCTAAGGGTATATCAACATTATCACCCGATGTATCCTGTCCACCCATCAACCCTAAACAAACTCCATCATCAAAGGATTTATTTTCTGTCACTCCCCTTTCTCCGTGGTTGTCTCCCGCTACCATGTCATCTCGTAGCCTCATCATCTAACCAAATTGAACGTAGCTCCCGTGTGCAAAGAAACCACGTTTAGTGAAAACCACATGTCAACACCCCTTGCTAAACCACCACCCATACGAACCAGCCACGCCCAAACATTACCGAAACCCACACAACCAATACCCTCATCCTCCTCCAATTTTGACCCACTCAAAGGATCTTACGCTAAAATCCTTGCCATGTTGGTAGAGAATGCGACCATTTCCCTACCCCCACTTAGACCTTATGACCCATCTAAACCTCACTGTAGGTTACGATGAGTCTAAAATCTGCGCTTATCACCACACACCAGACATGATGTGGAGGGATGCAAAGCTTTAAAACCATCCTTCGTCACCACCTCTCCCGGATAGAAAGGTTAAGAAAGACAACTTACGAAGGGAGAGACCTTTAGCTTTAATTCCTCTCTATACCATATATCCCGCCTCACCATGATCTATCATTATTACAACCCCACCTCTCAAGACCATGATTTATCCCAATCATCTTCTTCATCTCCTGGTCTACGAGATTAATATGATTAGTGTTGCTACTCGAGCACGTAAAAACAATGAGAAAGTGAAAGTAAGCACACCTGCGTCCTCTCCTTCTCCGTCCAAAGATCTCGATTGCACCACCACCCAAAGTGGTTATTCGTGGACCCGCTTACCCCGTCTCTAATGGAGTTGCCCATCGAGCCATGATCAAACAGCTTCACCAATCACCCGTCAAAATGACACTATATGATCTCATTCAGACTTCTGAATCTCATCGACAAGCTCTCGTTGAAATTCTTCAAGGGATCGAGGTCTTACCTAATGAAACCCTACCCGTTGCCTCCATTCTAACACCCAATCACGTTGCCTCTCTCACCAAACAACCCACCACCCCAACCACTTCGCCTCTCGTACCACAAGCACAAGCTGCTCTGCTCAAGATGAAATTGTCGATTTTGGTACAAGATCCTCGACCGCCTGCTCATCTCGCCTTACGTCCGGGACATTCGTGTACGTCGTGTTATGATTGACGGGGGTGCTAGCCTAAACATCATCTCTTCAAAAGCTTTTCAACAAATGAATATCCCTTCTAGCTACATGTGTGCCAACCCCATCATGTTGCGGTCATTCAATGACGCTATTACCTCTACCTTAGGCACCGTGATCCTCAACATTCGGGTAGGACCATGTACTTTACCCGAACTCTTCTATGTCCTTGAGGGAGAGTTCCAATATAATATATTGCTGGGTCGTCCTTGGATCCGGGCCATGGGATGCGTTCCCTCAACCTTACATAGATGCATAAAATTTGAGTACGAGGGGAAGTCCTACACCGTAAAAGCTGATCCTCCCCCCTTTAAAACCTGCAATATGTTATACCGCCCAAATGATGTGCTGGTACCAATCAAGACACCCGTTCATTCAACCCAACCATCTTCTTCAACTATGCCTCAACCATGTACCTCAATCGCACCTACGCCTTCAACTGATGAAACCACCGTCGCAAAAACCACTTCCCTTCCCGCAGCTAACATCCCAACCGCGGACCCCTTAGTAGATGTTTTTCAGCGCCTTACGCTGGGGGAGTATCACCTATATAACGTTAGTTCTTTCCATACCCCACAGGAGTACGGACAGGTACATGCCCATCCTAACTATGACCGTCGTGTGGGGGAAGTAATCTCCTACGGACCACCTCACTGCCGCACTAACCTAACGTATGGGGGTGTCGACGCATCTTCCGTTGCCCCTGAGCCTCCTCTTGGTGTGGTTCCTTTCCAGTCTGATTTTCAATACCTTACCAATCGTCGCTTTGCCCTCACCTTCTTGACTCACTGTGCTTGGAAAGGCTTTGGTTTTGGTCTTTATGAACAAGGCCGACATACGCTCATCCCCATCACCACACGCAAACACAATGATCGTAGTGGTCTCGGATTTCCGGAAACACTTACATCGAAAGAACCTCGTGACAGTTGCCTTCTGGAAGAGAACGACGTTACCCCTAACAAACCATCATCACCCACTTTGCCATCGCACCCACCCGAGTCGATAGATCACGAATCTATCCTCATAACTTTTTTTTCATAAATGCTATCTTCTTAGGCCCTCTCACTTATCAACGCGATAATGAGGACCCCTCTTCTATCCCCCTTCTATATCCAAACATGATCGAAGAGGACTCACCTTCAATTAACGTTGTTGAGTGCCAGGATGATGACTCCATCCTCACTTACCTTGGCGCGGATGACTCTTATATTCAACGAGCCTTACCATCTGAAACCCAAACCATGCTGAACGAATCTACAATAGAAATCAACATCCACATGGAGGAGGATCCTCACATTGTGAAGATCGGACAATCCCTTAACGCATCAGAACAAGTCGCCTTTACTACTTTCCTCTCGTGCTCGCAACCAAGATTTCGCTTGTCCTATCCGACATGCCAGAATTGATCCTACCATTGCTGTCCATAACATCACTCTAAACCCCGATTCCAAGCCAATTAAATAGAAATTGAGAAAAATGCATCCATGTATTTCTCTCTTGGTCAAAGAGGAGCTTCAACAACTCCTTTCTGTTTCCTTCATTCTGCCTATTGACTATCCTCAATGGATTTCTAACATCGTACCTATCACTAAAGTGATGGGGGGACTTCGGATATGCATGGATTTCTCGGGATCTTAACCTCGCTTGCCCTAAGGATGACTTCCCCCTACCTAGCATTGACCAACTTGTTGATCTCACTGCAGGCCATGAGATGCTCTCTCTCATGGATGGCTTTTCAGGATACAACCAAATTTTGGTTGCCCCTGCCGATCAACACAAAACTACCTTCATAACTCCTTGGGGAACCTTCTGTTACCGTGTAATGCCATTCGGCCTTAAGAATGCTGGTGCCACCTATCAACGGGCTATGACCTACATTTTTCATGACATTATGCACACTATCCTTGAAGATTACGTCGACGATCTTCTTGGCAAGTCTAAACATCGCAGTGAACATCTCGATGTTTTAACCATTATTTTTGACCGCCTACTACAATATTTTGTCCGTCTTCAACCAAAAAAATGTGTCTTTGGTGTCCTTTCGGGAAAACTTCTTGGCTTTATCGTCTCTTTGCGTGGCATTGAGGTCGACCCATCTAAAGTCAAAGCTATTCTCGAAATGCCCCCACCTACCAATCTCAAACAATTGCGTAGTTTACAAGGTAAGCTCCAATCTATCCAACGTTTCATCTCCCAACTCTCGGATCGATGTCAACCTTTCCATCACCTCCTTAAGAAGGACATTGATTTTCAATGGAGCCAAGAGTGCCACCAAGCCTTTGAGGCTCTTAAAACTTATCTCTTACAGCCACCCGTGCTTATCCCACCTCAAGACGACCGCCCTTTCTACCTTTACCTTTCCGCCACTGACCACACTATAGGGGCCATGCTTGCACATCGTGACTCTGAGAATCGAGAACAAGCCATTTATTATATAAGTCGTACTTTGGTGGACTATGAGACTAGGTATTCACATGTAGAAAATTTGTGCCTAGCCCTATCATTCGTGGCTACCAAACTCCGACATCACCTTCTGAATCACAAAACTTTCATCATCACCAACACGGACCCCATCCATTACATGTATGCCAAACCTCATCTAAACCAATGCATCGCCCGATGGCTCATGCTCCTCGCCGATCTCGACCTTGAGTTCGTCCACCAGAAATCAATCAAAGGACAAACCATCGCAGACCAACTTGCAGAAGCCCCTTTACCTGGAGAACAATTTACCAATTTTACATTCCCCGACGAACTCATCGCCACTCTTTCACTCAAGGAGGAGTCGTATCCAATGACTCTCTTCTTCGATGGATCCAAATGCCAACGCGGTGGAGGAGCTGGCGTTGTTCTCATTCCTCTTGACGCCGAGCCTATGCCTCTTTCATTCCGACTCGATTTCCCTTGCACTAATAATACAGCGGAATACGAGGCCCTTGTTCTGGGTCTCCAGGTTGCGCTGCACTTAGGTATCAAATCTATCAATATTTTTGGCGACTCTCAATTGGTAGTCAATCAAGTTATGGGCATCTACCAATGCAAAAATGAGGAACTTCAAAAATACAAACACTACGTGGATTCGCTTCTAGCCTTATTTACTCACTATTCTATCCAAACCATTCCACGCTCTACTAACAAATTTGCGGATACTATGGCTTGCTTAGCCTCGCAAATTCCAGCCTCATCAACTGACTCTGACATTTTTGTCTTGGTCCAACAACTCTTTGCCCCATCTTATTCAGCCCCGGTTGTTTGTACGATAAATACTGTGTCTGCTAACTCGCAGGATACTTGGTATCACCAATTCCATGACTACCTTACAACCTCTGTTCTCCCTTCTGACCTTACTAGTACTGGTAAACGTGCTTTTCTTAAACGCGTTTCTCGTTATGTAGTTATGGGGGGACTCCTTTATAAACGTGGCTTTGATGGCATCCTCCTTCGATGTCTCACCGGTGCGGAGATCACCCATACCATCCAACAAGTCCATGACGGTATTTGTGGTGGACATTTTAGTGGCCTTGCCGTGGCCAAACGAATCCTTCGCCTTGGTTATTATTGGCCTACTCTCAATAATGACTGCTATGAATATGTTAAGCATTGTGTTATGTGTCAACAACATGCCAACCTTCAACATACTCCTAGCCACCCGCTTCCAGTCGCCGAGATCTTTGGCCCTTCTCACAATGGGGTTTAGACCTTATTGGTGAGATTCACCCGCCTCTTCACAACGTCACCGATGGATTATTATAAAGCAACCGAATATTACACAAAATGGGTGGAGGCTATTCCACTCATTTTAACTAAAAAAGAAAAAATTGTAGAGTTCATTAACCACCACATTATCTGTCGTTTTGGTGTTCCTCATCGCCTGATTACAGATAATGGAAAATCTTTCAAAAATAGGTTGTTGCAAGACCTTTGTGACAACTTTGGTATCAAACTCGATTCTCATCACCCTACTATCCACAAGCAAATGGACAAGCCGAATCCTCTAATAAAACCCTAACCAAAATCCTCATGAAAGTTGTCAATGAGTCCGGACAAAATTGGCACGATCACATCCCCTTTGCCCTTTGGGCTTATCGTACTAGCATCCATACCTCTACTAATGCCACACCTTTTTCTTTGGTATATGGTACCGAGTCTGCTTTTGCCTCTCGAAATACAAATACCCTCCCTTAGAATATCTCTTCGTGATATTCTCACCAACGATGATTTCCGCCAAGAGCGGTTAGCCCAATTGGAGCTCCTTGACGAACGCCGCCTTACAGCTCTTGATCACCTTCAACTCTATCAAAAATGCATCAAGTGTGCTTATGATAAGTGACTCCATGAGCGTACCTTTTTTAAGGTTGGTGATCTTGTCCTCAAAGAGAATCAACATGTCACCAAACTAGAAAAGAGCAAACGTGGAAAATTTGCTCCCAATTGATTGGGCCTTACATAATCACTCACACCTATGGATCGTGCACTTATCGCTTAGCTTCGCTTAATGGTAAGCTCCGAGCTCAACCCTTAATGCCTTACATCTTCGACCATTCTACTTCGTTGAATTTAGTGTTATATCACTTCTTATCTACCCGCCGCCTCGTCCCTTGAGCTCACATACCACCACATGCACTTCGCTTCCTACACCTCATAATAAAATCAAGCTCACATAGTTTGATTCTCACCTCACCTAAACAATGCCTTCCCCTTTTTAGTCTAGTCCATGACTTCAAAGTATTAAAAATAATCCGTATTCTTATGGGATTTTCTTGAGTCAAACTTCCTACCAAACTAGATGCTTCATGCCAAAAGAACATCTACTATCTAAATTATATATAGACTATTCCTCGAAGGACAGCTATATGCCAAATTATTGCTGCTATTCTATATAGATCGCTCCCCCAAGGACAACTATGCACTAAAATCATATTTGCTATTATAAATAGATCTGCTCCTCGAAGGACAGCTATACACAACACCTTTATCGAAGCTTCTCGCATTGATCAGCTTCGTGAAGACCTCAAGAATAGCACAATCAATATCCTCAGACTTCCCGCATCGATCACCTATATTCAAGAAAATAAAGGCCTCATTCAAAAGAACTTTTGGGTCATGGACTTGTCTATTTAGGGTAGGTTCTCTTTCGTCGTAACACTCACTTTGTAATAAATTCTCTCAGACCTTAGCTATATCATCCACCTCACCTCACCATTTGTTTCAACTCAAGGGACGTAATGTTCACCCGATATATTGTGATCATACAACTCTTTTCACCTATGGACTTCTCGTCTATGCACGGTACCTAGGGCTTCAAGCTCGTTCTACGTTTGGTGGTTTGTTTAGCTCTTTTCACCTACGAGCACTCTTTCCGCTTTGCCTCGCATCTAGGATTGTGTGTTGATCTTAATCAGGACATGGTTCCCTACCACTTGGGTAGGCTAACTTTCGCTTCCCTTATACCTTTTACAACATCACCAATTCATTTCGACACCAAAACCTTACCTTACCAATATTAATATCAATATTCTTACCAATCAACCAATTGCCTAAACCGTACTAAATTGCTCAATTCACCTCTCCCCGATCCTAAGGGAGAACTACATCGGTCTGAGGCCCCTCCTTGCTTTGTGCAAAGGGCTATGTAGGAAGCACTTTGGAGACATGGGGTCTCCTAAGGTTAGCTTGACCATCCCCTACCATAACCTATCATGTGTGGTAAATATAAATATTTTTGTGTATTTCTATGTAATCACATTCCTCTTTATCCTTTTTCAAACACCGAAAGTCAAAACGAAAACATTCTTATTATTATAACTCAAATCAACATACATATCTTGTTTTATTTAGATGTTAAACAAATACATCTTCTCTATCATCGACACGCAGTGTCGGTACTTTATTTATTCTTATACCTTGCTAACATTTATTTAGACCCTCACGCCTCATCCCGAACTAGGCGATGATCGTGATCGTCGACCCTCTCGCCAGCCTCTCTCGTCCTCAATGGTACCACGACTATTGGTACCGCCCACCGATTTGCCAATCTCTCCTATAACATATGAATACGCCTCTCGCATGGAGGACTCCAGCCTCTAGTCTCTCCGCCCGTGACTCCGCAACCACTAACAATACTCTTGTCTCATTCACCTACGTTTGAGCTGCTTGAACCAAACGCCAGCAGACGATCCTCTCTGCTGTAATCACTCTATGTCGACGATCACGTACACCTCGCAGCTTCTGCTACCCACCATAATCTATAGGCCTCTGCTGCTTCCTCGCATCCATTACCCTGCGATCGGCTGCTACCTCTTCAGGCCCTTCTGGAGGTGTTGGCTGGGGAGGTGAGAATACTGCCTCTGCATCGATCCTCATATAGGGTCTATAAGCCTAGGGTATATCCTGCACAAATCCAAATTTTCGCCGCACGCGATCTAGAGGAATCCTCTCATACTCACCTGGCCTGTGCCCTGCAATCCACCTCAATCGCTCTACACCCCTCAACTCCTCAGCTATATTCTCTGTTACCATATAGTTCCCGTAAGGCCGCCAACAGATATCCGCAATCGTCACCCTCTCCCATACCTGCCTATAATACTCAATGTCACCCGTCACAGCCTGGGATCTTGCCTCTTGTTCTGTTTGGACCCATCGTCTGAATCCCAACCTCTGTACTCCGGTCTCTCCCATTTGGATGGGTCAGCCTATTGGTCGCACACAAACAATGTGCTCATAGGCCCAACAGTGTAATAAGTATGAACAATCCAGTGTCGTTCTGTGATTTCACCTACAAGCCCATAAACCCCTGTATAGCTCCGCCAAATATGCAGGTGCCCATGCAAACGTCACGTTCCTTTCTATCATCTCCCAAATAACACACATCAATGCCTTTGGAAATCTTCCCCCTTCTGCCCTCGGTAATGCATAATACCCTACCGCTATCATTAATATTACTGCTAACCTTGTCTCCTCAGGATGTGCTGCATACATTATCCCATACGTAAATGACAAACCTCGCTGTGTTAAATCTCGTGCGTATGGACCAAATACTGCTGTTATCGCTCCCCGTGCCACGCTAGGTAATGCCTGATATACTGGTTTTCCTATAATTGGGAGTCTCAAAATATGGAACACATCTTCCAATGTTACTGTCATTTCCCCTGTTGGCAGATAGAAGGTATTTGTCTCAGGATTCCATCTCTCAATCAACGCCTGTAACATAGCATGGTTACGTGCGATTCGTGAATAATAGCGGATTCCACTTAACCCCAAACGATTTATCAATGTCCATTCAGCTGGCGTTACATCCGCTCGGATTCGTGACAACAGCACTGGTACACTATCATTCATCCTCAACCCCGCCGCTACCTGCATACATCCAAATAACAAAAAACCATTCAATTCCTCCAATCCCCCTGGTTTTTTTCTCAAATTCTGGAAATTCCTACAGCAACCGGTATTGTTTACAGCTAACCGGTACCGGTTGAGTAACCGATACCGGTTATCCCTAACCGATATCGGTCCCTGTTACTTTCATACACCTTGCCTAAACAACCACCTACGACAATAAATTGCTCGTTTATTCCTCTCTGTATACACAGACATACCCAAAACCCTTGATTACCTACCACGTAACACTCACCTCATTTATAACCATTGTTATCATCTTTTCTTTCTCATATCTACCCACTTACTCTCCCTCAGCTTATTCCCAAAACATGCAGTAGTCAAATTACAAACAAAACGTTACCTCTTGGGTTGCAGTAGCTTGAGGTGGCCCTTGTCTTCCCTCTTGTCCTCGCTCTGGATGTTTCTCCTCGTCTCCGCCATTATCACCACCTTTTTCAAACCTGCCTTTCTGTCTTCTGAATCTCAGATCACAATCACTTTCCCTGTCTCTTTACTCCTAATCACTCAAATCTCTCATGCAATTACATGTCTCAGTCGTCAAAAAGTGTCGCATTCGCGTATTTAACTTCTTGCATGGCTCTCAAAATTAGAACTTAAGTTGCCACCCTAGCTTTTTTATTTTTAGAAAAGCTCATACCTAAATAACCGGTATCGGTTATGTAACCGATATCGGTCTACTATCTACCGACGTCGGTTACCTAACCGATATCGGTTATACACCTGCCTTTTGAAACATGGTTCTTTTCTTCATTTTTACCTAATTTTTGTCGTGCTCGCCTCTTTTCCTGCATGTCATCACCATTATCCATATTTGTCCATCCACCACACATATCATTATAATTTCATTAACATCATCTATTTTACAAAAACAAACAAGTCATCAACTAAGGATACCAAAACAAAACAAAAAACTATCTATCTATACATCATTTGGATCCAACTCATCAGATACATATATAACAATGTCATAAAACCAGCCCAAAACATGCAACATTTCATCATATAACACATCATCCATATATCAACATGTCAATTAAACTCATCATATATTCTATACCACAAACCATTGACGAAATACTTAAAAACATTTTCAACACTGCATATGGATCAAAACATCATCTATATATATATATATATATACAAGTTTTCAAATATACACTGTGCCCTACATCGGGGCCTCTGTGATCTCATAATCCAACAAAGCCGGCACGCAGGCCGCAATAACTATCAATAATCTCGACTCGGCTCGCAGGCCGGTCCCTCATATCAAAAATATACTCGGCTCGCAGGAGGCCAGTACTAACCGTATAACCCGTACTTTTCATCGCCGGCGATACAATAAAATGAATGAATGAATAAATGAGTAATATGTAGGCACGCAGCCTCTATAAACATAACCGGTTTGCCACAGACCGGTGCCCATATCCAATATACAAATACAAAACAATGCAGGATCCCTCACCACCCCACCCAAAACCCAAACCCAACCCAACCCACACTCACCCAAAACCCAACCCAACCCACACTCACCCAAAACCCAACCCAACCCATACCCATACAAACCCAAAAGCCGACGCTCCCGACATACGACCGACGCTGTGACCCAGCCCAACACACCCCGTCCCACACATTTCATGACCGATGCGGTTGCTGCAAGAAATGACATCGGTCATCGAATTACCGGAGCCGAACCCCCGCGCGGCCCCCCGCCCATATTTTTGCATTTTTATACTTATCTACCCACCCAAACACCATAAAAACCTACCCACCCAGCCGACTTGCCCTATTTTACCCATCTATCCTCTTCGTTTTTCAAATTACGTCAATTTATTCATTATTTCCTAAAACATGTAAATTCCTACCCAAACCCCCAATTTAGCTTAACACCATTCAAATGCACACAATAAAGAGTTCCGAACATACCCGAACGACGACACGTCGTCGTGGTGGGATGGGTGGTGGTGGTCCAGCTGGTCCAGCCCCTCCTGCTCCTCCTACCTGTGCCATAGCTCCACTCCGATCCATTGGGTCCCCGACAATCAATCAACTTCGCCTCCTCCTCACTCGGGCCCGCAAACAACTCACTCCTCCAAAGACAATAGCTCCACCTCACTCAATAAACCTCCAATCTCAACTCTCCACCTCGATAAGTCAATTTAGTTTTCAAAATAACAAAGTGACAATGACAAGCCGTATTTTTATTTTTTTATAGGTTTTTCGCCTTAACCGATATCGGTTTCATTTTGCCCTAATGAACCTAAGATTCGGTCCCTTAACCGATATCGGTCACGTAGAATCGACATCGGTTTTTTCTTCCAACTTTCCCCCAATTTTTTGCCCTTATTTACCATTTGCCCCTTTTTAACCACATATCGCCTATATCCACCTTTGTTGAACACCATTTGTTTACAAACCGGCCCGACCCAAGGCCTCGCCCTAACAAACCGGCCCGACCCAAGGCCTCGCCCTAACAAACCGGCCCGACCCAAGGCCTCGCCCTAACAAACCGGCCCGACCCAAGGCCTCGCCCTACCAAACCGGCCCGACCCAAGGCCTCGCCCTACCCTACCGGCCCGACCCAAGGCCTCGCCCTACCCTACCGGCCCGACCCAAGGCCTCGCCCTACCCTACCGGCCCGACCCAAGGCCTCGCCCTAACCTACCGGCCCGACCCAAGGCCTCGCCCTAACAAACCGGCCCGACCTGGGCCTCACCCTAACCCTACCTCGACCCAAGGCCTCGCCTCACTACCCTACTGCCCCGACCCAAGGCCTCGCCCTACCCTACCGGCCCGACCCAAGGCCTCGCCCTACCCTACCGGCCCGACCCAAGGCCTCGCCCTAACCAACCCGCCCGCCCCAAGGCCTCGCCCTACCCATTTGGCCCGACCCAAGGCTGCAACCCAACAACTCGGCCCGACCCATGGCCGTATCACTCCAATACCTTACCCAAAATCAAAACCATCCACTTTTATCCACCCATCCTGTAGTTTTTTGTTCAATCGAGCTCACCTGTTCATGTTTTAGCATGATTAGGGTCCTTGACTTGATCTGTCGACCAACTTTGCTCGACACTTCCAGACCGTGACGTTTATCTCAACCAAACCAACCATTTGTACTTTGCCGGACATGCCTAAACGCTCTCGTTCCTTACCACTGTTATATACCCCGGAGCTACTTCCTATGCCTTGATACCGTGGATTATATCACCCTTGTTTGGATAAAGTATCGACCTTTGCCTATGCACCGCTGGTTTGCTCGTCAAATCATGTACCCTAGTCATACTATTGCATTTTACCATGCGTCTGCTTCCTTGGACCTACCCCACCATCTTACCATCCCCTCTACCCCATTTACCCTTTATCAACCCTATCCCCGATTTCCCGCTCACTCAATCGTGATAGATTTGAGGGGGATTACCTATACCCTTAACAGGGAAACCACTTCATATTATTGTCCGTGCAGCTTTACAAAACAAGCTACACGACAATAAGGGGCTAATGTAGACACCAAATTTGTGTCTTACGACCCCTCAGACCTACATCTCATCTCGCAACTTAACCTCATCACCTAAACCTTACACAATTATTTATTAATTACCTTGTAATTGATAAATCCACCATCACCTTACCTCGCCACCTCATTTTGCCACCTCATCATGACCTAGCCCTAACCCTAAACTAACCTAATTAAGACCTATGACTTGGTCTAGACTCACATCCATAACTAATGCCTCCTTACTCGCACCCAAACCGACCTTCTAGCCACTTGACCAAGCCCGCAACCGATCTCTCTGGGAGAAAAGCGGGAAGGTGGGCTATTTTACTAAATAGCCTACTTTTTCCTTACCAATGCCGGTTCTACTCGACCACCGTCGGTTATGTAATCGCCATCGCCTCCTCAGTAATGGCCTCCCAAACCAAAAACAAAGGATCGGAATTTCATTTTTGGATCAAGGTCGAATGATTTTTGAATCAACAGAGATCATTGGGAGCGAAAAATAGAGTCCAGATCTTCACTTGACCAAGCAGAGACGAGTGAAGAAACCAGAAGTGTTTGCAGCAAAGGAGATCAACTTGCATCTTTGTCAAAACTAGTAAGTCACATCTTGCATGTCCTCTGTTATAACATTTCTTATGCTCTTTGAATCACAGTCCTCCTAAATCCATTTCTGAATCCACTACCCAACGTGCCATTGCATCTAACTGTCATTCTTTTACCTCTCATCATCTCATTTCCTAATATCATCCATAAACCAGCCTTACAAACACCATAGCTACCAAGAAGGTCCTAGGCCCAACCGACGTCGGTTACCAGAAACCGGTATCGGTTACCCTGACTATAACCAGAAACCAGCCTTCTCCTACCCGTTTCAACCAAGTAATCTAATTGATATTTTGCAGTCATTTGTGTTAATTCATATTAGCAGGGAAACTGACCACCTTCGAAAGGAAGTTTTATATTTCCTGGGCCCAAGGCAGTTTCCTCATTTATTGTTTAATCAAATCTTGTGGTCTTGTGTTCTTATTTGCAGGTAGTCCTTCCAAGACAAAAAGGAGTTCTTCGCAGTCAACTTGATCTTTCTCCACGGTACGCGCACACCATCTCGACATTTAACAGGTATTCCTCCTAGCCCTAACCCTATCTGTTTCTAAAAGGAATGAAAGGATAGAAACAACTCTATTCCTAGAAGCCGAAACATTCCGAGCGAAACACCAACCACTGCTATGTTTTTACCGCAAGGTGTTGACATCGACAGGGACGATGGTGATAGCACGAGACCAATTGAGGTGGGAAGACACAGTCTAAGGGTACAAGCAGCACACCAAAGATGGCCTCTTTGTGAGTATCTAAACCCTCTTTGTTAATTTTGTAATTAATGCCCTAGAAGTAGGAATTAGGGCTAGAGGTCACACCAAAGACGTAGGCATGGGTGTGCTAAAGGTGGCACAAGCACCCGAATGGTGGCATAAGCATCCTAGAGTGAAAATGCACACATGCAGGTACCCAAAATTACATCCGTGCACATACACATACACCACACATGTATGTGTACACACACATGTGGTAGAGTAGCATATATGCCTAGGATCCATGCATGCACGTACGTGTAGGCACTGAGTGATGGCGTACGTGCCCATAGGTAGTTACGTGCATGCGTATGCACCGATATGATGACACAAACACCAAAAAGGATGCACAAGTACCCAAAAGGGTGCATGCATAGACATGCTTAGAAATGGAGGAAAAATATAAAAATGCCAAAAGGATGACATTTAGAAGAAAATATTAGTATTTTTGGGTTAACCCTAAAAATTATAGGTAGAATTTAGAAGAAATATTAGTAATTGACAAACGAAATGATTTTTACAGAGACAATTTCTAGTGCTTCAGATGCGTGAGCATCATTCATGGATTGTCGAGCTAGAGGGGAGCATGTGCCACCGAGATCAGCGTGCGATGGCCATACTCCTTGAGGTGGTGGGCCTAGGCCCTCGTAGCCCAAATGCCCTCTATTATCCTAGATCATGGACTACTTACTGCATTGGCGGAGCGGTGGCATAGTGAGAGCCAGTGCTTCAGGATCCCCACTGGAGAGATGATCGTGACTTTAGAGGACATGTGGTAGATTCTCTGTGTGTCGATCGTGGGTTCATTGATCAAGTATACCAATGACCTAGGGCAGCTATTAGTGACTTGTTTGACAGAGATGACATACCACATGACAGTTTGACTGTTACATTGCATGATGGTATTGATGTCCAACCCAACACTACACCGGGGCCTCTATATATTATGTCACTTATCAGTGGGTTTTTGCTCACTGATAAGACTGGGACATCCTTTCCGAGAGGGTTGATGACACTAGTACATGGGATTTTCAGTGGTGAGCATTATTGTTGGGGACAGTGCATACTGGCACACCTTTATTGGGACCTACATCTTATCACCTACCACCGTCAAAAGATGGTGGGGCCTACCTCGCTACTGCAGATTTGGTCATGGGACCACATAGCCATCGGGCACCCCATAGGCACTCTACATGTTTGAGCTCTAGAGGAGCCATCTTATATGGCGTGGGTTTTAGTAGGTGGCGATGTACGAGGTCACCTAGGTAGTTTATACAGATATCGGTGAGAGTTCGATGAGTTACCGATAGAGATATCATATGGAGACCCTACAAGTAGATACAAAGGGGTCGAGGGATGCGGTAGAGCCCAAAGTGTCTATATAGTGGAGCATTTCCTTCTTGGTAGTCACAGTTACATCATTGAGCTATATAGGGTAGACAGATGTCAGTGACAACTAGGCATGGTACAGGGGGTTCCATAGCTTGACATGTGGTATGCTGTTGAGACTCAGAGAGGTAGACCATGGGGCCACACATATAGGTGACCCAAGCTAGGGCCAGTTTCTTACAAGTGGTTCCATAGGTATGGGACCCAACACGACAGGTTAGAGATCCAGCACTACTGTAGATTATTGGACTTGGTACACTATTGTTTTACCCCGACGCTTGACTATCCCAGAGGAGGCCTGGGCAGTAGGTGCTCAACCACCGAGAGAGATTTGGCATGGTGGTGATATGAGAGAGGGTGTAGTAGCCCGTGACCCAGAGGATCCATTTGATGGGTTACCACATGATGAGTAGGGTGCCACATAGGTACAGGGACCAAGGCCGTAGGGACTAGGACAGCACCACCGCACAACTTCCTAGGCCCAGAGTACTAGAGTAAGGATAGTCGTCCATAGCGGCATAGGGATAAGCCCTAGTGGCATAGCCTATGGCATGGCATAAACAACCACTCTATAGCAGTAGTTACAACAAGCTCTAGCAGAGTGAGAGTAGGTCACAGTAGAGAGACCAGGTCCGAGCTCAAATTTTAGCAGTGATAGCCAAGTGGGATCAAGCTCAGGCCCAGGCTAGCTAGGAGGTGACAGTGTTGTTCACTTTTAGTAGATACGATAGATGGCCACATAAATGGTGAGGTGATGAGATTATATTAGTAGACACAGGCCTAGCTATATCCTGTGATACTAGAGAGAGATAGGATGAGAGCAGAGCACCTAGTGGGTAAAGCGGAGCTCACCCAAGCCTCAACAGAGATAACATCCTTCTGACACACAGATGGCATAGTGGTGATTTCCTGGACGCACAAAGACCTAGCTACAGTAGAGGGTAGAGTAGCCTACTACAATTTTTTATACTTTAAGGCAGTAATGGCTAAGTTACGGGCACCTTCTTATAGCCAGCAGTCGAGTAGAGGGACTAGATCCAAGAGGCCTCATGCCTCAGTGGAGTAGCCACAGCTAGTGAGACCTAGCGATGTTCATGCCATGCCACCACCACAAGACAAACCAGCCACCCCATTGGAGGGCTTAAGTTATCCTCGCTGATTGTATTTTTACATATGCCTCTTGATGAAGGCTATGAGTAGATTGTGCTCAATGTACACCATTCTTTATTTGTATAGTAGTTTTGACACATGCCTCTGATGAAGGCTTTTGTATTTGGTGATTGATGTATATCATCTCTTTTGTACGCCTCTGATGAAGGAATTTTTGATGTATAGAGCGATGTATACCCATTTTTGATGCAGATATACCACACACACACGTGTGTGTGTGTATTTATATGGACATTCTTTTGATATGACATGCGTGTATGAGATGTTGGACATTTATTTGTTATTTCTTGATGGAGTTCATGGATAGATAGATGTGTTTGTGATGTATCCTAATTTGATTTGACATGTATATGTGCTTTGATTTCCATATGATAGATCTTGTAGTTATATCAAATGTATTTGCTCATGTGATGTGCCAGACTTAGTGGACGAGATGATATGATGATATGGGTGCGGGGGGGATAGATTGTGATATTTGCAATCCCTCTTTCCCCCATTTGATGATACGATATGTGATGATTAGCTTAGCATTCATGTATGATGTATACTTAGCTTTTTCTTGATATATGATGTATAGATGATGTTAGATGTGATGATATTAATGGGATCATGATGATGTGATAACAAAATGATGCACATGCAACAATCAAACACAATCAAATACTAACAAAGAACATAATGAACCAATACAACAATGTATCGTGACTCATTAGCATGCAAAAACACACTTCAATATGCACAAGCAAGAGTAAATCTAATCTAATTAAGAAAAGATGAATCCTAACAAAGCATGCCTAAGAAACATACAAAATAAACCTATAAACATAAAATAACTATACAAGAAAACAAGCAAAGCAAGAAACAAGACAATGCAAGTAAACTTAAGTAAATGTTTTTGTAAGATTTGTAAGACAATTTTCTATTGTTTTGATTTATGCAAAACAATTTTCTATTGTTTTTGTGTTTTGTGAAACAATTTTCTATTGTTTAGGGTTTTCTAACATTTTAAATGTTTTTGTGTTTTTCTAATAGTTTTCCAGAGCTATGCATAGGTAACCAAGAAAGCATGGATGCCCCTAGCATTATATGGGGAATATACAAGGAAAATGCCACACACTTATAAAAAGAAGATGAAGCCACAAAAATTCCCCCAACGTAAGATGGGGAATAGAAAAAGACCATGCGCTTCATAGATGAATAAAGGAGACAAAGCCGGATCAAGGCTTGAAAATATTGGGCACACATGGAATCTCGGAAGGTAGATGTGAAACCAGCCCTAAGCTAAGTAAAATTACCCCTAAATGTAAGATGCTTGTGAACAACGAATCCTCCCAAGGCACCGGAAACTAGTTTTCACCCGAGGACCTATCCAAAGTGCCACAATTGCATGGTTTTCACTTGTGGATGACATGTTTTCTCTTTTTCTTTTTCTCTTTTTGATTTTTTGTATTTTGATTATTTTACCATGTTTTTTATTTATTTATTTATTATTATTATTATTTTGCTTTTTCCGATTTTACACCATGTTTAAGCATAGAACCGCTTAAGGTGCATGGAATTCATGGGCTCACAAAGCTCATCACCATTGGGGTGGGTGAGTTTGTATGCTCTTGTGTCATACTTGGCCACTATAACATAAGGTCCTAACTAATGTGGTTTGAACTTTCCTTTCTTTTCTTGTTCTGCCCTTGTGTTGAATTGATTCTCCTTCATGACCAAATCACCAACCTTAAAGTGGTGAGGTATAATTATTTTGTTATAGTTTCTGGAGACTCTATTATGATACACTTTGAGGTGATTAAGGGCATGGATTCGTTTCTCATCTAGGAGCTCTAACTCAGCCAGTATAGCCACCCAATAATCTTCATCTTTATCCAGATAATCCCTAAGAGAGATTCTTAAGGAAGGAAGTTCAATTTCCAATGGGATGATAGATTTTGTCCCAAATACCAGAGAATATGGTGTCACACCCATAGGAGTGCGAATGGAGGTCCTGTAAGCCCAAAGAGTTGGGTGGATTTACAAATGCCAATTACGACCTGTCTTACTTACCATTTTCTCCATTATTCACACCAAATTCTTATTCATGGCTTTGCCTGTCCATTACCTTGGGGATAATATGGTGTAGACCATTTTAACCTGATTTGGAACCAATGATAGAGATACCTTTTTACCATTTTATTCTTGAATGACTTTCCATTATCAATAATAATGGTCATTGTAATGCCATACTTTGGAAAATGATATGATTCATGATGAATTTGGAAATCTGAGCTCCTGTTACATAGGTTAAAGGGATGGCCTCCACCCACTTGGTAAAGTATTCAGTAGCCATGATGATGTGGGTATGGCCATCAGATGAAGTAGGGGTAAGCTTCCCTATCAAATCAAGTCCCCATTTAGAAAATGGCCATGGGGTGGTGATGGGTTGCACGGTTGTGATGGAGCATGGATAAAATTTCCATACTTATGAAAAAGTACACACTTTCTGACATAGTTACATCATTGCTTGGTTTCCATGGTAGGCCAATAGTAGCCTACTCTTAATAGTTTCTTGGCCAAAACCATTCCATTAGTATGTGCTCCACACACCCCTTCATGTACTTATTTTATTGCTTGGACTGACTCTATCATATTGAGACAACATAACAGATTCCCATCATAGCCACGATGATAAAGCGTACCTCCTAAAAGGGTATAACGGGCTATTTGGTGAATTAGGATTTGTTTCTTGGAACAAGATATGTCAGGAGGAAACATGTTGTCTTTGAGATAGGTAAAGATGGGATCATACCATGGGGAATTAGGACCAACAACATCACAAGCTAGACATGATTCTGCATGTCGTATGCAGGATGTCATAAATTTTCCACAAAGAATAGCATGTCATTATTTCTGGCGAATACGAGCATAGAACCCACTATTGCCATATCATTTGTAGATCTATTTTGTGCTCTTGGAATTTGTTCAAATGTGATGTGCACAAAATACTCTTTCAGAGTTTCTACCAGCTTCTTGTAAGGTATGAGTTTTTCATCCTTAACCTTGTATTCATCATTAACTTTCTTGATAATTAACTGAGAATCACCCACAACCTTGACATGGTGGATGTCCCATTTGATGGCGAGCTTCATCCCTATGATAAGTGCCTCATACTCTGTGATATTTTTCATGCAAGGAAAACCAAGGCAAAAATCTTGAGGTATGGGGTCGCTAGAAGGAGTAATGAGGACCACACCTGCTCCTAAACCATGAAAAGTAAAAGACCCATCAAAGTGTATCTGCCACACAATAGATTCTTTAATGTATAGTAATGAGGCATCTGGAAGATCCAAATTCAAAGGTTCAGTGCCTTGCAAAGGTGCTTTTGCTAATTTATCGTGAGTACTTGTCCCTTAACCGACTTCTGATGCACAAACTCTATGTCAAATTCACTTAGTAGAATGATCCAATTAGCCATTCTACCTGTGAGGGTGGGTTTAGATAGAAAGTATTTGAGTGGGTCAACTTTGGATATAAGCTTGGTTTTGGTATTCAATAGATAATGGTGAAGTTTTTGAAAGGTAAAAACTACAGCCAAACAAGCCTTTTCAATTTGGGGATAGTTGAGATCATAAGTGATGAGAGTGCGACTGAGGGAATACACCACTTTTTATTTGTTACCAAGGTCATATTAGGTGAGCATTGCACTAATAGAAATTTGAGTAGCAGAGATATAAAGCGAAGTGTTTCACTAGGAGTTGGAGGCATGAGGATAGGCAGATTGGCCAAGTATTGTTTAAGCAAGGTGAAGGCCTTCTATTTATCTGGTCCCCATACGAAGGCAACGTCCTTTTTAAGAAAATGAGTGAACGAATGGAACTTATCGGCAAGCTGGGAGATGAAGCGGTGAATAGCTTGTATTTTTCCCTTCAAGCTACACAGTTGCTTAATGTTCTTAGGAGGAGGCATTTCAGTAATAACAAACACTTTAGCAGGGTCTACCTCAATTCCTCTTCTTGATACAATGAAACCCAACAATTTTCCTGATAGCACACCGAATACACACTTATTTGGGTTTAGCTAGACCTTGTACTCCCATGTGAACTCAAAGATATGCCGTAAAATAATAGGGTGATCCTCTATTGTCTTATATTTTCTGAGGATGTCATCCACATAGTCTTCCATGACATTATGAATCATATCATGGAAACAGAAGGTACCCCATTTCCTCTAATAAGTAGCTCCTATGTTTTTGAGACCAAATGGCATCACCTAATAACAGAAGGTACCCCAAGGAGTTGTAAAAGCCATCTTGTGTTGATCTTCATCAGCTATCTTGATTTGGTTGTATCCTAAAAGTCATCCATAAGAGATAACATCTCATATCTTGTTGTTGAATCCACAATCATATCAATATTTGGCAATGGAAAATCATCCTTAGGGCAAGCCTTATTAATGTCTCTAAAATCCATGTAGATTTTGATACCGACAAGATTTTTCTAGATAGGGATGATGTTGGATATCCATTCAGAGTAATCAATAGGCCGAATGAATCCTGCCACAAGCAATCTTTCTAATTCTTCTTTAACCAAGAGGGCTACCCTTGGGTGCATCTTTCTAAGCTTCTTCTTAATAGGCTTAGCATCTACATGTACAACTAAGTTGTGCACCAAAGTTGGATCTAAGCCTGGAATATCCTTATAGGAAGATGACATCTATAAAATCTCGTAGCAGCATGGTGAATGTTTTCTATTCCCGTGTCGAGAGTGATGCTCCTAATTTGACTATTTTTGGGTCATCTTCTATGCCAATGTTTACATCGATAGTTTCCTCTACCAGTAACTTTGATAGGTCCTCCATATGCAATTGGATCAGGAGGAAGGTTGAGATCTTCATTCAAATATGTCTCCATGATATTTTTATCCTTGGCATGGTCACTTTTACTATCCTTTGATTTTTGCATATGTTTGTCAGCCAGTGCCTCAAAGAGGTTTTCACTGTGTGACTTATACTTTGATTTTTTCCGAGGCTTTTCTTTAGAACTCTTGCCCTCACTTTTTCTTAATTTTTGTTAACCACAAAGCTCACCTCCTCCTCAAGTAGGCACGCTTATCCAAGTCAATAGAGAATCCCTTTTTTTGGTATCCAATGGGAATTATATCCCGAATGCCCATGAACTCTACGATAGCTTCATCATTCTCAAATAGATCTAGTGACATATGACGTTGTTGGTCACATTCAACAAAGGAAGGGTAAATGAGGTCAATTTTGAGGTTCTGTAGGGGTTATGGTTAGGAAATTTTTATTCATGAATAGGTTCATGGAGGAAAGATCCTCATATTAGCTACAATGGGAATGTGTATAATTGTCTAGGTAGTCAGAGCTATCCTCCCATTCGTAGAAAGTAACATCTTGATCATTGGGGTGTGCTCTATAAGGATGAATTCCAATGCCATATATTTTTGTTTTAAAATGTGGGAGAGGCACTAGTTCTCATTGTCCTTACTCATTCCTTCCACATCCTAGGCCCTTATAGCCCATGGAGTACATCATTTTAATATATTTCTCTTATTCAGGGGTTTGATAGCAGGTTGGTTGAGTATCCTCTGGTACCTAAGTTGTAGGTGGATATAACATTTTTCTTCAGCTAGCAAGCCTCCAAGTAAGAATGACCCAATAGTGTGCTCATTTCTAGGTCTTCTGAAGTGATAGTTGGGTCAACCTCTAGTCTTAGGTGACAATGAGAGGTCTAAAACCAGGAGGGCTTGTTGCACATTATATTCTCCATAACTGTATTCTATAATATTCATCTCCCATGAATCAAAAGGAGAGGTTGATGTAGAGGCACCATGGGCACAAGAACTGAGAGAATCCAAATCTACTCGAGACTCCATGGCTTCAGATTGGAGAGGGACAACTATATCGGTGGAGGGACACACATATGTACCCTTACGTGCAAAACTATTGAGAGCTCTGTAGTGAGTGAAGGGCTCTAAATCTCCTTGTATTGTGACAGTGTGTCCCTCATGCTTTAGTTTAATGCATTGATGGAATGTTGATGGCATAGCCTACATGGCATGAATCCATGGTTAGCCTAGAAGCATATTATACAAAAGTTCCAAGTCCAGGACATGGAACTTTGTTTGATGACAAGTGGGACCAACTTCCATGGGAAACGTGATTGTGCCTATTAACTCCCTTTCCGCATTGTCGTAAGTGGTGATAGTGATGATGTTTGACTCAAGGTCTGCTTTAGTATGTCCTAGCTACTTAACCAACTTCAGCGTGTAGATGTTCAACCCTGATCCATTGTCCACAAGCACCCATTTGATCTTTCGTGGGTAATGACTACCTCAATATACAAAGGGATATTATGCATTGGATTTTTAGTAGGGATCTCCCTATGATTAAAGGAAATGTGTTCAGTTGGTACAATGTTTGCTACTATGGCTTGAAGATGTGTAGGATCTACCTCTAATGGCACTCCTGACCCCTGAAGAGTTTGGTACAAAATGTATTTGTGTACATTTGATATCTTAAGAAGATCCAAGATTGAAATCTTGGCAGACATTTTCTCAAGTTGTTCTAAGAGGTTGTACTTACCATTTTGTGGGGTTGATGGAGAGGGTTCAGGAATCATGAGGTGGGCACACCTTGTTACCATGGCACAATCCTTTCCCTTGATTTGGATGGTGTTGACATGGTCATTAGGAGAGCGAATACATCCAATAAGTGAATCATAATGATTGTTGTCTCTTTTGGTATATAAATAATTCACTACTTTATAACTCTGGGATGAATCTCCCGATCCGGATTTGACTCTTTTGATTTACCATGTTTGGGGAATGGCTCTTTATATATCCCCATCTTTTCATTGGGTGTCTAAGTTTTCTCTGGGTTGTCCACCTCTATCTCCCCATTGTCGATGAGGTCTTGGATATAGTGAAAAATTTGTGGAAATTTTTCTTTTTTTTCCCTTGACACAATGTAATTCGCAGAATAGTCATGCTCCTTGTACCATGATGGTTTTAGAGAATTTTCATCAAATGGTTGTGTTGTAGGATATGTCACCATGTGAGCCGCATCCAATTGTTTTAATATAACTAACAAAGGATCATTAAGAGGAGTGAACATTCTCCACTTGGGTGGTGGTTGAATAGGTCCTTTGGTCAGTTTAAAAGGTTGACCAGTTTGAACCGTTTGTACACGTTTGGAATCAGTGATCCCGTCTCCCACCATGTTTTTGTTTTTGTTAAATACCTTCGGCTTCTCCATAGGCTTAACACTTTGATTATCCTTAGATTGTGACTTGAGAGTTCCTTTGCAAATAAGAGCTTTCTCTATTTGAACACCTTTTTCAATGACCTCCTCAAAAGTGCGAACACAATGCATTTGAAGGTGGAAAGAAATGTTTGGATTTAGGTTGGGCACAAAAATACTTACCAACTATTTTTTAGGGAAAGCACAAGGGAAGCAACTAGCTATCCCTCTCCACCATTGTAGGAAGTTGGCGAAAGTCTCATTAGGGCATTGTTTGGTGCCACATAAATCTACCATGGTGATATCACTCTCTATATTGTATGAAAAGTGACACACAAACCTTTTTGCTAATTTTGGCCAGTGAAAATAGACCCCCGAGGTAAACGAGTAAACCACTCCAAGGCTTGACCTCCTAGACTCTTGGGAAATAGTCATATGAGATAATTATCACTATAGGACACCTCTTGACATGCCATATAGAAATATTTGACATGGTCTTGTGGGTCTCCCTTTCCCCTATATTTGTCAAATTTTGGCATGTCAATTTTTTTAAGGAAAGGTTGAAGTGTCATAGCTTTTTCAAAAGGATGGGGACATAGTTCTTCATATTGATACTTTTTAATGCTCCCCACATTTCTCTCTTGAAGACTTACGAGTGTTTCCTTCATGGATTGTACTTCTTGTGCGAGAAATTGTTCTTTAGTAGGAGAAGCTGGGATATATACACGATGATAATCCACATTGTCTTCTCCTTGATTTTCCCTATGGATTTCACTAATTTTGACCTTAGGCCTTGGTTTTTGGACATTCTTACTTGCTTCCTTTTACACATGAGAGGTTAGTAAGGATAATTTTCAGCTAAGGTTACTAATTTTTGTTGAATGGTGACCTCTTCTTCCAAAGGTTCCTCTTCTTCCTCATATTGTGGAGGTTCTTCAACTTTCTCATGTCCTGACCTGATTCTACGTGGTACTTTGATAAAGGGTATTCTATGTCCCACTACATTATCATTTCCTACGTTGGAGGTAGAAGCATGTCTCGTGTGTTAAAATGTCCTCCATGTTGATAAGAGGTTGCTCCTCCTCATTAGCGTTATTCGTAGGTGGGATTGTTTCATTTGTAGTGGGAATTTTGGCCCCCAATTCTACAACCTGTGCTAGCACCCTATCCTTGTTTCTAAAAAGGAACTCGTCTAATAAGGTGGGGTCAAAGTCAAATTCCACATGTGGGGACTCCAATTCATCACCACTATGATCAACCATGTCTTCTATCTCTTTTTCCATGGAAAATAGAGGCCCTAGATCATGTCCAATAAAAGGGTTTGACCCTTGTCTATTTGAGGCTTCCCAAGCTTGCACTTTTTGTTCCTCATATGTTTGTTTCTTGAGTCCTAATCATGTTTTGGGAGCCATGATTTGCAATAGTTTCACTAAGGTAAGTTGTAAATGTGTTCAAAAATTTGTGTCCACACCTAAGTGAAATGCAAAATGAATGTCAAGAATATGAATGAGTAACAATGTGAGAATACCAATGTGATAGAGTGATAAATCAACAGTGACACAAATATTTGGTACCTAAGCCTATCAAATGAATGAAGTACTTCCTAGACTATGCTTAAAAAATTAGTTGGTGTAGTAAGATAATTAACAAGATGTCCTCACTTATGCCAGTTCAAGAGAATGAACAAGACGTAAGTAAATACAAGAAGTTAATGTGACCTCCTAACAAGGTATACTAGAAGCAAGCTCAAATTTGATTAATACCTATATCTCAAAAAGTTCCAATTACAATTTGTGAGTGACACAACAATGTCACCAAGATATGTTAACCAAACTTTGTGAGAAAGTAAGGTATTGATATCAAGATGATATTGATATAACACGCACAAGTGGTAACACGTAGCACTCTTCAAAATTGAGGTAGTAATAGAGTCAAACTAAAAGCTTAAAGTATAACTAATAATTTTTAAAATGTGTATAGTGTAACCTTACAATATGGATATTTAGGTCAAGTTTACAAGAAACAAGATGTAAATACCAAAATTGTAGTGATACGATACAAACAAGGTAACCTTTCTAAGGAAGTTCAAGATGATGAACCACGCCTAACTACAATGACGATCCTGACATGGGTATCAAGATAAAAAGGCCACCAATGATATGAATACGCCTCCACACACTTTAGATGTTTAACTTACCCAGCCGTAAACATGGATGGGCGTAAACAAACAAAAAAGTGGTAGAAACAATCAATTGGTAACACAAAGGTAGTCACCTTTCTTTTGATCAACAAAGTGTCAAAATAATGTGAAGGAAGTAGGTCAAAATGGTGATGAAAAATGTTGGCTTTACTTTGTCGAGTTTTGCCTCACCTTAAGGAAAGTGAAAAACTAAGCGAAAGTAACATGTCACATGTTTCGTGATGAAAGATGGCTCACAACTCAACACTGTTTTGAAATGGTCAAAGTGGGCTCCTAGTCAAAGAATATATTCCTAGGTGGTTCTCTCACCCTAGGTGTTACAAAGTTGTCTTAAGTGAGTGTGATTTACCCAAACAGTCCCGACTATCTTGGGAGTATCTCAGCTTTACTTTACCCCCTTCGAGCACAAAGGGCAACTAGTGCGTCCACGTGTGCTCTCCCAGGGTCGCCATATGGATAACCGGTAACACTATCTCACAAAGAATCACTAGTCAAGTAGGTAGTGTGAAGCACTTCCCATTTATTCCACAAGCTTCCCTCTTACATGGACTACTTTGGGGTTCCCGAACCACCCCATTGTTGTAGCTTAAGGCATTATGCTAAAGGGGTTATGTTTCATTGAGCGGATAGGGACATACCCTTTTTCGAAACCCGTAATACGGTGTTTTGAATATGTTGTTCTTTTCATCTTGTTTAATTAGGTGTGGTTTTCTTGAACACCTTTTGGAAACCTCGTACGATAACTCGTATTAGTAGTTTTTCACTTCGCTTCGATTCCACATTTCTTTGACAAGTGTGTGTTTTGGTCCCGCACAACGAGTTTCGTAGTTTTTCATAAAAAGAGTAAACTTCATTTCTGATTCTCAAGATCATCCAAGGACACAATAAAAGAGCATACATGATCTTATTCTTATAAGAAAGCATGCAAATTTTACCTAATCTAGCAGAAGAATGTAAACACACCCCGCAAAATAAGTATTAATTAGATAAACCCTATAAGAAATTTAGCACCTTAACATCTTAATTGTAATAACACAGAAAGATACCTATGCCCCAGTTTGGACGTGTGTGTGTAGGTTAGGGAGGATGCACTACTCTATATTTTCTGACTTATAGTGCACTTGCACCACCGTAAAGGTGCGTAGGCTAGGATCGGGCGTGTGCGCCACGGAGATAAATGGAAATGTGAGGATATGACAGAGTGCATGCGCTACTAAAGAGGTTCCTGTGCCACGATAAGTGTGTGTGCTCCATAATCGATTCAAACAAGTGATATTTTCTAAAAGAGTGTCGTGCCACTAGAAAAGTACTTGCACTACAAGAGAGACACCTGCGCCTGGGTTAGTGTGTATGCATTGATCTGACAGGTTTTTGCATTGAAGTGAAGGTACAGTACGAAATGGAATCTGTGCTTGGGTTAGTGTGCCTCCTCCCTGGTTAGGGTATGTACGTCAAGGTTAGTGCATGTGTACCAGGGTCAAAAATAGAGATTCAGCTTAGACAGTGTGCCTGTGCCACCCGAGAGGTGCCTGCACCAGCATAAGTGTACCTATGCTCCTGTTAGTGCACCTGCGCCACTCCTGCAACCAAAATACGGAAAAAAACACAAAAAGCTCACAATACTTCAAATTTTAGCAAGTTAGTTTGAAAATGGCAACAACCCATTAAAATGATGACTATGAACGAGAACCTACACATATAATATTAGCAAAAATCCCAAGAAAATGGACATTAATTACTATATGTGCATATCAAAAGTTAGCCAAAACAATAGAATTCAAACTAAAATGCCAAGGGACTAGGTCCCACCGGCATGCCAAATGTGTGCATGGTTTTGTTCAACTAAGTTAAGGAAATTAAAACTAACACCTAGTAGTCTTAATTAACAAAGCTAAATCAAAATCTAAAACACCATCAAGATAAGAGTTAAACAAGGTTAGACAATAACATTATTGCATTAGAACTTTAAAGCATAAATCAAACTAACATGCTAATTGTCAAGAACCTCTACTCTTTTGATTGACAACAAAATCAAATGGACCTATGTAGACTCCATGGCAATCAAATTGGTTGTTTTTGATATCCAAGAACCTAGGAATGGGAGCTCATCAAATCTTGGCTACAAGACCCTTTGACTATCCCCATATGACCCAAGCACTTGGCTAGAAAAAGCAAGAAAGGAGGCTTAGCTCTTCAAATGGTGAATTCTCAAGAATAACAAAGGAAAGCTTTTAGTCTATTTGTTATGTGCTTTGCTTTTGTCTTCTCAAGGAATTTAGGTGTAAGTGTAAAGGTAGGAGGAGGGCTCTTTATATAGCCCAATGGATAAAGGAACCACTACATCCCTTTGCATGTGGGATAATAGGGATGTTGAGTTAGTTGTGGATAAGGGGGGTTTAGATAGGGTTGAGTTAACTTTAGGAGGGTTTAGCTTGTCCTTTAGTGACCCATGTGGATAAAGGGGGCCTATTAATTAATCAAGATGATTTAATTAATAGATGTGCAAGCTTATAAAAGCTTTTAAAGGAATATTAGCATGATTTAGACTATAGAAAGGGGATTAAATAAATTAAATATTGATTAATTGGTTAAATTAAAGGGAAAGATGATTAATTGATAATAATTAATTAGTCTAGATAAAAAGGGGGGATTAATTAATGGAAGGTCATTAATTAGGGTATTTGTTGGATAAGCAACTTAATTAATTAGCGTAGCGTAATTAATTAACGACGATCGGAGAGAAGCTGAGCTATTTTGATAGTATGTCATCAATTTGTAGAAAAGGGGATAATTAGCACAATTTAAGTGTTTTAAATTTTTCAGGCTAAATTATAGGTGTCTATAGCGGGTTTTGACAGAATCGGAGGAGAAAGTTCCTCCGGCCTCTAGTTCTCCGCTTCCCCACTTTACCTCGCAACTCATTAACTATTAGTGTTGTTTGGATTTCCTTTCCATGATGAAATTGGTTCTATCGAGCCCCTTATTTCCCTATTCCTCAATTCACCCATATTAATCTACATAGCAAGGCAATCAGATTTTAAGAGTCTCGATTGGTATGATTCCTTTCTTTCTTTTGTTCCCTATACTACATTTTAAACCCAAAAATAGTTGTTCTTCATAGCCCTATGTTTTCCACTTCCTTATTCATTCTAGTGGTATTATTTTGATTATTTTATCCTCCCTTTCCATGTGGTATATTTAAAGAGAGAAGGATTTATTTTAAATGAAATTATTTAAAAATAACAATATGAAAAAGTAATATTAGTGCAAATTGGTAAATTGGGTCAAACATGGAACATTGGGAGGTGTTCCCATGTTCCATTTGATCTCTCCGATTTCTGTTTTAACTGAAATGAAAGAAGGATGTGGGAAAAGAGGTGTGTGAAGAACCTAAGGACTTGAGGAGATTGTTCCTCATGTTCCATTGGTTTCCGCATTCACCAATTCATCGAGATATAAATAATGAGGTGCAAGAATATTGGTTGTGGGCAATCGAGAGATCATGGAACCCATGATCTATTCTAATAGTCCTCGACTTCCTAAATGCATTCTCAAACCAATCCAAGAGAATATTTTTTATCGTACGATGTATGAGGGTTGAAATAGGTTTACAAAATCCTATAGAAAATAGTGCAATGGAATTTAGTGAAGTTCAAACCAGAGGGTTTAAATGTCATACCATCCTTGACGTAAACAACCTTATCAACCTATATGTGAAGTGTGGAAACCTTGAATATAATCATAGAGTTTTATATAAAATGCCTCAATAGAATGAAGTCTAACAGACTTTGATGATTTCAACTAATGCCAAGTAGGGGCTTCTTTATCAAGCTCTAAACTTGTTTTATCAAATACATCAAACGATTATCCAACCAAGCCACTTAAGTTATTGTAAGTATTATCACCCCATGTGTAGGCTTGGCATCCCTTAAATATGGTAGGAAAATCCATAGAAGTGTAGTTAGAAGTGGATGTGAGTGCAATTATTTTGTGGGAAGTGGGCTTCTAGATACGTACATGAAATGTGGGAGTGTTAAGGATGTACACCAAATATTTGGAAAAATGGCTTAATGAATGTGGTCTCTTGGAATTCCATGGTTTAAAGGACCTAGATCACCAAAAATTTTTGTGGACATAGGAATTTGTGAATGTAAAGACATTGTTTGGGTCATCAGAGGCCTCGGGATTCGTTCACGGTGATCAAGTTGTACATGCTTTCGAACCTATTCATGGATGCCTTAATGAGATTGAGCATACATGATACCAAATTTTTCATGGTATTCCTTTTGGAGTAGGTTCTCTCTTTAGGGTTATAAGATACCATTTATTGGTACTTGACGTGAGCTCGATTCTTGAGGATCTAATTCCAATTACTTGAACATCATGTTTGGATGCATTGAACCATGTTCTGATGTACATAGTAGTAAGTGTAAGTTTTGGTGATGCCTTCAAAATTGTTGATTTCGTGAGAGATACAAAAAGTAATTATGGGTGTCATGAATCGCAACTACCCACATATGAGGTTCAATTCCATCCTGAAAGCATTGTAATGAGTTATGGGAGGAAGATATTTGAAAAGTTTCATGAAATAACAATGAGTTATTAGCACAACTTGTCTATAAGACCGTAAAAAGGAAGATGATTTAAAAATCTAGAGCCTAAATCTTTCTTGGAATTGACAAAGAGGATAGGGAGAGGATTGGATGCATTCAATAAACCCAATCAAATTTAAAATCTTAGTGATAGAAATGAGCTTGAGATTGTAAAAGCAAGGCAAGTGAAGCACTTTCCAAATGGCATAACAGAGCGTGGAATAGATGCCTCCATTTTTCTCTTGTTGCTTACAATTCTCGGTCAAATAAGATAAATTTTAATATACATATTATGGTTGGCTATTGACACTGGTGCAATAACCTATAGAATATTATATACTTTATAATGCTTAACCTAGGAAAATATTTTACGTCTTCTCGAAATTGAATTTTGGATCTTTGTCGGTTAGTTGTAGGTGAATACTCACTTTGGTCTAAATAAATTGATCTCAAAAAATTGTCAAAACCATGGAGTCATATGATTTTTAGATGCAACAAGTGTAATTTATGCTTGGTGGTAGTATCGGTTATGTGATGGTCTCATTAAGATAATTAAGTCTGCCATGTTAAAAGATGACAATGCAACATTTCTTTGTAATTAAAAAGGATACTAGGGATAAATTATGGGTATGCTTGGATAGTGGATTTTGGTTATTACATCCATTCATTACCTTTATAACCAAAGAGTTGTGGAATGATTTCCTTAAAGGTTAGACAATGCTTTAAGAAAAGAGTCAATAATGATTTCGATTATCCTACAATATTGGAGGAAAAAGAGCTTTCTTTACATTGGAAAACAACATGTTATGAATTCACGATGATCATGAAGTGCTGGAAGATAATTACCACTATTCTCTCACTATTACAATTCAAGAGTCATGTGTTCAAAGGGAACAATTCAAATTAATGCATGCCGAGGTTATTAAGAATGTAATTAATTAATTCAATTTTGAATTAATTAAATGTCATGTTTGTATAAGATATAATGTAAACAAATTTAATTAATTTTTCCATCAAATTAATTAAATATCATAATTTTATGTAAAACTCAAGTTGAGTCAACTTGAGTTTTGGGGGTAAATTAGGATTAAGTTGAGTTAAAAGTAGTTTTATAACTACTTTTAGGGAACTTAATGCCTATAAAAGGCTGCATTGTAATTGTAAAAGGGGTTCCTCTCATTTTCTCATTCCAAGGTCTTTTGGGAGTTCTTCTATTCTATTTGACTTTGTTGGATTATACTGATGTAGCTTTGTGTATAAAGACTTTTACCTAAAATAACACAATGTTTTCTATACTTTTGTTCTAATGGTTTTTAATTGCATAATCTACTAATCTACTTTTAATTAAATTATTAGTAATTATGTTCCTTAATAGTATGATTGATGTCCGGATGAATTAGAATTTGTGTTGGATATCAAGGTACATGGACTTTCTGCCATATCAACATATTTTGAAGAAGACAAAGAATTAGACATGAGATAGAGAAAAATAAATTATATTCCATCCCATACTTCACACTCATTATATTCCCTTCTTCCAGATAGAGAAGTTCCTCCCTTTCTCATCCAAAAAACTTTGTAAGGAAATCTTGTATTTACGACCAAGAAGGACTGGTGTGTCTTTGATAAGATAAATTTGTGGAACTTTGTGTCTCAGTTTTGTCCGTGTTTCCTAACACCTACAAGGCTGCATTATTTTTGACCTAATTCCTCCTTTCTCTCTATATTTTTCCTTTCCCAAATTTTCCTCCCTTTTGTGCTTTCCGGTTAAAAGAAAAAAATACAAAAATCATAGCACACAAGGGAGCTTACCCTCTCACAAAGTAGAGGAAAATTCACCCTGTCAAAAGGTGAAATTTCTTAATTGTTGTTGGTTTTTGTGCACTTTCATTGGGCATACTCAGTGACAAAAAATCCAACCAACATAGTAGATGGAGGGATGTAATTGGTGGTATTATATTGCTGAAATTTTAAGGATATAAAATCCTAACACCATCTACTAAACAAATATGTTAAATGCAATCCAGTGAAAATTTTCATTTCAAGAATGTGCAAAGAATACAAGTTGGGAGAGAGTGCAATGATTGCACAAAAAAAAAATATAATGACCACTTGAAATAATTGCAAGCAGGTGTATCGGGAGGAACGTGTGTTAATCAAGTAGTTGGATAGAGGGTATAAACTACATAGTAGAAGGAAATACAAAGTGTGTAATTGAGGAATGCATCAATTAGATTATGAATGCATTCTGCAATGGATTGTGAAATGCATTACGTATATTGACTACAAGTTAGTTGAACCTATGGAATGCATGCAATAATAATTCAATAGGAAGATAAACCAATAGGTTGACAAGAAGGTGAAGGAGAATTGCATAATGAATTGTGAAGAGTATTGCACGTTGGACAATGTAATCCACAATAATGAAAGGCATTATTAATATAGTGAGGGACTTAATTTTGCCCTCGAATGATTAGAATGATAAATAGGAAGGAAGTAATGCATGTTTTTAATGTTTGTACATTTTTAGACAAGAAGAAGAAGCTGAGAGGGTGAACAAGGATTCATTGACCACGATTATGGAACTAGGAAAGAGATAAAGGTGACCGAGAAGTTGATGAGGATATTTATCTTGAAGTAAGAAGTAGAATGAAGCAAGTTTGCCTCGGACATGAGATAAGGAAAATAAATTAGACATAGGAAAAACAATAGTTAGGATCACATACACACATAAATTATATTTTGAGACATGACACCTATTTAAGTCCGGGATAGTGTTAGTAGGGATAAAATTAAATTTTTATTTAATTCTTCTCATATGGGAAATGTGAAGAGACAAGAAGGTGTATACACCTAAAATTTGTTGATGTAGTTTTAATGCTAAAGTGGTACTAATTATCCTCTATTTCACCATTTCCATTATAATTAGTGATTTTCGCTAATTAACTAATGTTTCCCTCTAATTTGGTCAATTAACGACACTTCATTAATTAACTAGCTTCTATCACTTCTCGGATGCCAATTAACAACACTTCGTTAGTTATAATCCTCTTCAAATTAATAATTAGCTAATTAAGCCTTTTTAACAAGAATTTAATCAATAAACCCTCTTATTGGCTAAATCCTACTTTCAAATGCTTCTAATCTTATCAAATTCCTCTTCAAACACCTCCAATTAGCCTAAAAATCTTATTCTAGCCTATTAATTAATCCTAATTGATTAATTAAAGCACCCTCAACTCCCATAAAGTGCTAACTCACTTGTTAACTCACCTAGCTATGGTTAATTAACCTTGAGTTACTTTATTATTAGTCCCACATGCACCAAGATGCAAACTTTCTCCAAATAGAAAGCTATAAAAAGGACCAAGCTCCTACCTTCACACCTTACACCATGTTTTGAATAACATTAATCATATAAAACATATGAGCCTTACTCCATTGTTGGAATAACTTACATCCCCATTTGCATCCATTTCTTCAAGTCTGGTTAGTAAAGGAATATATAATATGGCCTTGTATCCATTATTAAAGATGTCCTTTCACCTTCAATGAAGTAGAAACAACACACATTTTGATTTCTTTTAAATCTTCATAGGTTCAATTCTTGTAGCAATCAATTAAACATAGTAGGAATGCTTGTAGTTTAAATGGTTAAATTCATTTAGATTTCCTTTTACATTCCATTAAGCTTTGATCTTGATGGTTCATTGATGAATTTATTAGCTTAGCTCTAAATTACTTGGTGTTAGTTTAGGTTTTGAATTGCTTTTCTTAAAATTTTATTGAGTTCACATTTGACACACACTTAGTGGAACATACTCCATTGTAATTTTCATTCATTTTCAAGATTTTTAGATTAGTTTCAAATTTTTGATTTAACTAACCCTATTTTGCATTTAATGGATAAATATCAAGTTTCTTAGCTAGTTTAGTTAGGATTTTCTTGTTTTTGTGCTCTTTGCAGGATCAAAGGAGGTGAGGTGTTGTCAAAATTGAACCAAATTGACATTTTTTTAGATTTTTGAGAAAATTCATGTGTTTTGATCACCTATAGGAAATCCACACCGATGTTATTCTTCCACGCACTAGCATTGTAAAGGTCACACTGGTGTTGTAAATTACATGCTCACATTGCTAAGGTCGCACTCACATTGTAAGGGTTGTGCTCAAGTCTCTTTGGATGCATCTACATTAAACTGTGTTCTAGTTTTCTATGTCTTAGCCATGTTGGTGTTATCATAAGCACATTGGTGTCTCTCTGGATGTGCTAATATTACATTTTTTTTCTCCATGTCTTTGTTTTCTATTAGAGCCGCACTAGTGTGTTAAAGGTCACACTACCATGTTGCTTCTATCAAAGGCATGCTTTGGTGTGTTAAAGGTCACACTATCATTGAAAGGGGCACGCTAGAGTGATTTGTTGAAATTTACACTAACTTCAAGGTTTTAAATTCTAATTTTCCATGTTTTTTGTTGGTTGCAAGTTTTTCTAACTATTTTTGGTAGGTTGTTAACGTTTTAAATTAGATTTATAAAAATTTACTTAAGTTTTGATGAATTCTTTAATTTCCATGTTTTTTACAAGTTAATCTAAAAGTTTGTGTATGCTCTTATCTTACACCTTAGGGTGATCTTGAGAATAAAAACAACTTTTAGTTTGCATTTTCTAACATTTTGGTTAAACTGAAACTTTAAATCCTTCATTTTGGCTTAAGGGAATGAACAAATCATCAAGTTTTGTTTAAAGTTCATTTTGGTTAAATTGGAAACTTTAAATCTTTCATTTTTTTAGCTTCAGAGAATGAAAATTTACCAAAATTGAACAACTAGGTGCAAAAGAGATGTAATATTTTCCATAAATGGTTCATTTAATTGAAAATATTTCCTTTACTTTTTAGTTGGATTATTTGTTATGTATGTTCTTCTCTTGCATTCTTGGACGATCTTGAGAATTAAAAACAACACTTGATCCTCTTTCAATTAATGTGATTTGCTTGGATAACTACAAACAATGGAATTGTAGGGCCATATTATATGTTTTCTAAATACTTGGGGATCTAAACAATACTCTAACTACACGTGTGTTGCAGGTTTCCAAACAGTGTTCTAAAACCAAATTTCCTAATCTAAAAGATAAAAACACACTACATCATTCAACACATTGTACTTGCAGGTTTCGGTTAAGAGCTAGGACTCTTCTCCGCTTTCAATTGGGAGAATTTCCTTGGAATAAGCCGTAATACCCATGAGGATTCTCCTAAGAACCCCAAAGTAGTACATGCAAGAGGGAACCTTATGGAAGAAATGGAAGCGCTCCGCTTACCTACTTGATTAGTACACACTTGTGAGATTAGCGTCAAAATTATCTTCACATAACCCCAGTGAGATACAACTAAATGCATTTATTTCTCATTGTATAAAAGGAGGTAAATTAAATCCAGGATACTCCAAGATTTATTTTTTTGATAAATAATGTTTAGAAAAGACACCAAGGGCCATTTGCATTGCGGATATTACATTGAAGCTCACAATTAGAAAAATAGTATCTATTAAAAAACCATACAAAATGCTTGAGTCAAAAAGAGATTGACTCAACTAGAGCATGACCAAAAACTAAAAACTAGAGATACAAAAAACAAAAATAGAGAAGGCCATGACAAAATTAGACAAGAAAAATAATCAGCAAAAATTCTGTGAGAGAACCCCTATACACAATTTTCCCTAGTCCTTGAACTTGGGCTGACAGAGTCTATCTGGATGTCCCGCTCATCTGAGTTTCTTATGTCTAGTTGCCTCTTCTTTCCTTTTTCAACCACGACCATCCCCTAGAGAACATAAAACCTATTTTCTAAAACAACAATCTCTACATTTGACCTCTGAACCCCCTAAGTATATTCCTATTCTGAGCTTTGACTTGGCAAACAATATCCTCCAAAGCTTCTATTCTACTAGTAAGAAAGTTAAAAAAATCCCTTTAGAACCCATCACTAGGATTACCCTCCTCATTTTTCCCTACAAGATTCTGTAAAATATTCGCAACATCCAATTCCTTCTTGGCTCTCTCTTTCATTTTTTTAAGCCTAATCCTATCATCCAAAGAAATGTGATCCTCCCAATCTTCCCCAAACCTAATGTCAATCCCCTTTATTTATGGAATCGACTTACCCATATTAACTAACATAGGATTAGCCCTTGATGAAGGGGAACCTCTATTTTCTTCTCCTTAAAAATATTAATAGACAACTGAAGAGAATTAAACAAGTAGAACGAGATACTCATCTTCCTTCCTCTTTGAAAATGATTAAGAAGCATGAGATGTTGAGAATGTAATTTCTGATACTTACCATCCAATGTGATATATTTCATAATGTAGAAATAAAATTTTGACCATCTCCTTGAAGATATTTATGGGCTATACCATCCTCCATAAAGCATATTTTCTCCTCATCATCAAGAAAAATGTGGACTTCATCCTAGAGTCGAGTCCTATCCTTAAACACCTTGCTTCCACCACAATCCATATCAGTAACCCTACCAATCAACTCCTCGAAACCAAAAATGAACACCCCACATAGTGACTACCCCATTATCCCACACCATTGCAAATTCCTTCGAAATATTTTCATCATACCCTTGTAGACGTTGTAGAAAGTGAGTAATTCCCCCTTCCTTAAAAATGTCCCAAATAATTGTATCTCTCTAGACCCGAGCAAGATGATGGCTCAACCCTAACCCTACCACCACCCATCTTAAGGAAAAAAATCGAAAAATTGAACCAGATTTTCATGAACTTGCAAAAAAGCTGAAACAAGCATTTAAATTAATGGTCACCGCCACCACATACCTAGAAATGATGACTAGGATAATTCTCACACACCGAAGAATAATAACAAGGATAACTCGTATCCTTTTCTCACGCTTGAAATAAACTCTACTTTTCTACATTAAGGAAAAATTTAGTACTATCAAGTAAATCCACCTCACTTCTCCACCAAATTTTATGATGATCCGAAATGCCAATGTTAGCTAGCATGTCAGAACTTGAATTAGCTTCATGAAAACGTGATTGATTTGAATATTATCAAAATTTTCCAACAAACCCTTAACATATTTAATAATTGAATCAATATTTATATGATGCTTTGATAGACCCTTCATAACATTAACAATGTATAATGAGTCCCCCTCCACTTGAATATTCTTAATTTGCAAAGAATTTTCCCATTTTAAACCAATTAAAACCGCATAAGCCTCAACATAATTGTTAGATTTATTACCAATTGGCTCAACATAGGCTAAAACTAGGGACCCCATCTCATTTCTAATAATTCCACCAACACCAGCTAACCCTGATCTACCTTTAGCAGCTCCATCAAAATTGAGTTTCATCCATCCATCAGTAGGTTTTACCCATTTTGCATTTTTCCTAGCCACTGTTTTCCACAGAGAAATTTGTTGAACACACTTAGTAATACCTAAGGCTTGAATAATGTCCTTCTCATGATTAGGGTAACCACCTTGCTCTTTAATCTTAACAATAGAAATATTATTAACCAAAGCCCCTAAAATAACACTCCCCACATGAGTAGAGATTTTCTATTTTTCTTTAAAAATTCTACTATTCCTTTCAAGCCATATCCCCCATAGAAAATGAGGAAAAAAATCCAATCCTTTGAAAGGCTTAGTGAAACAAAAGGAATCATCCATTGAACATACCAGTCAGCAAAATACTCTAGAAAGACCCAAGAAATATGGAAAACTCTTAGAACATGGGTTATAACTCTTCAAGAAAAGGAGCACTAAAGAAAGAGGTGTTGAACAGTTTCACTAGCTTCCTTGCAAAGAATACACCTATTAGGAATCATCATTCCTTTAGCCTGTAGGTTATCAATAGTTAAAATTTTGTTTTAGACAACATACCAAAAAAACAAATTAACCTTTGGAATGAGATTTTTATCCCATAGATTTTTCCAATATGGATTTGGGGGAGGAGCATTTCTTGTTATCCCGTAACCAGTTCTGACCGAATACTCACCATTTTTTGTTAAAGACCATATTAAATCATCCTCTTTCTTAATTGAAGGAATGTGTAACCCCCTTAGGTTTACATTTAATATTCTAATTCTTTCCTTGAATTCTTCATCCTCTCCTTCCCATTCCAAAGTTTTCCAATCCCATCCCCATTCATTTCTCCTCCAATAGTCTCTAAGCTAACTTCCCATAGACACCTAAAAATGAGTAGCCACATTTCTCCATTGCTCTTGATTAACAAGTGGTTCATCAGAAAACCACCAGTCTTCCCAAAATCTAATTCTTGCACCATCCCCTATCATCCACTTACTACCTTTCAACAAAATGTCCCTGCATTTACACAAACCATTCCAAAATCAAGAGCCTTTTGGAAGAGCATCATTAGATATGAAAGAGGCTTGATCAAAATACAAATACTTAGCTTTTAGAATCCTAGCCCATAAACCATTCTCATGCTCCAATATCCATCCCAATTTATCCATAAGAGCCAAATTCATGCTTTTAATATCTTTCAATCCAAGACCACCAACACTCTTTGGAAGGGTAACTTTTTCCCATGCCACTAAAGGAATTATATCCTTAGATTTCATTCCCGACCATAGAAATCTATGATGAATCTGAGTAATTATATTCCTAATCTTTGCAGAATTTTAAAAATTGACATTAGATACACCACCAAACTTTGTAGGCAACTTTGAAGCAATTGTAATTTACCTTCCTGTGATAATAAAGTCCCTTTCCATGTTGCTAACTTTTTTTGAAATATGCTAACCATAGTATTCCAATTTTCCAAGATCATTCTCCCTTTAAAGAGTGGCATACCCAAATAGGAACATGGTAACGCTTTAATTGTAAATTCCAATACCACTGTAATTCGATTATGAATATCTACATCCACATTTAAAAAGAAAACATAACTTTTCCTGAAATTGATGAGTTAACCTGTAACCTCCTCAAAATCCTAAAGAATCTCCTTAAACACCACAACTTTTTCTAGAGTCACGTTGCCCAAGAAAAAAAAGTGTCATCCACAAATTTTTGCAAAGCTATAAGATCTAGACCATTAGAAATAACTAACCCATTGCACTTATTTTTCTCACATACAATCGGACAAAGTCTTCTTAAAGTCTCCACCACAATAATATAAAGAAAGGGTGAAAGTGGATCCCCTGTCTTAATCCTCCCTCCCGAAGAGAAAAAACCTTCAGATTTTCCATTGATCAAAATTGAGTATTTTGGAGTAGAAATACAAATACTCCAAGATTTAGTTAGTGCAACTTTCTTGGAAAATTGTGCTTGCAGAGATAGTTTATGGCACCTAGAGATTGAACTTATTAGGAAGCCATTTATTCTTGAAGCCAACTTGATGAATCAAATCCATAGTGTTTCAAAGATATTCCACGATGCACTAACTTATTTTGGAGTCAAAACCTTGTTGTTTAAACAAGGAGAGAATCCATTGAAGTTGGATCCTAGTTTCATTCATCAAGAAACTTATAACATGTCACTTTGTCCTAGTTTTTAACTTGTCTTAATAAAAGGAGAAACTTTTCCAAAGTTAAGATTTGTTTGTTTCATCACCACTTGACTATTCCTTTGTTTTATTATTTCCCATTTGGGACAAAAGAAAACATACTTACATGTGCTATTAATTGACTGTGTCCACCACCTTTGCACTTGATTACATTCATCCTTTCTTGATACCTAGATGTAAATGTTGAAAGTGTGTTAATATGTATTCTCATCTTGATAGCCATTTTCTCTTGATACCCATGTCAATATTTTCCTTGTAGTTAGGTTGTTAATTCATTTAATTCCTTTGAGTTATTACGATTTCTTGTATCCTATCAATACATTTTTGATACTTATGTCTTGTTTCCTTTGTGAAACTTGATCTAAGTCTCTTAGTTGTATTGTTATGCTGCTCACATAAAATAAAAACTTCTTGTTATACTTAGATTTGGTTTTGATCCTAACATCACCTTGAGTTTTGGAAAAGCATCGTTACTTATGTTCGCATTGTGGTGACATCATTTTGATACTAAAATCTTTATTTTCTCATAAAGCTTGATTAATGTATCCAAATAGTGTTGTTGTGTTACTCGCATCCTTTTTCAAGACTTGGAATTTGTGTGTTTAAAACTGGTTTTAGTATATCTTGTTAGGAGATCGCATCAACACTTTATTAGTATTTAGGTCTTGTTTATTTTAAACTTGACCTAAGTAGTGATATTGTGTTGTCACTATTTATGCCGAAACTATACTTGGAAAACATAGGGAGTAACTTTTCTTATGGATAAGATCATAGTCTTGATTGTTTAAGTCCTAGGTTGCTTGTTACTTGTACATACCTTTTTAATTAAGTGTGTCATTATTATTCTTTGGTATCCTTATTGTACATTTCATTTAGAAATATTCTTATTATTTGATTGACATTCTTTGTAATGTTACGTTGCTTCAATTTTTTAGGGTCCTTTTTAAATCAACCTTAGCAAAACTTAGTTCATTATGCCTCCTATGACAAGGATGGGGCATTGAAGATTAGGGTCCGATCCCATCATAAAACAAATCACGAGTCTTATTTTAGAGGAAAACACCCTAGTAGATCATAGTGGTGGTAATGAGAACTCTCCTTGGGTAGATCACGAACTTAACCCTGCCTAGATAGATGACTTCTTATTTCACAATAAACATGAATCTCTTATGCACATGGTGGAGCTTGGGGCCAAGTTTCCTTCTACATTTTATCCCACTCTCCTCGTCGACATGGTTTGAGGAGAAGAAGTAGAATGCCAACTTTGTGACAATGATGAAATTTTGAATCCAGGTCATGCTTATACTTTTGTCTAACATAATGGTGGATATTACATCTGTGTTATTAGAATTCATCATGAATATCAGAGAGATAATGATAATCATGAGGACCCTCATACTTAACCTCCCTCACATGAAGCTTGTAAAGAGATACCACCTAAGGAGGTGTCCCTAAAAGAAAAAATACAAGCCCTCACTTGCCAATTGGAAAGTTTGGCTTCACACATTAGCAAGGAATCTATGAAGACATCTAGACAAGAAAAACCTAGAGCTTCATACTACGAGTCTTTCACTAAAACCCCAAAAATCCCAAACAGTACAAACCTAAAGGGGGTTATGAAAAGTTATACACATATAACCAAGATGAAGAAATGAAAAGATATAGGCCTAGCCCTTCAAAAACCCACTCTTTGATCAAGATTTATTTTCTATGAAGAATACCCTCATTACCTTGTAAGAAGGAATGTAAGGGTCAAAAGCAAAGTATCGATTTGAGGAGTTATTTCCATATCCTTTTGATAGGGATATGCTATAAGTTTCTTTCCCTAGGCACTTCAATTTTCCAAATTTTGAAAAGTATAAGGGTAAGGGTGATCCAAGAGATCATGTCAAAGGATTCTTCATGGACTCGCTAAGAGGCCACATTCAAAGTGATAACTATCTTAGATGCCTCTTCCCATGGATTTTATGGGGAAAAACTCTTGATTGGTTCTTACACATCCTAAAGGGATCCATATTTACAAGGCCACAGCTTGGGTAAAATTTTCATGTATCACTTCTCCTTCAACATGGAGAATGACGTTACTATGATCGATCTATGTAAAAAAACAACACAAAGAATGGAAAATTCACTAGTTTTTACAACGATGGCGAGGGCTAGCTAGTCAATTCCCTTGCTCCATACCAAAGAAATAGTTAGTTAGCATTTTCATGCCTAACTTACACCCTGAAATCTCTTTCCACTTATAGATGCATTATGGTAATATATTCAAAGAGGTCATAGAACATGGTTCCAAAATTGAGGAAGTGTTGTTAAGAATAGGGACATTGAAACCCTTCTCGCATGATAACCATGACCAAAAACATAGCAACAATTTTTTTCCAACAAGAAAAAAATATCGTAGGAGACAAAATTACAGATTCCAAATGGGTGGAGGAATTTCAAAATCTTCCTCCTTGAAACTAAATACGGACCTCCACCCCCAGAGTACAAATTTCACACATTTACTCCTCTATTTAACTCCATGTCATCAATACTTAAACAATTAGAGGTAGTTAACATGGTCAAATACCTAGAAATAAACCCTTATCTTGAAGATGTACCTAAACCATCTTGGTTTAGAGAAAATGATTATTGTAAATTTCATCATGTTAAGGGGCACAAAACTGATAAGTGCCTCAAGCTAAAGCACTACATCCAGGACCTCATTGAAAGTGGTGATGTGGAAATGGATTCCGCGGGTCCTAAAAAATATGTCAATGATGACATGGGGATCTACAAAGAGCCTTTCCCTAAGCATAAAAAAGGAAAGAAAATTTGGGTCAAGGATAGATTTCCAACAATAAAGTCGTTGGTTATGTTTATAAAAATACAACACGTGCTACCAAAAGCAATGATTCTTATGATGTTGTAATTGGTTGTGTTACCCCATTTACTGAGCATATAAAAAGATCAAGGTTAAAAGGGAGTGCATAATGGAAATGTGACGTGTTTGCCTTGTTATCTCTAATCCTTTATCCCCTCCTACTTCCACTCCTCAGGATAGTCACTATGATGTCTTGGAGAAACTTGAGAAGACCACTGCTAAGATATCGATCTTAGATCTTCTTAAGATCTCTAATGTACATAAAGATATCCTTTGTAATACTTTACAAGGGTCAAAAGTGTCGGTTGATATTGACCCCACACACTTCTAAGAAATGGTAGCTAAAATTGCTCCAATAGAGCATATAACCTTTATCCAAGAGGAAATTCTTGCAAAATATCCTTCACATAATTTTCCCTTGCACATAAAGGTTACTGTCAATCATAAGAAGGTTAAAAGGGTGATTTTGGATGGTGGATCAATAATTAACATATGTACCTTGAAACTTGTTTAAAAATTGGGTCGTACTGAATACAAATTTAGAAACAAAGGTCATCACCATCAAGGTGAATGACAATGAAGAGCGACAGTCAGTTGGCATGATAACATTCTTGCTTTGGGAGTAGGGCCTACTACTCATGATACAAAGTTTCATGTCCTCGACTTAGAGCTGCCTTATAACATCCTTCTCACCACCCATGGATTCATTCTTTGCAGGATGTGCCTTCAACATATCACCAGTGTCTAAAGTTGTACCATAAAGGGGAAATTATAACTATTCGGGGATTCTCAACCTTTTTCTCATTGCATAGCATTATCAAGTTATTTCCCTAATTCTATTGATTTCCCTTCCATAGAGATGGATGTTATAGATCAATCTAATGCTCTCACCTCATGTGTTGATCCAACTGCATTTACCCCTAACAATAATGGTGCTTTATTTTCAAATTCTCCCTTTGCTACATGAGATATGAAGACATGTTTAACTCGGTCATGCGAGGAGTATGGTCTTCAACATGCCATGTTGATTTCAAATCTTCCTCTATCACCCAAATCATGGGAAAGGTCATGTCATAAGTATCAAAATCCTAGGGATAATTTCCCCTTAGATGTGTTCACTTTTGGTGGTTTTCTAGATGATGAAAACTGTTAAGTAACTCTATGATAACACCTCCTAAGATAAAATGGAATCATGTTACCAGATCCTAAGTATGTAATTCTGAATAAAATGATGTACACCATGGGATACCAAGGGTATGGTTGTGGCACACATGAACAAGGAGTGTGGGAACCTCTTCCAAAACCCCATAGAAAAATGTGCAAATATGGTATCGTGTTCAACCATATGGGTCTATTTATCCAGAGTGTTATGTTACTTCTTCTGAACACGAAGATAGTGAGTCAAGTTATGAAAGTGAAACAGATTCCTGGTGTAGTCTTTACGAAGACCTTTCCTCCACCAATCTATTTTCTGATATGGATATATTGACCATATCCCATGCCTTACCTATCCTTGTTCCTGAATTAAACCTTATTTATCCTTCCTTGGTGAATTGGGACCAACAAAAACATGTACCAATTGAATATTTTTCTAACGATGAAGCTATTGGTGATTTTATGGGTATTCGAGATGGCATACCAGTAGGTGATCATAAAATATGCTTCTCCATTAACCTAGATGCATGTGTGTATTTTGGGGAGGAGGTTGAGTTTTGTGGTCATCAAAACAAAATAAAAGTAAGGGAAAAATTTCCACAGAGAATCCTTGCAAAAAGAACAAGTCCAAGTCTTATAGTGAAAACCTTTTTGAGGCACTGGTAGACAAACAAAAGGAAAAATAAATGGACAAATAAATTGACTTATCCAAGGGTGAAAATCTCATTGAGATGCCCTTAGAAGTAGATATCAATCTCCCCTTGATCCTATGCGCATGGAAGAAGAATCTAAGCTTCTTGTGGAGGAGACTATTGAGGTCAACATCAACACAAAATAAGTTCCTCAAATGGTTAAGTTGGGAGCATCCATCTCAATTCAAGAATAAAAGACATTTGTCTTGATTTTGCATGAATTCTCTCACATGCCAGACTTGATCCTGCATTAGTGGTGCACAATCTTGTTGTACATCCAAACGTAAATCGTATTAAGAAAAAAACTCAGGAAAATGCATCCTCATGTGGCCTTGTTGGTTAAGGAGGATCAAGAAATATTACTGGTAGTAGGATTCATTTGGCCTATTGATTACTCTAAGTGGATTTCAAATGTTGTACCTATACAGAAAAATCTTGTAGGTATAAGAATTTGCACATATTTTAGAGACATCAACAAATCTTGTCCCAAGGACAACTTTCCTCTCCCTAATATCAACATGATTTTCGATTCTACACTGGTTATGAAATGCTATCACTCATGGATGGATTTTCTGGTTATAATCAGATCAAGATTACAGAGGAGGACCAACATAAGACAACTTTCATGACCCCTTGGGGAACTTTCTATTACCAATTCATGCCCTTTGGCCTCAAGAATGCAGGCATAACTTATCAAGAGGGAAATGACAGTCATCTTTCATGATATGATCAATGATATAATGGAAGATTATGTAGATGACATATAGGGAAAATCCTAAATAAGAGAGGACCATACGAGATTCTCATGGTGCATATTTCAGTGCTTATGGGACTAAAAGGTCCGTTAAACTCAAGAAACGTGTCTTTATTGTGTTATTAGGGAAATTACTAGGTTTTATTGTATCACAGAGGGAATATAAGTAGGCCTTGCTAAGGTCTCATCCATCATGTAGATTCCCCACCTAAAAACATCAAAAATGTGAAGCTTGCATGGGAAATTTAAGAAATAGGGATATTTATTTCCCAACTCATAGATAAGTGTCACACATTTACACATCTTCTCAAGAAATATGTCAACTTTTTGTGGGGTCTAGAATAACAAAAAGAATTTTCTTTGCTAAAATAATATATGTCAAGACCCCATATGCTAATGCCACCTACTACGTAAAAACCAATATCATGTATATTTCTACTACACAATTTGCAATTGGAGCACTCTTGGCCCAATATGACAGAGAGAGGGAAAATTATTTGTATCTTGTTTAAGCATTGATCTCTTATGAGCTCAATTATCCACAAATCAAAAAGGCTTGTTTGGCCATAGTTTTTACCTTTCAAAAACTATGTCATTATTTGTTAAACAAAAAGGTCAAGCTTATCTCAAAGGTGGACCCATTAAAATATCTATTATCAAAACCAATGCTTACAGACAAGATGGAAATTGGATCATCCTACTCAATGAATTTTACATAGAATTTCTCCATCAAAAATCAATCAAGGGGAAGGTGTTGGAAGATAAATTAGCCAAAGTTCCTCTACTAGGTAAGGAACCATTAAGTTTGGAACATCCAGATGCTTCACTTATGTATATTAAGGAATACATAACATGACACATGTATTTTGATGGATCCTTCACATTCTATGGTTCAGGAGTAGGAGTTGTGCTCATAACTCCTTCAAGTAATCTGTTGTTGCAAATCGGCAACACCCTAGATGTTGATCAAACTTCTAGTTTGACATCTTAAACATCCAGTGTGATTGCACAACATTGAATCCTCTCCCTAAGTGTGGGACTTGTAAAAATGGGAGAGGAATCTCCAGATTAGAGGCTGGTTCCTCAAACTCCTCTGATCAGATATGTCACTTACAAGTTGTAGAGGTTTGAATTCCTATTTCCTACTATAAATTCCAAGGGGACAGAGATAGGGAATGTAAGAAAATGAAGCTAATGCTAATGAAGTGATGCACCAAAGGAGTTACAGACACCTGATACTGCAATACATACACAATCCATGAGAGAACACAACACAAAGCATGCAAAAATTGCTCAAAATGTAATGAAAGATCAGGAAAACAATGATAGATATATGAAAGGATTGAGGGATTTTAATCACAGAACATATATTAACATTTCAGATCCAATACAATGCATTACAGTGATCAAGAGGCAAAAAGGGGTGTTGTATTACATGGAAAGGTAAAAATTTTCACAAATTCTACCAAAGAGGAAGAAAAGGAAAGTTGCAGAGCTGAAAAGTGTCTCCTTAAAAAAATGAACCCATTCTGGCTTTTACAGTGCAAGCCACACCCCAGGAGAGAGAAACACGGGAAAACATGAGGAAGATTCAACCATTGACCAAAACACAATCAAAACAGCATGGGCATCCTTACAGGCCCATCCCCTGACATTTTTAGCCATGCTGGGAGAGAATGCAAGCCATTCTTCATTAAAATGGTGGTTGAAACGTCATTTCTATCCATGACCACGTGCCAAAGGTGCTTTTTGATTTTATCTCTCCAAACTCTATCAAAATGCAAAAATAACCCTAAAATCTTGTAGAGAATTTCACCATCTTTCCATTGATATAAAGAACATGAAAAACCAAGCTCTGGATCGAAAGATATGGCCGTTTGAAGTTTTAGGGCAAAATAGGGCCAAATCGGATTAACAGCAATTTTTTTAAATTTTTCACTTTTTGGTCATTTGGAAAATTTTCTAAAAAATTCCCCACCTTCCACCATTCTAGGTGCCACATGGCATCCTTTTATTGCATGCGGGCCTATCCTGCATTATTTTTCTTTGTTTTTCCCTTTGGAAAAAATTTCAAAAAACCCCCGCCGGGCCGATGAGTTGAGGACACGTGGCAACAGGTGATTGGACGCGGCATTTCCCCCAAGATTTCTCTTTCACCTTTCTAACCATTTTCGACCTGGACACGTGGAAAAACCCCATTGGATGTGGGCTTTCCCCTTCAAATTTTCCTTAGGGGCCTGTCCTCTATTTTTCACCGCCACATGGACACATGGCATAATTCCATTGGCTCACATTTTGGGGGTGGGCTTTTTCCTTTTAAATTTCCCTTTTTTTCCCTTGGGAATTTTTTCTCAATTTATCCCCTCCTCCTACCAGTCTGGGGCACGTGGCATCATTTGATTAGCCATGGGCCCTCCACAAACATTTTTACTTTTGCACCAACACTTTGGGAAAATTTCCCAAGCTTCCCCGCGCTCCGTTGGTCTTGGGACTAAGGATACGTGGCCTTTCGCTGCTTGGTCCACGGGCGTGCAGACCAAAATTTCCTTTCTGAAATTTGGCAAAACACTTTGCCAAAATTTTAACCTTTCCTCCGCGCTCCGCTGGTCCGGTGCCATAGGACACGTGGCATAAAATGATTGGGCGCGGGCCTTCTTCATTAAAATTCTCCTTGCGCCAACACTTAGTCATTTTTTTAATTTTTTTCCCTAGACACGTGGCGTGTTCTCGATTCGTCGGTGGGCCTACAAGGAAAACCTTCCTTTTGAAAACTTTTTCCAAACACTTGGTGAAAATTCCAAGTTTTCCTCCGACCCCCGCCACTTCCTTGGGCATGTGGAAACATCTCATCAGTCCGCGGGCCTTTCAGGGGAAAATTTCCCATAAAAATTCCGCTGAGCCATAACTTCAAAAATACATGGAGTTAAGAGGAAAACTTTACCTTTCTAGAAAGATGAGAAAGAGTTCTATCCAATGGTACCATTTCCAAAAAGTTTTGAGTCCCTAAAAGCAAAAATTTATGACTGAGGCACAAGAGAGGGAAGAATGAAAAGAGTTAGCCACAAAATGAGCAAGGGGTACATTTTGGATAACAATTTTGGTGACTCAGAGGGGTCATCTGCCTACTAGATGAAGTTACCAGTTTCCTAAAGCAATCCATTGGGCATGGAGTCATCAAATTCTCTGTTTGATACCCCAACTGACTAGAACACTGCAAGGAGGAAGATGGAATATCATTTAACGGAGAAAATCCTGCAAACACATTCCTAGAAATGCAAGCTTGCACCAAAGCACTTAGGGAAAACAAACTAAACTACAGAAAAAACAATGTGCACAAGCACTTGGAGGAATGGAAACCTAAGCTAATATGTACAAGGTGGAGAGTTCCCTTCAATAGCAATGCTTTAGATGGATTCCATTGACTGGAATCTACAGTTCTTTGCCATCCAATGAAGAAAATTGGAAAGCATTATTGTCCTTACACTTTGTGACCATGTATGGTCCACTCCAAATGGCATCAAATTTTAAATGCCTTCCCGATTTTCCTCTGTCTACATCCCACTTTAACACTAGATCTCCAACTTGGAAGGATCTATTCTTTACTTTTCTATCAAAGGTCTTCTTTATCAAAGCTTGATCCTTCTCCATTGCTTGGGATGCTTGATTTTTTATTTCTTAGAGCTCCATCAATTCTACATATCTGACTTCCATGGGCTCAAACTCCAAAAAATCCAACTATTTCATGAGTTCCAATGTTGGCAACTCAAGTGACATGGGCAAAATTGCCTCTCTCCCATAAACAAGCTTAAATGGAGAGTTGCCTGTAGATCTCTTGGGAGTTATCCTATCGGCCCATAAGGCTGATCTCAACTTAGTATGCCAAGATCTTTGATTTTCATCAAGATTCCTCCTAATGATCCTCAAAAATTTCTTATTGGTAGATTCAGCCTGGCCATTACCCTGAGGGTAATAGTTTGACGAAGTGCTTAGGTAGATCCCATTCTTGACAGCCCATTCAGTCACCTTGGACGCAATGAATGCTAATGCATTATCTAATATTATTGTAGCAGGTATGCCAAACCTGGTTGCTATTCCCTCATAGAAATCTAGAATGCTAGATTCATTTGCTTCCTTGAGTGCTCTTTGCTTGATTCACTTGGTGAAATAATCTGTTGCTATTAGAATCCATTTGTGTCCTTGGCTTGAATTTGGATTAATGACTCCAACGAAGTCTAAACCCAATTGCATGAATTCTTTGGTAAACTGAAATTGGATGCAATGGAAGGGCAGATAGCCTCTCTTTACCTGTGAAGAATGCACAATTCTTGTACCTCTTGATCCATGCATAACAATCACTGAAAATCTTGGGCCAATAATAGCCAGCCCTCATGATATTTAGAGCTATCACTCTTGGTGCAAAATTACCACCAGCTGGTCCACCATAGAACTCTTCCAACACCCTATGAATCTGATTTGTACCAATGCATCTCAGCAGTACTCCATTCACATCCCTTTTGAACAAAACACCATCAACAAGGGCATATGGGACAGCCTACAATCTGAAGTGTCTTCTTTTGACCTTGTTCATCTCTGGAGGGAATAGACCTATGCTTAGGAAGTGCATTATTTCTTGGGTCCAGTAGGGAATGGGAACATCATCATTCTCCTCTTGAGTGCTTCCTTTCTCATGGCTGACTTGCAATGCCAAAACAACATCCTTCTCATTGCATGTTTCCTTTTGTTTGCTTAAAATCAGCTACTCACACAATCCTTTTCCTCTGACCAACTTGGTGACTTTGATCTCTATATCATACTCCATGACACGAGTAATCCAACCTGCCCTTTTTTCATTCAAGTATTTGTTGAGGAGGAAGTCCTTAACTCCCACATGAGAAACCAACAACTGAACCTTCTTGTTTGAAACTAGATGCTTGAATTTCTTCAAGCTCCTGATTACTGCAAGAACATGATTCTCAATGAAAGAATATCTCACCTCATAGTCCTCCAGTCTTTGGCTGAAGAAAGCAATTGGTTGCTCATCATTATTTTTGTTCTGCTGTACCAAAATTGTAGAAATAGTATCATCACCCCCAAATGCATAGAGGATGAAATCCTTGGAGAAATTTAGGTTGATGAGATTTGGGGCTTGAGAGATGGCTTCTTTGATTACTTCAAAACTTTCCTTGCCTTCTACTGTCCATTTGAAAGCCATGCTTTTTTTTAACATCTTGGTGATAGGCCCGACAAGGGCTGTAAAATTTGGGACAAACCTCCAAACAAAATTTATTTTCCCAAGAAACTTTGAAGGACCTTCTTGTGGCTTGCAATGGTAGTGTTCTTATGGCTTCAACTCTTTCTGGATCAATTATTAATCCTTATTTGGAGACAATGTGGCCAAGGAGTTTTCCTTCGTGGGCTAGAAAAATACACTTTTAGGATTTAAGGATACTCTAAATCTTCTGCACCTTTGGAACACTTGTCTCAAATGGAAGAGGTGATCTGCTGCATTTTTGGAAAAAACAGTGATATCATCAAGATATATCAGCACTATGTTGTTAATCAAATCCTTGAATGCCATGTCCATTTGTTGGACAACCCAAATGGCATTTTCCTGTATGCATAAATTCCCCATTTGGTTGTAAAGGCTGTCTTGAACTGATCTTCTTCCTTCACCATAATCTGATTGTACCCAATAGCCATCAAGTAATGAAAACCTCTCGAAGCCAATAACTTGTAAAATTTGCTCCATAGAAGGAAGTGGATAATGATCCTTGAGAGATGCTCTATTCAAATCTCTGAAATCAACACACAATCTGATTTCCCCACTCTTCTTTCTTACTGGAACCAAGTTGGCTACCCAACTAGAATGCTTGATAGGGAATATGATCCTTGATTCTATCAACTTATTCAATTCTTTTCTCATGAGAGGCTCCATGTGTGGATTGACTAGCCTTTGTTTTTGCCTAATGGGTTTAGTACTTGGGTCTAACTCAATGGTGTGTTGAGCTAACTTGGGATCGAAACCTTTCAAATCTTCATAGCTCTAGGAAAACACATCAGGGAATTCTTGACAAAGCTGTATGAACTCATACCTTTCTTTCTTAGTTGTCATCTTACCAATTTGGAGTGATTTTCCTCCTTCCACCGAGATAGACACTAAATCTTCTCCCTTGACTTGGATGTTTGCTTTCTCCTTCCTAATCTAGTCATTAGGATTGAAAATGGACTCCAGAGTAATAAGTCCCTTTGGAATTTTGTTGGTTCTCAGCTGTACCACTTGGTCACCATACTTCTACTCCAACGTTTCCTGATTTTTAGCTAAGAACTCAGCCTCTTCTTGCAAGAAATGAATGATTTGCTGATCATTTTCAAAAACTTGCCAACTTACATTATTATCTGCAACTTGAAGGCCTCACAATCACGTGGATGTTTGGTTGTACCTTATCTTTTTGAATGCTTTCAACAACATCACAGGCTGCCCCAACTGCTGCAATCCTGTCGGATCTTGGTTCTCTTTTCTAGGAATGGATTTCATGCCAAAACCCTCAAAATATTCAATGAGATCCCACACCCTATTCTTGTAGCATTTGAGTAGATCATTCTTGACAACATGCTGCCCCTTAACTTTGTTGACAATCAACTCACTGTCACCAAATACTTGCAAGTTCTTTATTCCTCTCTTGATTGACCAATGCAATCCTTGTATCAAAGCTTCATATTCGGTGAGTGTTATTAGAACATGCAAACTGAAATCTAAAACTTGAATAATACTTAAATCCTTGAGGTGAAACTAACATAGCTCCCCCTCTTGCACCTTATCTACTCCTTGATCCATCAAAAATCAACCGCCATACCTCATTGTTGTCCTTGTGGTTTGGCTTGGTGATGCTATGAATAGGCTGATTTTCTTCATGCATGCAATAGACTCCTAACTCAGATTCTTTTATTTCTTGATAAGGATCAAAAGCATGCACCTTGTTTGCCCATTCATCAAGAGTTAGATCTGGGATACTTCCAACCTTGGTGTTAGCTTCATCAGTGCTTGGATAATCTTCTTGATCAAATCTTTGAACAATTGGTATTGATTTGGCTTGGAGTGTAAGGCTCAATGTGAAAGTTTGCAATAGGTTCAGATCTGATTGTGGCCTTGGTTCCATATCTTGTTCTGAACAACATGTGTGACCAATCAATAGATAAGTAACCTCTAATCTTGGCTGTGAAATCCCTTGACAAACATAGGGCGAAGAGTGGTGGAAGGTCTATTACTGAGACATCTTGTAAAACAACAATGTTGGGGCAGGCATGCAAGGTAAGACTCAAGTTTTTTATCACTCCAACTGTTGTTACTGCTGTCCCATCCAATTGCACTACCCCTTTGGATATGAATTCATACTGAATTCCCAACTGATCAACTATTTTCTTGGGCATTATTGAACTACTTGCCTTGGAATCAATCATGCAATTGTGTACTAATTGATTTCCAATGATCAATGAAACATAGAATAGAGGGGGCTTCAACATTTTACTTTGCTATTCTCCATGATTCCCGCAGATGGATAGCATTTGTGAGCACCTTCTCTTACATTTGGGCTTGCTTGGTTTGAAGTTGACCGGTCCTTCACAAGCAGACTTGTAGCAAATATCTTTGGCCAGGATAGATAGTGATTCCCACATTGATATGTTTACATTTGTCTTCTTCATCTGATCAATGATGTTGAATGGAGATGAAGCATCTCTCTGTTGTCCCTTGGCCTGCACATTCATTCCTTGCACATGGGTAGTAGCAACTAGCATTTGAGTTGGCCTAGAGCTATCTTAGGCAGTCCTTGTGTGTTTGGGATTGGATTTTGTTTGCCAATAGTTTGTGGAGTGATAGAAGATTGAGGATTGCTTGGGGCTAATGGATGTTCTTCACCCAAATTTCCTCTTTTTGCCTCTTGATCACTTTAATGAATTGTATTGGATCCGAAATGTTAATATATGTTCGTGATTAAAATCCCTCAATCCTTTCATATATCTATCATTGTTTTCCGATCTTTCATTACATTTTGAGCAATTTGTGCATGCTTTGTGATGTGTTCTCTCGTGGATTGTGTATGTATTTCAGATCGTGTCTATAACTCCTTTGGTGCATCACTTCATTAGCATTAGCTTCATTTTATTGCATCCCTATCTTCGTCCCCTTGGAATTTAGAGTAGTAATCGTTAGCCAAAATGTTCCCCTGCTCATTTTGTGGCTAACACCTTGTGTTCTTTCCTCTCTTGTGCCTCAGTCTTCATTTTTGATTTTCAAGCACTAAAATCTTTCTAGAAATGGCACCATTGGATAGAGCTCTCTCTCAGCTTTCCAGAAAGGTAAAGTTTTCCTCCTAACTCCTCATATTTTTCAAGTTATGGCTCGGTGGAGTTTTTGTGGGAAATTTTCCCCTTGGAAGCCCGCAGCCAATAGGAAGCTGCCACGTGTCCCAGGAGGTGGCGGAGAGGAGAAAAAAAAAACTTAGAATTTTTTTCAAGTTTTGGTCAAAAAATGCAAAAGGAAATTTTTTTCCCGCGAGCCCACCTGGATGAATTAGAGCGTGACACGTGTCGGGAGAGGAGGCAAAGTAAAAAATTTTTGCTAAGTGTTTGCGCGGGAAATTTTTTGAAATTTGGCCCGGACCAATCAGGACGTGACACGTGTCCAGAGGAGGGTCGCGGCGTCGAGAGGAAGGATGCAAATTTTGGCTAAGTTTTTCCAAAAAATTCAAAAGCAAAAATTTCCCCGCAAGGCCCGAGCGAATCAAATTTTGCCACGTGTCTTCACCATCATGCGTCGGCGAAGGACAAAACGGAAAAGTTGTTAAGGGTTTTCCAAAATTTTCAAAGGGAAAATTAGACCAGAGGGCCCGCGGCCAATAATATTGTGCCACATGGTAGAGAGGGCAGGGAGTTCGCGGTGCAGAAGAAAAAAGGGAAAAGTTTCTAAGTGTTGGCCGAGAATTTTCAAAGGCAAAATTTTGGAGGAGTGGCCCCGGCTAATAAACTTAGGACACGTGTCCTAGGGTCCAAGGGTTCGAAGCTCGGGAGTTTTTGTAAAATTTTAAAAGTTTTTGGCAAAAAGCTCAAAGGAAAAGGAATCCCACGCCCCGATCAGCCCAATCGACACCGACACGCGTCCCGGACCGGCGGGCGTGGGGGGAAAAATGAAATTTTTCCCAAAGTAAAAATGTCAAATTTTCAAAGGGGAAAGGCCGTGGGAATTTTTGAGAAAAAGGCCTGATCCAATTAGATCTTGACATGTGTCATCTCGGAAGGTGGAGCACGGGGATTTTTAAAAAAATTTCCAAATGCAAAAAGAGGTAAAATTCAATTTTTTTCCCGCCGATCCGTTTTGGGCCTGTTTTTGCCCTAAATCTTCAAACGGCCATAACTTTCGATCCAAAGCTCAAATTTTCACGTTCTTTATATCAATGGAAAGCTGGTAAAATTATCTACATGATTCCATGGTCAATTTTTAATTTTGGTTCAGTTTGGAGGGAGAAAATAAAAAAACACTTCTGGTATGTGCCCATGGACAGAACTGACGTTTCAACAACCAATTTTAATGCAAAATGGGTCGCATTCTTCTCCAGTATGGTCAAAAATGTTAGGGCATGGGTTTGTAATGACCTCCATTCTATTTTTAATGTATTTTTGTCAATGAGGAATGGCTCCCACATGCTTTCATGTTTTCTCTCTCCTGGGCTCGACTCATGCACCTTTGTAAAAGCCAAATTTGGCTCATTTTTTTCAGTTGAACACTTTTTTGCACAACAAGCTTCTATTTTCATCTTCAGCAAGTGATTTTAGAAGTATCAGACCTTCCAGGGATTGTAATAGGCCTTTTTTTGCCTCTTTGGTGTTGGAATGCAAGGATTTTGATGTTGAAAATCACAATGCAGGCTCTGTGAATGCTTTCAGTCCTTTGCATGTGTTGTTTGTTTCATTTCAAACCTTTGATTACAGCTTATCAACCTGTGCATGATGTTTTATGTTGTAATTTCTGATTTGTGTCTATTTGCATGAGCAAAAATGTTCACCACTCCTTTGGTGCATCACCATCATTAGTTTAGTTTCAATTTTTGCATTTCTTATCCCTGTCTCCTTGCAATCTAGGATAAAATTAGGATCTAAACCTCTGTAGTTGTGCAAATAATAGATCTAATCAGAGGAGTTTGAGGAATCAACCTCTAATCTAGAGATTCCTCTCTCATCTTACAAGTCCCACACTTGGAGAGAGGTTTCTATGTTGTGTAATCACACTAGATGCCCTAAACATCAACTTAGAACCTTGATTTGCATCCAAGGGTGCTGCTGATTTGCAACAACAGTTTTGGCACGCTCGGTGGGACCTTAGAGGTCTCATTTTTATTACAGCAAAGTTGATGTGCATCTGCTGTAATTTTCTTGCTTCAAAAGAGCTATAAATTGCACATCTGGTGACTCCAAGGGGAAGAATCAATTGGTTTTAGCAAGGGCAGCCTGAAAACTCATGAGAAGAATCACCACAAGGTCAAGAATTGGAGAAGAAGAGGTGTTGTTTGAATACCTGTAGTTATCTCCAAGAAGAAGGAAAAGAGGAAGAAGGATTCAAAGGTCTCCATCTCCACCAAACAGAACTCTCTCAACTCCTCCACCTGGTAGGCCTTTCATTCAGTCAACAAGGGTTTTAAGACCAATTAGAATGGCACAAAACAACCCCTATGTCAATTTCATAGGTAGCAGCCCACTTTCCCTCAATGCACAACATCTAATTCCAATTGCAGCCTTGAAAAACATTCCATACTTCACTGGAGAGAATCAAACTACTCCAGGTGATCATGTTAAAGACATTGCCAACCTTTGTGCAATTCATGAAATCAATGAGATGCAAGTGGCTGTCAAATTGCTGGCATCTTCATTCAAAGGGAAGGCATTGCAATGGTTTAGGAGCCTTGGAGCTGGTTCTATCACAAATTGGAACCAGCTATGTATAGCACTTCATGAGCAATTTGGAGAGAAGGGAGACAACTTGTCTCTTTTGGAGCAGCTGACAACCATCAAGAGAGCTCCCAATGAGTAGCTGACTGATTTCAATTTCAGATTTCAAAAGACTTGGGAGAGAATTCCAGTGGCAATCAGGCCAGTAGCAGAAGGTGCTTTTCTCTACTACCTCAAAGCTCTAAATTCTGATATTTCTATGTTGATTCAGTCCATGGGAGGCATAACTATCCCTATGGCTTATAGCATTTCCATTAGGGCTGAAAATTGTTTGATCCAAGCTGGCAAACTAGCCCCTAGACCTCTCATGCCATTGTTTCCAAGTTTAGAGAGCCCAAACACTAATCAAGCACCTAATTTGGCTCCTTCTCCCACTCCTAGAAATCAGAGTTCAAACGAAACTTCTACTTCATCTCCAAGTGCCCCAAATGAGCTTCAAGAAGTCATGAAGCAATTGCAAAATTTAGGCAATGAGTTGGTTACTCTCAAGAGGCAACAAGCCCAAGGTTTTAGACCTTCTTATCAGCCCCAAGTTCAGCCTAACAGAAGCCATACCAACCACAAAGACCTCCTAATCCAGCTACAAATATAAATCAAACAAGGTCTCCTACCAATAGACCATTTCAGCCCTATAATCCTAATGCCATAGCTACCTCTAAGGCATTAGTGCCAACACAAAACAACATTTCTCAGGAGTATGATTGGTGTTTTCCATGTAATGAACCTCATAACCAATCTATGTGCTTCAATGGTGCTTTGAATCAAGCATTAATGGTGACAACTACTGGTGTGGAGGGTGAAGGTAGTCAAGGAAACAACCAACAACAAGAAACATTCTAACAACAATCAGTCCCAAATGACACCACATTGGTAAACTGGCAAGCAGAAGATTTCTATGGCATGAATCAAGTAGTTTCTCAAGGTGTTGCAGCCAACACAAGGTCAAAAAGAAGGAATTTGGGTGAAGAGAAGCCATTAGCTCCAACCAATCTCCAACCTTCTATGGCTCCACAAATGGTTGGCAAGCAAAATCCAATTTCAAATGCACAAGGGAAGCCAAGAACAGCTCCTAGACCAACTCAAATACTAGTTGTTGCTGCCCACATGCAAGGAGTGAATGTGCCAACCAAGGGACAGCAAAGAGATCCTTCATCACCATTCAGTATCATTGATCAGATGAAGAAGACAAATGTAAATATATCAATGTGGGAGTCCCTATCTATCCCAAGCCAAAGAGATTTGCTATAAGACGCCATGAAGGACTGGCCAACTTCGAATCAACAAGTTTAGATGCAAGAGAAAGTGCTCACAAATGTTGCCCAGCCTGAGGGGAATCATGGAGGATAGCAAGGTAAAATGTTGAAGCCCCCTCCTTTCTATGTTTCATTAATCATTGGAAATTAGTTAGTGCACAATTGCATGATAGATTCCGGGGCAAGTAGCTCAGTGATGCCTAAACAAATAGCTGATCAGCTAGGGATCCAGTATGAAACCATATCCAAAGGGGTAGTGCAGCTGGATGGGACAGCAGTAACAACAATTGGAGTGATTAGGAACTTGATTCTTACCTTGCATACATGTCTAAATGTCATTGTCTCACAAGATGTATCAGTTATAGACCTTCCACCACTCTTTTCCCTATGCTTGTCAAGGGACTTCACAGCCAAGATTGGAGGATATTTGTCTACTGATTGGTCACACATGCTGTTCAAAACGAGGTATGGAACCAAAGCTACAATCAGGTCTGAACCTATTGCAAACTTCCACATTGAGCCCTACACTCCAAGTCAGATCAATGCCAATTTTTCAACATTTGATCAAGAAGATCACCCAAGCACTGATGAAGCTGACACCAAGGTTGGAAGCATCCCAAATCTAACTCTTGATGAATGGGAAAACAAGGTACATGCTTTTGATCCTTATCAAGAAGTAGAAGAATCTGAGCTAGGGGTCTATTGCATACATGAAGAAAATCAGCCCATTCCTAGCATCACCAAGCCAAACCATAAGGATGACAATGAGGTATGGCAACTGTTTTTTGATGGATCAAGGAGTAGACAAGGTGCAGGAGGTGGAGCCATGCTTGTTTCACCTCAAGGAGTAAAGTACTATTCAGCTTTTAGATTTCAGTTTGCATGCTCCAATAACACTGCTAAATATGAAGCCTTGGTGCAAGGAATGCATTGGGCAATAAAGAGAGGAATAAAGAACTTGCAAGTCTTTGGTGATAGTGAATTGATTGTAAATCAGGTCAAGGGACATCATGTTGCCAAGAATGATCTACTCAAGTGCTACAAGAACAAGGTATGGGACCTCATGGAAGATTTTGAGGGTTTTGGCATCAAATCCATTTCTAGGAAAGAAAACCAAGTTGTTGACAGGCTTGCAGCAGTTAGGGCAGCCTTTGATATTGTGGAAAGCATTCAACAAGACAAGGTACAACCAAACATCCATGTGATTGTGAGGCCTTCAGTGCCGGATAACAATGTCAGTTGGCAAGTGTTTGAGAATGACTAGCAAATCATCCATTTCTTGCAAGAAGAAGCTGAGTTCTTAGCTAAGAAGCAAGAAAAATTGGAACAATAGTATGGTGACCAAGTGGTACAGCCGAGAACTAATAAGCTACCCAAGGGACTTATCACTTTGGAGTCCATTTTTAATCCCAATGATCAGTTTAGGAAGGATAAAGCAAACATTCAGGTCAAGAGAGAGGATTCAGTATCCATCTTGGTGGAAGAGAACAAACCATTGTAAATTGGAAAGATGACAACCGAACAAGAAAGGTATGATTTCATGTAGGCGTGTCAAGAGTTTCCCGATGTGTTTGCTTGGAGCTATGAAGACTTGAAAGGTTTCAATCCCAACTTAGCTCAAAGATACCATTGCAATTGGATCCAAATACTAAGCATGTCGAGGCAAAAATAGAGACCAGTCAATCCACATATGGAGCCTCTCATGAGGAAAGAATTGAACAAGTTGATTGAGTTAAGGATCATATTCCCAATCAAGCATTCTAGTTGGGTTGCCAACTTGGTTCCAGTTAGAAAGAAGAGTGGAGAGATCATATTGTGTGTTGACTTCAGAGACTTGAATAGAGCATCTCTCAAGGACCATTACCCACTCCCTTCCATGGAGCAAATCTTGCAAGTTGTGGCTAGCTCCGAGAGGTTTTCACTACTTGATGGCTACTCAGGCTACAATCAAATTATGGTGAAGGAAGAAGACCAATTCAAGACAGCCTTCACAACCAAATGGGGAACTTATGCATACAGGAAAATGCCATTTGGGCTGTCCAACGCTGGTGCTACCTTCCAAAGAGCAATGGACATGGCGTTCAAAGGTTTGATTAACAACATGGTGCTGATATACCTTGATGATATCACTATTTTTTCCAAAAATGCAGCAAACCACCTCTCTCATTTGAGACAAGTCTTCACGAGGTGCAGGAGATTTGGAGTGTCTTTGAATCCTAAGAAGTGTATCTTTCTTACACATGAAGGAAAGATCCTTGGCCATATTTTCTCCAAAGAAGGATTAGCAATTGATCCAGAGAGGGTTGAAGCCATAAGAGCACTACCATTGCCAAGCCACAAGAAATCCCTTCAGAGTTTCTTGGGGAGGATAAACTTTGTTTGGAGGTTTGTCCCAGATTTTGTAGCCCTTGTCAAACCTATCACCAAAATGTTAAAGAAAAGCATGGCTTTCAAGTGGATAGCAGAAGGAAAGGAGAGTTTTGAAGCAATCAAAGAAGCCATCTCTCAAGCACCAACCCTCATCAACCCGGACTTCTCCAAGGATTTCATCCTCTATGCATTTGGAGGTAATGATACTATTTCTGCCATTTTGGTACAGCAGAACAAGGACAACGATGAGCAGCCAATTGCTTTCTTCAGCCAGAGCCTAGATGACTATGAGGTGAGGTATTATTTTATTGAGAAGCATGTACTTGCAGTAATCAGAAGCTTGAAGAAATTCAAGCATTTAGTCTCAAACAACAAGGTCCAGTTGCTGGTCTCTCATGCTGGGGTTAAAGACTTCCTCCTCAACAAAGATTTGAATGAGAAAAGGGCAGGTTGGATCACTCATGTCATGGAGTATGACATTGAGATCAAGGTCACCAAGCTGGTAAGAGGAAAAGGATTGTGTGAGCAGCTGATTTTGGGTAAGCAAAAAGAAGTATGCAATGAAGAAGAGGTTGTTTTGACAGTTCAAGACAGCCATGAGCCAAGTGGCACTCAAGAAGAAAATAATGCTGTCCCCACTCCTTGCTGGACCCAAGGTATAATGCACTTCCTAAGCATAGGCCTATGCCCTCCGGAGATGAACAAGACCCAAAGAAGATACTTCAGATTGCAGGCTGTCCCATATGCCATTGTTGATGGAGTTTTGTTCAAGAAAGATGTGAATGGAGTGCTGCTGAGATGCATTAGCACAAATCAGATTCATAGGGTGTTGGAAGAGTTCCATGGTGGACCAGCTGGTGGTCATTTTGTATCGAGAGTGACACTCTAAAAATTATGAAGGCTGCTTATTATTGGCCCAAGATTTTCAAAGTGATTGCTTTGCATGGATCAAGAGGTGTAAGAATTGTGCATTCTTCACAGGAAAGGAGAGACTTGTTGCCCTTCCATTGCATCCGATCTCGATTGACCAACCATTCATGTAATGGGTTTTGGACTTCATTGGAGTCATTAATCCCAATTCAAGCCAAGGGCACAAATGGATTTTGATAGCCACAGACTACTTCACCAAGTGGACTAAAGCAGTAGCGCTCAAAGAGGAAAATGAGTCTAGCATCTTAGACTTCTATGAGGGCATAATAACCAGATTTGGCATACCTGCTACAATAATTTTAGATAATGCATTGGCATTCATTAGATCCAAGGTGACTGAGTGGGCTGTCAAGAACAGAATCTACCTAAGTACTTCATCAAACTATTACCCTCAAGGTAATGGCCAGGCTGAGTCTACAAACAAGAACTTGTTGAGGATCATTAGGAGAACTCTTGATGAGAATCAGAGGTCTTGGCATACCAAACTGAAATCAGCCTTATGGGCTGATAGGATAACTCCCAAGAGATCCACAGGTAACTCTCCATTCAGGCTTGTCTATGGAAGAGAAGCAATCTTGCCCATGTCTCTTGAGTTGCCAACATTGGAACTCATGAAACAATTGGAGCTGTTAGAATTTGAGCCCATGGAGGTGAGATATGTAGAGTTGATGGAGCTTCAAGAGATCAGAGATCAGTCATCCCAAGCAATGGAGAAGGATCAAGCTTTGATGAAGAATACCTTTGACAGGAAGGCCAAGAGTAGATCTTTCCAGGTTGGAGATCTAGTGTTAAAATGGGATGCAGATAGAGCAAAAATGGGAAGGCATTCAAAATTTTATGCCATTTGGAGTGGCCCATACATGGTCACAAAGTGCAAGAACAATGCTTTCCAATTGTCTTCATTGGATGGTGAAGAACTGTAGATTCCAGTCAATGGAATCTATCTCAAGCATTGCTTCTAAAGGGAAATTATCCACCTTGTAAATATTAGCTTAGGTTTCCATTCCTTCAAGTGCTTGTGCACATTGTTTTGTTGTAGGTTAGTTTTGCTTTCCCTAAGTGCTTTGGCACAACTTGCTGTCCCTGGAGATGTTTTGCAGTCCTTGCTTCCATCAGGTGATATTCCATCTTCCTCCTTGCAACATTCTAAGTCAGTTGGGGTTCCAAACAGAGAATCAGGTGACTCCATGCCCAATGGATTGTTTCAGGCAACTGGTATCCTCATCCAATAGGTAGATGACCCCTCTGAGTCGCCAAAATTGTTAGCCAAAATGTGCCCCTGCTCATTTTGTGGCTAACACCTTGTGTTCTTACCTCTCTTGTGCCTTAGTCTTCATTTTTTGATTTTCAGGAACTCAAATCTTTCTGGAAATGGCACCATTGGATAGAGCTCTCTCTCAGCTTTCCAGAAAGGTAAATTTTTCCTCCTAACTCCTCATATTTTCCAAGTTATGGCTTGGCGGAGTTTTTGTGGGAAATTTTCCCTTGGAAATCCGCACCAATAGGAAGTCGCCACGTGTCCCGGAGGTGGCGGAGAGGAGAAAAAAATTAGAAAATTTTCAAGTTTTGGTCAAAAAATGCAAAAGGAAAATTTTTGTCCATGCGGGCCCGCCGGGTGAATCAGAGCGTGACACGTGTCGGGAGAGAAGGCAAAGTAAAAAAATTTGCTAAGTGTTTGCACGGGAAAATTTTTGAAATTTGGCCCGAGACTAATCAGACGCCGACACATGTCCATAGGAGGGTCACAGGCGTCAGAGGAAGAATGAAAATTTTGGCTAAATTTTGCCAAAAAATTCAAAAGCAAAAATTTCCCCGCAAGGCCCGAGTGAATCAAATTTTGCCACGTGTCTTCACCATCATGCATCGGCAGAGGACAAAACGGAAAAGTTGTTAAGGGTTTTCCAAATTTTCAAAGGGAAAATTGGACTAGAGGGCCTGTGGGCAATAATATTGTGCCATGTGGCAGAGAGGGTGGGGAGTTCGTGGCGCGAGAATAAAAAAGGGAAAATTTTCTAAGTGTTGGCTGAGAATTTTCAAAGGCAAAATTTTGGAGGAGTGGCCCCAGCTAATAAACTTAGGACACGTGTCCTATGGTCCAAGGGGAGTTTGGAGGTCTCGGGAGTTTTTGTAAAATTTTACAAAGTTTTCGCAAAAACCTCAAAAGGAAAATGGTTAGCCCGTGCCCCCATCTAAGCCAATCGGACACCGACATATGCGTCCCGGACCGGCGTGGCGCGGGGGAAAATGAAATTTTTCCCAAAGTAAAAATGTCAAATTTTCAAAGGGGAAAAGGCCGCGGGAATTTTTGAGAAAAAGGCTTGATCCAATCAGAGCTTGACATGTGTCATCCCAAGAGGTAGAGCATGGGGATTTTTTGAAAAAATTTCCAAATGTAAAAAGAGGTGAAATTCGAAATTTTTTCCCGCCGATCCGTTTTGGGCCTATTTTTGCCCTAAATCTTCAAACGGCCATAACTTTCGATCCAGAGCTCAGATTTTCACGTTCTTTATATCAATGGAAATATGGTAAAATTCTCTACATGATTCCATGGTCAATTTTGAATTTTGGTTCAGTTTGGAGGAGAAAATAAAAACACTTCTGGTATGCGCCCATGGACAGAACTGACGTTTCAACAACCAATTTTAATGCGAAATGGGTCGCATTCTTCTCCAGTATGGTCAAAAATGTCAGGGCATGGGTTTGTAAGGACCTCCATGCTATTTTTAATGCATTTTGGTCAATGAGGAATGGCTCCCACGTGTTTTCATGTTTTCTCTCTCCTGGGCTCGACTCATGCACTGTAAAAGCCAGATTTGGCTCATTTTTTTGTGGGTTGAACACTTTTTGCACAACAAGCTTCTATTTTCATCTTCAACAAGTGATTTTAGAAGTATCAGACCTTCCAGGGATTATAACAGGCCTTTTTTTGCCTCTTTGGTGTTGGAATGCAAGGATTTTGATGTTGAAAATCACAATGCAGGCTCTGTGAATGCTTTCAGTCCTTTGCATGTGTTGTTTGTTTCATTTCAAACCTTTGATTACAGCTTATCAACCTGTGCATGATGTTTTATGCTGCAATTTCTGATTTGTGTCTATTTGCATGAGCAAAAATGTTCACCACTCCTTTGGTGCATCACCATCATTAGTTTAGTTTCAATTTTTGCATTTCTTATCCCTGTCTCCTTGCAATCTAGGATAAAATTAGGATCTCGAACCTCTGCGCAGCTTGTGTAAATAATAGATCTAATCATAGGAGTTTGAGGAACCATCCTCTAATCTAGAGATTCCTCTCTCATCTTGCAAGTCCCACACTTGGAGAGAGGTTTCAATGTTGTGCAATCACAATGGATGCCCTAAACATCAACTTAGAACCTTGATTTGCATCCGAGGTGCTTTGCTGATTTGCAAGAACAAGAACTAGGAATTCAAACCTCTGCAACTTGTAAGTGACATATCTGATTAGAGGAGTTTGAGGAACCAGAATCTAATCTAGATATTCCTCTCCCATTTTTAGAAGTCCCACAGGTTGGGGAGAGGATTCAATGTTGTGCAATCACACCGGATGTTTAAGATGTAAAACTAGAAGTTTGATCAACATCCAAGGGTGCTGCTGATTTGAAACAATAGTAACTTGATCTCAATAGCTTTCAAGATAAGATTCCCATGCAAAAAAATGGTAGAATACAAAGCTCTCATTGCGAGAGATGAAGATATCTATACAAAGGTGGGACATCAAGAAGCTTAACGTGACTAGATACTCTATGTTGATTATCAAACAAGTTATAGATGAGTATAAAGTTAAGGATGAAAAAATCATTCCTTATAAAAAGATGGTTGATACATTGAAAGATTTCTTCATGCAAATTACCTTTGGACAGATTCCTAGAGGGAAGAATCAAGTGACAGATGCCATGGATACAATGGGTTCTTTTCTAACCATCCCACCTAGATAAAATGATATACCTTTCTTCATGGATCACTTGTTGACACCAACATACAACATGCTCGAGTCATGTCTGGTATGTGAAGTTGTTGGTCCCCATTCACCATGGTACTTTGATATTTTCAACTACCTTAATGATGGAACCTTCCCACCTAACATTTCTTGATCTGATAAAATAAACCTCATCCAACGATATAGCCCACTACACCTTACTTGGGGAACTCTCTATCATAGAGGGTATGATGGGAATCTTTGTTGCGTTGTCTTAATTCTAACGAATCCATCTTAGTAATTAAGGAGGTTCACAAAGGTATCTATGGGGCCCATACAAATGGGATATTCCTAACCAAGAAGATACTAAGAGTAGGCTACTATTATCCTACCATGGAAAATGATTGTTGTAAGTATGTAAAGAAGTGTTTGTTATGTCAAAAATATGGCAATTTGATTCATGCGCCAGTGCAATCCTTGCAGCCTATTATAACACCATGGCCTTTCTCAAAGTGGGGGATCGATCTCATAGGAAATATTACCCCAACATCATTGATAGCCACATGTTCATTATAACTACCACTAAGTACTTTAAAAAGTGGGTAGAGGCTTTTCCTCTTACCTATATCACAGGTGCGTAGATATCTAAGTTTATAATGAATCATATCATTTACTATTATGAAATCCCTTCTTCCTTGTCACAGAGACAAGAAAAAAATATTTCAAGAATAAAACCGTGAAGGAATTATGCAAATGTTTTCAAATCACTCTCAAGTACTCAAACCCCTATTACCCTCAAGGTAATGGATAGGATGAGGCCACAAATAAAACCCTTGTCCGTATTATGGAGAAGATGGTGAACAAAAATGGCCACAACTAGCATTTACAGATTCACCCAACTCTCTAGGCATACAGAACATTCATCAAAGACCCTTGTTGATGCAACTCCATATTCCCTAGTATTCGACACTAAAGTCATTTTACCTCTTGAGATCGAGCTCCCATATTTGCATATAGAATTGAGAGAGTATCTGGATAAAGAGGAGGATTATAGAGTGGCTTGGCTAGTAAAGTTGGAGTTATTAGATGAGAGGAGACTTCACACCCTTGATCACCTAAATCATATCGAATCGAGTGTGTAGAAGTTATAACAAAATAATGTTGCCTTTCCAGTTTGAGGTAGGAGACCTTGTGATGAAGGAGAATCAATTCAACACCACAAAGGAACATGAGAAGAAAGGAAAGTTCGAGCCAAACTGGTTAGGGCCATATGTTGTGGTTGCTAAATTTGGTTCGGGTGCATATAATCTTTCCTATTCAGATGGTGATGAACTAAAGGAACCCATGAACACTATACATCTCAAGTGGTTCTATGCTTGAGTATGGGATTCCTTAAAAATCAGAAAATTAAATAAAAAAGTATAAAATAGGAAAAGAAAAGATAAATCAATGCGTCCAAGTGTGAAAACCACACAATTGTGGCACTTTGGACAATTACTTTGGTGAAAACTAGTTTCTGGTGCCATTAGAGGGTTTGTTGTTCACAAGAATTTACAAATGTAGGATTATGATGGCTTTATCCTAAGCTAGTCCTTTCCTATCTTTGAGATACTTTTGAGCCTATCCCTCTTGGCCTTGATCCGACTAATCCAAATTTTGTGTAAAGGGTTTTCCTTTGTATATTCCCATCTCACGCTAGGGGAAACTTTGCATCTTCAATTCTTGAACATACGCGTGACATTATGCCTTGTACATCCCATCTAACGCTAGGGGCATCCATGTTTCTTCATTTCCTTACACGTAGCTGCAGAATTTTTTTGGAAATTATAAAAACATGCGCATAACTTTTTGAAAATCCCTAAACATTCACATATGTTAATTGGAAAAATCATAACATTCCAATATGTTTTTTAGAAATCTTCAAAACAATAAAACATTGTCTCAAGATAATACCAAAAACTACGTAAAACATCTCAAAATTGTCCCGCAAAACAAAGTATTACTTTTCTTACTTTAGTTGTTTGTTTGTACATAGTTTTGATTGCATTGCTTCTTCATGTTGTGTGCATTGATTAAATTCATTTTTACTTGAATTAAGTGTTACTTTAGTCCTGTTATAAATTGTATTGAGTTCATTTTTATCTTGCATACATGTATATAATTTTGTGCTTAGATTAGATTTGATTCACTTATGCTTGTTTTCTTGTACATTTTGTTATCATCTCATCATCAATATCTTCTATACATCATATTGTTTCACCATTTTCTTTAAGTTTTAGATGAAATGATAAAGGGGTGGGCCAGGAGGAATAACTATTGTGATAGTTGGTTTGAATCTCGTTGTGTGCATTCTAACTTCTTGATCCAATGCTGATTGTGAAAGCTTCCTTTTGGCTAGGAGGAACTACCTGAAATACACAATACGACCACAAGAAAGAGTTAAACAATACATATCAGTGGGCTTTGCCTAGTGTGTGCTAGATCTAGGAAGTGTGATACTTCCTCGGTGGCATTCAACTCACTATTTAATACAATTTAATGTAAGAAATAATGTAAATAAATAGAATCCTACCATAGTTGATATGATTTAGGTATCTCATCTAAATAAAATAAAAAATCTAACACAAAAGGCTAGGTTATGATCAGATATGGAAGTAGGGTAGGTAATTGAGGTGCTAGAACAGGTCAAGGTTAGGTTCTGGGTCACTTGGGAAAAGGTTTTAGGGATCTAGTATTAGCAAGATTTCCAAATACAGAGACCGACATTAGTCTCTGTATGACCAAGGAAGGTTTAGTAATAACTAACAACGGTTAATGTGAGCTGATAATAACTCAATATTTCATGGTTTTGGGAAATTTTCAGAGACAGAATAACATATCTTAGTGTCGATTAAGGCGGGATATATGAGGTTTCCTAAAATAGCAGATCTTGGCTATCTTTTTTTTCAGCTTTACTAGTTGGTGTTGGGTCTAATGGAACGTTGTGCTTAGATATCCAGGAATATGGTAAGAGGAAGAATAGGCATGTGCTTTTAGGTTTATACTAAGTCTTAGTTCATTAAGGTAAGTAGGTCTAAGTCTTAGTTAGTTATGGAAACATGCTATGAATAGGTCTATGGTGAGGTGGCTAGGTGAGGTGTGCATCCATTTAATTAAAGTAATTAAATTAATAAATGGAGTGAGGGTGAGTATTGAATTAATTGTGGATAATTAAATTAATGTTAATATGGGGTGAAAGGGGGCTAATGTTAGGTGAGTATGTTTAAGTTAGTTATTCGAAAGGAGACCAAGGGGAGTGTGACCTAATTTTGGTGTCTAAATTTTGCCCCTTTTGTTGTGTATCTTGTATTGGTAAGTGACGTTGACAAAAATAGGAAGTGATTGCCCCATGTGTGGTTGAAGGTGATCCCCCTCAAACTAGGAACTGATGAGGTAAAATACGAGAATCAGTGAGTGGTTTGATAAATGTGTAGGTGGGGAAGATAGGTGGGGAAAGGTTTGAGTATTGAGGGAAAGGGTGATGGTTAACTCGGGTAATGGGTATTAGGTCGTGGTCAAAATTGGGTCATGGGTAATGACAATCAAACACATGCACACATATAGATTGTAACATGGTACCAGGTTGAAGAGCTTACAAACTATACATCATCCAAGGTTGATAAGTTTATCCAAATAAGGGTGAAGTGATTTAGGTATCCAAGGTATATGATATGGTCAAGAAACACAATGTAGTTTAGGTGCAGAACATTTATATATGCTATGGTACACCAAAGGTTTGGTCGAGATAAATAACATGGAAATAGGCAAGGTATGGTTGTTAGGATAAAAAAACATAGGTAACAACATTGCAAGGTATAACAAGTACATAAGGTCAATGGTCACACCAAGCAGGTAAATTTCAGGAAAACAAGTCATGGCACGGGTAAGGCCAAGGTATAGGTAAAATAACAACTCCTAAGATGCAACAAAGGAAATAGGGGTAGGTTGGGCTTGTAGGTATGTTTCAATGGGTGGATGGAATGATAATAGGTGCATTGGCACTGATGATTGCAGGAAAAGGAAGTGTAGTAAGGCTAAATAGTTAGAAAGGTTGACCAATACCGGTTATAGGGTGACACATCAGTTGGCTAGGCACAAATATGGCTGGTGTCGGTCATATCGGTTGGGTTTATAAAACAAAATTTTTGTATTTTATGGAATCATTGTTGCTTTGTAACTTTGGAGAAAATGACAGAGCCATTTGAATTTTGTGCCATGTTTTCAAGAGAGAAGGATAGGGCATTATACTTGGCTGAGGTGGAGAGTATGAGTGGGTGAGAGGAGCTAGGGAGATGGGTCCATGAGCTTAGGGGTATCAATTTGATTGGTTGGATTAGAGGAGTGGGTTGTGGTGATTTGGGCATGGTAGAAGTAGGAGAGGGCTTGGGTGGGCCACCAGTGCAGTGGTCAGTTGTGCCACCATGCTGATGACATCAAGATGAGGTAGGATTTCATCCTTTCTATGTATGTATTTGGGAAAATAAGGTATGGGTATGGGTTTTTGGTATAGGTATATAATTAAATTTGTGGTGAAAATTGGTGTAATGAGGGAGGGGGAGGTCTGAGATAGGTTAGATAGGGTGGAGAGGGGTTTGGGTTAGCTTTGGGTAGGGTAGGATAGGTTTCTAGGTTAGGTTGAAAGATTTTGAAAAAATGGTGGGTTTTTATGAATCTAGTTGCCATGACAATGATTGATGCTAGTCAAGGTTTGGTTGACATCGGTTGGCATTGGCTGGCATCATTCAAGTAGCAAGTGGCCATTGCCGATCCACGAAGGACATATGTCGGTCACCCAAGATTGATGCCGGTTGGAGTTAGAGAGAAGTGGGTCAATAAGCGAGAAAGTTTGGGAGGAAAAGGTAGGTAATGGGATATAACGGAAAGTGGAGTGATGATAGGTAGGGTAATATATTCACAGAGGGTAATGAGTAGGGTAATAGGTATGAATGGTACGAGTGGATTGTGGTAATAAGGGGTGATTTGTAGGGTTGGGGTATGATAAGAAAGAAGGGTTTTGGGAGTAGGTTTTTCGTAAGAGATGTGTGGGGTATGGTGAAGGTTTAACAATGTTGTGATTTGTTGGGTGTAGGTAAGGGACCAGTTACAGATGAGAGACAGAGTACCACCTTTGTTACTATTGGTACGAGGGAGCGTGATGGAAGAGGAGTGGTGTCACATTATAGATGTCAGCCTTATTAGGGTCAGATGGTATATGAACATAGTTTGGGAGTTGAGCTTAATGGTCACACTCATCGATAGATGGGATTCAACGACCAACACATTTCATCTGCCGACGGGTGAGATCACAGTCACCCTAGAGGACATGTATAAGATCTTGTGGTTACTGATAGTGGGGATGTAGGTGTATTCTATTTCTTTAGAGGCATTAGAGGAGTTGATGTTGACAGTATTTGGAGAGGGGATGGTAGAGATGAGGTTCCATAGTGTGAGCCTGAGTTATGGAGAGATGTACACAACCCATCCTAAGGAGATGAGGCTAGTGGTCTTGATTATGGAGGTAATGTGTTATTTTGCACTACCAGATGTGGAGGGTGGGAGATTCCCACAGGAACTGATGGGGGTTATCTATGACATGATGTAGGATAGGACCCGGTTTTCTTGGGCACCAACATACTTGGTGTAGCAATACTAGGAGTTATGAGCCTATGGAAAGTTTTGGAGGTTCAACTTGTGTTGCACCTTTCTCTTACACTTGTTGGGCATACAAGTGCATCATATGTGTGTGTCCAGTTGGTATGCCCCGATCGATGCATTCAAGGTGGGATTTTTCGAGTTGGCTACACAAAGCGCGTTGGGTGCATGTTATTGTTATCGAGAGCGCAGGACTTCTAACGTTACACATGATGTAGCGTACTACAGTGCATGCTAGAGGGTTTATCTAGTGTAGACATTATCTGGAGGTCAGTATGTTGGCTTCCCCTCATACATACATATGGCAGTGGAGTTGGATGGATTATATTTGGTGACATGGATAGAGAGTCATTGTGTCGGTGAGAACAAGATGATCCCCATTGACAGGGTCAGATCATAGTTGGGATTTCCCCATGACATACCACCTCCATTTCCACAGTATATGAGGGATGACATGGAGAGACCTATGTCTCCACCATGACCTATAATACCGATCAAGAAGGAGAAGCAGCCCGTTGACCAATTGATTGATGATGCGTGTTGAAAGATGCATATAGATGGTGGTGGGTAGAGCACTTACGAGAAGCACCACCTAGGCCAGCCAACTAGACTAGTGTGCTACCCTCATAATTGAGAGGATGCATTACAGGATAGGTGGCAGCCTTATAAGCTCGGGATTGCAGGTTTACAAGGGAAGTTGATAGGGTCACAGGTAGAGGTGGCGGGGGTTACAGGGCTAGTTAGCCACCGCATAGATGTAGATTGTGGCCTTACAGCCCAGTCGCGGCACACTTGTCACCAACACAAGAACAAACATAGGCTCGGGGACAAGGCCTCATGGTCCCATGGTATAGAGGGAGGCAAAGGTACATAGACATAGGGGATGATACCATCGCAGAAGGTCGTGGATTTGGGGTGCCGCAGATCCATGGCACTACCATAGATAGTGCCGATGGCTAGATTCTAGGATTCCCTGAGTGAGGCCAGGTACTACTATGATCATTTGACTACTGTTGGGATAGACATCCCTTCCTATGTGGAGTACATGGTACAATAGGCCTTGAGTGAGAGGACCAGATCTCGCACATAGTGCAGAGAGTATAGGGGGGGTCGAAGAAGCCCAAGAGACAGGTCGGGGAGGAGGTGACTGGCTCACGGAGGCCAGACTTAGTCAGTAGGATAGGAATTGGCGAGGGTTAGACCCATGCTAGGTGGAGAGATGTTGGTAGGGCACCGAACCAGAGGAGAGGAGGAGACAGATGAGACAGATATGGATATCAGGTGATTAGTCACCATATGTGTTCATTATACAGATTTTTTTGTATATTTTTATTTATACCAGCCTACATACCGAAGATAGCGAGGATGTATATGAGATATTTTGAGGTTTTATATTTTACCAGCCTATGTGCTAAATATTTTGAGACATTTGTATATGAGGGACATGTATTGTCGTTGTACATGTGCCCATATATACATAGGTTTTGAGGATGTATATATTTATGGATGATGGTTATATTTATGATATGATGTTGTACTGGTGGTTGTGATTTCTATTGTTATTGTGTATGTGATGGAAACTAGGTGGACTAGGCATGATGGAGTCAGGTTGGTGTAGGCATGATGGAGTTAGGTCGATGTAGGCATGGTGGAGTCAGGTTGAATTTAGGCATGATGGAGTCAGTCAATTTAGGCATGGTGGAGTTAGGTCAGTTTAGGAATGATGGATTCAAGTCGGTTTAGGCATGATGGAGTCAGGTTGATTTAGGCATGGTGGAGTCAAGGTCAATTAGGCATGGTTGAGTCATGGTTTATGGTTTTGTTTTAAGTTCTAAGTTGTTGGTAACATGGAAGACAAATGATGATGGTCATGCATGTTATGGTTTAAATTTCCAAATATTAGCTATGGTGGAAATATAAAAATAATAAATGAATGATGTGATGAAGTGGTAAAAATGTTTGTTAATTGGTGCTTGTTTGGTTTAATTTCCAACTGTTGATATAAAATGGAAACTAAATAAGGTAGAACATGCATAGGAAAGTGAAGGGGAAATTGGTTATGGTAAAGAGTGTTCATGCTACCCTTTAAGGTCCCCATGCCCTCGAGGAGCTGCCTACATAGCCCCAACAAAAGGGGGCCCTCAAAGCTAATGTAGTTCTCCTATAAGCTAGGGAAGAATACGATGATTTAGAGGAATGGGTTGGTAGATTTTAGGCTTGATTAAATGTAGGTTATAGGCATGGTTTAGTTTTAGGTCATAGGCATGGTTGAGTTTTAGGTCATAGGCATGGTTGAATTGTTTTAAATGTAGGTTTTGATGGTTTAGTCTTGTATAGGATAATCAATAAGTAATGAGGAAGGAAAATGGTAAGAGGTGGTAAAAGAGCTACTTAATTGATGAGAACCCTAATGATTCTACCATACCCAAGATGGGCTTATGAATGTAAGACCCTAAAGGCATTGTATAATGGACTATTCTAAGGGTGAAGAAAGTCACATGATCACGAAATGTCAGTAGTTATGGCAAGTCCCTTGAGCGGATAGAAAATTAGGGTGAAAAGGTAATGAGGTGAAAATGGGTGGTTTAGTGTAATTTAGTGTACGACCACATGTTTACTTAGCAAGAAACCCAAGATCAAAAATAGGCAAGTCCATGACGAAAATTTCATCATTTTCTTCATTTTTTGTTTTTAATAGACTGATCGATGTGGGAAGTCTATATGGGATGAGTATATTATCTCCTTGAGGTCTTCACAAAGCTAATCGATGTGGGAAGCTTCTAGATATTTTTATTGTATTTTTGTAATAACTTTATATAGTTGTCCTTCAAGGGAGCAGTCTATTTATAGTGGCAAAATAGAGAGAAGAGATGTCCCATTTTGAGGGAGTCATCTTTTGTTGGAAGTTTGACTCAAGGATTTGAATCCCATTTTTTTTTGGATGTTTAAGTCATGAACAAGACTATAGAGGAAGATTAAGTTCTTGTTTAGAAGAAAAACCATAGTACATAGGGGTTAACTATGAAAGGGGTGGTTTTAAGTGATGAATGACCATGGGATTCCATCTTTAAAATGACAAAAAGTATCCAAGAGAATCCTACCAAGGGAGATCATGGTACTCATATTAAAGATAAGGTTGAAAGGTGATGGGTAATCACATGATTCTTGTTTAGTCATTGATCCTCAAAAATGGGTAATCAGGAAGGTGAACGACGCTCAAGGGATGAGTGGTAAATAGACAAAAGGTGATATAGGACTTAATGTCAACAATAAAATGGTCGAAGATGTAATGCATTGAGGGGCTCAAGTTCAGGTTTACCTTCGAGTGAAGATAAATGATAAGCACTTGATCCATAGGCATGGGTAACGATATAGGGTCCAAGTCAATTGGGAGGAAATTTTCTCTGTTTACTTTTCTTTTCTTTAGTTAGATGTTGATTTTCCTTCAGGACGAGGTCACCAACCTAAAAGGCTCATTCGTGGAAAATTTTGATACATTTTTGGTAGATTTGGAGAAGGTCAAGAGTATTAAGATGGTGTTCATCTAATAACTCAAGTTGTGCCAAACAATCCTAGAAAAAGTCATCATCATTGAGCATGTCTTGTAATGAGATTCAGAGAGATGGAATTTGGACTTTGAGAGGCAAGAAAACTTCGTATCGTAGACTAGAGAAAAAGGTGTGGCAGTAGTCAAAGTGAGAATACTAGTGTGATAATCCCACAAAGTAAAATGAATGTGTGAATGCCAATCCTTTCCAATATTGTCAAATAATTTCATAAGAATTTTGTTCAAGGTTTTATTGGCTGATTCTACTTGGCCATTGGTTTTCGGGTAATAAGGTGACGAGAAACTTAGTTGGATGCCAAAATCGTTGCACATTTTACGTAGGGTTTTATTTTTGAATTACTTTTCGTTATCAGTGATGAGATGATGAGGAACACCAAAGTGAAAAATTATGTGATGGTTGATGAGTACACATATTTTATTGGCTTTTGTAGAAATGAGGGGAATGGCTTCTACCCATTTAGTATAATATTTAGTAGTGATTATAATCCACTAATGGCATTGTGAATAATGGGGGTTGATGTCACCGACAAGATCTAAGCCTCATTGAAAGAAAGGCCCAAGGTCTCGTGTGACATGTAAGGCATGACTAGGTGTGTGATGAAGATTAGGATGTTCTTTGGCATTTTACACAACATTTTACATAGTCAAAAAGTCACGGTTTAGGGTTGGCCAATAATAGCCAAGGAAAATAATGCGTTTTTGAAATCTAAACCACTAAAGTGGCCTCCAAAATTCCATCGTGAACTTCCTTGATGGTGTAGGGAATTTCAGAACTTGTAATGTATTGTAAGAGAAGATCATTGAAGCCGCACTTATAAAGGAGACCACCCATGATGACATAGTAAGAGAAACTTTTAAGAAAGGCACATTGTCCATTATGAGTGAGATCAGCAGGTAGAATGGAAAGGGAAAGATAGTCTACAAATTTCTTATACCAAAGGTCACGTGGGTCAATTGCAATGGTTCCAATGGAGTAGACCTCATGAGGTAAATAAGAGGGTGATTCTAACCTTTGTATTGTGACAAAGATTTTAGAGTCGGTAGGTGAAGCAGGTATCTGAGAAGATAAGCAGGCCATGGTATCTACAAATTTATTGGTAGAATAGGGGGTGGTTTGAAGTTCGTAACGGTCAAAGGTGGTTAAAAGTATGTCTACATGATGTTTATACTTTTGAAGTATTTCATTAGGACATTGGTATATACCATTGAATTGGTTTACAACTAGCAAGGAATCATCAAATATATTGATTGACTTAACATCTAAGACATAAGTAGCTTGAGACCCAATACGAGTGCTTCATATTTGGTGACATTGTTTGTATAGTAAAAATCTAGTTTGAAAGATAAAGGCATAGGTTCACCATCAAGAGGAATTAGGATAACACCAGCCCCACCTCAGTGCTAACACTTGAAACCATCGAAGAAGAGTGTCATTTGGTAAGCGGTATCATCTAAGGAGAGGGTAGCTATGGATACGTCTAGGAAATTGAAGTTAGAGGGTTGACTCGGGGAAAGAGGTGTGTCTGCTAGTTGGTCAACAATGGTTTGGACCTTGATGGATTTTTTATAGATGAATTCAAGGTCAAGGTCTGCGAGAAGCATGAGCCAACATGCAACACACTGATGTTGGTAGGGTTTGGCATACATATAGTGTAGTGGGTCATTATTGGTAACAATGAAGGTTTTTAGTTGAGTAGGTAATGGAAAAGTTTGGTTACGATGAAAACTAAGGCTAAGGAAAAAAATCGGCATGGGTGTATCTATTTTTGTAGTCCAAAAGGGTACAAGTTATGTAATAAACCACTTTCTCTCTATGTTTCTCATCGCGATGAGTGAGCATGGCACCTAAATAATGGTTAGCAACAGAAATGTATAGGTAAAAGAGGTGGTCATCCTTAGGAGGAATGAGCACAGGTGGTTGAAGAAGGTATTGTTTTAAGGAATCAAAGGCTTTATGGCATTCATCATCCCATTTGAATGAAACTTACTTATTGAGAAGATGAAAAATGGTTGACAATGATCAAAAGTTGCGAAAAAAAAAAGGATGAATGGATTACAACTTACTTTGAAGGCTTTAAAGTTGATGAGATTTGTAGGTAGAGGATTTTCTAGAATAGCCTTTACTTTAGTAGGATCTAATTCTATGCCACACAAAGCAACCATGAAAATAAATATTTTTCCTAAAAGTACCACACAGACACACTTCTTTGGTTGAAGATGAACACAATACTTGATGAGGTGGTCAAAGATGACCTTAAGGATGGTCAGGTGTTCAAATCGATGTTTAGATTTGGCAAGAAGATCATCTACGTAATCTTCCAATATGTGATGCATGATTTCATGGAAGATGTAAGTCATGGCTCGTTGATATGTAGCACCGACATTTTTAAGGCTAAAAGGTATGACTCGATAATAGAAGGTACCCCAAGGAGTGATGAAGGAAGTTTTGTGCTGATCTTATGGAGCGAGTAATATTTGATTATAACCTAAGAAATTGTCCATGAGTGATAACATTTCATGGCCGGTAGTGAGATTAACTACTTGGTCAATGTTTGGTAGGGTAAAATTATCTTTGGGACAAGTTAGGTTGAGATCATGGAAATATGTGAAAATGCGGAGTCCCCTATTGCCTTTGTGACAAGAATGATGTTAGAAATCCATTAAGGATGGTCAATGGGTAGGATAAAGGAAACTAAGAGAAGGCCTTGGAGTTCTTCTTTGATCAGAAGAGTAATGCGAGGATGTATTTTCCAAAGCTTTTGTTTGATGGGTTTGGCATTAGGAATGGTTACAATATTGTGGACCATGATTTTTTGGTCAATACCAAGCATATCGGCATAAAACTAAGCAAAAATGTTGCTATTGTCCCGGAGGAAAGAGGTAAAAGATTCCTGTTTAAAAATCTAAAGACTGAACTATCTTTAGAATGTGGGGTCATTCGAGTATTAATGTTGATTTTGATAGTCTATCTATTCAACATGGTTTACATCTCGAGAGGGTAACGACCGGTGAATATAAGAGTCTTCCGTACCAAGGTAGGTAGTGAGGATGGAATCATCATTCTAACTTTGAATGACATTAATAGAAGGTGTATCATCATCAATCATATTAGGATACATGAAGGGGAGAGAAGAGGGAGCATCACCATCGTGTTGATAGGTTAGAGGTCCCAGGGAAATTGTGTTTACGAAAAAAAAAGTTAGGAGGAATAGATTCAGGGATCTATGGACTCCATGGGTGAATGAGGTGGAGAAGGTTTATCTTCCTCAATAGGGGTCAATGCAAGCCTTCTTGGGAGGTGGTGTGAAAAATCCAATGCCACTACGGTCATTATGTTTACAAGTGGTAAAGGAAATGATAGTATGCCGGCCTTGTTCATAAAAACCAAAGCCAAAGCCTTTCCATGCACAATGGTGGAGGAAAATGAGGGCAAAGCAAAGTGGTTGGTAAGGGATTGTAGGTTATATGAAAATGGTCATGTTTGGGATGGGGGTTCAGGTGAATAGGTGCCAATATCAAGTGCCCCATATGTTAGATTAGTGTGAATGTGGGGAGGACCGTAAGGAAAAACCTCGCCTACAAAATAGTCATAACTAGGGTTTTGACGCAGGTTCCCATACTCTTACGGAGTGAGGAATGTGTCGATATTATATAGGCGGTACTTCCCCAAAGTGAGGCATTGAAAAACACCTTTTAAGGGATTAGTAGTCAATATGTGGGTAGTGGGGATAGATGACTCACTAGATGGTCGGAGACAGGAGAGGTATCAATTTGTTGGGAAAAAAAATTGGTTGGTGGGAAGCTATTACAGTAGTATGAATAGAAGAATAAGATATGGGAGGGTAGTGCCAACATTGGTGGATGGGCTTGTGGGTGAAGGTGAAGTGGGGGTAGTGGCAGATGCCTTGACTAGTACAAGCACATCATTGGGTTGGTATAACATGTTACAGGTTTTGAATGGCAACGGGTTGGTAGGGATGGTGTAGTTATGTCCCTCATGCTTGAATTTTACATGGCGGTGTAAATTTGAAGAGACACAACCCATGATGTGAATCCAGGTATTTCAAGTAATATTTTATACCGAAACTCCCCCTCTAAGACATAGAATAGTTCTAGGACAGTGTGAGGGCCTACGCAAACATGAAGGATAATAGTACTAAGGGTGGAGGTGATGGTGTCATTGAAGGAGCGCAACATAACTAGGTTACTATGCATATAGTTAGAAGGGATATGCATTTTATTGTGTTCATGTAAGGAGATGATGTTAATGCTATCACCACCATCAATCATGATTCGTCATACGCGCGTATGTTATCGATATATACGAGAAATGAATAGGGCGGGATCGGGGTCAAAATGTGTGAATGTATACTTTGCTTAATGCTAAATCAAATGAAGCAAGAACTACCACCTAAAATAGTTCTACAATTTAGCTAAAACAAAGCATAAACACCATCATGATAAGAATTAAACAAGGGTTAGATGCTAGCATTCATAAATACAAACTTTGAAACTAACAATGCTAAATATCTAAACTCCTCTATTCTCTAACAACAAATAAATGAATGGACCTATGTAAGCTCCATGACTATCAAAATAGTTGTCCTTAATGTTCCAAGAACCTAGGAATGGGGGCTAATCAAAGTTGGGCTACAAGACCCTTTTGACACCTCCCATATGACCCAAGCACTTTAAGAAAGAGGCTTAACTCTTCAAGATGATGAACTCTCAAAAGGGCAAGGTGTAAGCTCTTAGTCTCTTTGCTATATGCTTTACATTTGCTCTCTAAGGAGTTTAGGTGTAAGTAAAAAGGTAGGTGGAGGGATCTTTATATAGCCCAAAGGATAAAGGATTCAACACATTCTCATGAATGTGGGATAAAGGTAAAACATGATTAGGAATGGATAAGGTTGCTTTATTAAAGGTAACCTTACTTTAGAAGAGTTTAATACATGTTTAGCAAGTCATGGGAGTTGGGGGTGTTTTAATTAATCAAAGGTGATTAACTAATAGGTAGATGTAAGCTTATAGAAGATAATTAGAGGAATATTAGTATGATTTAGGCTATTAAAAGGGGATTAAATCAATTAAATATTGATTTATTGGTTAAATGGAAGGGAAAGCTAATTAATTAATAATAATTAATTAGTCTAGGTAGAAGGGGTGATTTATTAACGGAAGGTTGTTAATTAGGGTATTTGTTGGATAGGAAACTTAATTAATTAACTTATTATAATTAATTAATGATGATATGAGGGAAAATGAGTACTTTTGACGATATGTCATTGATTTGCGAGAAAGGGGATAATTAGCGCAATTTAAGTATTTAAATTTCTTGGGCGTAATTATAGGTGTCTACACGTCTAACTGGAGAGGTACAATATCCTCTTCAGAGAGAAGCTAAGGGAAGTGACTTGAGAATTTTCATGGGGGTAGAAGAAGGATCTGATTTGGTTAGTGAGGCCACATGGTGAGGGTAATAATCGAAGCCACTAGTGTGGGGTCATTGGGTAAAACTTCAATGGATTGTAGAACCTCAATAAGGGCTTATATGTGGTATTCGAAGTTTGGATGATATCATACAAAGACATCTTTAGAGGAGACTGATGTACTTGTTTTACCATTGCATGATGGATGACCCCATTAAAGATAGGGTATGTAGGTATTCAGATGGTGATCTTGGGAGTGGGTTTAGATGTTATATTGGGCATGGGGTTGGTTGATGGGCTAGTTTATTTTTCTTTTACTTTGTCTCTCTGAGCGCAGTAGCAACATGAACCATGTTAATCTGGGGGGAGGTGGATGAATAGGGTGTTTCATGAAAGGTATAATGACATGAGGGGAAATTCCTAGCGTGGATAAGAACCTTATGAAATGAGTAGGGTGCACGACATTTGGGTGTGATTTAGCTAACTCTCTAATATGGACCATGTTGATCTCAAATTTTGGAGGTGGGAAAAATGGTTGTAGGGGTGGATATACTAGTCATTAAATCATTAAAGGATGATGATGTGTGGTGATAGGTGAAGGTGGAGCATGGTCCTCATCAAGAAGGTCATCCTTGTCAAAATTTTGCTTAGGAGGGAAAATTTGGAGAAGAACGGTCTTCAGAGCTTTGAAATTTTTGACATCATATCATGGCACATGATGATAGGAAAAAATATTGGTTTCATCAAACCCTTTTGGTTTGGGTTTGAGAGGATCGTAAGGTTGAAGCGGTGGTAATGTGATGATGGAAGTCTCTAAGAGATTGGTTAAAATGTTGGCGTAGGACCCCACTGACGGATCAAATGGGAAGTGAGTGTGGGTTTGGGTACAGTGTGGATGATTGTGAGGGAAGAGGCTTTATAAGAGGGGAATGGGTTAGTCTACTAGTTTGGTATGTGGAGTGGTCTTAGGTCTTGCTGGCATCTGCTTGGGTAAAGGTGGGGTAGAAGAGTTGGCGATGGAAGGTTTGGTTGGTTTGACTACCTTATTAGAGGGTAGTGGATTCTTATCTTTGGGTTGCACCTTCTTGGGTAAAGGTGACATGGGAGTACATGATGTAGAAGGGAAAGTAGATGGTGGAAGAGGATGGGTTACCCATGGGGGTAACCGAGTTATGGTGGAGGTGGTTGGTAGAGGTTGGGTAGGTGGCATTGGTTGAAGTTGTATAGGCAAGGTTGGGGTTATAGTCACTGGTGGAGGTATAGGTGGCAAGAAGTGTATGGGTGAGGGTGAGGAAGTTTGGTTTTTGGGTGAATGAGGTGTAACAAAGGCTCGTGAGGTAGGAGTAGGTTGTTTAGATTTTGAATGGCCTTGGATATGAGACTATTTGGTCAAGGTTGATGGGTGAGGCCCTAGGATGGATGGAAGGGGGAAGGTGACAAAGGTGTGGTAGGTAAGACCGGTGTACATGGCCTAGAAGGTTGGGTTTTCCTTTTAGGTGAGAGGATAATGTTGGCACGGGTTTGAGAAGATGTGGCTAAGTCAAATCTAATAGGTTGGTGAGTAAGGCTTGATGTCGGCATGACACCCAAGTAGTGATGGATCTACATACGGGTAAGGGGATAAGTATTAGTAGGTTTCCAAGTTTGGGAAGAGTTGTAGTGATGGGTATAATTTTGGATGGTGGTAGGTATGATGAAGAGGAATCCGTTTGAATCAGCCTAGTCAATGTATATTTGGTTGCCAAAAATACCTTTGGGTATATCATGGAAGTATCTTCAGGAAACATTTACATTTGGCTTGAAACAGGGAACCAAAGACGTCCCCAGAGAATGGAATGATCAACGTAATCCAAATGATCAACTAGCCATGAAAATAGGACTACTAAAGAAGAGGATGGAATGGGTTGGGTGGAAATCCTTGTAAAATATGTTTGTGAGACAGGGAATTGGCTAGCCTCATATTCTATAGGTAAAAGAGTCAAGATCATGTTAATAAGGTCCTGGGATGCTAGGGGAAAACTATCCCCAACAGGTAGTGACATGTCGAAAAAATATTCCATGGGTAGGAGAGATATTAGGTGGGGTGAGGTATACTTCTCTCTTGGTGGAGGAGAAGGTGATGATGATTCTCTTGTGGATGGGAGAATAACAAGTGTTGATGGTTCAGAAGGCTAGGAAGTAGACGATGAAATGACATCGGTAGAAAGTGTGGGTTCCTCTGTGAGAGCAAGGGGAGATGAGGGGGACTCCTCTATGGGTGGAGGAGTAGAAGAGGTATGCTCCTTTGTGGGTGGAGGATCTTGTGCCAAGATTTCCTCAATAGATGAAGTAGGTAGGTTTTGAGGAATAGTTGGCATGATATCAAAAACTGCATGAACTTCATGGACATTGTTGTCACTGGATGAAGGTTCACTATTTTGATTAGACGATGGTTTATGATTAGGGAATAACTTTTTGAAGATGTGCAAATTTTGATTTTCTGCATGTTCGGGTTGTCTACAACAAGGTCTCCATTTTCTATCATCTCTTGAACAATGTTTTTAAAAGTTACGCATTTACCATCACTTTGTGTCCTTTAACGCTATGATGATAATTACGTAGTTGTGTTCTTTATACCATGCCGGCATGGGACAAGCGGATCAAAAATTTTATGAGGTTTTTATGGGAGGAAGTGTAATGGCTCTATCTTTAAGAATATTTTCCAAGACCAATGAATAGGGCTCTCTAATCAAAGTGTATTTTTGATGTTCCCGCTGAAGCTGAAAGGCTTGGATAGGAGAAATATTGGAAGAAGTTTGACTTTGATTAGAAGGATGAGCTAGACCCACCTTGAGGAATATCACATTGGCGAGATCCTTTGGGATTTGAATAGTTATTTTGAGGTTTTGAAGATGAAGAAGAATCATTTGATTTGAATGGGGTATTCTTGTTTCATAATTGGATCTTCTTTTCCTCAATGGTGTGAATTTCTAGCTTTTAGGTCATGGTGAACGCTTCATCAAAGGTTTGAAAAGTTTGGACTTGTAGAGTTGGTGAGATGTGTCACACATGCTCTAGTGAACAACTCAATAAGTTCAGTCTAGGGTAGTTGGAACGTCAATTGGTTAATAAGACTCCACCACTGGCGGGCGGTGAAATCTGTGATATAATCGTCTTCATATTGTTGGGTTGAATAGAGATTGATCATGGTGACTTTCTTGGTAACATTGATTGATAAATGATCTAAGAAAGCTTAGGCTACTTGATTAAATGAATAAATAGAATGTCGAGGTAGTCCACTATACCAATCCAATGCTGGTCCTTTCAAGGACATTGGGAAATTTTGTAGGAGCAAAGCGTCATCATGGGCGATTAGGTAACACCCATGTTTGAATGATTACAAGTGTTGCTATGGGTCTTGTTTACTATTGAAGCGATTGAATTTAGGCATTTCCCAATGTAATGGGTAAGGACGAATGGGAATAGATTGATTGAATAGGCTCATTATAGATTTCATCATATGTTAAAGAATTACGAGAGCCAAAAATAGATTCTTCTAAGGTCTACATCTTCTCCATCATAATTTTAATGAGGTCATTAGTAGGTTGGGATGAATGGGTGCCCTCTGTGTAGGAAAAGGGGTTGGTGTTGAATGTATAAGGTGGGTGGTATGCTAGTGTATGGAGGTGTTGAGTATGAGAAATTCATAGGAGGAATAGATGTAGGTAGCACATAGCTAGCATAAGCAATAGATGAGGTCGGGGGTTGTTGGTAGTATGTGTAAGTGGGTGGGGTAGTTGTAATAACTCTAGTGGTGATTGGGGGTAGAGGCGTGGGATAGAAAGGATTAGGTTTCGGAAAGGGGTGAAAGTTTCCAACACCGAGAGGTGGTTGCGATGTAATGGATATATGTGAAGTGGTGGGTACAGATGAAGCTATACTCATAGCGGTTTTCATAGGGACAATCGATTTCAAGGTGTGACAAATTAAGTAGATGCTTGCAGTTATAATGGTGTGGATTTAGCCGAGACACCACAGGTGATAAAGTGGATGATGGTAGCAGACTTGAGTTAGTACTAGATGATGTAGAAGTTGTAACATTCCCATTTTAAGACTTTAGAAACAAGGGAATTTTTTAAAAAATAATGTTCTCTGTTCTAAATTCATAATTTAGAACACACATTATTTATCAACCATTCATATAACAGATAACCATATGCAGCTGTAATGACTCAGTGTGCTACCGATCTATTCATTTCATGACTCGGTAAACTACCAATCTATTCATGTTTAACATTAAGTATTGAATACTTTTCCGTATACTACGTATACTTGGTTCTCTTTCCCTGTTCAGGGTATTGAGTGATCTGTCTAAGGAACCTATTTGAATATTTGTTACCAATATTCATCTGCATCACGAACCTTAGACTAGGTGACATAGGACAACACAACTAATAGCTTGCGATACTTTGGCCAAATATTTCTAACATACTATTCATATTACTATTCCTTGACGGCATACTCGTTAATCCAGAATACGTCCTTCACCCCACTCTATTGTTATCTAGAATGTCCATTAATGACTTCCGTCAGTCCACTTGCCCAAGGTTTAACCCTAGCTCGAGTTAACAACATACGTTATGATAGGGGAGGCTCACTAAGACTTAGGGTAAGTTGGCATATTGGGTCAACCTAAGTAAACCTTGTGTGCCAAGGTATCCTGAGTTTTAGGGGCTACCCCATATCTTAGACATGTTACTAACTAGACCTAGAGAGAAACTAAGGTCAAGTCCAATGTGTATAGATCTAGATGATCAATGTAGAAGGGTGTTACCACATGTTGACTGCATCGTTGTATCCTCAAGAAGATCCTAATCTTCTTGAAGGTACAACCCTGCAGTTAGCGTGTGCTAACATCCTACAGAAAAACCTCATCGAGATGTACATACCCCAAGGAGTCTATTATAAAGTTAATTAATTTGGATTAATAAAAATAGATTTCATCAACCTTGCCTAACCCTAATCCAACACTCCTTAAGTTCATCTCTATAACATATTCAACTAATTGTTAAAGAAATTTCATAGCTTAAGATTGCCTTTAATGTTATTTACTAGACTTAACAAGCCATCAACCATAATAGGATATCAACATCATAAGTTCCATTTATTGTGACTTAACCATTCAAGGAAGTGTAACAACCATCTAGGTTGTAACTAAGTAGACTTTATTAATGAATTCTAATGATTAGGAGTCACTTCTTCCATTTTGTTTGCATTGTTAAGATAGAGGAAGAATCTTCCTTTACATGATTAAGTGTTAGGGCCTAGCACCCCTATAAATCATTTACAAATTCAATAGTTATTACTAAATGTTCATTCCACATCATATTACTATATTGAATTGTTTAGTTATGACCATCAAATTCTGCAACTTAGGAAGCTGCATCCTATTTAGGGAGATTATTCCAATTCCCACTGTCAAACTTATCTAAGAATACCCCATTAAGCATATACATAATATGGAGAAAATCAACAAGATAGGATTCCATCTATGTAATGAAAGTACAAGATAATTTACACATCCAATGTAAATAATTTCTCAACATTTAATTCATCTCTAAAACTTATACATTTAGGCATGCTTCATAACAACTACCTTCATTACAAAAGAATACTACTTTTCTTTTTCAATACAATCACAAGAATGATTTTAGAGTTCTTCACAAAATCAGACTTAAATCAGCCAATGCATCACTTAAGTTTTTGCCTTCCTTATCACTTACGAAGTCCATCTCAAAAATTGCTATGCACAATTCGATTCAATGAACTCTGATCATGATGAGAAATAAGCCTTAAAAAGAAGTGCATTCCAATAATTGTTCCATTAAAACAACTCTTCTTTAATGAGACAATTATTACATCATATAATCAATATATCAAAAGCAATGAAAAAGAAGTACATTTTAAACAATTGATTTCACTTCCAAGAAAAGGATAAAATATAATCCACCATATCAGCCTTACAAATTAGAGTCTAATTGATCCTATCAATTATCCTTAGAAAACAACATATCATAACATCTCATTGTTCCCAATCTTTCATAAAAGAAAACAACATTTATCTTTGCTTCAAGCTAAAGGAAGAGTTTAAAGCATGGTTCTGATTAGGATGACTCATCTAACTCCTAAAAAAGAAGAAGAACCATTACAACTATGCCCAAACCCAAAACATCCGAGAAATAGAACAGATTCAAAACATGATTTAACTATTTCTTTCAAAAGACAATTACCTTAAAATTTAACAATTAAGATCTTCCATGTGATAAAGTGGATTATGGTAGCACCGATTTGGTACTAGATGATGTAGAAGTGGGGGATAGAGTAGGAGGGATAGATACGGGCATGTCATATATTAACTATCTGAGGAATCTTGGGTGGAAGAATGAGCAAGGTAGTACTAGAGGGAAGTGGGATTCTGGTCGAGGAGTCTCACGAACTCCTCCTCATGGGTAGCATGGGGATAAGCTAAGTTAGATCCATAGGTGACAGAATGGATGGCGGTGATGGAATAGGTGGGAGTGGCTGACAACTGGCATGGAATATGAGGGAGTTAGTTTGGATACAAGTCAACACCATGTGAATCAACGTATATTAGATGAACTGTACTCTTTGTAAATGACATAGAAAACAATAGAGATGAGACAAAACATATTTTGGGAGGGAGAGTTGCTAAATGTTTTTATTAAAATAAAATTAGAGTAACTAATGCTGGTCTAACCCGACCATGATGGTTAAGGGTGACCGATTTTAGTTACATGAATCGATACCGATTCTGTGAGAAAATGACAGTTTTAGCAAATGAGGCAAAAACTCGATGACCGCTGTCGAGAAAGAAATTTGTATTGGATGACTATTATCGAGTACAAAGAGTACAATGATACATTTGAAATAGAAGAGAAGATGAGATAAGTGTCTTTTGGGTAAATTAACCAAAAGAACAAGGAACCGATATTTAGGTTAGGTAAACCGATGGTCATCGATGTAAATTGGCGATGGTTGCTAGACCAATGCTGAATTCTTATGAAATTAGAAGAATGAAGAAAAATTATTTTTTGTGAATTTAGATTAGATGAATAATCAACCCAAAAGTCTGGGGATGATAAGATGAGGTCTTGACACACTCTGAGAAATTAAGAATACTCCAACTGTGATGGTAGAGTATGAAAGGCAAAAAAAATGAAGAATCATATCCTCACACATCAAAATGCAAGTTAAGCACAAAACTAAGAAATATATGTAACCAAAAAATTGAATTTAGTGTGTTTAGCTTATACTATTTAAATAATGACTCATGAATTTAGAGTAGAGTTGTTAGTTGGGAAGGCTTCATTATGAAGAAGGAAATTCTAAAGGTGAGGTTTGGGTTATCTTATGGCAAGGGCGGGATTTCCTCGATGGGATAATCAATGAGATATAACTAGCTTGGGCCCACTGTCAATCCTCTGATCATGTGATTATTGAAAGATTCTTCCGGTGGGATGTTGTTTTAAGATGTATATATTTCAAATTGTGCAGTTTGGTAAAGAGAGAGAAGAAAGAATGTTCTTTTCTACGATTCAGTTATGTCAACCATCAATTGGGCATGACTTCTAATATATAGGTTGCCCTCATTTTAATGTGAGCTAAGATGTAACAAATCAAAATACTATGTAAGTGTTTTAAGCCCAAATCGAAGTGTGATATTCGATGTAACAAGTAATGAATAGGAAGAGGAATGCTCTTTCACTAATGCAATACTAATGAAAGAAAAGAAGTATTATTTTTATAGCACCAAAAAGATGATTGCTTTTAGACAATAAAAAAGGAAGAGAGGAAAATTAATGTGTAAGCTTTTCAGAAGGGAAACAAACACACAACTTTCACCTAGGAATGAATAAAATGCAAGGAACCCTAGATGGGTCCCACCAGGCATGCCAAAATGTTTCACCATTTTCTTTAAGTTTTTAGAAAAACAGATAAGGGTGTGGGCCAAGGAGGAATACCTGTTGTGATGGTCGGTTTGAAGGTTGTTTTGCATGTTCTGACTTCTTGATCCAATGCTGATTGTGAGAGCTTCCTTTTGGCTAGGAGGAACTACTTGAAATACACAACAAGACCACAAGAAAGAGTTAAACAATATATGTTAGTGGGCTGCCTAGTATGTGCTAGATCCAGGAAGTGTGATACTTCCTCGGTGCAATCCACCCATTGTTTAATACAATTTAATGTAAGAAATAACGTAAATAAATAGAATCCTATTGTAGTTGATATGATTTAGGTATCTCATCCAAATACAATAAGAAAATCTAACAATAGGCTAGGTTATGATCAAATCTGGAAGTAGGGTAGGTAATCGAGGTGCTTAAATAGGTGCAGGTCGGAGTTAGGTCACTTGGGTCACTTGGGAAAAGGTTGTATGGATCTGGTATTAGCAGGATTTCCAAATATAGAGATTGACGTCGGTCTAGTATGACCGATGATGGTTTAGTAAGAACTCGATGATAGTTAATGTGGGCTGATAATAACTCAATAGTTCATGGTTTTGGGGATTTTTCTAAGACTAAATCAGAGATGGTAAGGAGTTGGTTTAGGTTTGGGAGGTGTTGGGAATATTCAGAGGTACTTAGGAGTAGAAAAGGTGATTAAAATGGTTATGAGTGATGGGAATGGTCGGGTTCATAGGAAGGCAATAGTGGTGAGGTAAAAATATAAATGGTGGTTGATAAAAAAAGGTGAAGAACTCTTATAAAATGAATAGAAATGAAATGGTGCAAGTTAGAAACAAACTTACTAATGTACGGTTTATGGTTGGGTGGTGGTGATGGTTGATCTATGAAATGGAAATCTAGGTCCCATAGAAGTGTTTCTTGGAATGTTATCGTGAATGCAAAAACCTCCTTATCAATGGTTGTGCGGGTTATGGCTATCTGGATGTACAAAATAGCTTTGGTTCTTCCTTGCATGCAAATCTCCTTTGCTCCAAAACTTGATAATGTTTCTAACATATAAAATAAGGTTACCAAAATAGTTAAATGGTAACCGACGATGGTTTAGGGTGACCAACGTCGGTTTCGGTTTGATCGATGTCGGTTAAGGAGGGATATCCTAGGTTTCCTAAAATAGCAAATCTTGGCTATCTTTTTTTAGCTTTGTTAGTTGGTGTCAGTTCTAAATGGAACGTTTCTCTTAGATACACAGGAATATGGTTAGAGGAAGAATATGCATGTGCTTTTAGGGTTATACTAAGTCTTAGCTCATTAAGGTAAGTAGGGATAAGTCTTAGTTATTTATGGAAACATGCTATGAATAGGTCTATGATGAGGTGTCTATGTCAGGTGGCTAGGTGAAGTGTGAATCCATTTAATTAAAGTAATTAAATTAATAAATGGAGTGAGGGTGAGTATTGAATTAATTGTGGATAATTAAATTAATGTTAATATGGGGTGAAAGGGGGCTAATGTTAGGTGAGTATGTTTAAGTTAGTTATTTGAAAGGGGACCAAGGGGAGTGTGACCTAATTTTGGTCTCTACATATATATCGAATAATTATAAGTGTACATCAAACATGTATGCTAAGCTAATCATCATACCATATCATCAATGGGGCAAGAGGGGTTGCGCTAATCAAATTTTATCCCCCACACCAATATAAAAAATAAAAACATGGACTAATCAAAGTATCTCATCAACATGCAATGTGATATCATCAAATTCTATCTCATAATAAAAAAACATGTGATATAAACATACATAATAATCAATTCCATCATCATATATCATCATAATACAAATTTCCATGTACAAAATCATGTGTCTCGATACATATCAGATATAAAATGTTGTCATGGGCATTGATACAAATTTTTCTTTCAATCATGAGGCATAATAAAAAAACAATATATAAAGTACATCTTTATAAAAGTGTGCCTTCATATCAAGGTGTACATCAAAAATATACATCAAGTACATCAATAAAATTAGCTAGACATGAATCTCTTCCATGATTGGACTAATAGGTTTGTCATTAGGTAGAGGTATCTATTATGTTGAACCCATGGAAGGAACTGCACTATGATGTGATGAACCATGTTGTCATTCAGGTCTATTATCTTTGAAGGCTTCTATACCACCATGCTGATCATGAGGTCCTCTGTGATCTAGATCTAGATCTAATAATGGCTAACTCATTGAAGGGAGTGGCCCTCTATCCCTCTAGGATGGCCTCATGGTATAAAGCCCTATAATAGGATGCCTCACCACTAGCTAGTATGTCCTTCATCCCAACTTCTACTAGTATGTCCTTCATCCCAACTTCTATAGAGGCCCATTGGAGAGCATCACAATCTCATGTCATCTCAGAGAGGGGGTCTAGCTATCTCTACCTAATCATGTACCCTCTCTGCATTCCACCGAGTCCTCTCTACACTAGGTGATCTCTCTTAGCCATGATCTAAAGCTACTTTGAGCTACTACCTACTATAATTGTTGCCTCAAGTTAGCTACCTCACCTCTATCTTGTGCATCTTTGTAGTGCTCCCCATCCTACCCTCACCGAACTATATGACGGGGATAGTCCATATCCCTCATCTCCTGAATCTCGTGATCCTCCCACCTCCTACATCCCATCTATCAATGGATCCCATCCATCTCTAGTGGACTATGTGGCGGATTTGGTGCGCAAAGGTGATAAAGGAACCTATCAAATCTTTTGTAATGCCACCCATAAAGGACCCAACTCTAGAGGAATATTCTATAAAGTGGCCTATGGAGCCTACAATTATGGTTGTGTAGGCATCTAAACCTATACATGTGGTTATCTTTGGCATATGCATTTGTATATCGACACCCGCTTTCTTCCTGTGAACCCACTTGTGGCCCTACCTATGGACCTATATGTGGCCACAGCTACGCTACTACACAGTACCTATCTCGTGCCTATGCCCTAAGATCTAGGCCTTGTAATTCTTGCATCACCGTGGATATCCCTACATCTATATCTACTGCGGTATAGTAAGCCATTGTCATTGCTAACATTGTAGCATACCATCCTAGATAATCACAGGTATCCCTTGGATCTCACTTACCAGGTCACCGAACCCAAGGATGGGGACCACCTATGAAAAATTGCCATGCACTCACCATAATCCCGATCCAAGGCCCAATGTCAAAATTATCTCTCGACCTACACCCATAGCACATCTCATCACCAGGAATCCCCAGGACGAGACCAAACTACCACTGGAACCTATACACTCTATACCAATCAAGAATGTGGTCTCTGCTCCCAATAATTAAATGCTCTACTACCACTATGCTGAGCTCAACTATGTCTATAGGCCAATGATAGATAGCCTATATGGCCGTCATGTAATCATACGAAGTTACATCTTGTCAAAATCATACCTATAGTATGGTGTATCTCCCATATGCTGCAAATGTCATCGTCATCTAAACCCAACCCATAAATTATGGCTCACCGAGAGCACAGGCTCACAATGCTCCTCTGGGTGTCAAATTATGAAATGATCCCAGGCCCATATCTGAAGTAAAATCACCAGACCCACAGTCTTCTAACTACAATAAGCTATCAAGAACAAATCTATGTACAAATGGGCTAGTAGACACTTCCCTCAGTAATAAAATCTCCGTAGATAAGTCCATGCATCACTCTAGTCGGGACCGAGAAAAATTGAGCATCAGTCTTTTCAAGCAACAATATGTCGCTGACAAGAGCCATGAGGTATACCGGCACTCGTGTAAGCCGTTGATCCATGAAACACCTAGTAATGTCGACTGACATACCCCGTGAAGTATGTGTTGGTGTGCATTTTGATCCTCTACCTTTTTGACATAATTTTTCCTTTGGTTTGCATGTTTTGAAATGTTTTTATCCCAAATTGGTGGTTTGTAAACTTTTTCCTCCAAATTGAATGCTTTGAAAAGCTCACAAACTTATCATTTTGCCCCAACTTGAAAGAAAAATACATGCATACCCTGTTTTGTGCCCTAATTCTTCCAAATTAATGCCTCTACCATTTTTTCCACTTTTCCCAGCCTTTGGAGCTTGTGGTTTCTCATTTTATGCTTATTTTCCCTCAAAAATCTATCCCCATGGTCGAAAATTGCATAAAATCACTTTCCATTTGTTTTTGACCAAAAAAATCCTTCACCCACGAAGAAAAAATTGAATTCGAGGCATCTCTAGCGAATTCTCTATTTTTTACAGTCATACGGGTGTTCTTTTCCCATTAAATTAAATCTCAAACATCCCCTCATATGTGGCCACTTGTGGTTGGATAAGGTCTGGTGGGTTTCTTTGAAAACTTAACATTTTTGGTTTTTTGGCAAAAATTCAATATTTCCCCCGTAGCTCTGTAGGTCCTAAAGGAGGGACACATGTCGCAAGTAGAAAAGGATGAATGGGTGGGTTTTTTTGTGCCTTAGGGAGCTTTGGAAAGGTGCATAGAAATAGATAAAATTCCCAAGGCCCGCATCCAACTGAGGAGGAAATGTGGTAGGTGGGAATAGAAGGTTGGCGAGGACTTGGTTAATTTTTTTCTTTTTTGGCAAAAGGGATGAAAGTTGCAAATGGGGCCACGGGTCCATAATGGAGCAAAAAGGAGACACGTGATGGATTCGAGTAGGCTGAGTGGGTCAAGAGGCCGTTGGAGAAAAAGGGAAATTTTTCCCTTTTTCACAAAATGAGTCAGAGTGAGAATTTGAAGCGTTGGCCCACAAATGAACCATAGGGAGACACGTGGCGGGTGTAGAAGGAAGTGTGGCTGCCAAAGGAAAAGGGAAATTTTTCCCTTTTGGAAAAATGACTTAGAGTAAAAATTTGAGGTGTTGGCTCGTAATGAAGTAGAGGGAGACACGTGGTAGGGATGGAATCGAGGTGTGGGCCGGCGGAAGAAAAGTGAGAAATTTTCCCTTGGCGAAAAAGGGGTGTTAAAATGAGAAATGAGCCCGCATATCCTCAGCGATAGAGAAGGTGACATGTGTCAAGGATAGAGGTAGAGGTGCGGGCCCATGGGGAAAAAGTGAAAAATTTCCAAATTTCAAAAAAGGTGGAAATGTGCAGAATTGAGCCACGACTTCAATGGGACCCACCTTGTGCCACGTGTTAGCACCAAATTTCAAGGGCGGAGGGGCGGAGAAAATTTGCAAAATTTTACATTTTTCCAAAAATGTTAAAAAGTCAAAAAGTGATCCCAAATCCATTCCCAATCGCATTATGACACGTGGAGGGCTTAGATTAAAAGGATAAAGGTAGATCAACGGTAATTGTGCATTCTTCAATTGTGTAGCGCCATTTTTCTCTAGGAAGCTTGGAGATGCAAATTTTACATAAATTTTCATCAATTTTTTGGTGAATTCGTGTCATTTGTGCTTGCAAGGACCAATGCAATTGGTTTTAAGGATCAATTTGTAGATTTGAGATGTTTTTGAGGAGAATTTTTTCCCTGGCCTGTCTAAAACGTGAAAGATCAAATCAAGAAGTTGTAGAATTAGATTTTGGAGGGATAAGGATGAAATAATGAAATGAAAGGGATTTGTATGCTTTGAGGATAAATAACGTACCCACATAATGGATAATGATGAAGGATTTTTAATGATTCACCTTTTAAAACACACAGCAACTTTTTTGTAATATGTTAAATGTACCTATCTACGAATCATGTTGGAATTTTGTAACAAACTTGATGCTTGGCATATTCTTTTCTTGGGAAAGAAGGATCAAATGTAATAGAATGTTATATAATGCATGTTTTTGACATGCAAAAGGTCGGAGAAACTTAGAATTTCACGGGAAAATCTAGGAAGAAGCCCATTTTTTGAGAAACCACTTGAGAACCATTTCTAATTCCTTTTTACATCAGATTTGTATCATGTTGAGTTGGTTTCAGTTGTAAAGCCATCAACAAGCTCTAAGATTGTTCTTATAACATTCCCCTGCTGATAAATTTGGTCATTCTGGATTATTTTGTGTTGTCTCTTGGCAAAATTTGCATGTACTTATGTTTCAAAATGTTTTCAATTTGTGTTTCTTGCTCTGTTATAGTCTTGTGTTTAAAATCTCTCTTTATCATACATGGTCTCATTTCTTGTTGATAGTTTAGTGGCATTTTCAATCTCACACTCAAAAGAGCTTTCATCCGATAAAGAGATAAAAAAAATTAAAATCAATTTACCTTCCTTGAATTCTGAGATTATTTGTAAACCTTTGGGTGCACCTTAGGTCATGATAAAATAAATATTTCTGGATGCTTTGTTAGTTCATATGGTTCAATCTTTTATGGTAGGTTTTCAAAGATGTGTGGAAGAGTGTAGATTTGGGCCTCCATTTGGTGCACATATCATGGTTGAAGGAGTACCTTAACCCCTTTGAAGAATTTTTTTGTTTAGGTCTTACAAATTTATTACAAAGGTCCTCAACGAATTTGGCAAATTCTAGTTAGTCTTTTCTAAAATCTCCCAACAAATAATTCATTCGAATAACTAATCCTACCCCATAATACCCCCGCATTGCATTGTGTGTCAACAAAAGAATTTGATCCATTTACAAAAATGCACAAAGCAAATCAGGGATCATACAATGTCTTCAATAACCCTTTCCTTGCATTGAAAGTATCTCCATAATCACAGGAGTGACAACTTGTGAAAGTCAGATTTGGAGTGTTGATCATATTTTCCCAAGGCCTTTTCATACTATTTACACAAATTGAGGGTTACAAAATAGGTTCTCTTACCTTGGTTGAAAGGCACAACCTAAAACAGATTAGGACAAGATCAAGTCCTATTTGAGTGCTATCCATCTCTCCACAAATCTAAGTGTCAGTTAGATCACATCCCCGGCTACAAAACGACACACATCATGATCTATCTAACTTCAAGCTTCATGCCATATCTCTAATGCTACTTAGACTGAAAAGGAGAACAAATTTGGGTACCAACAAGATGTATGCTACTACGAACATCTTGGTAATACTCGAGAAGAATATGGCCATGGTGGCTATCATAAGTCACCAACTGACCCTAAATCAACACTTTAAAAATGTGCCGACATCCTATAGTGTGATGCTCATCTCACATGTCGAAGGAAATACGTTTGACTCTCATTTCACCATATCTTAGCAAAGGTTGTAAGAAGGTTGTGGTCCAAAGTAATCTATGGCATGCGAGCCACATGTGAAAGACTTTTACCTCAAGTGTAATCTTGAAAAAAATGTGATCATGACATGAGAAGTTAGCCTCATACGCCTCAACCACCCATGATGCTATCGAGTCTCCAATTGAGGTAGGCCAATCTACAATACGGGGGAAAACACTTGTTATCGTCATTTTTCTTCTAGAAAACATTGTTATGTTCTTCTATTCATCATCTAAGTTTTTACAAAAACTTTCTAAATTATTCTAACGTCATACAAATTGGCCCCTCTATGCCAACATGCCCCTTGTAGCACCAAGTACAACCATTTTGATGCTAGTGTGCCCCAATGCTAGCGCCCCCTCACACATCAATACATGAATTTTCACACAAGTGTCCCCCTACCCCCTTTCAAACCCTAGTTCATGCTAGCGCATCTATCTTGACACTGGCGTGCTCATTTTAGCACCTACACATGCATGCTTGTGTTTTCCACGTAAGTGTAGCTGAGTCCATGTTTTCCCATGCTATCTCACCTTTCTACATGGCTACACTTGTGTGCTCTCATGCTAGTGTGCCCTCAAACATGCCCGTATGCCCTAGGGGTCACGCTAGTGCTTGTACTCACTTTTATAACTACATTAAATTCTAATAAATGAATCTTTAAATGTTTTTTTCTTTACGTACCTATAGGCCATCCCTAGGAAGCCTCCCGTTTAGTCTCGGACTTGGTCTGAATTGTGTTTGTGGTTCTAAATCCTCACCATTTCCCTCGCACGCGTCGAGTAAAATCAATAGTAAAAATGCTAAGGGTAAATATTAAATAACTAGCCAAGATGGTTTTAATCCCATGTGGCTTAGTTTATATACCCATTGTGACCTCTCACCTCATGTCTCTTTCCCCAAATCTCTTTAGGACCATCATTATTCTTCCAGTTTCTTCTAGCACTCACCACGATGATTATTTTTAATAAATAATCATTTTTCACCCATTTTCACTACGTTGGGGCATGTTTTTGCTTCAGGGGACCCTTTTTGCTACATGGGGCATATTTTTTCTTTCCAAAATTATTTGGAAATGTACCATGAAATTTTCATTCTTCTAAATCATTTTCTTCTTGGAAAATTTAAAAATTTAAAACAAAATCACAAAAAATTGGAAATTTTATAAAAAAATCCAAAAAATTGTAAAATTCAAAATTTTGCAAAAATTGGTAAAAGGCATGCACGCAGTGAAACTGTATCAAATGCATTGTCCTCAAACATCAAAATTTGTCTTAAAAAATCATCTTTCTTCAGTTTTCACTTGTTCTCACTTAACAACTCACGGATCATTTGTATCTACCTCCATTAATAAAGGTTGGTATGTTTATTACATATGTACACCTTTGGCACAAGTTTTTAGTGCAATCTTGTGTCATAGTGCGTGAATAGTTTTCATGAGATTACTTGTGTCATCCATTATTCCCCTTACATGTATCCTTTCTCAGGGCACCATTTTCAACCCTTCTCATTAAACATGAACATTCGAAATCGAAGATTGATAACAAAAACATTAGTGCAACTATCTTGAAATTTTTTTGTTTATGTGTGTTTGTACTTGTTTTCCTACGAGGTTAACTTTTTACTTTCTCATATTTCATTGCATTATGTATGTTGCATGGATTTAAGCATCTTTTTGCTTTCTCATATTTCATTGTATTACGTATGTTGCATAGAGTTAAGCATTTTTAGTAATGAACAATTGTTAGTATTAAGGATTTCAATATTATTTTAGACTTTTTGTTGTATGCATATATTTTAATAAGGGCCAATGATGTTGATCATTTAAGAGAAGTGATGAAACAAAGGTGTTGATTGAACGAAATGGATGTAAAAAGTTATTCCCACTTTCATCTATCAATTCTCATTACTATTCAAGGTTTCTTCTATCTAGATTCTTCTATCTATTTCCTTCCAATTTTCGATTGTCGATGGACTTATTCTATCACCCCATTGAAAATCAAGGGGGAATCCTCCATTCTACTAATTTTTCTTTAAAAATTTCTTGTTTATGTTTGTCTACTTTCTTTGCAGTGACGTCACTTACGCCACCCCAAAGAGGGGCAAATGTAGACACCTAAAATCCACTTCCACGCTTTAATGCTAAAGTGGTACCCATTATCCTCTATTTCACCATTTCCATTATAATTAGTGATTTCTGCTAATTAACTAATGTTTCCCTCTAATTTGGTCAATTAACAACACTTCATTAATTAACTAGCTTCTATCACATTACGGATGCCAATTGAATGACCACTTTTGTCACTTCAATTCTAGGTTTTTGTTTTAATCTTACTTTATGCTTCACTCGATTTAAATACCCATATATTTAAACACAAAATAATCTTAATCTAATTTTTCCTCATTCTAAATTAACTAAATTTAGAACCAATTGATTTAGATACCTAGTATTTAAATTCTAGCATAAATATGAAATTGAATCATGTCTAATAACTGTCATAAATCATGTGTAGTTGCAAAAGAGTATACAAATCCTACATGACCCTTCTCAAACACTCTTTGCGAATGTGTTTACTCTTTAATAACATGTATACAAAGTATACTAATGGTTTATTTCATCTATCAATGATATTCAAATATTACATTCTAAGTGTCTACATAGGTATCCATCATTGAATCCCATCCGACATCCTACACTTAGATCCTTGGTGACTTCGGGACAATGTAATAAAAAAATTACACTACTTTGATCAAATTTTCATAGACATGTATGCCATGTTCAATTCCATGACAACACATTCATTATTAGGAGCTTGTCCATCACCTAGTTCAGTTATATAGATTCTCTTCCATCTTATTATGTTCACATTTGACAACTTAAGCATTTATTTAAGTCTAACCTATTTTCTAGGTTCATTTAGTTACTAACCTTGGTAAGTACATTTTACTAACCAAGCAGTCACAAGTTCTTAAGTACTTCATTCCATACTTTTGTGATTTGATCGTAAAACGATGGTACTCAACCATGTCATGGTATAATGTTGCTAACCTCGTTGTTACGATTAACCATTATACATACGATTAATATTTATCCACACATCTTCTAAATCAGTTTAATGTGTCATCTCATTACATAAACTACTAATGCATCATATTATTTTAACGTGTCGGTTTACATGGCAACACATCTCAATCCTACAAAGGAAGATCTCTTCCACCACATGGCAACATATATGCTTTGAGGGCCTAATCATTTAAGTTGATTTAAAGTACCTATCCTATCAAGGGGAAATGAGTTTTTATTAGATAAGGTAAAAATAGGCATCAGATCCCAAGGCCCATATAACAAAATATACAACAATAAATCTCGAAGCAACTAGCCAAAGTAGAGATAGAATGGTCCAAAAGGAGTTAAACATGCTTAACTCTTACAGTGAAAAAAAATGGACCAACAAAAACCTCTAAAGAAAAAAAAGCGAAACAGTCGAGAAACAAGGCTTAAATAGTTCACCAAAAATCACTAACAATTCATGACAAGAAAATATTTTGGCTTTTAGGGGAAGCTTCCATGTTGTCAATATAACTTTCTTTGTTATTCTCTTCCCTTTCTCTCATCCCGATCCCATCCTCTTCAACATCATCATGATAGCTGCTAACAAAAAGGTTGAAATTTATCTTTTCATTCCTTCCTTCATCACCTCTAACCCTAGTGAAGAAAATACAAAAGGTTCATGTGGGAGAACAGAGCACATTCAAAGGTGTGGAAGCATTGGAGAGGATTGTGTGTAGAATAGAGACAGATTTAGGACTTAGCCATTTTCATGATGAGGATCTATTTTTGGAGGTAGCATGTACAACACTCAAACCGATTGGATATTTACGTGTCACATTGGGCTATTTTTGGATGATTGATCGATACTAACTGCTTTGCATGGATGTAGGCTAAAGATAGAATGGTGAACTGATAGTTGACTAAGGGAGATCTATTGTTAACACTCTTGCATGTAAGCCTATTTTTATAACGGCGCGTGGCTAATAATAACATGCGACCTATTTTGGGATTAGATAAGTGGTGAAGGGAAAGTCCCCACCCTTATAAATAAGTAGTGAACTATGTGTAGTAGATATATATATATATATAGAGAGAGAGAGAGAGCATAGATATACGTGTGAGAACTAGGGTATAGTGAGATTATGCTGCTAGATCTATTACGTGCATGAGCATATACTACTATTATTGTAATGAAGATTCTGTGTATTTACTACAATTAATATAATGGAGATTATGGATTGAAACAAGGTGTTATCATGGTTATAATTCAAGTATGCATGCTTGATTCCATTATGGTTATATATTAAGTCTATTATGTTCTAGATCTAGGTCTGAATATGCATTATATGAAAGATATATTAGTTATAGATATGAATGATTAAAGTCTTCATCATGCTAACATCCTACAATAACAACCCTAAAGAGGGGCCTGGTACCTTTGCACACTTTGGGTGAGTGCTCATTCTAGGTTGAGTGATGTGCCATCGCTCCGGTTTGTATTGCTTTGGATTCTAGGTTGCATCATTGGTTCCATTTCTAGGACCTCTTTTTTAGTTGTTTTCAAGATGGTTCATGATGAATACATACCGGTTAACCTTAGCAAGTGTTGAGGAGTGGATACATGATATGGAAGAAGAATACACACAACATTTCAACACTGGATTTGAGTTTAACGCATGCATGTGCGTGGAACAGAACCTATATGATAGTTTATATGAGAGTTTCTTCACTATATTTCTAGTAGAATTATACAAGTCGCTGATTACATATGCATCTAAGCGGAATTGGAGGTATTGAGCACTTGTCTAGACACAAGAAGAATTTAGGCCCTTTATGATGCTAATCTGATTTGGACTCGAGTTATGGATACGTGGTTTCATGGTGTTTTAGACAATTATATCTTGGAGTACTCAATTTCCACTTATTCATGTCCAGAGGTAGCTGAATTCTAGTTTTTACGATATCCAAGGGGAACTTACCTACAAGGCATTCCACTGGTGATCAAGATCTTGATGGTAACTTTGAATTTAGAGAGTAAACCAATGGCTAACTAAACCCCACCACACGGGGGCAAGAGTAGGTTTGGTGAAATATGGAAGACCTAGTGGTAGAAAGGAAGAGAGAGAAAAGGTGGCTTAAGTATAATGAGGTGTGCAAGAGGGAGGTAGAGAAGAAGTGGGACTTTTCAAATAAAATGGTGTTGTGGAGAAAGATAGTTTGGGAAGGAGTTAAATTTCATGTAGAAGACGTGGAACCCGAGCCTCAAGAACTCCCCATTTGGGAAAACATGATAGGGAACCCTCCTCAGCCTCATGTAGAAGTGTGCTAGTAGAGATGACCTATGCCATGGGCATACATCTAATCCACCTGAAACCTTACCCTTGCACTTGGTTTTCCAACATCTAGTACAACAAATAGTCAACAAGTTAATTCAAGTAGTGGAAGAGTAGGAGTGAGTCTTATGAAAGGCACAGTGATGGCAGCACAAATGGATTCATTGTTATATGGGAGTACATTTTTGGGTGTATCATCTACACATAACTTAGGCACACCAATTTTTGGACTAACTTCTGGAAGTGGTAACGCTTCACAAACTTTGGTACATTTAGTTCTACTGTTGGGACACAGGGAAGCACATCTTTTGGTTCGAAACTAGCTACAAGTGTGGGATCAGGAGGCATAGGTAGCTCTAGTTTTGATGGATCTGGTGGTTCTAGAGGCAAGGGAAACACAGAGGTTCTGGATTAGGTGGGCAAGGTCCGCACCAACCCCAGAATATTTACATGGAGATGTCTCTTCATCTTCTAGACTATAGGGGCATAGAAGATGTTGTTGAACATGTGCATATGTGTGAAATACTATGGCATGCAAAAGGGATCATGGCTTCTAAGCATAGGGAAAGCCAATTTGCTACTACATTACAAGGGTGCACACACAGCTTGGTATAGAAAGTTTGACCCTGATCAGACTTGTGTAGACTATACAACTTTAAAAGATGCATTCCTTAAAGAGTTTCACATCCCTGAGTTTGAGCAGAAGAGTATAAGTGCACTCAAGGATATTAAGCAAGGCACTACTGAGAGTGTTAGAGAGTATGATGCCCATTTTAAAATGTTGTTATCTAATCTTTCTTATGATATACACGTAATCCAACATGCACAATGGTTTGTTGGGGGCCTAATTACCCCTTTTAGAAGGGCATTATCACATAAGACATACATTGATCTATGTGAAGAACTTGAAGTAGCCTTACATGTTGAGGTAGTTGGAAGTATAGATACTAGGGTGAGCCCATTTTTAGAAGCATAGATTACAACTATGGCAAAATAGTTGGAGAAACTATCAACAAATTCAGCACATGAGACGCACACATGGATTTGGTGTACAAATTTTGAAGTAAAAGGTCACACAAAGGATAGTTTTCCTCACAGATCAATACGCTCGTTGTTGTTGGATTGTGAGATATGCCATTTAAACCATGATGTTAGCCACTACCCATTATTACAACACGTGATAAGGAAGAACATTTCAAGCTACTATAAAATCTATAGGTCCACGACTCATGACATGAAGACTACTGCCATCTGATTGGTCAGATCCATGATGTTATAGATATTGGTGTATGAAAAACATGAGTTTTAGATAACTCTAAGGGAAAGAATGAGCATCAGTATTGAGATCACAATCAGTGTGAACTATGATTGGAATGAAGGGTGTTTTGAAGGTGGTCATGGCAGAGGTCGAGGATACCACAGTGGATTTGGAGGATGAGGCCATGGTAGTGGAAGAAGTGAGTTTCCTCGTGGAACATGTTATACATGCAGATCTCCTAACCACTACAGTGTGAATGTCCTCACAATATTACATGTTTTTTGTGGAAAGAACCATATATATGAGGAGTGCTCAGACTTATATGAGCATCTTAGTAAGTAACATAAACAAGAAAACAAAGGCACAAGAATGGTTAGGATACAACGCACTATGGAAAATCAATGGATGCCTAAGTTGGAGGCAGAGTCTAAGGCATTGCAAGTGAAGATCATGACCCGCGCTGAGGTGGCACATGCCAGAGAAGCATTGCAACATAAGCCTACCATCACTAAGGAGGAGGTTCTACATGCACGGTACCCATATCCTCCCATCAAAAGGAGGTCTATCAGAAACCATGGAAGTTCTTAGGAATCTTCAGGGTGAGATACAATACTTAAAAGATAAATCATGGAAGATGGAGCAAAAGAAAGTATCATAGATGGTCCAAACTGATATAGATGACTTAAGGGAAGTGTGTAAAATGTTGTGCTAGGAAAATATCATTCCATTTTTAGGGGATTGGTTAAAGGGAAACACTCTGTGCACAAGTATTGAGACTAGATGGCATGCAAATATTCCCTCTCATAGCCTAGATTATGACAAGGAAATCACTTTGAATGCTGTTGTGGATGGTTGGATATTGAGTAATATATTGATTGATATAGGCACGTGAAGTCAATGTTCTTACCTTAGATGCATGGGTACAAATGGGAAGACCCCCATTGCAGCCATCCTCTAATATATTGTTCATGGCTAATCAAACTAAGGCCACTCCCATCGGGTTTTGAAGGATGCATCCATTACTATACAAGGGGCCAAGTTCACTAGAGACTTTGAGGTTTTAGCACTGGCAGAGTTAGATAGCTTCCCAACTCTATTGGGGCATCCTTGGTGTTATGTAAATAATGTTGATCTTTGGTTCAACAAGGGCTATATCAGTTTTGAAAACAAGGAGGAGAGAGTTATTATCCCGTTAACAGATGGAAAATCTATACCCTATGTTGAGCCCTTGAGTGAAGAAGATTTGAATCAGATTTATGTACATGCCATCCGAGATCCTAAGATACTTGAGCCAACTAAAGAAGGAATAATTCAGTGGGAGGATGCACAATCTATTAGTGATACTACAAGTGTTGCTTGTGATAATTGGGCTCATAACACCTATGAGTTAGTAGGGTGCGAAGTAAAGAGCATATTTCCTAGAGGCAAAAAACCATGTTATGTCAAGAGAATAGGTAACAACTTGGTACCTTGTTACACCGAGAAGGAGATCCTATGGTATTCCTACGTGCCATGGAAGAACAATGGATAGACCCATTGGAAAGAATAAATATGCTAGCATATACACTACGTGGGATAACAGCACGCTAGTGGATGGCCCACAAGGATAATATTGTAGGATGGAATGAAATTAGGATTGCTCTTGCTACTAGGTTCTTCAGAGCAATGCACCTACTCAAATATGTACTTATTATGGTAATCAACCTATTCAACACCACATTCAAAAGTGTGAGAGACTCTAGATAGAAGGGTAGGAATATTTACCACCTTCGCTATGGGTGCACAATTTTATTCCACTTTAAAAGGATGCACATGTGGCGGGTATGTATATGTTGAAATCCATAGAGAGACTAGAAATTGGTAGGATTTAATTTCTGAAATAACCCAAACGTTTGAATTCTTCTCTACAAAGCCTTTGGTGGAAGAAGCCTTGAAATTCATAAAGTGCTTAACTATGGGAGATAGTGCCAAGGTTGAAGAAATCCTTTAGGAGTTATTAGATGAAGAGCCTCAGGAGCATGTCTTATTGAAGAGATAGAGGCCGATGCAACATTACTTCAACATGCTTGCCTTGAGAAAGAAAAAGGAAAAATGGTCTACTTAGTGGATGATGAAGAAGTAGAAAATATGGATGTAAATCATTCAACGGGTAGGTGGAGGTGTTGGAAAGTGTAGATAAGACCACATGCACCTATCATGAACCTATAAAGTTAAAAAGGTGAATATTGGATCAGAGGCTGAGCATAAGGAAGCCATAATTGGGAAGTATTGGTCATACTCTGAAGTGGAAAAAATCATAGAGTTACTAAGGGATTACCAAGACTTATTCCCTAGGGGGTACCATGAACTTAAAAGAATGCATGAATCATTAGGGGAGATGAAGATAAAACTTAAATAGGGTGTGCGCCTAGTTAGAAAGAGACCCTACAAGATGAACCCCAACTTGCATGAAAAGGTCAAGAAGATATTAACAAAATGTTGAAGTCTAGAATTATCAAGCCCTTGATGAGTCGAATGGGTTATTCCAATGGTGATTAGTATCAAGAAATATGGGTGGATTAGGATTTTCATGGACTACAGAGATCCGAATGTTGTATGTGTGATTGATCCCTTTCCTACGCCATTCACCGAGGAATACTAGAAGGTGTTGTAGGGTGTGAAATATATTTGTTTATAGATGGGTTCTCTGGTATCATCAGTTCGATTACCCAGAGGATTAGGAAAGACTACATTTACTACTGAATGGGGTAGCTTCACCTATACTTGTAATTCCTTTTGGTTTGAAAAATGTGTGTCATTGTATTTTTGGGCATAGTTGTTCAAGAATTCAAGGAATTTATTCACAACTTATTACATGTATATTTAGATGATTGAACTGTGTATGGATTAGTTAAGGATCATTGTGACAATCTAGACTTAATGTTTGAAAGATGTAGACAGTTGAGTATCTCATTAAACATTAAGAAATTCATATTTGCTAGACCATTTGGGATACTTGTTAGGACACATAATCTGTAAGGAGTGTTTTTGGTTGATCTAGCCAAAGTTGCGGTCATTATATAGCCTAAGGGAGCCTACCAGGTTAGAGTGAGGTGTGTAGATTTTTGGGTCATACAAGATATTACAGGAATTTAATCAAAGGATATGTCAAAATTGTTACATCGTTGGAAGAGTTACTGAAAGGGAAAGGTACATTCTACTGGGGAGAACCATAGCAACGCACATTCGAGACATTAAAGGAAAAACTTACTACTACACCTATTTTGTGTTTTCCTTTATGGGACCAACCCTTTCATGTACATGTTGACACCTCCGCACTGGCCATTGGCATAGTGTTTTTGGCTCAACATAGAGAAGGTATTGTAGATCATCCTATTTATTTTTTTTCTAGTAGAAAGTTGACTCCTACAGAACAAAATTACACAACTACAGAGCGCAAAGCTTTGTCAATGATCTATGTGCTACATAAATTTTTACAATAGCTACTAGCTACACCATTCATCTTTTATATAGATCACATGGCATTGAATTATTTGGTAAACAAACCTATTCTAAAAGCACACATATCTCGATGGGTGCTCTTATTTCAAGAATTTGATTTCACAATTGTGTTAAAACCAAGGAAAATTAATTCTAGACTAGACCATCTATCTAGAATATAGTCAAGAGAAGAAGCATAGGAAATTGATGATACCATGTCAAATGCACAGTTATACAGGTTACAACGAGTAACATTAGAACTAGAAGGCATTTTTGTCTTTCTACGAACATGGATGGCACCAGAAGGAATGAGATCCTTCGAGAAGAAATAAATTTTTATATGCACAACCCCTATATTTTAATCAGTGGTGACCTATAAAAATTAGGCCAAGATGAAGTACTACGTAATTGTGTATTGGAACATGAGCGCACAAATATTATGGAAGAATCTCATGGTGGTATTGCAGGTGGCCACTATGTAGGTGATGCCACTACGTGCAAGATTCTACTCACTAGATTATGGTGGGAGACCATGTATAAATATTTTAAGGAATTTTGTAAGGCTTGTGATCATTTTCAACACCTTGGGAAACTAGGTCAATGAGATGAAATGCCTTTAAGACTAATTACCAAGTGTGAAACCATTGGTGAAATGGGCTATATATTTTTTCGGGGTCCTATTTCACCATCTATACATAACTAAATCACATTACATCATAACTTACACATATTATTTAACAAGGTGGGCAGAAGCAACACCTACAAAGGATTGTATAGAGGCCACAATATCCAGGTTTCTTTGTGAAAATATTATTACAAGGTATGGATGTCATTTAAGTTTGACCAGTGATAGGGGCACACATTTTCTTAATGAGACAATCAGAATTATATTAGATGAATTCATGATTGCACACCATAAGACTACACCCTATCATCCTCAGAAAATGGGACTACTGAGGCTTTCAATAAAATTTTGAGCCAAACATTGAAAAAAATATGTGATATTGGAAGAAAGGATTGGGATGATAAGGTATCTGTAGTACTTTGGGCATATCAAACAACATATAAAAGGTTGAACAAAGCCACACCATTTTAGTTAGTGTTTGGTGCAGAAGTAATTCTTCCTATGGAATTTATGTTACCTTCTTTGTGTATTGCATGCACTAGAGGTATTGCTAATGAGAAAACATTAAAAGAACACATTGACAAGCTACTCAAATTTGATGAACGCCGAGCCATAGAACATTGGAGTAAAAAAAAGAGAAGGCCAAATAGAAAGCATGGCATGACAGAACATCAAGGATAAAAAGTTTGAGATAGGAAAGATGGTGCTCCTTTATGATTCTAATTTGTTGCTCCATCAAGGAAAACTCAAAGAACATTGGTTGGGGCCATATGTTATCACTCACATACTCGAATCAGAGATTTTCGCTTAGGCCCTTGATGGAATATGGTTACCTAGTTACTTCAACGGGAGTATGTTAAGCCCTACTATAAATAAGTATTGTTGGTGTTTGTAATAAAATAGTATTGCCATTTAGATTAGGTTTTCAATTTTGTATTTCCTTAATGTATTTATTTCTTTGTTGCTTTTCTTTGTCAATTTTGTTGGTGTGTTTGTGTAATAAGCACATTTACTTGCTAGAAGCTAATTATTATTTGAAGAATTTTTATGCACAGAGGACTCCACATTCCCTTAGTGTGGGTTAGGTTGTTGATTTTCGTGCAATCTTTGTGAAAATAAGTACACATGAAAGGAACAATCTATGGGTGCTCTTCAAGGTTGGAAAATTGGGAAAAAGAGAGAGATTTCTTCTAGACACAAGGACCATAGATAGAGAGGAATGAAGAAACAAGTATAACACGAGGTAATTAGGGGCCAAGAAAACTACCAAAGTGAAAGGTGTGGTGGTGAGGTACTCGGCACATGGAAGTGTACGAAAGAGAATTCCACAACTAAAATGTAGGAGGGCCCGCTAGAAGTTATAGCTTGGGAGCAAAGATGTACCATGTAGAAATAATGAAAATGGTCAATTAATGAGAGGATTATTGGTAGGTGAAGGACCAATAAATGCATTAAATTTTGAAATTCTATATAAGAATGAGATGCGAGTTCATTTTTACTATTGTAATTGAGAGAATTTGAAAAGGGTTAAGTGCGAACTAGCTGAGAAATCGTATTGAGGTGCATAGAGTGTGAGACCAGATGTGGAGAGAAGGGTTGTGCATTAGAGAAGCTTTCGTTCCTATAGGAGAAGGTTTTGAGCAAAGAAAACATGTTACAAATGAGCTAGGGAACATGATTTACACTAGGAAAAAATATTTAAGCTAGGGTTTTAAATTGCTAGAGTACGAGGGAAGAAAAGAGAGATTTTTCAAATGGCACCAAAGAAAGCACCCATAATAGGAGATAAAGGGAAGAAGAAGATTGAATTGGAAGAAGATATTTCTCCCGAGAGTAATTTTTTAGAAATGCGGATCTCGGAGGGCGTTATTGTGGGAAAATAATGGGATTCCCATATCCACCAATGTAAAATCAATGACTACAACCATCGGACATCAGATAATAAGAAGGAGCTCGATGTGTTGCTAAGCACGAAAAATAAACAACCCTAGGGAAGAGGATATGCTAGTTTATGATGACGTTGGTGAGAAGTTGTTGAAGAAGAATGGAGTCTACCATTTTTATGTGCTACCATATTTTCAAAAGTATGAACCATTTTATTGGTGGCTGATGAGAAAAGTCCATGAGGACTTCTTCTACTTCGCTAGACAAAGGGTAAAATCACAGGTGCTTTGAATTCAATGGTGATAGGACTAAGGGCCTCAGGGTTGGATCTAGATAATGATTTAACTAATAAATACATAATCTTAGAGACAATGAAGGATTTGTGGCATACCAAGGGTCTTCACTACATGGACATTGACAAGTTGAAGAAGTACCCAGTAGTGCAGTAGCTGCACATCTTGTGATAAAGTTGAATGACCAAGGAAGGTGGTTGTAGGTAAACACAATGTGGTTGCACATCACCAAGAAGATGTCTCAAGGAGTGGTCTACAACATTGTAGATCACATAGCAAATACAATCATTGAAGAAGCATGGACAGTGAAAAATTTAGTTTTGGCATTGTGTTATTGTCCTTAGTATTCATGGAGATTATGGTGCCTGATGGTCTAGGAGAAGATTTGGGAGTACCCAAATGAACACAAGTCATCTGTGGAAAGGTTTAGAAAATACTTGTGTGATGGATCAATGAGTGGACCATTCAAGCGAGAGTGGAGATGTGGTACGATATACTCTGCATGGCATTTGAGGAAGATTGGCACATACCCCACATACCCAAGGATTTTCCTTCATGGCGAGTAAGGCCATTCAGTTTACGATATACCAACATTTTTTCATTGTGTGATTTGTGATGAAGGATGGGGCTTGGAGCCCATGGTACAAACTACCATATTCCTTCACAAATGTGTATTATTTAGGCATCGATTCATCCCGGTTCTCAAATGCATGTCACTTAACCTTCAATGCGAGACAATGTAGATTGCGACTACCACACTTTGAGGAAGAAGTATGTATATCCAGGGTGTAAATCATACATTGAAAGAAATATTTCAGATATTATAAGCATGAACCCTGTGAGCTTGGAAGTTGTGGACACAAAGCAACGCTTGTGTACCTGTAACTCAAACCCAAGCTGGAGAACATTAAGTATGTGGAGAATGATTTTGCACTCCTAGGGCAGCCAAAGGGTAAGCATACAATGGAAAATTTTCCAACACCCAAGCCCACGAAAATAATTCAGGTCAATGATGAAGAGGAGGAGCATGAGGATAGTGGTGGATTAAAACACAGAGGTCGAAGACAACCTTCAAATAAGGATGAAGTTGAATGCATAACTACTCCACCTCAGCCATAATTAGGGAGCTAAGGGAGGAGATCAAGACTAAGGATGAGGAGATAACATGCCTGAAATAGGAAAAAATATTTGGCACAGAAGAAGAACATTTTGTTTGCTAGCATGGCAGAGGAGATTGGTGATAATGTCATGAAGGCTAGGCCACACTTAGAACCAAAGGTACTGTTTCACTCGGAAATGCTTCGTTCCTTATAGAAACAGATAAGGTTAGGGTTAGGAGGAATACCTGTAGAATGTCGAGATGATGTGCGCGTACCGTAGAGAAAGATCAGGCTGACTGCGAAGAACTCCTTTTTGTCTTGGAAGGACTACCTGCAAATAAGAACACAAGACCACAAGATTTTGATTAGATAATAAATGAGGGAACTGCCTTGGGTCCAGGAAGTATGAAACTTCCTTTCGAAGGTGGTCAGTTCCCCTGCTAATATGAATTAACACAAAATACTGTAGAGTACTAATTAAATTGTTTCGTGGAACTAGGTAGGGAAAAGGCTGTTTTTCTTGGTTTTGATCAAAGGAACCGATGCCGGTTATCTATAACCGATGGCGGTCACTGATAACCGATACCGGTTGGTTCTAGGATCTTCTGGGCTGGTTGTGGTGTTTGTAATGGCTGGTTTTTGGATAGTATTGAGAAATGGGATGGTTAGAAGCTAAGGAATGATGGTTAGAGGCAATGGTTCGTTAGATAATGGGTTCAGGAACGGATTTGGGAAGATTACAATTCCAAAAGCACAAGAAATGTTATAATGGAGGACATGCAAGATATAACTTCTATGGTTTTTTGATGAAGGTGCAAGTTGATCTCCTTTGCTGCCAACTCTTCTGGTTTCTTTACTCGTCTCTGCTTGGTCGAGTGAAGTTCTGGACTCTGCTGATCGCTTTGGACTCTCCTTTGGTTAAAAATCCTTCGACTGATCTCCAAAATGAAATTCCGATCCGTTGTTTTGGTTTGGGAAGCCCATTTACAGGGAACCGATGGTGGTTGCGTAACCGATGGCGGTCGAGTAGGAACCGGCATCGGTTAGGAAAAAGTAGGCTATTTTTAGTAAAATAGCCCACCTTCCCTGCTTTTCTCCCGAGAGATCAGTTGCGGGCTTGGTCAAGTGGTTAGAAGGTCCGCTTTGGGTGCGAGTAAGGAGGCATTAGTTATGGATGTGAGTCTAGACCAAGTCATGGGTCCTAATTAGGTTAGTTTAGGGTTAGGGCTAGGTCATGATGAGGTGGCAAAGTGAGGTGGCGGGTAAGGTGATGTGGATTTATCAATTACAAGGTAATTAATAAATAATTGTGTAAAGTTTAGGTAATGAGTTTAGGTTACGAAATGGGATGCGGGTCACAAGGGGTCGTGAGACACGAATTTGGTGTCTACATTAGCCCCTTATTGTCGTGTAGCTTGTTCTGTAAAGCTGCGCGGACAATAATATGAAGTGGTTTCTCATGTTAAGGATATAGGTAATCCCCCTCAAATCTATCACAGATTGAGTGAACGGGAAATCAGGGATAGGGTTGATGAAGGGTACATGTTGTAGAGAGGATGGTAAGGTGGTGGGGTAGGTCCAAGGAAGCAGACGCATGTTGAAATGTAATAGTACGACTAGGGTACATGATTTGACTAGCAAACCAGCAATGTATAGGCAAAGGTCGATAGTTTATCCAAACAAGGGTGATATAATCCTGGTATCCAAGGCATAGGAAGTAGCTCCAGGGTATATAACAGGTAAGGTACCGGAACGTTTAGGCATGTTCGGCAGTACCAAAAGGTTGGTTTGGTTGAGATAAACGTCACGGTCTAGGTCTGGGCAAAGCTGGTCGACAGATCAAGTCAAGGACCCTAATCATGCTAAAACACGAACAGGTGAGCTCGATTGAACACAAGGTACATGATGGATGTATAAAATAAAACGTTGATTGTGGGTATGGTATGGAAGTGATACGGCCTTGGGTCGGGCCAAGTGGTTGGGTTGTGGCCTTGGGTCAGACCATAACGGTAGAGTGAGGCCTTGGGTCGGGCCAAATTGGTAGGGCGAGGCCTTGGGTCGGGCCAAATAGGTAGGTTGAGGCCTTGGGTCGGGCCAAATGGTAGGGCGAGGCCTTGGGTAGGGCCTTGGGTCGGGCCAAATAGGTAGGTTGAGGCCTTGGGTCGGGCCAATTGGTAGGGCGAGGCCTTGGGTCGGGCCAATTGGTAGGTTGAGGCCTTGGGTCGGGCCAATTGGTAGGTTGAGGCCTTGGGTCGGGCCAAATAGGTAGGTTGAGGCCTTGGGTCGGGCCAAATGGTAGATTGAGGCCTTGGGTCGGGCCAATTGGTAGGGCGAGGCCTTGGGTCGGGCCAAATAGGTAGGTTGAGGCCTTGGGTCGGGCCAATTGAGGCGAGGCTTGGGTCGGGCCAATTGGTAGGTTGAGGCCTTGGTCGGGCCAATTGGTAGGTTGAGGCCTTGGTCGGGCCAAATAGGTAGGTTAAGGCCTTGGGTCGGGCCAAATGGTAGATTGAGGCCTTGGGTCGGGCCAATTGGTAGGCGAGGCCTTGGGTCGGGCCAAATAGGTAGGTTGAGGCCTTGGGTCGGACCAATTGGTAGAGGCGCCTTGGCCTTGGGTCCTTGGGGGCCAAATGGTAGGTTGAGGCCTTGGGGTGGCCGGGCCTTGGTAGGTTGAGGCCTTGGGTCGGGCCAAATAGGTAGGTTAAGGCCTTGGGTCGGGCAAATGGTAGATTGAGGCCTTGGGTCGGGCCAGTGGTAGGGCGAGGCCTTGGGTCGGCCAATAGGTAGGTTGAGGCCTTGGGTCGGGCCAATTGGTAGGGCGAGGCCTTGGGTCGGGCCAAATAGGTAGGTTGAGGCCTTGGGTCGGGCCAAATAGGTAGGGCGAGGCCTTGGGTCGGGCCAATTGGTGGGTTGAGGCCTTAGGTCGGGCCGAATAGGTAGGTTGAGGCCTTGGGTCGGGCCAAATTGGTAGGGCGAGGCCTTGGGTCGGGCCAAATGGGTAGGGCGAGGCCTTGGGTCGGCCGAATAGGTAGGTTGAGGCCTTAGGTCGGGCCGAATAGGTAGGTTGAGGCCTTAGGTCGGGCCGAATAGGTAGGTTGAGGCCGTAGGTCGGGCCGAATAGGTAGGTTGAGGCCTTAGGTCAGGCCAAATAGGTTGGTTGCGGCCTTGGGTCGGGCCAAATAGGTTGGTTGCGGCCTTGGGTCGGGCCAAGTGGTTGGGTGCGGCCTTGGGCCAAGTGGTTGGGTGCGGCCTTGGGTCGGGCCAAATGGTTAACAAGGGGTTTGCAGCAAAGGTAGATATTTGCGATGTTTGTGAGTCACGAGCGGAGGGACTAGAGGCTAGATACCTCCATGCGAGAGAGCGTATTCACATGTTACAGGAGAGATTGGCAGATCAGTGGGCGGTACCAATAGCCGTGGTATCTTTGAGGACAGGGAGGCCCGGCGAGAGGCGTTGACGATCACGATCATCACCTGTTTGGGATGAGGCGTGAGGGTCTAAGTAAATGTTATCGAGGTATAAGAATAAATAAGGATGCCGACCTGCGTGTCGATGATAGAGAAGATGTATTTGTTTAACATCTAAATAAAATTGAATATGTATGTTGATTTGAGTTATGATAATAATAAGAATGTTTTTGTTTTGTTTTGAAAAAAGGATAAAGAGGAATGTGATTAAATAGAAATACACCAAAAATATTTATATTTACCACGCATGATAGGTTATGGTAGGGGATGGTCGAGCTAACCTTGGGAGACCCCATGTCTCCAAAGTGCTGCCTACATAGCCCATTGCTCAAAGCAAGGAGGGGCCTCAGACCGATGTAGTTCTCCCTTAGGATCAGGGAGGGGTGAATTTGGGCAATTTGGTATGGTTTAGGCAATTTGTCGTTTAGGTAATGGTGTTGGTGCTGGTAGGATAATGTTGTTGGTGTAGGTATAGGTAAAGCAAAGGTTAGCATACCAAAGTAGTAGGGAATAGTGTCCTGATTAAGATCAACACACAATTCTAGATGCAAGGCAAAGCGGAAAGAGTGCTCCATAGGTGAAAAGAGCTAAACAAACCACACAACGTAGAACGAGCCTGAAGCCCTAAGTGCCGTGTATAAACGAGAAGTCCATAGTTGAAAAGAGTTGTATGATCACAATATATCAGGTGTACGTTACGTCCCTTGAGTGGAAACAAATGGTGAGGTGATGTGGATGATATAGCTGAGGTATAAAGAACTTGTTATAACGAAAGAGAACCTACCCTAAATAGACAAGTCCATGACCCAAAAAAATTTCTTTTGTATGAGGCTTTTATTTTATTGAATGTAGACTGATCGATGCGGGAAGTCTGCAAGGGATATTGATTGTTTTATTCTTGAGGTCTTCACGAAGCTGATCAATGCGAGAAGCTTCGGATAAAGGCTGACTGTGTATAGCTGTCCTTCGGGGGAGCAGTCTATTTATAGTAGCAGAGATGATTTTAGTGCATAGCTGTCCTTCAGGGAGCGATCTATTTATAATGTAGAAGAATAGTTTGGCATATAGCCGTCCTTCGAGGAGCGATCTATATTTAATTTTAGATAACTAGATGTTCTTTTGGCGTGAAGCATCTAGTTTAGTAGGAAGTTTGACTCAAGAAAATCCCATAAGAATACGGCTTATTTTAATACTTTGAAGTCATGGACTAGACTAAGAAGGGGAAGGCATCGTAAGGGGAGGTGAGGGGTGAGCTTGATTTTATTTCGAGATGTAAGAGACAAGTGTATGTGGTGGTATGTGAGCTCAAGGGACGAGCAGTAGGCGGATAAGAAGTGATATAACACTAGATTCAACAGTAGAATGGTCGAAGATGCAAGGCATTAAGGGGTTCAGGCTCAGGTTTACCATTAAGCGAAGCTAAACGATAAGTGCCTGATCCATAGGTGTGAGTGATTATATAAGGCCCAATCCAATTGGGAGCAAATTTTCCACGTTTGCTCTTTTCTAGTTTGGTTACATGTTGATTCTCTTTGAGGACAAGATCACCAACCTTAAAGGTACGCTCATGAAGTCGCTTATCATAAGCACGCTTGATGCGTTGTTGATAGATTTGGAGGTGATCGAGAGCTGTAAGACGTCGTTCGTCAAGAAGCTCTAATTGGGCTAACCGCTCTTGGCGGAAATCATCGTTGGTGAGAATATCTTGAAGAGATATTCTAAGGGAGGGTATTTGTATTTCGAGAGGCAAAACAGCCTCGGTACCATATACCAATGAAAAAGGTGTGGCATTAGTGGAAGTACGAATGCTAATACGATAAGCCCAAAGGGCAAAGGGAATGTGATCGTGCCAATTTCTTCCAGATTCATTGACGACTTTCATGAGGATTTTGGTTAGAGTTTTATTAGAAGATTCAGCCTGACCATTGGCCTGCGGATAGTAAGGCGATGAGAAGCTAAGTTTGATACCAAAGTTGTCACAAAGGTCTTGTAACAACTTATTTTTGAAAGATTTACCATTATCTGTTATTAGGCGATGAGGAATACCAAAACGACAGATAATGTGATGGTTAATGAATTCGACAATTTTTTCTTTTTTGATTGAAATGAGTGGAACGGCCTCCACCCATTTTGTGTAATATTCGGTCGCTGTGATTATCCAACGGTGACGTTGTGAAGAGGTCGGGTGAATCTCACCAATAAGGTCTAAACCCCATTGTGAGAAAAGGCCAAAGATCTCGTGCGACCATGTGGTGGCTAGGAGTATGTTGAAGATTGGCATGTTGTTGACACATGACACAGTGCTTAACATATTCGTAGCAGTCGTTATTGAGAGAAGGCCAATAATAACCTAGGCGAAGGATTCGTTTAGCCACGGCAAGGCCGCTAAAATGTCCACCACAAATACCGTCATGGACACATTTGGATGGTATGAGTGATTTACTGCGCTTAGGCAATGAAGGAGGATGCCATCAAAGCCACGTTTATAGAGGAGTCCCCCCATGACAACATAACGCGAAACACTTTTAAGAAAAGCACGTTTTCCGTTACTAGTAAGATCAGGTGGGAGGACAGAGATTGTAAGGTAGTCATGAAATTGGTGGTACCAGGTATCCTGTGAATTAGTAGATACAGTATTTATCATACAAACTACCGGGGTTGAATAGGATGGGGCAAAAAGTTGTTGGACCACGACGAATAATTCAGAGTCAGTTGGCGCGGCGGGAATTTGCGAGGCTAAGCAAGCCATAGTATCCGCAAATTTGTTAGTGGAGCGGGGAATGGTTTGTATAGCATAGTGAGTAAATAAGGCTAGAAGTGACTCCACGTGGTGTTTGTACTTCTGAAGTTCCTCGTTTTTACATTGGTAGATGCCCGTAACTTGATTGACTACCAATTGAGAGTCGCCAAAAATGTTGATAGATTTGATACCTAAGTGTAACGCAACTTGGAGACCTAGAACAAGGGCCTCGTATTCCGCTGTATTATTAGTGCAAGGGAAATCAAGTCGGAATGAAAGAGGCATAGGTTCAGCGTCAAGAGGGATGAGAACAATGCCGGCTCCTCCGCCGCGCTGGCACTTAGATCCATCGAAGAAGAGGGTCATTTGATACGACACTTCTCCGAGCGAAAGAGTGGCGATGAGTTCGTCGGGGAAGGTAAAATTGGTAAATTGTTCCCCAGGTAGAGGGGCCTCCGCAAGTTGATCTGCAAGAGTTTGTCCTTTGATTGATTTCTGTTGTATAAACTCAAGGTCGAGGTCGGCGAGGAGCATGAGCCATCGAGCGATGCGTTGGTTTAGGTGTGGTTTGGCGTACATATAATGAATGGGGTCTGTGTTGGTGATGACGAAAGTTTTGTGATTCAGGAGGTAATGTCGGAGTTTGGTGGCGACGAATGATAGGGCCAGGCACAATTTTTCTACATGTGTATACCTAGTCTCGTAATCCACGAGGGTACGACTTATATAGTAAACGGCCTGCTCTCGGCGTGCCGGGTCTCGATGGGCGAGCATAGCTCCTATAGCATGGTCAGTGGCGGAAAGATAAAGGTAGAAAGGACGGTCGTCCTGGGGTGGGATAAGCACAGGTGGCTGCAAGAGATATGTTTTGAGAGCTTCGAAGGCTTGGTGACACTCCTCACTCCATTGAAAGGCAACGTCCTTTTTTAGAAGGTGATGAAAAGGGTGACATCGATCCGAGAGTTGGGAAATGAAACGCCGGATGGATTGAAGTTTACCCTGCAAACTACGCAATTGTTTAAGGTTTTTGGGTGGGGGCATTTCTAGGATAGCTTTTACTTTAGATGGATCGACCTCAATGCCACGTAAAGAGACGATAAAGCCCAGAAGTTTCCCCGAAAGGACACCAAAGACACATTTCTTTGGTTGAAGACGGACAGAATATTGTAACAGGCGATCAAAAATAATGGTTAAAACATCGAGATGTTCACTGCGATGTTTAGACTTGCCCAGAAGATCATCAACGTAATCTTCGAGGATAGTGTGCATAATGTCATGGAAAATGTAGGTCATAGCCCGCTGATAGGTCGCACCAGCATTCTTAAGGCCAAACGGCATTACACGGTAACAGAAAGTTCCCCAAGGAGTTATGAAGGCAGTTTTGTGTTGATCGGCAGGGGCAACCAAAATTTGTTGTAACTCAAAAGCCATCCATGAGAGAAAGCATTTCATGACCCAGTGAGATCAACAAGTTGATCAATACTTGGGAGGGGAAGTCATCCTTAGGGCAAGCGAGGTTAAGATCCCGAAAACTCCGTGCATATCCAAAGTCCCCCGTCGCTTTCGTGGCAGTGCGATGTTAGAAATCCATTGAGGATAGTCAATAGGCAGAATGAAGGAAACAGAAAGGAGTCGTTGGAGTTCCTCTTTGACCAAGAGAGCAATGCGTGGATGCATTTTTCTCAATTTCTGTTTGACTGGTTTGGAATCGGGGTTTAGGGTGATGTTATGGACGGCAATGGTAGGATCAATTCTGGCATGTCGGTGTAAGACCATGCGAACGCTTGGTTGCATGAAACAGAGAAAGGTAGTAAAGGCGGCTTGTTCTGATGTGTTAAGGGATTGTCCAATCTTCACTATGTGAGGATCTTCCTCCGTGTGGATGTTGATTTCTATAGTAGATTCATTCAGCATGGTTTGAGTTTCAGATGGTAAGGCACGTTGAATATAAGAATCATCCGCGCCTAGGTAAGTGAGGATGGAGTCGTCATCCTGGCATTCAACAACATTAATCAAAGGTGAATCCTCTTCGATCATGTCTGGATACAGAAGGGGAAGAGAAGATGGGTCCTCATTATCGCGTTGATAAGTGAGAGGACCTATGAAGATAGCATTTATGAAAAAAAAAAGTTAGGAGGGATAGATTCAGGGTCCATCGATTCTGTGGGAGATGATGGCAAAGTGGGTGATGATGGTTTGGTAGGGGCGACGTCCTCTTCTTCCAGGATACAGCTGACAGGAGGTGTCTCTTGCGTAGGTGTTTCGGAAAAACCAAGACCACTGCGATCATTATGTTTGCGTGTGGTGATGGGGATGAGAGTATGTCGGCCTTGTTCGTAAAGGCCAAAACCAAAGCCTTTCCACGCACAGCGAGTCAAGAAGGTGAGGGCAAAACGACGATTTGTCAAGTATTGAAAATCGGATTGGAAGGGAACCACACCAAGAGGAGGTTCAGGGGTAATGGAGGATGCGTCAACACCCCCGTATGTTAGGTTAGTTCGAAACAATGGGGTGGTCCGTAAGAGATTATCTCCCCCACGCGACGGTCGTAGGTGGGGTGTGCATGTAATTGTCCGTACTCCTGCGGGGTAGGGAAAGAACTAACGTTATATAGGCGATACTCCCCCAGCGTAAGGCGATGAAAAATGTCTACTAAGGGGTCGGAGGTTGGGATGTTAGCTGCGGGAAGAGAAGTGGTTTGTGCGACGGTGGTTTCGTCAGTTGTAGGTGCAGTTGAGGTGGACGGTTGAGGTATATTGGAAGAGGATGGTTGGGTTGAATGTATGGGTGTCTTAATTGGTATAAGCACATCGTTTGGGCGGTATAACATATTGCAAGTTTTGAAGGGGGGAGGATCAGCTTTTACAGTGTAGGACTTCCCCTCGTACTCAAATTTTATACATCGATGTAATGTTGAGGGGACGCATCCCATGGCCCGGATCCAAGGACGACCTAGCAATATATTATATTGGAACTCTCCTTCAAGGACATAGAAGAGTTCGGGCAAAGTACGTGGGCCTACGCGAATGTTGAGGATCACGGTGCCTAAGGTAGAAGTAATAGCATCATTGAATGACCGCAACATGATGGGGTTGGCACACATGCAACTAGAAGGGATGTTCATTTGTTGGAAGGCTTTTGAAGAGATGATGTTTAGGCTAGCGCCCCCGTCAATCATAACCCGACGTACTCGAATGTCTCGGACGTAAGCGGAAATGAAAAGGGCGGTCGGGGTCTTCTGTACCAAAGTCGATAATTTCATCTTCCGAGAAACTAACCGCAGCGGCTTGTTGTTTTGAGACAGAAGTGGTGGGGGAGATGGATTGTTTGGTGAGAGAGGCAACGTGATTGGGTGTTAGAATGGAGGCCATGGGCAGGGTTTCATTGGGAAAAACCTCTATCCCTTGAAGGATCTCAACGAGAGCTTGTCGATGAGATTCAGAAGTCTGAATGAGATCATATAGTGTCATTTTTACGGGCGATTGATGAAGCTGTTTGATCATGGTTCGGTGGGCAACTCCATTAGAGACGGGATAGGCGGGTCCGCGAATAACCACTTTAGGTGGTGGTGTAATCGGGATGGTTGAAGGAGAAAGAGATGCCGCAGGTGTGTTTTCTTTCGCCTTCCCATTGTTTTTCTGTCCTCGAGTAGCGACACTAATCATATTAATCTCGTAGACCTGAGATGAAGAAGATGGTTGGGATAATTCATGGTCTTCAAGAGGTGGGGTTGTAATAATGATCGATCTTGGTGAGGCGGGGACAGATGGTATAGTAGAGGGAATTGACGCTAGAGGTCTCTCCCTGCGTAAGTTGTTTTTCTTAATCTTTCGATCCGGAAGAGGTGACTGGTGAAGGATGGTTTTTAGAGCTTTGCATCCTTCTACATCATGTCCAGGTGTGCGGTGATAGGCGCAGATTTTAGACTCATCATAATCCACAGGTCGGGGCTTAGACGGGTCATAAGGTCGAAGTGGGGGTAGAGAGATGGTCGCATTCTCCACCAACATAGCAAGGATTTTGGCGTAGGATCCTTTGAGTGGGTCAAAATCAGAAGAAGATGAGGGTATTGATTGTGTGGGTTGTGGTAATGTTTGGGCGTGTTTAGTTCGTATGGGTGGTGGTTTAGTCGAGGGGTGCTGACACATGTTTTTCACTAAACGTGGTTTCTTGGTTACAGAAGTTACGTTCAGCTGGTTAGATGATGAGGCTACAGATGGCATGGTAGCGGGAAACAACCACGGAGAAAGGGGAGTGACAGAAAATAAATCCTTTGATGATGGGATGGGTTTAGGGTTGATAGGTGGACCGGATACACGGGGTAACGATGTTGTGATACCCTTTGATCTCTGTATAGGTGTAAAAGGCGTAGGTTGTTTTGCTGCGAAAACAAAGGAGGTATGATATATTGATGTAAGGTGGAGGGATGAGGTCCCAATATGGAAGGTGGGTGTGAAGATGAGGGTTTTGATAGAGGCCCGGATTGCGTTTGTCTCCTAGGTGGCGGGGCGGGTTTATTTTGGGATAAATCGAGTCGCTTAGGCGGGTGTGTTAGACTGGGCATTGGTGAGGTCCCAAGCGTAGGGGAAGATCTGGTTAAGTTGATAGAAGTGGACGGGGAATTTGGTAGAGGTGAGGGGGGTGAAGGTGAGAACAGGGGCATTTTAAGCTTCTGTAAGCACTTCGGGTAGATGGTGGAGACATCGGGATCAGTCATTTGCATTTGAGTAGAAACAGGAGTACTCAAACGTTCCCATAGGGCCTGTCTATCTTCTGTGGAATGACAGTCTCCAGGTGTAATTTGTAATTTTGGTACAGAGGAAAAGTGAGTTGTAATTCCAATCCATTGCGGGTGTGACACAGGAGGCGGATGAGGCACTGTATCAGTAGATGCTAAGAGGTCGACGGGTTGTTGAAAAGATTTAGGTGATGAGGGACTAATAGGCAGAAGGGCAGTTTGGAGGGGGTCTGTCATGGCTAAAGAATTTAACGATGTCGGTGCGAGAGATTTCTCATCTAAGGATGTCAAAAGGAGTGGTGTACCTTCCTCTTGTGCGGCAAGAGTGGTAGAAGGAGACGTCTGGGAAATGGATAGATTAGACAACATCCGCTCGCAGTTTTGTAGGGATGTGGTGTAAGAAGACTCATTAATGGGAAGGAAGCTTCAGGCAGCTAACTCTTCTATGGGTAAAGGAATGATTTCGCTTTGGCTTGATGGTGGTAAAGGAGGTTCGGGCTCCTGTGTTAGTGAAGAGGCTTGATTCAAAATTTTCTCGATAGAGGCTTTTGGTTGGGTATCGAATACTGCATGGATCTCATGAACACTCTCCTCAGCTAAGATATCTTGGTTTACGTTACTATTGGATGAGTGATTCGGGAATGGCTTGTTGAAAATTTTCAGATTTCGGTTAGCGAGGGCGTTAGGATTATCGAGTGTTATATCCCCGCATCAACCATTTCTGCACTATGTTTTTCAACATCTTGCAGCTTTCATGACTATGTCCTTTTACGCGGTGAAAGTTACAAAAGTCATTTTCTTTGTACCGAAGGTATTGCGCGGGTGGAGTCAAACCCAGAGTGAGGTTTTACGGGGGCAAGGTGATAGCCCCAGCTTTGAGCAATTTCTCTAGGATGATGCCATAAGTTTCTCCCAAGGGAGTGTAATTGGTGGGCTCAACTTTGTATTTATAGGTGGTTTTGGTGGAGTATTGGACGGTGGTTGGGATTTGACCATCACCGCGTGGACAGCTCCTTTTGATTTAGAAGAGGTTGACGCGTGAGGAGTGGTGGTATTTGGTTTATTGGTAGAATCAGGAGTTCGAAAAGTGGAGTTCTTGTTGCGCAACCGCAATTTCTCTTCCTCTAAGGCCCGAATTTCTAATTTTCGAGCCATAGTAAAGGCCTCGTCGAATGTACGGAAAGTTTGAATTTGGAGGGTAGGGGAGATGTGCTTAGCGCAGGCCCGCGTAAAGAGTTCGATAAGTTCGGTTTGAGGCAAGGCATACGTAAGTTGGTTGATAAGGCCCCGCCATCGTCCAACGAAATCTGCGATAGATTCGTCTTCGAATTGTCGGATGGCATAGAGGTCAGTGATAGATACTTTCTTGGCAATGTTAATGGAGAAATGATCCAAGAAAGATTGGGCTAGTTGGTTAAAAGAGAAGATTGAGTCTTTGGGTTAAAGCACTTTGTACCACTCAAGCGAGCCCCGATAAGGACATGGGAAAGGTGCGGAGTAACAAGGCATCATCATGGGCAATCAAATAACAAGCATGTCTAAATGATCGCAAGTGTTGTTGAGGATCCTCTTTACTGTTAAAACGAGTAAACTTTGGCAACTCCCATTGAGGAGGATATGAATGAAGGGGACAAGAGGGTGAATGGGCTCCCGACAAACTTGCTCGTATGTCAAGGCGCTACGACTTCCTGAAACGGAAGCCTCCAGGTTTTGCATTTTGTCCATCATTTGCTTGATGAAATCTGTGGTTGGATGAGGTGATGGTGCCACAGAATAGGGATGTCCCATATAAGGTGTTGAGGTTACTGGATACGTGTATGGGAATGAAAAGGTAGGCGGAGCTTGAGAAGGAAAGCTCGTTTGAATAGGTGGCAGAGAGTAAGTCATGAATGGAGTGGTCTGAAAGAGAGACGAGATAGGGGCAGTTGGTGGTGGCGATACGTGGGGTCCAAGATTAACAAAAGGAAAGCTAATCGGGGTCGTATGAACCTCTGCCGCTGTCGGATTGGGAGACGGGGCTAGTGATGCGGGAAGTAAGGTATTGTTATCAGGAGGAGTAGGAGCTAAATGAGCAGCTATACTAATAGGCATGCCCATAAGGAGCTGACCATCAGGCGCACGGTCAGGGGTATGAGACAAATAGTATTGTACAGCGCTGGGATTAGCATCTAGAAATTTGGCAAAGTCCTTGTCTCCCACAGGAATTTGGGGGATCTCACTGGTGTCCGTAGGGTTTCCTATAGAATGTGAAGGGGGTGATTCAGGCAAAGAAACAGAGCAAGCGTGTGAAACCATGGCGGCGGCTTGCTTCCGAGTGATGACAACCATAGACAAAACACACAGGAAAGTTTCAATCTATCAAGGACAAAAACAACCTCAGAATGGTGAATTTAGCAAGTTGCTGGTTTGTCGTGAGAGAGAGAGACAGAATCGATATCGGTTTGGTAACCGCCGGTCACAGGAAAACAACGTTGGTCCCTTAACCGATGCGGTGTCAAAAATCTAGAATAATAAAATACAAAGGGGTTGCTAATTTGATTTTTAGCAACGTTGAGTAGTTTAGCAACTTATTGATCACGAGAAGACAAAGTATGACAGAAAACAGATTTGAAAACAAGCAAGAGGCACACGCAAATGCAGAGATTAACCTTAGGGTTAATTTTAATTATTGTGGGCTTATGCCTTTAGACGTAGAATGATGTCAGAATCCTAAACAACAAGACTTAGGGGAAATATCAAGTTTGTTTTGGCTTATAAGGTTACCTCAATCGGGCGGAGGAATACCGCGGAAAAGGGGGGATGTTTGAGATGTTGTGTTAATTGTGAAGTGATTCAGTATGTGTTGTGCAGTGAAACTAAGGTTAATTTCCTGTCAATACCGTGGATATCACCCCCACGTGTATGACCTGTTACTTAATCTATGTTCACTAGAATTGAAAAACAACAGGCAGGAATGTAATGCATGTGTTTTAAAACCCAAATCGAAAGTGATATTCGATGAAGCAAAAGAGATGACTTTTACTAATGCAAGATGCAAAAACAAAGCAAGTTCTTTTACCAGAATAATAAAATACCCTGTGAATATCTCTAGAAGAAGAAAACAGCAAGTATGCTCCCTATAATAACAGCAAGTATGAAATAAAGAAAAACCCAAAATGGGTCCCACCGGGCGTGCCAAAATGTTTCACTCGGAAATGCTTCGTTCCTTATAGAAACAGATAAGGTTAGGGTTAGGAGGAATACCTGTAGAATGTCGAGATGATGTGCGCGTACCGTAGAGAAAGATCAGGCTGACTGCGAAGAACTCCTTTTTGTCTTGGAAGGACTACCTGTAAATAAGAACACAAGACCACAAGATTTTGATTAGATAATAAATGAGGAATCGCCTTGGGTCCAGGAAGTATGAAACTTCCTTTCGAAGGTGGTCAGTTCCCCTGCTAATATGAATTAACACAAAATACTGTAGAGTACTAATTAAATTGTTTCGTGGAACTAGGTAGGGAAAAGGCTGTTTTTCTTGGTTTTGATCAAAGGAACCGATGCCGGTTATCTATAACCGATGGCGGTCACCGATAACCGATACCGCTGGTTCTAGGATCTTCTGGGCTGGTTGTGGTGTTTGTAATGGCTGGTTTTTGGATAGTATTGAGAAATGGGATGGTTAGAAGCTAAGGAATGATGGTTAGAGGCAATGGTTCGTTAGATAATGGGTTCAGGAACGGATTTGGGAAGATTACAATTCCAAAAGCACAAGAAATGTTATAATGGAGGACATGCAAGATATAACTTACTGGTTTTTTTTGATGAAGGTGCAAGTTGATCTCCTTTGCTGCCAACTCTTCTGGTTTCTTTACTCGTCTCTGCTTGGTCGAGTGAAGTTCTGGACTCTGCTGATCGCTTTGGACTCTCCTTTGGTTAAAAATCCTTCGACTGATCTCCAAAATGAAATTCCGATCCGTTGTTTTGGTTTGGGAAGCCCATTTACAGGGAACCGATGGCGGTTGCGTAACCGACGGCGGTCGAGTAGGAACCGGCATCGGTTAGGAAAAAGTAGGCTATTTTTAGTAAAATAGCCCACCTTCCCTGCTTTTCTCCCGAGAGATCAGTTGCGGGCTTGGTCAAGTGGCTAGAAGGTCCGCTTTGGGTGCGAGTAAGGAGGCATTAGTTATGGATGTGAGTCTAGACCAAGTCATGGGTCCTAATTAGGTTAGTTTAGGGTTAGGGCTAGGTCATGATGAGGTGGCAAAGTGAGGTGGCGGGTAAGGTGATGTGGATTTATCAATTACGAGGTAATTAATAAATAATTGTGTAAAGTTTAGGTAATGAGTTTAGGTTGCGAAATGGGATGCGGGTCACAAGGGGTCGTGAGACACGAATTTGGTGTCTACAAGATCCAAGAAATTACCTTCAAAGAATACATTATGTGAGTATATTGGTAGACTTAGTGCTAGAAGATGAACCTCGAGCATTCCCGAGCCAAAGGATCTAGCACAGGAGGTAGAGAGAGAAAAGGTTTTAGTGATGCGGAAGATAACATCATATGAAGGATTGCTTGGATCTTGTAGGAAGAAATCAAGAAGGCGAATCAAGAACCGAATATGTTTACAATGCTAGAGGATGTTATAAGGACCAGGACCATTTTAGAAGACAATGAGGTCCTGAAGTCCATGAAGGATGAGACATTGGGCCATGTAGAATCATTAGCAATTGTTAAGTAGAAGTGTGAGGTCCTTACAGCCACTCAGGAACCTCACAGGGAAAGGTTGGATGAGCTTGGTAAACTCATCACTCAAAAGATGGAATTTTTGGAAGGAAGAATGATTGGCATGTCCAACATTGTGTTAGTATTACATAATGAAAGAGGAGATATTGAAAGGGATGAATTAGAGTCAATTACGAGATATTCCAGAGAAAGTAGAGGCTGCGATCAATGACTGGAAAACCTTAGAGGTAGAGATAAAATAGGAATATCTAGAATTGATTATTCTGGTTGTAGAAGAGGATACTGCAAGTTGAAGACATTCTTTCATTCATCCAAATTATTTGTATTCCTTTATTCATATTCGTTGGTTTGTTTTTGGAGACAACCATTGTCGGGGTGGCAATGAAACTAGTGTGGGGTAATTTTGATCAGTTAAACTCTGGCACTTAGTGAAGAAAATACAAAAGGTTTGCACGAGATAATAGAGCACATTCAAAGGTGTGGAAGCATCAGAGAGGATTGTGCATAGAATAGAGACAAATTCGGGACTTAGCCATTTTTATGATGAGGATCTATTTTTGGAGATAGCGTGTGGAGAACTCAAACCAATTAGAGACTTATGCGTCACACATTAGCTATTTTTGGATGATCAGCTACAAAGCACTTTGCATGGATGCAAGATAAATATAGAATGGTGAACTGATAGTTGACTAAGGGAGATCTATTGTTAACACTCTTACATGTAAGCCTATTTTTGTAACGGCACATGGTTAATAATAGCATGCAACCTATTTTAGGATTAGATAAGTGGTGAAGGGAAAGTCCCCACCCTTATAAATAAGTAGTGAACTATGTAGTAGATATAATATATATATATATATATATATAGAGAGAGAGAGAGCATAGATATACATGTGAGAACTAGGGTATAGTGAGATTATGTTGCTAGATCTATTACACACATGAGCGTATACTACTATTATTGTAATGAATCTTCTGTGTATTTATTATAATTAATATAATGGGGATTATGGATTGAAACAAGGTGTTATCATGGTTATAATTTAGTATTGCATGCTTGATTCCATTATGGTTATATATTAAGTTTGTTATGTTCTAGATCTAGGTCTGAATATGTACTGTATGAAAGATATATTAGTTATAGATCTGAATGATTAAAGTCTTCATCATGCTAACATCTTACAACAACAACCCTAAAGAGTGGCTTGGTACCTTTAAACGCTTCGGTTGAGTGCTCGGTCTAGGTTGAGTGATGTGCCGCGTGCCCAGGTTTTTGTATTGCTGAATTCTAGATTGCATTAGCCAACATTGGTCTCTTTCATAGCCTACATCACCATTTCCAAATACTGAACCTTTTTGTTCAACCCCTCAAAATCCCTATCTTCACCATCGATGCCCTTGTTTCTAGAAGTGGTAACTTTACCTCTTCCCTCCATGCCTTTGTCAAGCACATCATCCTCCTCAGCATTCCTTTACACTGGCATTTTACCGGCCCTCATTTTAGTAAGGTAGTCTGTCAGGGTGATTTATCCCTCCTCTTCCATGTCTTTCAGGGTTTTGGCGAGAATGGGCTTCCCATTCTCATACATCAGAAGAACGATCCCTTCATGGATAGGTTTTTTTTCCTTTTCCTTCTAAAAACTCCTCAAAGCACTAGTCAACGACATAAAAAGGAAAAAAGGAATGCTCACCATAATTTTATGTTTGAACATATTAAGGAGAGACATATGGTGCATGTAAATTTTACTATATTTTCCCTCCAAAGTAATATAATTCATAATTTGGAGACAAACCTCCTTCCAAATTCCTAAAATACAAGATCTAGCAATGCCATCAGTGAAAAAAAGACACATTTCCTTACCCATAAAAAATCATCTCAATTTCGTGCTCCTTGTGGGTTCTATCTTTGAAAATATTGAGCCCTTCCATCCACATCTTTGTAACTTGAGAAATGGAACTCTTATTGAATTCAATTTCTATCCCTCTCATCATAAACTTTCCCTCATTCCAAGCCATGCCAAAATCCTTTGACAACGAAAGGTCATGGCCATGCAATTTAGAGATAAAATTGTGAAAACCCCCAATCTTGAGTGCTTTCCACAAAGGCAGATTATAGTCTTTGATACCCCGGCTCACAGGATCAAACCCGATCATGTCACCTCCCTAAGGAATCAATTCATAACCTTCCACACTTGCACACACATCTAATGCACAAAATAATTTTAGAAAAAATGAAACATAAGGTGAATCTTCTCCCCTTAAATAAACTATCTTGGCCCAAGTGACACCAATGTTCACTCATGCGAAAATCATCAAATTTAGTGCAGTCTATCCCTTCGATTGATTCATTAATATTTGAGGGCAATTCATCACCTTTACTCTAGGTTTTATAATCATGACAATGTATGCCAAAAATTTTCAACTTATCTCGCACACGTATTACCTTGACGTAGGGTATGATTAACTGAAACCTTGTCAAAAGCTTTTAAAATTTCCATGACATCATAAAGTACATTTCTTAAGGTCCAATTAATAGTATTATTATTGTTAAGGGCATTAACAATAATGAGGGAATCTCCCTCAATCTAGAGATTTTTGATCCCTCTATCCTTAGCTAGGTTAACACCCCACAAAAGAGCTCTGGCCTCTGCCATGTTGTTAGTTTGTCTCCCTAGAGGGCCAGCATAGGCATATAGCCAGTCTCCATCACTGCTTCTAATGACCCCCTCCAATAGGACCCGAATTCCCTTTTAATGCACCATCAAAATTTAGTTTAAACACATTGCTCACCGGTTTGATCCATCTGGTTTGAATTTTGGGCCTTCTGATCTCTAAAGAATTGGGGGTGAAACTTTTAAGAACTTCTTCTTCCCATCTAGGACAGGGCTTTTTCACCTTACCTTTAAAAATTTTGATATTTTCTTTGATGGCAGCTATCACTCTTCTTCTAACCTTCTTGAGGTTAGCCTTCTGGTCATAAAAGATGTAGTCATTCCTTGCTTTCCATAGACCCTAGAAAAGATGAGGAAGGGAAATTTTCTAGGCCATCACCAAAATGGGGAACTTGAAAGGGCTCTCCCATTTCATGAAAAATTCCTCAATGGAATTTGGCATGGTCCATTGAAATTTGAACAGTTCTTGGATCGTCATAAAAACCAATTGAGAAAAAGGAAAATGAAGAAGAAGATGATTGACAGTTTCCTCCTCTTTCTTACAAACCGAGCATCTATTGGGGATGGTCAAACCACATTTCCCGAGATTATCCACTATTAGGATTTTTTTTTGGGCCACCAAACAATAGAAAATATTCACTTTAGGAGTAATATCTTTCACCAAAAGTCTACCCTAATACTCTTTTTAAGTAGAGTCTATAAAATTCATCCTATAGGTTGATTTAATTGAGTAATTCGTAGACTCTTCCTCTTTCCATTAAATGGAGTCTTCCTTGATTTGAAATTTGGGTATGTAGAAATTCCTTAATTTATTGTTGAGCTCCCAAAAAGGATGATGGTCCCCATTAAAATTAGAATGGGGTTTAATGGGATCCCAACGATGGTTTCCCCTTGGATCCAATAGTCCCATATCCAAATTTTTCCCTTGTATTCATAATGTTGTGCTACCATTTTCCAAGATTCCATGCTAGCCAGAGGCTTATCTTCAATATAGTCGTCATTCCAAAAGCTAGTTTTGTTACCTTTTCCAATCTCCCACATAGATCCCTTATTCAAGATATCCTTGGAAGCCAAAAAGAAATTCCATAATATGGATCCTCTAGGAAAATCATTTTGATTGAAAAAGGAGTCCATTCTTCCTGTATTCTCGCAAATATTTCTTCTTGATAATATCTAACCAAAGACCCTATTATCTAACCACCCTCCAATTAGATTTAGCTATCAGGGCCTCATACATGAGTTTGATGTTTTTCAGTCCTAGGCCTCCACACAATTTGGGTTTAGTAACTTTTTCCCAAGATACAAGCGGGAACTTAAAATATTTCTCTGTTCCTACCCATAAGTATATTTTTTGAATTTTTTCCAGAGAGACAATGATTTGGGAAGGAAACATAAAGAGGGACATGACATAGCTAGGTATTTCTTGAAGGTATCTTTGAAGAAATCAAATCTTGTCATCCTGAGAAAGTAGAATAACCTTCCAAGTAGATAGTTTTCTATTCACTCTCTCTAGCAAGTTATTCTAAATAGATAAATCAGGATTTTATGGACAAGGGGCATTCCCAAATAGGGTTTAGGAAACTTTTTAATCCAAAACCTGAATGCGTGCTTTGATCGACTTGGATCGTATCATCCACATTTATGAATAAAATAAAGCATTTATGAAAATTAACCAATTGTTCAAACCAATTCATAATCATTTAGAACTATCTTAAATTTAGAGGCTTCCTAGACAGAGGCTTTACCAAATAGAAAATTTTCATCAACAAACTGATTAAGATAAATATGAGGAAGGTCATTAGAGATTTTAACACCCTAAATACTATTGAGAGACATCCTGGTAAAAAATCCTACTTAAAGACTCAACAAAAATAATATAAAGAAAGGGAGAAAGAGGGTCTCCATGTCTCAAACCTCGACCCACTTGCAAAAACCCCTCTAGTTTGCCATTCACCAGGACAAAAATACTAGCCATGGAGATACATGTCATGATCATGTTAATAAAGGAAATATGGAAGCCAACCTTGATCAAAATGGCTCGTAGGAAAGATCAAGAAATCCTATCATAAGATTTGTGCATATCCATCTTGACGAGCATAACAAATCTCCTAATTTTTCAACAAAATGAATAACTTCTTGGATTACTATAATATTGTCCATAATTTTCTTTCCTAGGAAAAAATACCCTTTATTAGTTGAGATGAGATTAGACAAAACATTCCCGATTCTACTCAAAATGATTTTAGTAATTAATTTGTAATTGGTATTGCATAGACTTATGGGTCTAAATTACTTAACTTCTTTGGCTCCAACAACTTTAGGAATGAGAACAAAGAAGGTTGTGTTCATCTATTTGAGAAGGTACCCATTGCTGAAGAAATATTAAACCATCTCAATAACCTCTTGCTTAATAAAATCTGTTAATTTTTGAAAGAAAAAAATAGGGAAACCATCAGGGTCAACAGATTTGTCTGGTTCCATATCAAAAATTGCAAAGCTGATTTCCTCCTCTATGGGAATATTTAAGAGGTATCTATTTTCAAGAGGGGAAATGACATTCGGAATTGATCAAGAACTTTATTCTGAACATTCTCATCCATAGCCGGACCCACATGGAAGAGCTCCTTGAAGTAATTTATGATTGTATCATTGATTTCCTTACTCTCTATAGAAAGCTCCCCATTCTCTCTTCTGATTTCATTTATCTTTAAGAGATTGAATTTGGAAGTGGCTATGAAATGGAAAAATTTAGTATTCCTATCACCTTCCTTTAACCATTTCACCCTTGATTTATGTCTCTAGTAAACTTCTTCCTTAGCCAAAATATCATGGTAATCAATCAAAAGTTTATGTTCCTAATCTTTAAGAGTAGGGTTAAAATCATCACCCTCCATTAGTTCCTCAATAGTTATTAAATCCTTGAAATCCTTTTTTCTTGGAAAATATTCCCAAAGGTTTCCTTATTCCATATTTTGAGATTACTTTTAACATTCCTTAGTTTGAAGCTCAACCTAAAATTGGCCACCCCATGAACTTGGACACCCCACAATTCTTGAATTCTATTGAAAATTTCTGGGTGATCTAATCACATCTTTTTGAAACTAAAAGGTCTTAATTTCTTGGGAGATTCAACCCCAAATTTAGGAGTAAAGGATTATGATCCAATCCAATTATGGGAATGGTGGTTAGAGATTAAAGTTGATTTATCATACACAAATGGCTAACAAAAATCTAACTAGCCTAATCTTAATGAGATCTGACCCCATCCTTCTATTGACCCAAGTATATTTAGGACCCTCTAGCTCCAAGTCAAACACATCATTTCTAGCTCAATCTTCCATGCTATCGAGTAAGAAATGGATCCACTATTCTTTTCTCTAGGGAGAGAGGGTGTATTCAAATCCCCTCCAATGATCCAATCTCTTTCCTTGAATTTTTTTCTAAAAATAGAAAGATCCTCCCATAATTTCCTTCTTTCACAAACCTTATTCAAGGAATAAATATTGGATGAAAAGCATGTTTTCTTAGAGTCAATATCAGTAAAATTTATGACAACATGCCATGTGGAAGTAAGAATCACTTCGCCCTTCACCACTTTAGGATTCCACATAGTGACTATACCTCCTGAGGCATAAGAGGAGCTGATACCTTCCCAAAAACCTTATTTCCAAATAATCTTGCTAACTTCCCTAAATATATCCACACTCATTTTAGTTTATTGAAGCATTAAAATATAAGGTTTATTTCTAATTCTAAGATCCTTATCTATTCTATGTTTATTGGGGTTGTTCAAGCCCCGATATTCCATAAGAGAATTATAATTTAGTCTTTCTAAATGAGGGGAAACCCTTCCCCAATTTTTTTGTGTTCCCATGTCCACTTCCTTCTTAACAGAGTTTTCCCTTAATTCCTTATTACTTTTTCTACCCCTTGTAGCTAACTCTTTACCTACATCTGCTCTGGAATTTCTACGGGTAACTAGTTTAGATTTACTTACCAATGTTTTGGGATATGAAATATTTTCATACGTGTCTGGAACATAATCCATTAATATCCCAAGAATATTTGAGGTTACAATAACACCATCTTGTCTTTGATCGAAGGAGCTCGACCCATTGATGAAACCTCATCCAACAAGGGGATTAAAACATTTTTCAAGGCATAGTTTCCTTCCACTTCAAAGACATTCACCTCCTCTGTTTCTCTAACCACTCTTCCAAAATAGGATCCTAATTTTCTTTTTCTTTGTCTTTGTCTTTATATTCTTTGAAAATAGAACTCTTGACCTAGGTTTTACCCTTAGATGATCCTGAGAATTATCTTCTTTTTATATTTCCTTATTTTCCAACTTGTCATTAATCACCACTCTGTAATTTTTCCCAACCTACCTCCATTATTGATTCTCCTTTTTGTTTATTTGCGGTTGGGTTTTGGTTCTTGAATCATTATTTTTCTTATATTGGGGAAACATTTTGAAATCATGATCAACCAATTTACATTTATTGCAAGTGAAAGGGGAAGGTTCATAATAAAATATTTTCACCCATACCGCTATGGTTATCGGTTTGATGTTACCTTCCAAACTAGCATCCCGGCCCATGTTGAAAAATAAATCGAGCATGAGTCATCCTTGACTTGGCTTTGTAATCGAATCCAATGCTATAGGATAGCCCAAAATATTTACAATACCTATAAGAAAATTTGGTTCCCAAAACTCAAGGGGTAACTTTGGAAGATTAACCTAGATCGATACTCGAAACAATCTTCTCAAATAGATTAAACATTGGTTCCCATTTCTGAACCACAACATGTGATTTACCAATAAACCATGGTCCTTCTGCCAAAAATTTGGCTACATGTTCTTTGCTGGGAAGAGTGACTAGGAAGAAACCATTCACATAGGTGAGACCTCAATGGATCCATTCGAATCCCATCTTCTCTTGGCCCAACCTCTGAAATAGTCAATATTGGGTCTAGTTCCTATACATTTCATAAAAAAGGCTCCTTCCATAGTGGATTTATCTCTATCCAAGAGAATCTTAGGGATTTTAAGAGATAAATTACCTTTCTCTTTGGAAGGCTCCAATCCATCTAATATATTTTTGTCCAGTCTTTTTCCAACCAACCGTTTAGCCCATGTGGTCACCACCACAGGCTCATCCTTATCGTCCTTTCTCGATGTGATCACGTGCTCCTACTCTAGATCTAACACCTTCTCCTGCTTCACCTAATCTGCTAAAAGTTCCAACTCATTTCCCTCATTCAAAATCCACTCGTTCTCTTGATCATTTCTAGCTCATTATTATTTTTCTAGCATACATCTATATGAATTGTTCTTTTATTACTTGATTGATGTGATATTTGATCACCCCTATTATTTTTAATCAAACCTATGGCAAAGGTGGGGTCCATAAATACTATAGGTTGGATCTACTAGTTCTTCTATATAGAAGGAGTAGATTCTTTTATAATACCTTCCTTAAATATGTTCCATATCCAATTACAATTTTATTGAAATACTCAAGTATTACTATTTAAAATTATATGGATATGATTAATCACTTATCATAAATATCAATACATAAATCCCTTACAAGTCATGAGTACCCAAATAAAAGAAGGTCATTTTAATACAATAGGATTATAGGCCTTCATTTTTTATCACAACCTCTTTCATTAACCCCGAAGGAGTTTAGTTAAATTATAAGTATCATGTGATTATGCAACATCCCATGTTATGCATAACTTAGTTTCAACATGCTTACATATTATTCCATATATATGTTTTAATTTGCAACTCAACCAGATATCAAATGAATCAAACTTAGTTTACCTAGAAAGACATCTATAAAATAGAGTATTCTCATTTTCTTTAAATTTGGTCCTTCATAGTTCATAAATAATCTTACAATTATGAAAAATTCCCATAATCATGTGTCCACAACAATTACATATCTGCTAAAATAGAAACATGTGTGTGTGTGTGTGTGTGTGTGTGGATATGGATATGCATATGCATATGTATATGTATATGTATATGTATATGTATATGTATATGTATATGTATATATGTGTGTATGTGTATTTCCAATTTTCATACTTAGTTTTAGATTAAGCACATTTTGTTTATATACTAGCAGAGAAATCTCATAGGTAGTATCGATCTCAACTCAATACCGATTCCTATAAAATATCAATAGATTTAGATTCATTCATTGTAATAAACCCAAAATTCTTATTGTTGTTACTTAGAGTAGAAGCATAAGGTAAGTATTTCAGTTAGTAGTGTTAATATACAAATGATTAAACTATAGTCCATAATGCACATATCTCACATATATTGACTTATAACATGAATATATGTTAACCCTTAGATTTAATACATCTTGTATCTCAGTTTACTACACAACCTAGGCACATAGTAAAGCATTCACAAATCAAAGAAACCCTTCAATAACTTATCCCATTATGGCACATAAAGTCATTATGCCAATATGCAATCTTTCTCAAAGGATCAAATCAATTCCATTGCATCTATGTTTAGTTGGATTACAAGTATATATATGTAATTCGATGTACAACTTAATGTTTTATTTACCCATTATATATATAAATGCACTTTAATAGCATTATTGATCAACTCATTTCAGATCACTTAGTTCATAACAATAGATCTATGTAACAGTTAAACCAAGTTTCATGTCCATTCCCTTCAATGGTATCTCTCGGTACAAAACAAGACTTAATATAATACAGAATTTCATCCTTTTTTGTTTGAAATAGAAATAGACATAATAGGCTAATTTAGTCACTCATTTATTTTAACAAGACAATGAGATTAAGATCAATTTCAACTTTAATTATGCAAATCCAAGAAACTTTTATCATTTGAGTAGTTAAATAAATACTTTCACTTCATTCTCCTCTAAAGCTAAGTACTCCATTTGCAAGATGTTAACAACTATCGGTTTGATTGAAATGGCATGATAAGACCTAATTTTTCCTTAATAATTTATGTCATTTATTATTTACATAAATGAGAGGATGTAATTCTAAGAATCAATAATATGACCTCCTAGAACTCAAATCTAAATATATATTACAAGGTCTTATGTACCCCTTTCTATTCATTTTTCTTAAATCAGCTAACATAAAAAAGAATTACAGATGACCAAAAACATCATCTTCCAAAGAATCATTCATTACTAAGACAAATCAGTAATGTCAATATTCCATAATTCCCATTTATCATTTTTAGCATAAGAACAATAAATATGCTATTACATTATGTTCACACAATCATACACATGTAACAAATAGTATATCTATTTCAATACTTACATACACTCTGAATTAAGTGTTGTGTTGATTAATAATACATCATACAATATATACAAGAATTATATATTATCTTAACTTTTGGAGAGTGGAACTCATGCTATATAATAGCTACACAATATTAAATTGTGAATCCCCATAACTTCTCGGTCCTCAACTTGTTTGACTAGCAATACAACCTCCACATGGTATACTATCCATACAATCTCAATGTTCCAAGCTCTAAGGTTCTAAATCGATAAGAAAGGTATATCTTATTACCTTAACATTTATGAAAAGTCAAACCACCAGCCATGTTATTTAGCAACTCATATCCAACTTCCTAAGTTAAAGGAGGTTCTAAAATAACAACACTCCATGAAATCGTATTCCATTTTCCCTTTCATGTCAATAGAGCACATATTTTTATATCTATTGCAAAAAAAGGAACCACTCGATTAAGCTCTAAAGTATGAGAACTAGGTCACCGACCTAAAATATCATGGCTCAAAAATAATCATTAATTGGTTTGAGCCCCTAACCTAATAGGAAATCACGTAGTTCTACTATAATTCTCTCGATTGGGATACTACATGACCGAACCAGTTCTCAAATTCATAGACATAGTTTCAATAAGAATCACGGGTACACGAGTAAGTCGAATCCAAGGATTCGCTTTGTAAAAATAAACTATCCTCAACACCCATATTTCTTAGGTTGGTCAGTTTATAATACCACCATGAAATCCATAGCAAAATAACATGATAACATAGAAGAAAGAACTCGAACCAACATTATTCGCATATTAGGTATATCATTGATGCAACCTAGAATATATTGTGTAAAACCCAGCTGAGTTGAGCACTCACCCAAAGCACACAAAGGTACCAAGCCCCTCTTTAGAATTGCTTATGTAAGATGTTAGTGTGATTAAGATAAGACATTTTTGATCCATAATTAAACATAAAAATTCCACAATGCATAATCCAGATCTAGATCTTAGAGAATCATGAATTAAAAAATAAGCGTAATAAGACTAACCATACATGACCCAGCCCCAAGTAATGTCTAACATAATTATCCAAGCAATAACATTCATTACATTAAATACTATAAAACACAAAATCTTCTTACATTATAAATTATTCCCATAAGTAATGCGCCCATCAAATCCAACATGATAACTCTACAATAACTCACACACTAGTATCTCTCTAAACTACACAGTTCAATACATATTTATAGAGGTGGGGACTTTCCCTTCACCACCTACACACTTCTCAAAATAGGTCACATGTTGTTAATAGCCATGTGCCTTTACAATAACATGCACACATGCAAGTGCGCTAATAATAGATGTCCTATAGTTAACTAGAAGAAGTAATCCTATTATTAACTATAACCATGCATGGCACTTATCAGCCACTCATTCCCAAAATACCATTTGCATGTCATGTAAGTCTCCATCCCGATGTGTGCTCCACATGCTATCTTCAAATATAATCCTTATCCATAAAAATGGCTAAGTCTTGAACCAACTATTTTGGTTAGCATTTCCTTTCCTATTATTTTGGACCTTCAAATACACCTTGTTCCCATGCACGTATTCTTTGTGTGTCTTCTCCTTAGAACAATATTATTTCTTCTCAACATTACCCCACACTAAAGTACATTACCAAACTGAAAATGGGGATCCTTTATGATGTTCTCAAATAATAAAGAATAAGAATTCAAAGAATCACTAGGAAAAAGAATGAATCTTTACTTTACAACATCCTCTTCTTCAACTCGGAGGATCAACTCTAGATATTCAAGTTTGATTTCTACCTCTAGTGTTTTCCAATAATCTAGCACTATCCTTGTCTTTTCTGGAATATCTGTGGTGATGGCATCCAACTCATCTTGAGTAATATTTTCCTTCTCATTTTTAAGTACTCAGACAACATTGGCCATAGCAGACATCATTCCTTCCAGAAGATCCATCTTCTATGCTATAAGCTTCCCAATCTCATCTATCCTCTCCTTATGTGGATCTTGGGTTGCTGCAAGGGCTTCATGCTTTTTTACTAGTGCCAATCTTTCTGTGCCCTAAAGTATCATCTTTTATTACTTCTAGGACTTCATTATCTTCAACTAGAGTCTTGATCCTTATCACTACCTCTGGTGCTGCACATAAATTAAGAGCTTGGTCTAATTTCTTTAGCTCATCCTTTAAATTTTGGAGCAATGCCTCATACATTGAAATTTTTCTAATCATAGAGGCTCTTTCTCTCTCTGCTTCTTGTTCAACATATTTTGGCACAGTATTCTAATTGTTCAATATTCTAGCACCAAATCAACCAAAGTGCACACATAATGCATAGTAGAAGGAAAATTTTCAGGTACCTTTGGTTCAAGATGAGGCCTTTCCTTCATAATGTAATCACCAATCTCCTCTGCCATGCTAACGAAAGATTCATTATTTGTCTATTATTTTTCCTTCTCTACCTTTAACCACTCTATTTATGTAGCTTTATATTTATTATCCTCCATCGATTGCTCTAATGGTTGCATCCTTATCCATATTTTTCATGTCACCTCAATTATTACCTTGAATAAGGCATTGCTTACCTACTCATCAAACATAAGAGTGGGATTTATGGTCATGTGCCTACTCTATGGTTCCTTCTTTACTCTTCTTGAGACATAGGACTCCTCGCATACATAAAAATATAGTTAACTCATATGGGTCTTCATGGACCAAGATAGATGTTTCCTTACATGCATAGTGGCCATATCTAGATCCATCATCTCCCATCCATTTAATTTCTTAAGGTCTATTGTTCTTTGAAACTGGGCACACATGATTTTACTTGTGTCCTCAGCGTAGCCCATACCTAGCACAACATATTCTTCACTTCTCTTTGTTATTGGCCCTTTGGGAACCTAAGTGCCAAGGTATGGGGTTAACCATTCTCCTATTTAAGTTGTAATCGCACGTTGGATTTCTTGCACACATTCTCTTCTACTTCTTTTACCCCTTCTTCTTCATCTCTCATTTCTTCATCACGGGATCCTCCACATCTTTTGGTTGAACCGAGGTTCCAAGAGCGCTCTCTTCATAATACTCTACCTCCTCACTAAGCTTTAGATTTATTTTTATCTTCTTCTCTAGTGTTTCCTTCTAAGGGGAGAGTCGAGGTGATCTTCTTACATGTTGTGATGTTTTTACATCTTGGGTCCTGGTTCTTTCAAATACCCTCTTAAACTAGATCTCTTCAGGGACTACATCTTCATCCAATTCCTCTTCTCCTTCTTACGCATGTGGTGGAGTATTTGGGTGCTCACTTTCCACTTTATCCATGGGATGCCTCCGACATCTATGGTCCAAGCCTCCACTATCCTCATGTTCTTCTTCCTCATCTATCTCTATGGTCGTGGTAGGATTTGGAGCTACCACATTCTCAACCATGTGTTTTCCCTTAGGCGGCCCTGGTAACAAAAATTCATTCTCCACATACTTTTTATTCTCCAACCTAGGCTTGAGTTGAAGATAGATGAGCATGGATCCATTGTCCCCAATATCCAAACTTACTGGCTTTATATTTATAACATCTGAAATGAGCCTCTCAATGTAGGCAGACCGACCTGGATAAACATATGTTTTTCTGAGAGTATGGTAGTCACAATCTACCTTGTCTGCATTAAAGTTCATCTGGTGTGCATCAATAAACTTGTGAACTAAGGACTATAAATAACGCACTATGAAGGCATAGGGTATTTTACACCATGGAATCCATGTCCCATCCTTCATTGCAAACCGCGCGATGCAGAAATGTTGATACACCATGAACTGTATTGCCTTGACCACTAGTAAGGGTAAATCCTTTAGAATGTGTCATTCCTCCTCAAATGCCATGCAAAGTTGATCATACCATAATTCTTCCCTTTTCTTGAATGGGCCACTCATTGTTCCTTCACATAAGTATTTCTTGAACCTCTCTATGAGGGACTTCTTCTCTATGGGGTATTCCCAAATTTTGTTCTTTGGCCCATCGGGCACTCCAATTTCTACAAAGACAAGAGATAATAGAATAACGCCAAAACTTATCTTCTCACATGTGCATGCTTCCTCGTAATTATCTCTACTATATATCCTGCTATATTTTAGACTTATCCTTCCAACATTTTCTTCACGATATATATCCACATGGTATTTACCTGTGACCATCTCTCTTGATCATTCAACTTAGTGAGTAGGTGCGTGGCTACCTGCACCACAAGATACTTCCTTAATTTGTATATGTCCATCCCACGTGGACCCTTGGAGTATCCCAACTCCTTGTTGGTGGCTATAATAGTTGCCTTATCGGTCGATCATTAGCAATATTTATCTATGTGCCTTTCAATCCTATTAATTTAGCAATCAGAGATGTTGTGATCTTTACCCTCTGTCTCAAAAAATAGAAAAAGTCATCATGGACTCTGCTCATAAGCCATTGGTATAAAGCTTCTAGTTTTCCAAAATATGGGAGTTCATATAACTAATAAACCCCTACCTTTTTAAGCAACTTCTCTCTAACATCATCATATACTGGTATATCATCCACCATACACTTGTTGGTCTTATTGTTCAACAATGCATCCAATTATCCCTTGTTGTCAATGGTGTGGTGGTTGTAATCACTTACCTTGCATCTTCGAATGTGGGAATACTAATACCATATGACTATAACTCCCGAATCTTATCATCTCGAAAAATTGCTCTCTGAGCAACTTCAACCTCAAATTTCACTTTTTTCTTCCCCTTCATACCTTCCGTAAGTGTTTTCTTGTGTTGAGTAAGATCAAACCCTATCTTGAAACCACGTGTTCTAGCTCCTTCTTAATTATTCTATTGTGCTCAAACCCTTCACCAATGGGGATGCAAGCCACTTCCACGCACAAATCTACTCTCCACATCTAGCTTTGTATCTCTTCACACCTCAACACATTTTTCTTGGCTTGGTCACACTTAACTCACTCGAATACTTGTGATCACAAAGGTAAATATGAACTCGCATCACATCCTTATATAGATTTTAAAAAAATTAGTGCATTTATTACTCCTTCACCTACCACCAATCCTCTCATTAACTCGACCATTTTCCTGATTTTTGCATGGTACACCTTCGCACCCCCAGCCTATAACCTTCTAGCGTGCCTTCCTAACTTATGGCTACACAATTATCTTCTATGCACTTCCATGCACCAAAGTACCTCACCACTACGCCCTCTTCTAGTAGTTTCCACAGATGATGCTTACCTCGTGTTATATTGTTCATTCCTTTATTTCCAACTATGGTCTTCTCTAGGATCAATTTTCTTTCTAGTAGCTTCCTTTCATCTTTAAATAGCACTTGTAACACTATGTTCTTATGTGTACCCATTTTTGAATAAAAAATAACAACCACCCCACACCAATGGTGTGTGCAGTCCTCTCGCATATAAAAATACTTCAAATTGTAATTAGCTTCTAGTGTGCAAGCACGCTTATTACAAAAAACACCAAACTAAATTGATAAAGCATAGCGACAAAGAAGGAAATGCACTAAAAGAAAATATAGAAAATGAAATCTATACTAAATGAAAATACTGTCTTATTACAAACACCAAGAAGACCTATTTATATGTAGGGCTTCACCTACTCCCATAAAGTAACTAGGAAATCATGTTCCATCAAGCATCTCTAATCTGAAAAGTGTTTGTTTCAAGGATGTGAGTGATAAAATAAGGTCCCAAAAAATTCACCTTAATTTTTCCTAGATGGCACGGAAACTTGTAATCATAAAGAAGTACCATCTGTCCAACCTCAAGCTTCTTTTCCCTGATGTGTTTGTAATGTCATACATTCTGCATGGCCTTTTTGTACTTATAACTCTAACATGCTATGGCATTCCTCTCATCCAGCTATATTAAATTTTCAATTCTTTCTTCTAATGCATGTTCATTTTCTAGACCTCTAGCACACGCATATACACAATGATGGTAACATTAATTCCATTGGAATAATGTCTTATGCACCAAACACCAACTGAAAGGGTGTGGCCTTATTCAACCTCTTGTAGGTTTTCCTATATTTCCAAAATACAACAAAAATTTTATCATCCCAATCTTTCCTTCCAACATCACAAATTTTTGTCAAGGTCCGCTCAATATCTTGTTGAAAGCCTCAAGATCCCATTTACTTGAGGGTGATAAGGTGTAGTCTTGTGGTGCGTGACCATAAACTCATACAATGATATATTGACTTGTATCATTCAATAAGTTTGTGACCTATCACTTGTCAAGGTCAATAGACATCCATACCTAGTAATAATATCTTCCCATAAGAACATTGTTGATGTAGTTGTTGTACAATCCTTTATAGGTGTTTCTATTGTCGCCAAATCATTGCACCCCGAATGGCCTGAAAGTGAACATGATATTTAGTTTGATTGGGAAACATGGGATCAAATCTCAAGTTTTGGGACTTGGTCTTGAGGTGAACCTCCGTAGAAGTTAGGCTTCCTCTTCCCGAACTAATCACTACACTACTACTAATGTAATAAAAATGGCTAACTAGACCTATGTTAACATTTCAAGGGATTACGGAGAGAGATTTACAAGGAAAATAAAACCTATACTAGAAGTGGTGATGCACCAAGAAAGGGTGTTGCTAGACAACCTTCTGGCTTGCTGATGAAGAGAGATGATCATGAGAAAGAATGAAATGCATTACAAACCCACTTTACATATAGTACTTCACTCCCTGATAAGCACAATGACTTCCAAAACTTGCAAAGGAAACCCTGGTTGCACAGTTCACCTACAAACATGAGAGAGGAAAATAGAAGTATAAAAATCATGAAAGGACATAAAATTATCACAAAACATAATTTCCATTACTTCAAGAAATTGTATAGTGCATCATTACATTAAGGAAAAGGCATAGGCTGCCATTACAATTTGAGAAGAAAGTCTTGAGAGCCTACAAATTCATAGCCTTTCAGCTTGAAAGGAGGGGAAGCTTGGAAAGTTTATAACTCTTTAGAATAAGCACCCATTTTACATTTATAGAAAAAAATTTGAGTGGTTGAGAGAAAGAAGGAAGAATCCTAGAATCTATGCCAGATTGTAGGAGATAATTCATCATTGTTGTTGTCCATATTTTCTCATTTATTGCACCTCCACCTTTCAAGGCACCATCCAAGGAACAAAAAAACTTGTAATTTTGGGAATAAAAACCTCTAAAATTTCATCTTCTCATGGATCCATGGTGCATCCCTCCTTCTCTCAGTTCCAACGACTATAATTTTGTGAAAAACAGGCAACCGGAAGAAAGTTATGACATCCTGAGTGAATTCACCTTTAGGATATCGGGGACACTATGCTCCACCAACTTCATGATAATACCTCCCGATGGCTTCATAAATTTAAACATTTTTAATTTCATCCATTATTTAATTAAAATAATATTTAATATCTTTAAATGATGTCAATTTTTTCTTCAATGGGGTATTGGGTAATAGCTCATAACTTTGCTTTCCAACAAACTTCTTCGAGCTGATCGAAAGATACCTTTACGCATTATATGGAAAATCTTATTATTCTCCATCGATTAGCTTGGTGGGAAATTTCTTCCATGCGACACTTCCTACTCATTGCATGTCGATTCACTTCATTTAGTTGCATTGGTTGGGTGACTTAACTATATCGGTCACCTCTTTTATTAGCAAGAGATTTGTGTTTAATTGGCCATCATTTTGCATAAAAACCTCCATCTTGACTACTTAGTTCTAGAAACTTATTCACTATTTTCATGGCCGATCTGCTCTATTCAAATACTTTTTATTTGGTTGGCCACTCGGAATTATGTTGGTACGCAACATTCCACACCGCCTCCTTGACACACTTTGGAGAACCACTCCACATCTCCCATAATGGTTTTATCATTACATTGGTTGGAAATTCATCACTAGAAGGTTCTTCATTTTCCTTGCTAGCCTTCATATGATGAGATCTTTAATTAGCTCCACTTAATTCTCGAGTTATCCATGTTTCTCGATCCACGCACACACTAGACGGGTGAGCTTTGAAATACACCAACCGTTTCATTAATGAGTATTTTTCCACGTATTATCCCATCAATAGATATATTGACTCGGTATTCACCTATCCAAATTCCCTTTTCTTTGGTGATTTACTCACACTATAATCCAAAATGGCTCAAACATCCAATCCCAAAAATTTGAAACTCTAAATTTTGGAGTTTTAGGCTCTCCCATCTATCTTGTTGACTCACCTAATGTAAGTTTTGAATCAAAACATTATGAAATCCAGAACTCTTCCACCATCCAAATGCCTTATGAATTTATCCCAAATCTCATCGCATATTATTCTTCATGCTTCTGACTCATCGATCGATGCCTTCCATGAGTTGGCTCCTTCCATGATCCGTCGATCTCGTATATGATGTGTGACTTGCCAAGTCCTTTATTTCTCATTACCGAACCATGTTAAATGCATCGCTAACATATGCATTCCTCAAGCCTTTTGCGGGTTTAAATTCAATCTCGGCTTGAACATTTTACCTCCTCACATCACTCAATCTCATGGTCCTACAAATCTAAAACATCACGGTTTTACCCCATGTCCTGACTTGTGTTCGATGGTGAGAAATGTATAAACAATTTGAGTGACTTAGTCTTGGAAATGAAATGATTTGAGCCATCCATGTTGAATTCCCCTATCAAGTTCTTTATCCCGATGGACATCAAATCCATTGAAGGAAGCTCCCATCTCGCATTATGTTTGTTCTCATCTCCCTCAAGTATCAACTCATTCACAACTCACTTTGTGAATACCTAATTACATACCACAATCTTGAACTCACCTCCATAGTAGCTTCCTTGCCAAATAATTGTCAACTCTTCACTTTTGAATAGCTCACCGAACCCTTCATTATACCGTGAGTTTCCTAGGCTATATAGAAATATCATATCGGTTTAATTAATCCATTATAGATTTGTGCTACACAAAAATCACTACACTATCAAACTTAAACATGAGCCTACTCCCATGCTTCTAGCTTGATACATAGTTTTTGCAATTGGTTGACCTATATGCTTCATATAATGGGTATCGAATAGCTTAAAAAAAAACAACCTGTTTTCTCCCATGCTTCGCATCGATCCATTCCCCAATTATTTCTAAGAATGATCCTCAAGTAAAACATCAATTTAACTTTTCCATGAGCTAAGATCAATTCCATAGCTCAAGTATGTATGAGTCCTTCAACTTGGAATAAACCATCCTCACACAAAAATGATCTCTTCTGTCATTGAGCTCATATGGATTGCTTGCAAGAATTGGTGGGCTCCAAATGCTGAAATTTTCCCTAGGCTCATTCATCATGTGGCATTATTCTCTGGCCGAGCACCTTAAACATTTATCCCGGACTCTAACCACTGAGCTCTATGAGAAAATTCATGTTAGATTAAATCTCCACACACCCACTTAAGCTTGAATAAGATATGGTGGAGGCCCGAACCAATCTTCCTTACCTGACTTAGCCTATGAATTGGCTTCACATCATAGCTCGGCCTCCATCGACATGGTTTGTGTGATCTTTGATAATCATTCCATGCATTGAGAAACTTTCCCATGTTTGATCCTAAAATGAATATTTAATGCCTATGTATGCATCATCTAGCTCAAATGACCACTCTTTGTGTCGAGCTTTGTCACGACACATTTTTACCGAGCGAGCCCGCATATCCTTCCAAACTATGAAAATATTTCCTCACGTTGAGTTGGCCCTAACCAATCTTTCTTCTCCCAATTTCATATCCTCCATGTTGACTCAGATTCAATGTTCAGGAAACTGATTACATAATTCCACAAATCTCAACTCCAAACTCCTACCTAACTCATACGAGCTAGAATGGAACTTGATCCTGAGCTATCTTGCCCCATAAAATTATAACTCAAAACTTGGTTTACTTTCATGTCCACCGAGTTGTTCATAATTTCATCTATGGTAGAGTGCCTACGGTTTTGTAATTATTGATGCATTTAAATGAATTCCTTAGCATTACCTCTTTCCCCAAGTTTTATTGGAATGAATCGCTCATGATTTCTTTCAACTTATCCAATGAGTCATAAGCAATTCAACCTCGAACTTGCGTGAACCAAATCATTCACCCCTGAGCTAAATACAAGCTTTCCTTCTAATAGTTTATGCTCAATACACCTCAAACCACTTCTTGACTCGTTGTTGAGCTCATTTATGCATCCATCTTTTCCCTCTAATGTTTGACAGAGCTTTAGTCCTATAAAACATAGCATAAAGACAACCCACTACCTTTCATTCTCTCACAACTCATCTCTGTGAGCCTGGAAAAACATTTTGACCTTACCAATGTTGTATCCTCGAGCCTCTTTGAGCCATATATGATCTTTCCTTGCACGTAGTCTTAGCAAATTTTATTCTTCATAGACCCCTTGCAAGGGCTATTCAACGAGTCTGCACATTGATTTTATCCCCTTTGAGTCTAGATTCTCATCACATTTCACTCTACAAACTATTCTCGGCTAGTTTTGTTTTAATGACCTCATGATTTCAAATCGTGATAATAGTCAATTTGACCTATGATACACTTTTCCATTTGTCAAGATCCTTAGACATATCTCACCTTTTTAGCTCAAATAAACTAAAATAGAACTTAGTACTCATTTAAATTCATAGCTAATATTGAATGCAAGCTATTAGCTATCAACACAGGCCATCAAAATAGAAATCGATGCAACGATATTCGAATTGCTCAATCCCTACATTTTTAGGCATAGAAACACAAAAAAGGCCCTTTCAAAATTATTTATTAATTTGATCATTTTTTCCATTGTTCATAGGAAGTGGGTCCTCAGGGCGTTGTCTAATTTTTATCGAATAGGGAAAAAATTGACAACATTTTTGGTGACCTCTCGGGGATGATTTCTTGCTAAGCACGATACCAATAGTATTGTCTATTCATTGTGCATGAATTCATAATTGTAAGATATCCCTAAACTAATCCTGAATCGTGAGTTTCATGTTCCCAAGTTACCTGAACACTATTGCATCCTACATCCCAAACTTGGAATGACTACTATAGAATGAAGGATAATAAATGAACCCATTCTAAATCCCCTTGAACATTGTCGATCTTGGACCTCCCTGGAATGATAAGCATGAAGTATACTAAATCTGATGAATACTTGGAGTCTAGAGCATATCAAGAACTTTGAATGAAGTAGCTGAGGAATTGGGGATATCTTGAAACTTTCTCTAAAACCTTGAAACTTTCTCTTCCTTGAAAAACCTCTAATGATGAAACAAAGGTGCGTAACAACACACATGAGCGACCACAAAAAACACCCCGAACTCGAAAACCATACATGTATCAAATGAAACATGCAGAGTGTGCAATGCACTTATTCTACTGAAAGAAAACTATTACTACCCTATACTAACCGGAAGCATAGGTGAACTAAACAAACCCTACAACTAGTTGTGCAAAATAGCTTCATGTCCTTACAATGGGCAGCCATGAAGATGATGTGATAATGAACATGGCTGAAACTAAAAGTGAAAAACTGAAGCAAGCCCAATTCTTCACCTAGTCCACCAAGGCATCAACTGGAAAGAGGAAATATGCCTCTTGTATTTTACTGTATTTGTCTTGTAGAGGCATAACGATTGATTCTTGGGGCTATGAAATTCATCCTCACATTTTAAAATGAATGGGATTGATTGTAACCTTTTTCTTATCTTGAAATAATATGAGTACCTTATGGGACATGCTCTAATCCTTTTAATATGACTATTACTTTGAGATTTGAATCGAACAATAAATTCCACCTAAAGGCATCCTTGAAAAAGGTGATTGTCGATGATCTATTTTTTCTCTTGTACCCCATTTATTGAAAAATCTTCTCTCGTATGAATAAATGGTACCAAATTGAAGTTTCCTTCATTTCATTTTCTTTCCTTGATAATGAGGAATTCTTCCACATGAAACTCTTTTGGATTTCTTGTAGCCTCAAATGAAGTTACTAGAAAGTTACTGCAAGTTTTTGGAGCATACTGATCATATAGGAATTCCACTTTCATCTGAAAACAAATTTGTTCTACATCTCTAACCTCCTCATCCCACATGAAACCTACAAGATCAAATTCTTGCACCTATTGTTGTTGAGGGTAGTTAAGGGAAGCAAGACCTCCTTGGTTTTCTTCCACCATTACTTGTTCATCAAATAAATCTGACTCCACAATCAAGAGCAAGAAACTCCCAATAATGTCATCTTCACCCAAATCCTCTAAATTTGACTTAGTTTCTCCCGCATGCTCCTCTCTTTCTTCATTCAATGAATGTTGTAGAATATCCAATTCCTCCATTTCAAATTTAAGAGGACTATTTGAAACTAGTTGTGATCCTTGAGTATTTCCTTACATAGTACTAGACAACTTATATTGAAGGTTAGATAATGGAATGGGTATTTCTATAGTCTATTTTGCATCCAAATCTGACCAACAACTTGCTTCTTTGCTTTCTATGCAAATTTTTCAACCTCCATTATGATGTTTCCTAAATTAGCAGTTGATTCCTCATGACCTTCCTCGTCTTCAAACATAAAATTTGCAAGATCAAATTCATCTAGGAAAATAGAGTTTTGAAAAGACGAAGAAAGGGAAGAATTTGAAACTTCTTGCACAATTTAATATACATTTGAAACTTCTGAGTCCACCATGGAAAGAATCATGATATGGTTAGTTGTTGCATTTGATGATGATATTGACAAGTTGCTACAATGTTCCATAAATGTAGCAAGTTCTTGACATGCTTGACAAGTAGGATCATTGCACTCATAAAAATCACCTTGTACACTTGAGAGTATTTCTTCTTCAGCTTACACATTCTCTTCTTCAACCAAATTTGTAATTGGTGGGGAATTAGTAGTTCCCACAAACATAGTGTCAACATGTATGTTATACTCCAAACAAGTAGACTGATGCTCACCATCATTTTGTACTTTTTTTTTTAGTCTCCACCATCTGCTCTTGAATATCAACTTTTGACAGAGGTCGAGTTATGAGAGTGAATTTCTTGACGTTCAATATTGTATCTCATTCCTTCAGGTTTTTGAAAGTTCATCCTTATCAAGCTCCTGAACATTCCCCTCTTCATCTTCAGTATAAGCATGTTCTTCCCAAAATGGATTTGGAACTATAAGAGGAGGGGTGGGTTGGGATTCAATGACCTCCCTCACTATTTGAGATAACAGAAGAGGTATAGCTCCATTTCTTGATGGAATTTACAAAAAAAGAAGGAACTCTGGAAGGGAAAGGAACAAAAGATCCATGATGGGATGAAAATATAGGTAATGAAGGAATGGAAGTATCAGCATGGGAAGATGGTGAAAAGATTGGAATTTGAGGTTTAGACTAAAATGACATTGACTGGGAATTGGAAAGAGAACTTTGAGCTCATGGTGTATGAATTACCCATCAACAAGGATTCCTTACATCTATCTCTTCGATCCAACCTTTGATTTGAGGTAACAATTCAGTCATGAAACCCATCTTTTCTTGCAAACTATCAAAACTTGGCATAGGGCTAACCCATGGACAAGCTACCTTGAAGCCATTCTTGGATGCCCTCATTTGAGCTATGGCTCTAGATTATACCATGCCTACCTCTAGTTTCTGCATCTTAAGTTGTAACTTTACATCTTCATCTATAGGATAGCCTCCATCATTTGCATGTTCCTGCCCTTGAAAATCTGTATAGTTAGGTGAAAAACCAAACTGATCATGACTTTTCCTAGAGGGATATGCATTTTGTTGATTCTCATCATAAAATGGAGTTGGAGGTGAATTAAAATAACTTGAAGATGGAAAGTGTTGTTGTTGGTGCAAGTGGGAACTCAACTGTGGAAATGAAACCATGATTTCAAAGCTTCATGAATGGGAGAAAAATGGAAAGATGTTGAAGAAAACTAAATGGAAATGGATAAAATTGAAGATCTGCAACACAGAGAGTAGCTAATTTTGACCAATGGATTTTCTAGTTGTGCTTAGGAATACCTCTTAAGGCTGAAATTTCACTAAGATCACAACTTAATGAAATGAAGTGAGCACAATACACACACCTCTGAGATATGTGCCTCTTGTCCCACCAAGCATGCCAAAAACTATTGTCACCAAATCACTGCACCCCCGAATGGCCTGAAAGTGAACACAACATTCGGTGTGATTGGGAAACATGGGATCACCTCTCAAGCTATGGGACTTGGGCTCGAGGTGAACCTCCATAGAAGGATGGCTTAATCTTCCTGAACTAAGCACTACACTACTACTAATGCAATAAAAATGGATAACTAGACCTATGCTAACATTTCAAGGGATTAGGGAGAGATATTTGCAAGGAAAATAAAACCTATACTAGAAGTGGTGATGCACCAAGAAAGGGTGTTTCTAGAAAACCTTTTGGCTTTCCGATGAAGAGAGATGATCATGAGAAATAATGACATGCATTACAAACCCACTTTACATATAATACTTCACTCCCTGATAAGCACAATGAATTCCAAAACTTGCAAAGGAAACCCTGGTTACACAGTTCACCTGCAAACATGAGAGAGGAAAATAGAAGCAGAAAAATCATGAAAGGACAATGATCACAAAACATAATTTCCATTACTTCAAGCACTTGCACAATGCATCATTACATCAAGGAAAAGGCATAGGCTGCCATTACAATTTGAGAAGAAAGGCTTGAGATCCTACAAATTCATAGCATTTCAACTTGTGAAGAGAGGGGAAGCTTGGAAAGTGTCTAAATCTTTAGAATAAGTACCCCTTTTACATTTATAGAAAACTTTATGATTGGTTGAGAGAAAGAAGGAAAAATCCCTAGAATCTAGGCCAGAATGTAGGAGACAATTCATCACTATTGTTGGCCATGTTTGCTCATTTATTGCACCTCCACATTTTGAGGCACCATCCAAGGAACAAAGAAAACCTATAATTTTAGAATGCAAAAAATCTAAAAATTCATCTTCTCATGGCTCCATGGTGTATCCCTTGTTCTCCCGGTTCCAACAACTATAACTTTGTGAAAAAGAGGCAACCAAGAAGAAAGTTATGACCTCCTGAGTGAAAGTCACCTTTAGGATATTATGGACACTATGCTCCACCAACTCTATGATAATGCCTCTTGATCTTTTCATAAATTTAATTTTTTTAAATTTCATCCATTATTTAATTAAAATAATATTTAATATATTTAAATGATGTCAATTGTGCCTTGGATGGGGTCTTGCGTAATAGCTCGTAACATGGCTCATTAGCCAACTCAACGAGCTAGCTACCAAGCTACCTTTACGCATTGTATGGAAAATATTATTATTCTTAATCGATTAGCTTGGTGGAAATTTCTTCCATGCAGAAATTCCTACTCATTGCATGTCGAGCCACTTCATTTAGTTGTGTTGGTTAGCTGACTTAACTATACCGGTCACTTTTTTATTAGCAAGAGCTTTGTTTTTATCAGCCATCATTTTGCATTGAAACCTTCATCTTGAATACTTAGTTCTAGAGACTTATTCACTATTTTCATGGCTGATCTGCTCTATTCAAATCCTTTTGATTTGATTGGCCACTTGAAATTATGTTGGTACACAACATTCCACACCGCCTCCTCGACACACTTTGGAGAACCACTCCACATCTCCTATAATGGTCTTATCATTACATTGGTTGGTGAGTCATCACCGATGGGTTTTTTGGTTTTCCTTTCCAACCTTCATATGACGAGATCTTTAATTATCTCCACTTAATTCTTGACCTATCCATGTTTCTCATTCCACGTACACACTAGACGGGTGAGCTTTGAAATACACCAACTATTTCATTAATGAGTACTTTGCCATGTATTATCCCATCAATAGATCTATTGACTCGGTCTTCACCTATCCAAATTCCCTTTTCTCTCATGACGATTGACTCACACTATGCTCCACAATGGCTTGAACATCCGAATCCCGAAAATCAAACTCTAAATTTCATAGTTTTGGGTTTTCGGGCTTCAAACTCTCCCATCTATCTTGTTGACTTGCATGATGCGAGTTCCGAATCAAAACATTATAAAATCCTGAAATCTTCCACCATCCAAAATCCTTATGAATTGATCCCAAATCTCATCCAATATTATTCTTCATGCTTCCCGAATCATTAATCGATGCCTTCCATGATTTGGCTCCTTCCATGATCCACCGAGCTCCTATCCGATTCGTGACTACCGAGTCCTTTATTTCTCATGACTAGGCCATGTTAAATGTATCCTTGACATATGCATTCATTGAGAATATTGTAGGGTTAAATTCAATCCTCGATTGAAAATTTTACCTCCTCACATCACTCTATCTCATGGTCCTACAAATCCAAAACATCATAGTTTCACCCCATGGTCGACTTGTGTTTGATGTCGGGCAACGTATAAATAGTATGAGTGACTCAGTCTTGGAAATGAAATGAGCCAAGCCATACATGTTGAATTCCCCTCTCGTGTTCTTCATCCCAATGGACATCAAATCCATTGAAGGAAGCTCCTGTACTCACATTATGTTTGTGCTTAGCTGCCCTCAAGTATCAAGTCATTCACGACTCAATGTGAATATCTCACCGCATACCATGATATTGAAATAACCTCCATAGTAGCTTCCTTGCTAGCTCATTTTCAACTCTTCACTTATGAATAGCTCACTGAACCCTTCATTAAACTACGATTTTCCTGTGCTATACAAAAATATAATATCGGTCTAATCAATCCATTATAGATTTGTGCTACATAAAAATCACCGCACTATCAAAATCAAACCTAACCCCTGCTCCCATGTATCTAGCTTGATACCAATTTTTTTCAATTGGTTGACCTATATGCTTCATCTAATGGGTATCGAATAGCTTAAAATGAAATGACTTGTTTTCTCCCATGCTCCCGCATCGATCCATTCCCAATTATTTCTTAGAACGATCCTCCAAGTACACACATCCATTTAACTTGGCCATGAGCTAAGATCAATTCCATGGCTCAACCATGTCTGATTCCTTCAACTCAAAATGAACCATCCTCACACAAAAACTAAGCTCTTATATCATTGAGCTCACATGGCTCGCTTACCAAAATTTGTGGGCTCTAAACACTGAACTTTTCCCTAAGATCATTCATCATGTGGTGACATTCTCCACCGAGCACCTTAAATTTTTATCCTGGCCACTAACCAATGATATTTATGAGTAAATTCATGTTGGATTAAATCTCCACACACCCGCTTCATCTTGACTAAGATATGGTGGAGGCCCAAACCAATCTTCCTTACTCTCGACTCGCCTATGAATTGGCTTCACATCATAGTTCGATCTCCATTGACATGGTTTTTTTGGTCTTTGATAAGCATTCCATGCATTGAGAAACTCACCATGTTTGAGCCTAAAATGAATATTTAACACTTATGCATCCATCTACCTCAAATTCCCACTCTTCTTCTCGTGTCAAGCTTCATCACAACATGTTTTTACCAAGTTGTCCCGCATATCCTTCCAAACTATGAAAATCTTGCCTCACGTTGAGTTGGCCCTAACCAAGCTTTCTTCTCACAATTTCATAACCTTTGTGTTGACTCAAATTCAATGTTTAGGAAACTAATTGCATAATTCCACAAATCTTGTCTCCAAACTCCTACCTAACCCATACAGGCTAGAATGAAACTTGATCCTAAGCTATCTTGCCCCATAAAATTATAACTCAAAACTCGGTTTACTTTTGTGTCCGTCGAATTGTTCATAATTTCATCTATAGTAGTGTGCCTACCGTTTTGCAAATATCGATGCATTTAAATGAGTTCCTCAAGATTACCTCTTTTTGTAAGTTTCATTGGAATTAATCACTCATGATTTCTTTCAACTCATCCAATGAGTCATAAAAATTCAACCTCGAACTTACGTTAACCAAATCATTCACCCCTGAGCTAAATATAAGCTCGCCTTCTAATGGTTGATGCCCAATATGCCTCAAGCCACCGCTTGACTCACTTTTGAGCTCCTCCAATGTTTGATAGAGATTTACTCCTATAAAAACAAGCACAACCCGCTCACTTTCATTCTCTTCAAAATCATCTCTGTGAGATTAGAAAACATTTTGACCTTACAATTTTTGTATCCCCGATCCTTTATGAGCCATATCTAATCTTTCCTTGCACATAGTGTTACCACATTGTATTCTTCATGGTACCCTGCGAGGGCTATTCAATGAGTCCACACATTTATTTTATCCCCTTCGAGTCTAGCTTCTCATCACATTTCACTCTGCAAACTATTCTTGACTAGCTCAATTCAATGACCTCATGGTTTCAACTCAGTGATCCTAGTCTATTTGAATTGCGCTATGATTTTCCATTTATCGATCTCCTTAGACATAGCTCTCCTTTTTAGCTCAAATAAACTAAAATAGAACTTAGTACTCATTTAAATTCATAGCTAATATTGAATGTGAGCTATTAGCTATCAACACAGGCCATCAAAAAGAACTCGATGCAACAAGCTTTGACTTGCTCAAGCCATAGATTTGTGAGGCATAGAAACAAAAAGGCCCTTTTAGACATTATTTATTAATTTGATCATTTTTTTCCATTGTTCACAAGAAGTGGGTTGTCAGGGCATTGTCCAATTTTTATCCAAGAGGGAAAAAATTGGCAACAGCTTGCTTATGCCCACATTGTAAGATAATATGTGCAAGTGATGATATAGCGCGATCCAGTTCTACTTGCATGACTAGGGAAATAGGACCCATAAAGTCTACAACCCATTTCTCAAATGGATTTGTACTAGAAATAGGCCTCAAATGCATTTCATCTCTTTTCCTAGGATTTCCAAGGCACTGACAGTGATCACATGCCTTACAATACTCTTTACAATCTTTGTACAGGTCTCCCACAATAATCCAATGAGTAGAATCTTGCATGCGGTGGCATCACCTATATAATTCCCACCTGCAATACCACCATGAGCCTCTTCCATGATATATATGTTCTCATGTTCTAGAGCACATCGGTGCAATACTTCATCTCGACCTAGTTTGTATAAGTCACCATTGATCAACATGAAGGGTGTCACGCAAATTGCAACTTATTTCTTCTATAATGATTTCATTCCTTCTAGTGCCATACATTTGTGTAAAAAAGAACAATATCCTCCAATTTTGAAGGCACATGATGTAACTTGTACATTTGTGAATTTGACATTGTATCTTCAATTGTTTGTGCATCCTCCCTTGATTGAATCCTTGATAAGTGGTCCAGGCCAAAATTACTTTTACTTAGTTTCACCACGACTATAAAATCAAATTCTTGGAATAAGATCACCCATTGACATATGTGCCCCTATAAATTGGGCTTATTTACCAATTATTTTAATGTCATGTGATTAGTATAGATAAAAAAGGGTTTTGCTAGTGAATACTATGTAAATTTATGTAATGCGTACATCATTGACAAGGCCTCACACTATGTAGTTGTGTAATTTTTTTCTGCAGAGTCAACTTTCTACTAGAAAAATAGATAGGATGATCTATAATACCTTCTTCAAGTTGTGCTAACACCATGCCAATGGTTATGCTAGAGGAATCCAAATGTACGTGAAATGGTTAGTTCCATGAGGGAAAATTTAGAATCAACGCTATAGTAAGTCTCTCCTTCAATGCCTCAAATGTGTGCTACTACGGTTCTCCCCAATAGAATGTCCCTTTTCCTTTTAGCAACTCTTCCAGGGGCACGAGAATATTTTCACATCCTTTATTAAATTTTTTTTAATACCTTGTGTGGCTAGAGAATCCTTGCACCTCACTCTGACTGGTAGGCTCCTCTAGGCCTACAATAATTGTAACCTTAGCTAGATCTACTAACAAACCATCCTTGCAGATTGATATGCCCTAATAGAGTTCCAAAAGGTGTAGAAAACATGCACTTCTTGATGTTTAAAGATATTCTTAATTATCTACATCTTTCAAACACTAAGCGTAAATTGTCACAATGATCCTTAACAAGCCCATATACCATCCAATCATCCAAGTAAACTTGCAAGAAGTTGTGAATAAAATCCTGGAATGCTTGAACAACTATGTGCGAAAATACAACAGGCGTGTTTTTCAAACCAAAGGGAATCATAGTATATGCAAAAATTCCCCATTAAGTGGTGAAAGTTATTTTCTCTTAATCTTCTTGTGTAATTCTAACCTGATGATACCCAAAGAATCCATCTGTAAAAGAGTAAACTTTTCACCCTGTAACACCTTCTAATATTTCCTTGGTGAAAGGTGTAAGAAAAGGATCAATCACACATGCAACATTCAGCTCTCTCTGTAATCCACACAAATCCTAATCTGAACATATTTCTTTATACTAATTACCATGGGGTTAACCCACTCTGATTATTCTAGGGGCTTAATGACGCTAGACTGCAACATTTTGTCAATTTCTTCTTTAAATTTTACGTGCAAGTTTGGGTTCATCCTATAAGGTCTCTTCTTGACCAAGTGCACTCCTTACTTTACCTTAATATTCATCTTTTCTAATGACTCATGCACTCTTTTTAACTTGTGGTAGCCCCTAGGGAATAAATCCTGAAAATATCCTAATAACTCAATTATCTTTACCACTTCAGAATCAGACCAATAATCCCCAACTATTGCCTCCTTAGGTTCAACATCCATGCCAATGTTCACTTTCTTTGTCTTCATAGGGTCATGATAGGCATGGGTGTTCTTATTTGTATTATCTAACACTTCGCACATACCCGTTGAATGATTTATGTCCAAATATTATTCTTCCTCACCATCCACTATGTAGACCATCTTTCCTTTATATTTATCAAAGCAAGCATGCGTAAATATATTGGAATCTATATTATCTACTTAATTAAATCACGCTCTTGAGTCCGCCTCACCAAATAAATTTTGAATGAGTTCTTCAGCCTTGGCACTATCTCCCATAGTCAAGTGCTCCATAACCCGTAATGCCTCTCTCACTAGAGGTTTAGTAGAGAAGTACTCAAAATTATGGGTCATTCATGCAATTAAGTCTTGCCAATTTCTAGTCTCCCTATGCAGTTCTACATAAACATACCAAGTGTGTGTGCAACCTTACAAAGTGGAATAAATTTTGTGCACCCAAAGTGAAGGTGGTAAAGCTTCCGCCCCATTATCCAGTAGTCTCTCACACTATCGAACGTTGTGCTAAACAAGTTGTTTACCATAATATATGCATATTTGAGTAGGCGCATTGCTTCAAGAACCAAGTGGTTAGTGAAATTCTGACTTCATTCCATTTTATGAGATTATCCCTGTGAACCATCCACCAAAGGCACTAATGTCCCATGCAAGGTATAAACTAACATATTTCTTCTTTTAACTTGATTTGTCAACTTCTCCTCCATGGCACGCATGAATACAAGCAGGTCTCCTTCTCCAGTGTACCGAGGTACGAGTTGTTACCTATTCTCCTAATACAATGAGGGTTTCTGCTCCACGTAAATGTGTTTATTACTTCATGCCCAACCATCTCATAGGTTCCATGCACCCAATTATCACAAGCAATACTTGTAGTATCACTAATAGATTGTGCATCTTCCCACTAGAGGATTCCTTCCTTAGATGGATCAAGTACTTCTGGATCTTGAATGGCGCATATATAAATTTTGTTCAAGTCTTCCTCACTTAATGGTTTAACATAAGGTTCATATTTCCCATCTGTAAAAGGGATAATAACTCTTTCTTCCTTGTTTTAAAAACTTATATACCCCTTGTTGAACTATAGATCAACATTATTTTCATAACACCAAGGGAACCCAAGTAGAGCTGGGAAGTTGTCTTCTTCTACAAGTGTTAAGACCTTAAAGTCCCCAGTGAACTTGGCCCCTTATATAGTAATGGATGCATCCTTTAAAACTCCAATTGGAGTGGCCTTAGTTTGATTATCGATAAATAATACATTAGATGATGGCTGCAATGGAGGTCTACCAAAATGTACCCATGCATCTAAAGGAAACACATTCACTTCTATGCATGTATCAATCAAAATATTTATCAAAATCCATCCATCCACAAAAGCATTCAAGGTGATCTCCTTGTCATAATCCAAGCTATGAGGGGGATATTAACATGTAGGATCTATCATTCATTCTCAATACCTACACGTAGAGTGTTTCCCTTTAGCCAATTCCATAGTAATGGAATGATGTTCTCCTAGTGCAACATCTTGCATACCTCTTTCAAATCATCAGTATCCGACTGGACCGTCTCTACTACCTTATTTTGCTCTAACTTCCTTGATTGTTCCTTTAAACACTATATTTTTCCATGAAGACTTCGAGAACCTCCATGGTCTCCCCGATAAACCTCCTTCTGATGTGCAGGATCTAGGTACCTTGCATGTAAAATTTAATCCTTAGTGATGGTAGGATTCTGTTGTAACATCTCTCTCGGTGCACGTAGCTTTAGTGCATGTAGTAATTTTCACAGTACTACCTCAGTTCCAAAGTACAACTTTGGCATCCACTTGATTTTCTATGGCATGTTGTATTCTAACCATCCCTATGCCCTTATTCTCTTGTTTATGTTGTTTGATAAGATGCTCATATAAGTCTAGGAATTCCTCATAGTTATGATTCTTCCCACAAAAATAAAAATTAATATTCTAAGGACATTCACACCTATAGTGGTCAAGAGATCCACATGTAAAACACATTCTATAATCAACCCCCAAATCTACCACAATATCCTTGACCTCTGCTATGACCTCCTACAAAACACCCTTCGTTTCGATCATAGAGCCCTTGGTTTTGATCATGATCATGGTGCTCATTTTTACTTTTAGCATTATTTGATACTCTTGTTTTCCACACACCAATATCTATGACATCATGGATATGACCAATCAACCTGTAGTCCTCTATATTATGAGTCATGGACTGGAAAATATTACAATAGAAAGATACATTCTTTCTTATCGCACATTGTAATAATGGGCAATGGCTTGCATCAAGGTCTAAATAACATATCTCATAGTCTAAAAACAATGCACGTATTCAACTATGGGGAAAACTATCTTTAGTGTACCCTTGCACTTCACAATCTGTAAACCAAATCCTAGTGCGTGTCTCATGTGCTTTGAATTGGCCAATAGTTTCTCCAACTACTTTTCCATAGCTGTAATCTATGCTTCCAAGAATGGGCTCACTCCAATGTTTGTACTTCCAACTACCTCACCACACAACACTTCTTCAAGTTCTTCAAATGGGTCTGTATTTGTCTTATGTTATAGCGCTCTCCTAAATGGTGTGATAAAAACCTTGAGGAACAACTGTGCATGCTTTGGGTTACATGAATATCATACAAAAGCTTATAGAAAAGTGTTTTGAAATGGGCATCATAGTCCTAAAAATCTTAGTAGTTCCTGCTTATATCCTTGAGTGTTCTTATACTCTTCTTCTCGAAATTAGGGATATGAAACTCCTTAAGGAAAGCTTCTCGTAATGTTGCATGATCTATGCAAGTCCCACTGTGGTCAAACATCTTGTACCAAATGTGAGCACACACCTACAATGTAGTTGTAAATTGAATGGCCTTACACTCAAAATCCATAATTCCTTTTTCATGTTGTAGTATCTCACACATGTGCATGTGTTCAGTAGCATCTCCTATTCCCCTATACTCTAGAAGATGAAGATACATCTCCATATAAATATTCTGGGGTTGATGAGGACCTTGCCCACCTAATCCAAAACCTCCCATGTTACCTCTACCTCTAGACCCACCATATCCACAAAAATAGATAAACATATGCCCCTTGATCCTCCTCCTATAGCAAGAAGTGGACCAATGGATGTCCTACCATATGTCCCAACAAAGGGTACTAAACTGAACTCTTATAGTCCTCGAGGTGGTACTACTCCCAAAATTGAGTCCAAAATTCTACATGCTTGAGTTCTCAGGTGAAGATGAGCCCGAAAAGGTACCTCCAAACAAAAATAAGATGTTTTATTGACCATAGATGCACTTTCTAATTGATTAACTCCTTTTATACTACTCCCCAAACTAGCTTACTAACTACTAGTTGTACTAAATACTAGAAAACCAAGTGCAAGGATTAAGTTATTAGGTAGATTCGTATACACACCCGTGGCCCATGTCATCTCTAATAACACACTCCCATGTGAGGCCGAGGAGGGTTCCCTATCATGCTTTCCCAAATGAGGGAGTTCCAGATGCTTTGGATCCATGCCTTTTGCATGAGCTCTAAATCCTTCATGAGCCATCTCTCTCCTCAACGCCATCTTCTCTACAATATTATGTTATTTCTATATATCCCTCTTATACACCTCATTGTACTTAATCCTACTTTCTTCCCTTTACCTCTCTACTTTGCTAGGTACGCCATCCTTCACCAAACCTACTCCTACCCTTGTGTGTGGTAGGGTTTAGCTAGCCATCAGATTTTCTTCCAAGTTTAGGGTTACCATCAAGATTTTGATTACCATTGGAATTTCTTGCAAATAATTTCCCCTAGGATAACGTATAAACTAGAACTCATATACCTCTAGGAACTAGTAAGTAGAAATTAATTACTCTAAAATATAGCTATTCGTAACACCACGAGCCAAGTGTCCATAACGCGTGTCTAAATCGAGATCATCATCATAAAGGGCTTAAAATTCTTCTTGCGTCCCGAAAAGTGTGTCATACCTCCAATTCCTTTTTGATACATAAGCAACCAGCCACTCGTACAACTCTACCAAAAATATAACAAATAATCTCTCATATAAAAATTCATACAAGTTCTGCTCCACCCACGTGCATGCATCAAACTAAGATCTAGTGTTGAAACTTTGAGCATATTATTCTTCTAGATCTATTATCCACTCCTCAATACTTGATAAGGTCAACCGGTATGTCTTCATCATGAAACATCCTGAATACAACTAAAAATAGGTCCCAACAACATAACCAATGATGTCACCTAGAATCTCATCATGTAAAATGTAGGCACACTTTGGCACATCACCTTACTTGAGCTAAGTACTCAACCAAAGTGTGCAAAGGTACCAGGCCCCTCTTTAGATTTTATTTTTAGGATGTTAGTGTGATGAAGATAATACATATTCTGATCCATAATTAAACATAAACATTCCACAATGCATAATCCAGATCTAGATCTTAGAGAATCATGAATTAAACAATAACTGTAATAAGACTAACCATACATGAACCAATTTTAGTTATGTATAACACCATTATCTAGCCAATAACATTCATTACATTAAATACTATAAAACACATAAGCTTCTTACATTATAAAGTATGCCCATAAGTCATGTGTGCATCAGATCCAACAACATAACTCTATAATAACTCACACACTAGTCTCTCTCTAAACTACACAATTCAATACATATTTATAGAGGTGGGGAATTTCCCTTCACCACCTACACACTTCTCAAAATAGGTCACATGTTATTAATATCCATGCACCTTTACAATAACATGCACACATGCAAGTGCGCTAATAATAGATGTCCTATAGTTAATTGGAAGAAGTAATCCTATTATTAACTACAACCATGCATGACACTTATCATCCGCTCATTCCCAAAATACCATTTACGTATTTCACAAGTCTCCATCCCGATGTGTGCTCTACACACTATCTCCAAATATATCCCTTATCCATAAAAATGGCTAAGTCCTGAGCCAACTATTCTGGCACATGTTTCCTTTCCTATTATTTTGTGCCTTCAAATGCACCTTGTTCCCACACATGTATTATTTGTGTATCTTCTCCTTAGAATAATATTATGTCTTCTCAACAACCATTTGACTCACTATGAATCGGGGTAACTTTTCAATGAAAACCATTCTTTTATATACCTACAAGTGCATCTAGGAAGATAATTTAGTATGAGTAAATATCAATTATATTCTTATATGTACCTAACCAAGTATGCATATATGCATTACCTAATAGAACAAATAACCTTATGGGTAACTCAACTCCTTCATATATTCATTCCTAGCACCCGAATGCCAAACCCATTTATGTAAATACACACACACACACACACACACACACACACACACACACACACACACACACACACACACACACACACACACACTAAATACCCATATCTATTGGGGTTTCCTTAGATAAATACAAAACCAGATTTATAAATAGTTTCATAGAAACCCAAAATTCTCACACAAAAGGAATAGCACCATGGCAATAAAGAATCATGGGAATATATAATTCAACATAGAAAGCTAGTAAAATAGATAAACAATGATATAAACAAGGAGGTATTTCCTACAAGAATCATTCAACAACTTTGCTATAAAATGCAATATATCATTTATCTAAATAATAAAATGAGTAAGCTATTAAGAGAAAGGTATGGCTTATCATGCCTTAGAAACAAGGTCTCTGTAAAACCTCTTTGCAGAGTCTCCTATGTTCTAGAGCCCATGTAAAATCTTCAACAACTAAACAATAAGATTTTTTTCCCAAAACCCGTGATCAGTAACCTCCTCAATAACTAAAATGCATATATATATATATATATATATATATATATATATATATATATATATATATATATATATATATATATATAATGCTGATCAAAAAAAAATCAATGATGGTAAAAATTGCATGCATGATTAGAACCGGTGTTCAAGCCTTTTCTCTATCAACACTCTCAAAGTTTAGATACAATCCAATTTTTCTAACCTCGACTTCACAACTATAACCATAATAGAAGAAATGAACCTTCTTCCATGAAATGTGTGGTTCGAGGAGAACCAAAAAATCTTAAGGACATTAATACCTCATTAATTCTTGTAGGCCACTTAGTGGCGTATTGAGATTCCATCCACCACTTTCTCCTCCATTCCTACCACATTTGGCCTTTTGATTAAATGATCAATGCTTCCATTTATGACCTATGCACGATCGATTGGTCATAGTCAATATAACTATCAAATAGTTATGAGTTTATATGCAATGTTACCATCCAACCCTCACCTAGTTGGAAACCATAAGGGGTTGATTAATTCGACATCATTTATTAGTAAGTTGAAAACCTTATTATTGTAATAAGGTAATTCCCTTCGTATTAATGCCCCATCGTAATTTATAAATATTAGGCCCTACATTAAATCTTACACCATAAATTAATGCATATACTAGGCACCATTTTAGAAAATTATGATCTCATTACCGATGCATTTATAAAACAATTTCTACACATCAATATTATAATCAAATCCCAAGTCAAGTAGCAATAAAATGTCATGGTCCCAATACCTTGTCATCCAGTCTAGACCCAAGTGTCTTAGATAGAATGACAATTGTCAATAATTACATTATTGAGAATGGTCAAAAGGAAATTGAACATCAAGGAGGTGTTACTCAATGTATATGATCACCGATAACTCTCTATTGATCGATTGTCAAACCATCAATTTAGTCACAAATATGAAATAGTCTTAACATAACAATGATACGTATATGTTCGAATAACAATTACAACAAGTTAATTACTTTCTAATGTCCTTAATACATTCATTTATAATCACAAATCTCAGTAGAGGTCATGATAAGGACCATGCATATGTAGGTCCTCACAAAGTGGATCAAAGAGAAAGTTTAAACATGACAAAAATGTCACTTAACATCAAGTACATGAATGACCTAGTAAAAAAATTATCCCTTTAAGATGACATCGAATTTGTGGGGTGTGACATACCTCCCCCCTTAATAAATAATCATCCCAATGATTTTTATCTCAATAATCAGAATTATAGCTATCAAACCACATATTATTTCCAATTATCTTGCAAAAATAGTTATCATTTTACAAGAAAATTTGTAATTTTCATATCTAAAAATCAAATTCAATGGTTGTAATAGCCTTTCAACCAACAGAATCTGTCGCATAGTCAGAAACATGACATAATTTTGTCATAACAACTAGTCAATCATGTAATATTATTTAATACATATAACAAGTAGTCAAAAAAAATTTATATAACACAACAACAAATAAGGAAAACATTGTTTTCAATTTCCACAAGTCTTCTTAAGTTGTTTTGTTTCATTAATACACTTTCCTTTTTAGACTTTCTTTTGTGTCATCCTTAATTTTATTTGCAATCTATACAATGATTTTCCTTTTCGGATGTTTTTGTTTGAATACTTACATGGTGTTCTCCTTTCGATATCTTCATCCTAGATTTATTATCCATGATTACTCAAATCATTCAAACTATTCCTCTATTTTCCATTTGGTTTGTTGTTTTCTACATACCCTCTAGGTATTTGTAGTCCTTATCAAAAAAACATTGATTTACATCATAACAGTCTATTTTATTCACTATGTCTTGAGTCTTTTTTATGAACTCACTTATAATCTCCAATTTATGTGATGAAGATTTAAGTAATGCCAATATTACATTGACAAACATAGGTTTATAGTTTTATACAATTTTCTTTTTCAACAATAGATAAATAAGATTTCAATTTCCGTTTCAGTTAATTATTAAATTAAAGGAACTCAACTATATCAAACTTAAAACAACAATAGATAGTCCTAATTAACTTACCTAATATCATATTGATATTTGCATGTTCCTTTTGTTGACTTTTTTTCATTGCAACGTTGTTTTACTTCTTGTTGGAAATTATAGCAAGTCTTTCTTATTTGACTCATTCTGGAAATCTACATTTACTACCACATTGTTTCCACCAATTTTCCTAAATTTGCAAGTGGAGAAGAGCTAACACTCTTGTATAATTTTTCTCTTTTCGAGTCCCGAATTTATTACGAGATCTCATTTTAGCCTTGATTGGCCTTTTTGATCATTGATGTTACAAAGAGATAGTCCATTCCTATCTACTTCATCTCCCTTTTGCATTTTTTTAAAAATTTTGTATTGGATTTAAGGTCCAAATCTGTCATTAAGATAGTTCAACAATCGAGAAACCCTCTACTGATTGTTATCATTCAACTCAAGTTGTTTTCCTTGGTGATCATGTTCACACTTACCTTGCTCCCAACATCCTTCTAGTTTCATGTGTCACAAAGGACTGTTAGAGTGTTATCTAACTTATTTACCACCAAACTTAAAGCATAGTTTGGTCTGGTTTGTTATCCATGGTACATCCTTCATTCATTCATTTTATCTTGTTCATAAAATTAGAATTCAGTAAGCATATGGACTCAATAGGTCCAAGAGCTGAAACCTTCACCTTCCGATTCAACAACCAATTTTGTCACTTCAATTCCAGGATTTTTAAATCTTACTTTATGCTTGATTGATTTAAATACCCATGTATTTAAACCCAACATAATCTTAATCTCATGTTTCCTCGTTCTAAATTAATTTAATTCGTAACCAAATTATTTAAATACCTAGTTTTTAAATTCCAACATAAATTTGAAATTGAATCCATCCGATAACTATCATAAACCATGTGCAACTGCATGAGAGTATATAGATCCTACTTGATCCCCCTCAAACACTCTTTGTGAGTGTGTTTACTCTTTACGAGCATGTATAAAAAGTATACTAATGGTTTCTTTCATCTATCAATGATAGTCAAATATTGCATTCTAAGTGTCTACATAGGTATATGTCATTGAATCCCATCTGGTATCCTACACTTAGATCCTTGGTGACTCTGGGACAATGTAATCAGCATCTTACACTACTTTGATCAAAGTTTTAGAGACACATATACCATGCTCGTTCCGTGATGTAACATTTTTCGTTAGGAACTTGTCCATCACCTAGTTCAGTTATATATATCCTCTTCCATCTTATAATGTTCACATTTGAAAACTTAAACATTTATTTAAGTATAACCTATTTGTTAGGTTAATTTAGTTTCTAATATTGGTAAGTACCTTTTACTAACTAAGCATTCACAAGTTCTTAAGTAATTCATTCCATTCTTTTGTGATTTGATCATATAACAATGGTACTCTACCATGTCATGTCATGGTATAATGTTGCTAAGCTCGTTGTTATGATTAACCATTGCACATACGATTAATATTTATCCACACTTTTTTCTAAATTAGTTTAATGTGTCATCTCATTACATAAACCACTAATGCATCATATTATTTTGATGTGTCAATTTACATGGCAGCACATCTCAATCCTACAAGGAGGAGTTATGCTAGCCCCAAGGAAACAAACATGGTCTAAGGGCCTTATCATTTAAGTTTATTAAAATTCCCTGACCTCTCAAGTGATAATGATTGTAATTCCCTCTTTTTATTATTTTTCTAGCATACATCTACATGACTTGTCCTTTTAGTATTGATTGACATGATATTTGATCGCCCTATTATTGTTAATCAAACATATGACCGTGGGGTTCATAAAGACCGCAAGGTGGATCTATAATTTCTTATGTATAGGAGTAGATTCTTTTATCATACTTGCCTTGAATATGTGCCATATCCAATTACACTTATACTAAAATACTCAAGTATTACGATTTAAAGTTATATGGATATGATTAATCCCTTATCATATATATCAATCCATAAATCCCTTACAAGTCTTGAGTGCCCAAATAAAAGAAGTCCATTTTAATACAAAAGGCTTATTGGCCTTAATATTTTTATCACAACCTCCTTCATTAATCTCGAAGGACTTTAATTAAATTTTAACTATCATGTGATTATGCAACAACCCATGTTGTGCATAACTTAGTTTCAACATGATTTTATAGTATTTCATATATATGTTTTAATTTACAACTCGCCCAAATATCAAATGAATAAAACTTAGTTTACCTTAAAAGACATCTATAAAATAGAGTATTCTCTTTTTCCTTAAATTTGGTCCTTCATTGTTCACAAATCATCTTGCAACTATGAAACATTCCCATAAGCATGTGTCCAATAATTACATCTCTCGCTAGAATAGAAACATGTGTATGTGCGCGCACGCGCGTTTCCAATTTTCATACTTAGTTTTAGATTAATCACATTTTTATATACTAGAAAAGGCATCTCATAGGTAGTATTTATCTCAACTCAATATTGGATTACTATAAAATATTACCGATTTATATTCCTTCATTGTAATAAATCCATAGTTCTTATTGTTGTTACTTAGACTAGAATCATAATGCAAGTAGTTCACTTAGCAATGTCAATACAAAAATGAGTAAAATATAGTCCATAATGCACATAACACACATATATTGACTTATAACATGAATATATGTTAACCCTTATATGTGATATATCTTATATCTCAAGACTACATAACCTAGGCACATAGTAAAACATTCACAAATCAAAGAAACCATTCAATAACTTAGCCCATTATGGCACATAAAATCATTATGCCAATATGTAATCTTTTTCAAGGAACACATCAATTCCATTGCATATATGTTTAGTAGGATTTTATATATATATATATATATATATATATATATATATATATATATATGCAATTTGAGGTACAACTTAATGTTTTATTTACCCATACTATATATATACCCATAAATACAACTCAATAATATTATTGATCAAAAAAATTCAGATCACTTAGTTCATAACAATATATCCATGTAAAAATTAAACCAAATTTCATGTTCATTCCCTTCAAAGGATATCTCTAGTAAAAACAATACTTAATAGAATACGTAATTTCATCCTTTTTTGTTTGAAATAGAAGTAGACATAATAGGATAATTCAATCACTCATTTCTTTTAACAAAAATGATATTAATCTCAATTTCAACTTTAATTATGAAAATACAAGTAAATTTTATCAATCGATTGATCAAATAAATAATTTCACTTCATTTGTCCTCCGATTTAAGTACTCCATCTCGCAAGATGTTAAGAACTATCAGTTTGACTGAACTAGCATAATAAGACCTAATTTTCCCTTAATAATTTATGCCATTTATTATTTACATAAATGAGAGAGTGAAATTATGAGAATCAATAATATGACCTCCTAAAACTCAAATCTTAACTATATATTACAAGGTCTTGCATACCCCTTTCCGTTCATTTTTTCTTAAATCAACTAACACAAAAAAAAATAAGTGCAGATGACCAAAAAGATCATCTTCCAACAATCATTCATTACTAAGACAAATTAGTAATTTCAATAGTTATGTCAATATTCCATAATTCCCATTTATCATTTTTAGCATAAGAACAATAATTCTCGTTATTACTTTATGTTCACACAATCATACATATGTATCAAATAGTATATCTATTTCAATTCATACATACACTCAATTAAGTGTCGTGTTGATTAATAATACACCATACAATAAATACAAGCATTATACATTATCTTAACTTTTGGAGAGTGATACTCATGCTATATGACAACCAAACAATATTAACTTATGACTCCCCATAACTTTCCAGTCTCAATTGTTTAAGTAGTCAAGACTAACTCTACGTGGTATACTATCAATAACATCTCAATGTTCGAAGCTATAAGGTTTTAAATCCATAAGAAAGGTATATCTTATTACCTTAAAATTTACAAAAAGTCAAACCACTAGCCATGTTACTTAACAACTCAGTCGAATTCCTAAGTTAACGCAGTTCTAAAAACATAACACTCAATGAAACTGTATTCCATTTTCCCCTTCATGTCAAGAGAGCACATCGTTTTATAGTTGTTACGAAAAGAAAACAACCCGTTGATCTCTAAAGTATGAGTACCAGGTCACCAACCTAAAATATAATGGCTTAGAAATAATCATTAATTGGTTTGAGCCCCTAACCCAAGATGAAATCAACTAGTTCTACAAGAATGATCTTGATTAGGCTAGTACATGACCAAACTGGTCCTCAAATTCATAGAAAAGTTTCAATAAGAATCACAGTAATACACTAGAAGTAAAATGCAAGGATTTTCTACAACAAATAAACTATCCTCAATACCCATGTTTCCTAGGTTGGTTAATTTATAATACCACCATGAAATCCATAGCAAAAGAACATGATAACACGAAAAATAGAACTCGAACCAACATTATTCACATATTAGGTATACCATTTGACTCACTATGAATCGGGGTAACTTTCCAATGAAAACCATTCTTGTATATACCTACAGTGCATCTAGGAAGATCATTTAGTATGAATAAATCTTGGCTACGTTGTTATATGTACTTAACCGAGTATGCATATATTCATTACCTAATAGAATAAACAACCATATGGGTGACTCAACTCCTTCGAGATGTATTCCTAGTAGACCCGAATGCCGAAACCATTTATGTAACACCACGAAAATCAAGAATCCTATGAAAATATAATTCAACATAGAAAGCCGATAAAATAGATAAACAATGATATAAAAACAGTATTTCATACAAGAATCATTCAACAACCATTGCTATAAACTTCAATATCTCATTTATCCGAATAATAAAATGAGTAAGATATTAAGAGAAAGGTAGGGATTATCATTCCTTAGAAATAATATCAAGCTACAAAACCTCTCCGTGGAGTCTCCCGCGCATTCTAGAGCCCATGAAAAATCTTCAAAATCTCAATAATAAGATTTTTTCCCAAAACCAAAGGACCATAACCTCCTCAAGAACTCAAAATGCATATGCATATAATTCTAATCAAAAACTCAAGGATGGTGAAACTTTCATGCACATATTAGAACTTGTGTTCAAGCCTTTTTCTCTCTCAACACTCGAGTTTAGATACAATCCATTTTTGTCTAACCTCTACTTCACAAAACTAAAACCATAATAGAAGAAATGAGCCTTTTTCCATGCAATGTGTGGTTTCAAGGAGAACCACAAAAATCTTGAGGACACTAATGCCTCATTAATTCTTGCATGCCACTTGGTGGCGTATTGAAATTCCATGCATCACCTTATCCTCCATTCCCACCACATTTGTAATTTTGATTTAATTATCAATGCTTCCATTTATGACCTATGCACGATAGATTTTCCGTATTCAATATAACTATCAAATAGTTATGATTTTACATATAATGTTACCATCCAACCCTCACTACTTGAAAGCTGTAAGGGGTCGATTAATTCGACATCCTTTATTAATAATTAAAACTCCTTATTATTGGAATAAGGTAATTCCCTTTGTATTAATACCCCATCATAATTTATAAATATTAGGCCTTGCATTAAATCTTACACCATAAATTAATGTATATACTGGGAACTGGTTTAGACAAGTATGATCTCATTACAATGTACTTATAAAACAATTTATACACCTCAATATTATAATTAAAATCCAACTCAATTAGCAACAAAATTTCATGGTCCCAACACCTTGGCATCTAGTCTAGACCCATGTGTATTAGACAAAACAAACAATTGTCAATAATTGTATTATTGAGAATGTTCAAAACAAAATTACACATTAAGGAGGTGTTACTCAAAGTATATGGTCACCAAAAATCTCTATTGACTAATTTTCAAACCATCAATTTAGTCACAAATGTGAAATAGTCTTAACATAACAATGATACATAAGTAAGTTTTGAATAACAATTACAAGTTAATTCATTTTCAATGTCCTTAATACATTCATTTACAATCACAAATATCAATAGAGGTCATGATAAGGACCATGCACGTGTAGTTCCTCATAGTGGATCAAATAACAAGTTTAAACAAGATAAGAAATATCATTGAACATCAAGTACATAAATCACCTTGTAAATAACTTATCCCTTCAAGACCACACTAAATTTGCGGGGTGTAACACCAATTAATGAAATTTCATTAGTTATAAGCCTCTTCGAATTGATAATTAGCTATTAATTATCTAATTAAGCCTTTCTAACAATCATTTAATCAATAAACCCTCTTATTGGTCAAATCTCGCTTTCAAATTCTTCCAATCTTATCAAATTATTCTTCAAACACCTTTAATTAGCCTAAAAATATTACTCTATCCTATTAATTAATCCTAATTGATTAATTGAAGCAACATCAACTCCCATAAAGTGTTAACTCACCTAGTTGTGGTTAATTAACCTTGAGTTACTTTATTATTAGTCCTATATTCACCAAGATGCAAACTTTCTCCAAATAGAAAGCTATAAAAAGGACCAAGCTCCTACCTTCACACCTTACACCATGTTTTGAATAACATTAATCATATAAAACATATGAGCCTTACTCCATTGTTGGAATAACTTGCATCCCCATTTTCATCCATTTCTTCAAGCTGGTTAGTAAAGGAATATCTAATATGGCCTTGTATCCATTGTTAGAGAGGTCCTTTCACCTTCAATGAAGTAGCAACAACACACATTTTGATTGCTTTTAAATCTTCATAGGTTCAATTATTTTAGCAATCAATTAAACATAGTAGGAATTATTTTATTTTAAATGGTTAAATTCATTTAGATTTCCTTTTGCATTCCATTAAACTTTTATCTTGATAGTTCATTGATGAATTTACTTGCATATCTCTAAACTAATTGGTGTTAGTTTAGGTTTTGAATTTCTTTTCTTGAAATTTTATTGAGTTCACAAAAGGAAATGAAGAGAAACATGGAATACAAAGAGTTACCATTGTGAATAAATAAGGAAGGAAGGGATGCAAAAGAACAATTCACCTAATTTATATTTCCATATTTGTTGTTCATGGCCTTTTTGGTTTGAATAAGTGTAGATATTCTCTCGGTTATAATGAAGGGAGTTATGTTGCCTCCATTTTAAAAATTAATAGGAACTTTTGAACCTAAACACATTAAATATTTAGCAATTGAAAAATAATTACGTAACGAGGAATAATAACATTTACACAATCTAAATATAGAAGAAAGAAGGTTCTAGAATAGTAGAAAATACCAAAATTAAGGGAGAGGATAAAATACAAAGTAAACTAGTGTACAAGAAGGAGAAATACATGGACTTATCAAGAATAATAAATTTATCCAATATTGGATGGAAAGTTATATATATGAGATTTTAAACTTATTGCATGACTATGCATATGACTTCCATGCAAAATTTAGTGAAATAAACAGAGTGGATCCATCATTGGGTGAGATGTGCATATAATTAAAGGAGGGAATAATTTTTTTCAAGAAAAGGCCTTATATATTGAATCCCAAACATTAAGGAAAAGTTCAAGGTGGAGATGGACCATATGGTGGATGTAGTACCAATATATCCCATAGAGAAATCAGATTGGGTGAGCCTAGTAGTCACCCAACCAAAGAAAATATGAGAAATTGTAATTTGTGGGGTTTATAGATCCTTAAATGATGCATGTGTCAATGATCCATTTCATGTCCCATTCACTAATGAATATTTAGAAGTTGTAACAAGACACAAAGTATATTAATTTACTAATAGATTAGGTGGATATCACCAAATTCGAATTGTGTAAAAGGATTAGGAATTTGCATATTTAGTAATGTCTTATGGATTAAAGGATGAACATGTAGTTCTCTCCAGAGCTATTATCATTGCATTTAAATATTATAGACATGATTTCTTGGAGGTTTATTTGGATGAATAGATAGTTTTATCTCGATTTGAAGAACATATGCATAAGTTACATCTAATGTTAGAATGATGTAGAACATTTTGCATTACATTAAATTTAAATAAATGCTTTCTCTTTATAAATTTTGGAGTGTTACTAGGTCACATTGTGTGTAAATATGGACCCCCATGGATTGTGTAAAAATTGTGGTTATAATTGGTCTCAAACCTCCTACAAATCCTTTATAAGTCTATGCATTCCTTGGGCATATTGGATACTATAGGAAATTAATAAGGGGATATGATAACATTTTGAACCTATGGAATAATTATTATTGAAAGGGGTGAAATTTGAATGGATGATAGAATGTCAAAATGCATTCACACAATTGAAGTAGAAGTTGGTTAGTGTACCAATACTAGTTTTTCCACATTGGATAAAATTTGTTCATTTACATGTTAATACTTTAGGAAGAAAAATGGAGAAATCCTTGTGCAACTAGGAGAAGTAAGAATTGGTCACCCCATTCATTTTACACATAGGAAATTGTCACTAGCATAAAAAAACTATAGACCATAGAATAAGAGGCTATAGCCATATTTTTCACACTCCAAAACTTAGGCAATATTTGTTGACAATGAAATATTTATAGATCATAAAACATTGTGGTATCTAGTAAATATTCCATTATTATTAGGAATAATATCAAGATGTATTATGTTACTTTAGAAATATAGATTTTAGATAAATGTTAATACAAAAAGAGAGTATGTAGGTCCAGAAAATTTATGCCACATAAATATAGGGGAATAAATTAAGCAATTTTAGAAAGATGCACCCGATGTCTACTTATTTTGGGTTATCACAATACAAACATAGCTTGAAGAGACTGTATGATTCCTTTAACATGGGATTTTATCAAATCACTACATAGAAATGGAAAAGTAGCTAGTCAATAAATCATTTCCATATACCATCATTAATGTGTTTCGTATAAACCGGGAAGGATGAAGTATTATGTAGATTTGAATTGAAACATGAAAGAGAATCAATATTACACAAAGCACATGCACGTATATTGAGAAGGTATTTTTAGGTGAATTGAATTTGAAGAAAATATTATAGAGTGGAATTTTATGGCCAACTTTATTTCAATATGCACACCACATTACAAAAAATTACAATATTTTTCGAGGGTTTGGAAACCAAATCAAAGGGATGAAATTCCACTCAATCTGGTCTTATCAACACAACCCTTTAAATAGTGGGGGATATATTTCATCAGGCTAATTCATCCACCATTTAGAAGGTCTAGAGACATAAATATCATTATGATAATTGAATATTTCATAGGATGGGTAGAAGCTTTAAACAAAACTAATTACACAACAAGGGACACCGTTAAGTTTTGTATACATCAAATTTTGCACTTAGTAATATTACATCATGCCCCTAGTATGTCATTATATGCATCATTCCTAAGCAAGAAAAATAGAAATTAACAATACATGTCTTTCTTTACTTTGAAATTGCTTTATCCTCCCATGATTTTATATTTTGCTTTTAATAATTATCCCTTTACTTTTGGAAATTACACAATGTATCACCCAACACAATAATTATTGTGTTATCTTTGTATCTCTTTAAGATACTAGCACCTAGTAAGGGATAGGATCACCCAAGCACTATTATCCCCTTTGGGTGCTTTTGTCCCTTTCTCCTCTTTTCTTATGTTTAAAATGCCACATCAATTGTTATATTTTCTTAAAATTATATTTATCACTTTAGGTTGACTTTTAGGGTTGTTAATGATAAAATTCAAGTAAAGGAATCATATATATACATGACTTATTAACTATTCGAGGGGCAAGATGACAATTAGGAAACTGGTCTATTACTTTCTATCTACTACTTAAACAAAAGGAAAACTTGAGGACAACATTTGGGATGCATTATTCACTACATAGGAAGGGAAAATTTTGAATTCCATCACACACTAATCTTAGGGGAAAATCAGTTATAGCTTGTTATCTTGGTGCAAATGGCACAAGGAAAACCTAGCTTCAAGGGACACAATTCTATTACATACACCAAAACTACATTGAGTCTAAAATATATTACAATTCTCTGTGAAAATAACATCGGGTGACAAATGAGGTCAGTATGACTCAAGCATATGCATACTTTATTCCATCTAATGTGTGTTTAAGCCTTGTGTAGGTAGTTGGGTTTTTTTGTAGGTACATGTGCGATAGGAAAACCCTATAGTGAATTCAGAGTGACACAAAGTGAAATGAAGGTGACATGATCAAAACCTAAAATAATCAGATCCAGAATCATTATCATTACCCACTTTTCCCCTCAAGAAAATGTGGACAATGGGGTAAATTGCACCCTGAGACCAAAAATTCTTTCATGGAGAGTTTAGGGTTATCAAGACAATTTCAAGCTTAAAACATTAGTGTATAAATGTTTATGTGTCCTATTACACCCCCATGATGCTCGTGTGCTAGAAGAATCCTTGAAAGGTTTAAGGGTTAGTGTAAAATTGCAAGAGACATGTCAAAATATCAAAAAGGGGATCTTATCTCAAAACATCTCGCCGAAAGCAACTCGACGAGTTCCTTGACGAGCCAATACAATGTTAAAGAAATTGATCTCGAGTAGCTCATGCAAGTTGAAAAGTTTGGGCCTCAAGAAATTAAATGACTTGGTGCGCCAAACTCTATTTTGATGGTTGAGTTGATAGCTAGTAGCTCGGTATTGGTAACTCGACGCTTTATCAAGTTGAGAGATTTTTTGGTCAAACTATTGTGATGCATGAGGTGCGGGTCAATTAAAAGGGAACTCACCAAGGAGAACCAAATTGTGGTATTATAGTGAGCTTGGTATCAAGCTCCATTGTGGCTCATTAATATAGGTTTGAAAGTATGGGATTGAGCTCTTCATTATTATGTTGAAATAGCTTGATCGTGATAATGAACGCCACGAGTTGGAAACCAAGCTTAATTGATTGGATCGAGCTCGCACAATGAAGTTCAATGTTGGGCCATGAATTGACAAAGTCCCAAATAAGAATTTAGTGTGTGCAGGAGGCAGAAGGAAGGAATGCACTCGGAAAAAGTGAGCAAGGGAAAGGTGCACGAGAGAAGAGGTTGGCGCATGCTTTGGAGAAGGGAGGTTTGGGTACTTAGCCATATTTTGAAGAGTTTGTCATAGGAGAAGCACATGAAAAGAATGAGTAGGTGTGAAAAATGGATAAGGTGCTATCCTGGAGCCTTAGAGGTCAAGAAAATAATATTCCACATAAAAATATTCCCAAGATGATCATTACATGTAGTGGAGGCATTTGTAATCTGGCATAGAAATTCGACCATGAAGGACCAAACTTCCACTTGACATGTGATTTTTTCATGAAAGAAACCAAGGTGGTGCATCTAGATCCTATTTAAGGGAGTGCTTGGGTCTGAAATAGAAGAGGAGAGTAATAACAAAGTGTTGTTAGAATGTTAGTAGGGTTATAAAGGGTATCAAGTAGAAACAAGGAGCTGCACAAATACTGCAAGGAGGGTTTTAAGCATAAAAGGTATGGATTTTGGTATGAAAAAGGTTGTAGTGGGTAGGATAGCTAAAATTCTCTCTACAAAGTATCTTTGTAGGATTTAAGATAATATTCCTTGATGTATTCTGGTCTGTATGACCCTTATGATGTAATGAGGCCACTGTAAATGTTTATAAATAAATATATGTGTGTGATTCTAGTTATTCATGTTCTTAAGTGTAAACCATTGTGTTCTTCATATTATTATGAGTCATATCTAGTTTCATTATGCTTATTTACAATGTTCATTCCCATTTATGATGCATTTGTGCATAGATTTGTTATCTGTATTTTATGTTTTTGAGTGAGTGTTGTATTTCCACTCTTACAACTCATTATCCATTAATGGAAGATCATTCTTACGAAGCTCACATAAAAGCGGGGCTCGGTGCCCATGCACGCCTCGGGTGAGCACCCATCACACAAAGGGTGATAGGCCGGTGCACTTGGGGTAGAAAGATGGTATATAAAGAAATGACTACATTTTGGTTCTGATGTCGAGACCTCTTTTTGAAGCTATTGTGAGAATGATGTGTGATGACAGAGTGTTTTACCTTGGAAAATGTTAAAACCTAGCTTAAAACCATAGAGGATGTTTTTTTCTTAGAGGTTCAATACTAGATTTAAGTTTGATGCATGAAAATGGGTGGAGGAGAACTTGTATCATGAACTCTATGAGACATTCTTCTGATGTTTACCAATAGAGTTGTATGAATGGCTCTCAACATATGCATCAAGGACAAGTTGGTACTATAGACCTTGTGTATGGACCCAAGATGAGTATCAAAGGTTGCAGGATGGTGATCCGACCTAGACTCGTGATGTTGATCATTGGTGGAGAGGTGTGTTTACTAGTTACACCTTAGAGTACATTATTTCTATGTATTCTTTCCCAAATATTGCTGAGTTTGAGTTCTTAAGGGAGCCTAGAGGATAGTTATTGCATGTTATTCCAATGGATATCAAGATCTTGCTCATTACCACGAGTTTGGAATCCTTACCTATGGCTAGGTAAACTCTTGTTAGGCACGGGGCAGGGAAGATATCTTGGAGAAAGATGGTGGACCTTGTGGTGGAAATGGAGAGAGAGGAGAGATGGCTCAAGTATAATGAAGCTCGGGAGAGGGATTTGGAAAGACAATGTGAATCTACAAGAGTGATGGATTTATGGAGGTAGACATTACGGGAAGGATTTGAGGTTCGCGGAGGATGTGGAACCTGAGCAGTCTGAGCTACCCCATCTTGGCAAGCGCGGAAGAGAAACCCCCTCAAAGCTTCTAGAGAGAGCTCTTCATATGAAGAAAGGATGAAATCGAGGTGTGCATCTTAACCCATATCGTGACCGTAACCTTGCACTTATTTTTCCAGTTCCTAAGATAATTTTTGATAATCTAGTTGGTATTGGTATTGGTAGTTGAGTGACACCTAGTAGATATAATTTTTCATTTGGTACATCTATGGCCACACAGATATTTCTTGTGATTGGAGGTATTTTTTCTAGAACATCATTTGGGCAAGGTGTGGGTTTATAAGGTTTGAATATCATATCCGCAAAGGGCATGGGAAACACATCTAGGAGTGGTTCGGTATCATAGACTATCGGCACATAGTTTAGCATGATGGTGGGTTCACAGGGTGAAATTTCATCGTGCCCCTTTCCTACTACGGAAGGAGGATCAAGTGGATTTGGAGGGATATGAGCTAGTGGACCTAGTGGGTTTGGTGGTGGAGGCAACAACAGAGGGAATCAAGGTCCTAGATCTTCCAGACAAGGTCCACAATACCATCAACAAGTTTTTTATGAGATTTCACTTCACTTACTTGATTACAAAGGTGTCAAGGATGTCCTGAACATGTACACAAGTACAAGTTGTTATGGTGCATTAAGGGAATCACTACCTCGAAGCATAAATTGAGTCATTTTGTAACAACGTTGTAAGGGAACGCACATAGGTGGTACCAAAAATATGATCCACACCAAAAGGTGGTGGATTATACCGCAATGTGTAATGCCTTTTTAGTAGGGTTCCACATACCCGAGTTTGAACAGAAAACATCAAACAAGGCGTTGAAGGATATTCAACAAGGAATGACAGAGAGTGTGTAGGAGTATGACACACATTTCAAGAATCTCTTATCCAAGTTATATTATGGCATTCACCCTTCATATCATGCTTAGTGGTTTGTCGAAGGACTGATGACACCATTCAGAGGGTGCTTTCGCAGATCCACATGAGGCCTTGAGGCTTCCTTACATGTTTAGGCAAGGTAGGAAGCATTGATATAGGAGTTAGTCCGTTCCTAGAAGCCCAAATTGTTGCAATGGCAAAGCAACTGGAGAAATTGTCTATGAACTTGGCTCATGAGACTTGCAGTGGGTTATGGTGTATGGATTGTGAAGTAGAGGGTCATACAAAGGACATTTTCCCATGAAGGTCGGTTTGCGCCATATCAATGGACTGTGAGATTTTCCATGGAGATCATGATGCAAGTAGGTGTTCACTACCGCATCTCATAATCTGGAAGAATGTATCTTGTCATTGCAAGAATTTCACCTCTACTAATCATGACACTAAGGACTATAGATTCATTGAACAAATATAAGATTCCATTGATACCGGTGTATGCTGTATCTTTAGACTAGCATTGTCGGTATTTCTAAGGATGATGTTCATCATTATGAAGGGCACGCAGATGGAGGAGGTCACAAAAGAGGATTTTGGGGTGGATTTCGAGGCCATGACATTCACTAAGGAGGAAGAAGTGAATTTCCTCATGGAACCTGTTATAACTATGGATCTACAAAACATTACAAGTGTGAGTGTCCCAAATTTTTACAATATTATTGGTGTGAGAAGAATCATAGGTATGAAGAGTCGCAGAGAGTTATATGAGCATATAATCTAGAAGTAGTGGAAGGATACATGCATCATGATGGTAAGTGTGAAGAGATTTTATCCACAGTGGATGTCAAGGGTGACACATGGGCCAAAGTTAGAACCTATACTAGTGACGACACAAGTTGAGGATACACATGTCGTGAGATACAAAAACACAAACCATTGGTTACAAGAGAAGAAGTGGTGCATGGGAAGTATCTAGACCCTACACATCAAAAGGAATTTTATCAGAAATAATGGATGTTATTTGAAGCCTACAAGGAGAGATCCAAAGGTGCTTGAAGGAGTATTTGCGGAAGTTAGAGCGTAAGAAAATAATTGACGTCCCTTAGGTAGATATAGATGACATAAGGGAGATATGAAAGATGATGAGATAAGAGAATATTTGTTAGGAATTAATAATATCTAATGCAGCATAATTCCTCAGAATCGTAATAATAAGAAGTATGAATAGAATTACAGAAATGAAAAATGCACAACACGAAGACAATATTTAACGTGGTTCACCCAATGTGGGCTACATCCACCAAGAACACTTGCTCGATTTTATTACAAGCTAGTAGTCTTCACAATTACAATAATCGATCTTGTTTGGGCTGCGCTCAACAAACCCTCCCAAATTCGCACTTGAATTCACACACACTATTCACCTTCATAAAACACACTCATATAAATCCTATTATATGTCCATCTATTTATAAGTACATCAATAGGTAGATGAAGAGGCAGTTTTACAAAACAATGGGTACCGAAAAGCCATGGGCCCAAAAATAGCCCATAATGGTTTCCCATTACCCATGGGTTAATAAACCACCCATGAAAATTTTCTTTGGGGGCTTCACCCCACCCCCTTGACCCGCTCACCGGTGAGCGGGACTGCATCATAAAAATATCCGAGTGTAACACATGGAAGGTGTACCAAACTCTAACATGAAAATAGGATCCACAAACATAACAATATCATCCCTCTATTAGGAGATTGGATGAGAGAAAAAGTACCAAGTGTGAGAGGAGAGCTTGAGAAGTAGGTTTTGCATGTTAATTTACCTCCTCATAGTCTTGAATATGATAAGGAGATTACCTTGAATACATTTTTGATGGATGGATCCTAAGTAATATTCTGATTGACACAAGTGTAGAAGTTAATGTTCTCACCTTGGATGCATGGAATCAAATAGGAAGACCTCAATTACAACCATCTTCAAATGTGTTGTATATGGCTAACAAGAAAAAGGTGATTCCCATTGGTGTTTTAAAGGATGATGCTATAACTATCCAAGGGGAAAAATTCACTAGAGACTTCAAAGTATTGGTGCTTGCTAAGGCGCATAACTTTCCAAATAAGCACTTGGTGCCCCTAGTGCTATAAGAAATAATGTTGACTTACGTTTCAATAAGGGGTATACAAGTTTTGAGAATAAGGAGGAATGTGTTATCATTCCTTTGAAAATGGAAATTCAGCACCCTACACTAAGCCCTTGGGAGAAGAAGACCTGGATAAAATCTATGTGTGCACTATAAGGGACCCCGAGGTTGTGAAATCAAAAAAAGAAGGCATTATTTAGTGGGAAGAAGTTCAATCTATAAGTGATAAAACTAGTGTGTCATGTGACAATTGGGCACATAGGACATATGATTTAGTCGGAAGGTAGCTAAGAGGCTTTGAGAAAAAATTAATAAAGGTGCACTCAATCGATGACGGCTTGGAGGAAAACAATTGCCAAGTTACACTGGGAAAGGAAATCTTGATGTTTTCCTACAAGAAATGGAGACCCAATGGAGATGTGAGATCGAAAGGAGAATCATGCTTTGCTATAATTTTCTTGAGACCACAACACATTGGTGGGTGACCCATCAAGATAACCTTCTAGAGTGGCGTGAGGTGAGAATCGTGTTCTCTGTTAGGTTTCTCCGAAGTAATGCACCTACTGCTATACAAGACTATCATGGGAAGGAACCCGCCTCATTTCACATCTAGGCATGTGATAAGGCCTAGATGGAAGGAAAAAATCCTTGCCTCCATATTTATGGGTGCATAAGATTTACTCCATCTTACAAGGTTGTGCACACACGTGGTACATTCATTCAGAGATGTGTTGTTAGATAGGAAACTGGAAAGAGTTGACGGATGATCTCATTCAATATTTCAAGTATCATAGTACTAAGCCATCAGTGGATAAAGTGGTGTAGGTTGTTAAGTGCTTAACTATGGGAGATAGCACCATGGTGGAGGATATAATACTAGAGTTGTTGGGACAACCTAACTTGGAAGCATTCTTCGATGAGGAAGAATCAGAGGAAGTACAACTTAAACGCACTTGTATGGAAAAGAGAAAGGAAAGTTGGTCTATTTGATAGATGGTGAAGAGGTGGAAAACTTGGATGTTAACCATATTATTGATATGCGTGAGGTTATGGATAGTGCTGATGAGAAAGTGTACACCTACCATGAACCCCTAAAAACCAAGAAGGTTAACATTGGCTTAGAGGCGGAACCTAAGGAAGATACTATTGGAGATTACTTGGATAGAAAGGGAGGTTTTAAATATTATTGATCTATTACACAAATTCTAGGATTTATTCCCACATAGGTACCATGAGCTTAAAGGAGTTCACCACTCCTTGGGAGAAATGAAGATCAAGCTAAAGGAAGGTGCATGCCCAATTCAAGAGACCTTATCGAATGAATCTAAATCTGTGTGTCAAGGTCAAGGAGGATATTGACAAGATGATCACATTAGGAATCATTGAGGTTGTTGAGGAATCAGAGTGGATAAGTTTGATGGTCATCAACATTAAGAAGGATGGGAGGATAAGGATTTTTGTTGATTACAGGGATTTGAATGTGGTGTGTGTCATTGATCCTTTTCCAACCCCCTTCACCGAGGAGATCCTGGAAGGAGTAGCCAGGTGCAAGATCTATTCTTTCACAGATGGATTCTCAGGATATCATCATGTTAGAATTGCAAAGGAGGACCAAGAAAAGATAAATTTCACCACTGAATGGGGAAGTTTTGCCTATACGGTCATGCCTTTTGGACTAAAGAACGTGCATGTGTGTTTTCACGTATTGTGGTTTAGGCATTTCAAGACTTCATCCATAAATTTCTACAAGTCTACTTGGATGACTAGACAATATATGGATTGGTGAGGGACCATTATGACAATCTGAGGCTGATGTTTGAGAGATGTCGATAGTTGAGTATATCTCTCAACATTAAGAAATGTGTTTTCACTACTCCATTTGGAACCCTGTTGGGACATATCATATGTAAATAAGGCTTGTTAGTGGATCATGGTAAGGTTTTTGTTATGGTGGGTTTGGGGGAGCCTACCATCCATAGCGCAATGCATGGATTCCTTGGGCATATAAAGTATTACCCGAAATTTATTAAGGGACATGCCAAGATCATCACACCTTTAGAAGAATTGTTGTAGCTCAAAAGTACATTTCATTGGGGAGAGGCGCAATAGATGGAATTTGACACATTGAAGAATAGGATTAACATTGTGCTCATAAGCCATACCATGTACATGTTAATGTTTTAGGGATGGAAATTATAGCAGATTGCACATCCCGGAGAGGGAATTCTTGACCATCACTTGTGCTTTTCTAGTAGGAAGCTAACCCCTATAGAAAATAATTATACTACTACAGAGCGTGAGGCATTGTTGATGATTTACGCTCTGCATAAATTTAGGAAATATTTACTAGCAAATCCTTTCATTTTCTCCAGGGACCACATGGCTTTAAAGTACTTGGTGAACAAGCCTTTCTTACAAGAGTGCATTGACAAGCTAATGATGTTAGATGAAAGGTGATAAATTTATGAGTGGAGTCGGAAGATAGAGAAGGTGAGATAAAAGGCCTAACATTATTGTCGATAAAGAATAAACAATTTGAGGTTGGGTATATGGTTTTACTTTATGATTCTAATTTTATGCAACATCATAGGAAGATCAATTTCCATTAGTTGGGATTGTACTATATTACCCATATAATTTATTTAGGCACTAGACAAAACGTGAATTCCTGGTATTTATATGGAAGTAGGTTGAAGCCCTACTATAAATAAATCTTCTGGGTGTTTGTAAATAAGGTAGTATTTCTAGTTAGCTTAGGATTTCCCTTAATGTATTTTCCTTTCTTTGTGTTTCCCTTTGTTGTTTCTTTGTTCCTTTTGTTTTTTTGGGCATGTGTGTATGCCTATGGATAATTACATCATCAAGGTTTTATGTGCAAATGACCACACATCTGTTTAGTGTGGGGTGGAACATAAAGGCAAGGTTCATTAGGAAGTGGTAAGAGTTGGACGAAGTGCCTAGATCAATGTTGATGTGGTTTCCCGTGTAAAGTCAAAGGCGCATGGGATCATAAGAGTGCACATAACGGGTGAACATGAGAGAAGATTGGTGTCAAAATATTTATATAAACCACATACAAGGAAAAAATGTAGGAGCAACATGAGGTAGGAAATGGAAAGAACTTGGTCTAAGACATATAGGAAGATTGACTTTGGTGTGATAGAAAGTGAAAAGAGTTCTATGGTCGAGGAAGTTACATGCCAAAATTTTGTGGGAGTGTTCGTGTAGGATTTTGCATGGAGGAAAAGAACTAGAAAGAATGCATAGAAGGATGACATTAGCAAAATCTGACTTTAATGCATTTGTACATTGGTAGGTAGCATCGGGGTTTGTGAGGAAAAATCAAAAATATATAAATAGAAGGTCGGGATGAATTGTTCTTTTACCTTACGTTTTAAGATATTGTGTTTTAAGGTGATTCTTGTGAAGAAGTGTGAAGAGGAGTGTGTGAAGTTGAAGAAATTAAAGGATTTTGAACCAAAGGTGTGGAAGTAAAGTACACGAGCATACGTGGAGGAGTTTGTTTGTCGGTTCCCGTGGGTGGATACATTATATTGTGGAAAATAAGTGCTATAGGTTAGGTTTTACAAGCTAGGGCATATTTTTCTTGGAAATTTCATAGAATTAGAGATGAGGGTTTGATAAGTAATAAAACTTGACGTAAGGGAGAAAATATAGAGGATAGAGGAAGAGAAAATGGCACCAAGGAAAGGATCTAATGTTTCACCAAATAAGGGCAAGGGAAAGGGCAAAGGAAAACCGACCATTTCCACTAGTTTTAACGAAGAATGGTATATAGAGATGCAGTTCCCAGATGGTGTGTTGCTAGGGAAAGAGTGGGTGTCACATATAAGGAATATGTCCCTGAGTGATTAAAATCATCGTACAAGCACCACATAAAAGGATATGACCTTGAATTTGGTTTGCCTAATGGAGAAGAGGATGCCAGATGGGAAACCTATCTATGGTGATGAAGTAAAAGTGAATTTATAAAAGGCTAGGATTCTACAACTTTATGATTTTTCCTATTTTGGAAAACCTAAGTGACTATACCAGTGGTTAATGTCACATGTGCATGAGGATTACTTATATTTCGCAAGGAGGTGGATGCAAATAAATCCTCGCTTGATTTCCAAGTTCACCTTCTTGATCCAGTAAAGGGGATTTGGCTTTGGACTATGACTTAAGAAACAAGGATGCCATTAAGAAGACTATTAAGGCATATGACTATAATAAGGGTTCAAAGTACTTTGACATATTTTCAATCACTGATCCTATTATAAGGATGGTCACATGCTTGGTGACAAGGCTGAATGGGAAGGAGATACAGATGCGAGATAAACAAAGGTCGGTTGAATTTTTCCGTAATATCTCGTAGGGCACCATTTACAACCTCTCATCTTTTATTGTGGATGAGATTATTGATGTTACACGTAATGAGGAGAAGATCATGTTTGGTAACTTCCTCCTTACCATTATCTTTTCAGAGATTGGAGTGCCCAATGGGCCAAATAGGTTTGTTTAGGAGTACCTGGATGAGAACCCCTCTCCCGTGAAGAGGTTTGAAGCTTATACTTGTGACACTATGAAGACTACTCATAAGGCATGCTTAGGAAATGATATAAATATATGTGTGGCACATTCATATCTAAATAGAGGATACTAGAATAACTACCCGCACTAGTGGATGTAGAATTTGAATTTTTTTGTATACTAGCACTTATGTATCGGTAGGTTTACTTTGAAAAATGGCACCAAGAGCCCTTGGTGTAAATTTCCCTTCTCCTTCACAATGTGCAAGTATTTTCAAGGTACAGTTAACCAGTTTAAGGAGGTGAAGAAACTTATATTTGATCTAAGTGTTGTAGATCAGGATCACTACGAGATGCGCCAAACATTGGTGTATCCTAAGAAGTGTGCATATGTAGAAAATTACATATCTCATGACATACACATGATAAAACTGGTAACATTTCCTATTACAGGTAGGATGACGACAATGGTGTATGTACGACTAAGGCCAAATTTAAAGAAGGGCACTTATGTTGAGGATGAAATATCTATCCCAGAAGACCCCACCGGGAGAAAGAAGAAAGTAGTAATTAAGAAGAGAGAATGAAAAGATACTCCTGTAGAAAAGGTGTTGAGTGTGCATACAATGCAAACCATAGGGGCACAAGAGTTAGGTGTGGGTACAAACACCTATGTTTAATGGAGGAATTATCCCATAAGGAAGGAGTCACCAGAGAAAGAAGAGTCTCCTAGGAGAGAAGAGACTCCCAAGGAGGATTCCCCTGTTTTAGAGTCACCAGTGAAGAAAAATCAAAGGATGACACAAGGTTTGGACTCGGAGAAGATAGAGAGCATCAAGGATGATGATTTTGAGAAGGAAAATGAAGGAGAATTTAAAGAGCATGAGGAAGCTCAAAATCCTCCTATATACAATGTACATGAGTCTGATGCAGAGGGTGATGAAGAGAGGAATGAGTATAAAGAGGGCGCACATGAAAAAGGAGGAAGTGAAGAGGTAAACATGTGTGATTAGAAAACCCTGACCCCGATCAAGGAGAAGATAGATGAAATTGTAGAGAAGGAGGTGGCAGGAATTATACAATAGTTAGTGGAGCACGAGGTACGGTGAAGTGCCGACAAAGTGTCAAGAAAATAGAAAGCAGCATGATCATATAAAATTAGTATGGGAGCATGGGCAGAGACCCTAGTTGGGCGAAAGTTTCGCAAGGTAACGCACATAGGTGAAAATGGCAAGTAGCACCACATGAACATGCCATGACCTATAACAATGATTCGACAAAGTATTGCATGCGCAATTTTAGAGTATAGTTCCCATAGACCAACTCCTAGCTTGGTCTTCTTTTGATGAAGAAAGTGCATACCCGTGCACTAGGAAAATGTTGTCCTGGGAATTTGAGTCCCACGTTGATGACCCCGAGTTTTAGGTAAATAATGACTCATTGATGGAGACATCGAGCACTAAAGGAATGAACCCCCTTATAAATGCTTAGAAATTGTCGGATGATCAGGTTTGCAACGTGCTCAACAAGGTGTCACTAGAAGTGGAGGCAAGAATTTTTGGGAGAAATGACAGAATAAGAGCCTTGGAGGGGGAACTTGAAAAGTAAGAATGAGGATACCATTGAGAGGGATAGGGAGATAAAGAAAAAGGAGTTGATCAATGCACAGTTAAGGCATGAGATGAGGGATGAAAAGGTGAAGGTGCATGAAGTCCACAAGAAGATAGAGGCTATTTCAAATGCCATTATCTTGAAGCACCTAGACCTATCCCCTCTTGAACAAAAATATGATTCGACCTTGCATTTCTTGGAAGACTTAATGTGCATACTCACCATGGAGAGGTAGCCACTCGCATTAGAGTCAACAGAAGAGGTGATGGCATGCCAGAAGAAGGAAGAGAAGTTAAATACTAGGGAGATACTAACTTGGTACTTTGAGCTCCTTTCCTTAGTAAAAACCACAACATAAATGGTAGAAGTCGTATATGAAAATTGTGGCGGCAGGATAGAGTAAAAATATATTAATTTCCAGCAATGAATCAGATTTGAAAGAATTTCAAGAGAAAAATAAAGGCAACAGGAAGAGAGGTAGAGAATAAATCAAAGGTGATTGAAACCTTAAGGGTTTTGATTAAAAATAAAATGAAATATTTGTACCCCCAAGTCACTTATAGGATGGACACGTTGGGAGACCTTAGCAAGCACATGGAAAAAAATTGAAGATACACTAAAGGATAAGGGGAATGAGATGATTTTTAGTGAGTTTAGCCCGATGGTGGGTAACTTCAATAGATGTAGAATGAGGTGGATGTTTGGGTTAAGATTGAAGCCCCTATGAAAAATATTTCCCACTTCTCAAAGAAAAAAAACAAGATTCTTCCATTCTTCCATTCTTTATTCCATTACAAATTCTTTCATTTCCTCTATTCTTTATTCTTTGGGGAAGGGAAGAGTGTTTCGAGGATAGATAACATGCATAGTGTGGAGTAATGTTAGGACTTGAACTAACTAATTCCCAAGGAAGAAGTCAGTGCATGTGGGAGGTAGTAAAGAAGGAAGGTGCTTAGGAAAAAGTGCGCAAGGGAAAAGCATGTGGGAGAAGAGGTTAGCATGTGTGGGAGAAAGGAGGTTTGGGAACTTAGCCATATTTTGAAGAAGTCGTAAGAGAAACACGTGAAAATCTTGAGTAGGTGTGACAAATGGATAAGGTGTCATCCTAGAGCCTTGGAGGTCAAGAAAAGAATATTCCACGTAAATAATATTCCCATGATGATCATTACAGGTAGTGGAGGCATTTGTAATCTGGCATAGGAATTTGACCATAGAGGAACACACTTCCACTTAGCATGTGATTTTTTCATGAAGGAAACCAAGGTAGTGCATCTAGATCCTATTTAATGGAGTGCTTGGGTATGAAATAGAGGAGGAGAGTAATAACGAAGTGTTGTTAGAATGCTAGTAGGGTTAGAGAGGGTATTGAGTAGAAATAAGGCGTTGTAGAAATGCTTGCAAGAAGGGTTTTAAGCATAATAGGCATGGATTTGGGTATGAACAAGGGTTGTAATGGGTAGGATAGCTAAGAACTCTCTCTCTATGTAAATCATATTTTTAGGGTTTAAGATAATATTCCTTGATGTATTCAGTTTGTATGATCTTTATGATGTAATGAGGGCAATCGTAATTTTTTTATAAATCAGTATATGTATGTGATTCTGGTTATTCATGTTCTTAATTGTAAACCCTCGTGTTCTTCATATTATTTTGAGTTAGATCTAGTTTCGTTATGCTTATTTACAATGTTTATTCCCATTTATTATGCATCTATGCATGACTTTGTTATTTGTATATTCTATTATTTAGTGAGTGTTGTATTTCCACTCTTACAACTCATTCTCCATTAATGGTGGATCATTATGACAAAATTCACATAAAGGAGGGGCTCGACACCCACGTGTGCCTTGGGTGAGCAACCATCACACACTGGTTGATAGGCCCAACTCGAGGAGTTGGCATGGCTTCGATGCTCGAGTTAGGATCCCGGATCATCACGAATGATTGGATCTTGCATTAGAAATGATCCAAGTTGTGTGGCATCAATGGAGAAGCGAGAGTATAGAGTGGTATAACTCATAATTGTGAAGCATGATTTGCTCAAGAGATGCATTCAATCTTAGGAGAAATCTCGTAAGGTGAGATGAAATGCTTTTGTGGTGAAGACTTAAATGGATAGCTATTCCAAAGAGTTTGGAATCAAAAATAACTTGCAGGTCAAATATCCAATGAAAAACATAAGATCGAGCATGAAATGACAATCGCTCAAATTGAGGATTGATCGGAGGTTGGCATGAATGGTTTGTTCCAAGGCACTAGAAAAATGAATGTGAAGGGCCACTCAACTTGAGATGGAATGATTCACCGTGTCATGAAGGTATAACAACTCAAAGATTATGAGGTGATTCATGGAGGTCTTCAACATAGGTGGTCCAAATTAAGTGAGTAACTCATCGGGGAATTATTTGCAAGCCAAGTTAATCCTTATGTGAATGAATGAAGCTCGAAGCATTTTGGGATTCTAAGCCGAGGCCAAGGATGGAGTTTTTATGGAGCCCGAATCCATCAAGGAGAGCTCATGGAAGAACTTAGTGGAAAAATCTTACGCCAATGCACCACTCCTCGTATCGATGTGTTTAAAGCTTAAGGTTGGAACACATTGGCTCTGCATGTTCATGGGGAGTTTTTCAAGATACGAATCCCAAAGAGGTGGGCGTGAGTAGACTCCAAAATCCAAATTGGAAGTGATGAATTAGATCATCAAAATGTCGTGTTGTTGGGAAGAACGTGAAAGGTTGAGTTTTGTCGGTGTAAAGGGATTTCAAGATCACTTGTTTCAAATTGGGGGATTAACCCGAATTTGGACTTTTTATGGTTGTCATTTCGGAGGAGAGGTGAGTCGGTGTGATCGAATAGGAGTTCCAAATTATGAACTCCGAATTTCAAAGTTCGGAACTTGTTCACTTTGGGTGTTGGAGTCTATGGTGCATCGGAGGATTATGAGCCACTTAATGTAGTGGAAGGTGTTTAGATTCCAAATCTGAAATGGTTAGCTCACACCGAGTTAGCAAGTAGATCGGTGGGGTATTTTTACCACTAAGCCAATGTGGGGCACGTAGGATAGTTAATCACTCAAGGTGAGGAGGAAATGATGGAACACGTCATGAAGGAATCCCAAGTCACCGCAGAGTGAGGAGGAATAATATTGAGTCAGCCACTTAATTGAGTTGCAAAGTCCCAAATGAACCATTTTCATTCACCAATACAAATAAGGAGTTGGTGAAGGTATTGATCCGAAAATCCAGGTCAAAAATTTTAATTTTTTTTTACCTTTGACCTTCGACCCCTATAGGCTTATTAAAATTACCGATAAAATTTTACTCCATTTTAAGTAAAACAATCCAAAATAATGCAATAATATAAATGACACTGCACATGGATTGATTATGGAGTTCAGCAATAGCCTACATCTCTGGGTTCTTATCAAACCATTCCACTAGTCAAAATTTGTAAGTACAATGTTATATCTTACAATAAAACCTAATGGAACTTTACTTGCCTATAAAGTGCTCCAGCCTTTCAAAGAACACCGATGATCAATCAGTTCATCCTCCACCTTCCTGGTGTAAAATCTCCTTTGAACTCGATCGGCCTTCCAAACGTTCGCAAGATGCCCTATGGCTCTCCGTCAACAATTCTAGGCTTCACAAATAAAAGTGTGGCACTATGGGCCAATTGGTGAGTTTCCAATAACTCCCATTTTTTTACAATTTTCCTATTAAAATAATAGGACTTAGCTTCCCAATATTTTCCTATTAAATATTAAATAGGACTTACTTTACAAAAATATTGCCTTTAAAAATTATAAGGCCTATTTAAATAACTTGGAAGCTTTTAAAATCTCCTCGTTGCCTTTGAATTGGCTTAGAAGCTTAATGCCTTTGAATTCTGGAATGAATGTGTATGAGGGGACTTTTATAGCCTTTGAGCACCCAAAATATAAGGATAAATCATTTATCCTTTTGTTTTATAATCTCGTATAGGGATAAACAAATTTTAGCCTTAATAAGGCTTTGAGCGGGTTAATAGGGATTAATTCTCTTTTTTAAGCTTTTAAATAAGCTTAAGCCATATTTGAAAAAATCAACCCCATAATAATATCCACTCTTCACATGGATGGAGCAGCTTTATGTGGGGAAAATCCCACATTATATGCAAGCCTTTTTAATAGGCTTTATCCACCAAAATTTGTTTTCACATGGACTTTCTAATATATATATATATATATATATATATATATATTATTTTTTATAAGATTCTAAAATATTTTTAAGTGGGTAAAACATTAACCCACTTTTCATTCCATGTGCCCAATTCAAATCTTCCAAGTGTCTAGAAACAACATATCCATGTGTCCATAAACATCAGTGCCACATGTCACTCCACATTAATGCCACATCATCTCTTTTGTCAGTTTGACCAAAACTTTGACTGCTCATATCTTTTGCATATGGACTTGGATTTGGTCTGTTCAAAATGCATTCGAAAGGTCTCGATGATCTCTATGAAATGGTGCTGACTCTAAATTATTTCAATACCATCAATTTACTGTTGATCAAATGTTGACCATAGTTTGACCAGTCATATCTTTCGCATACAGGCACTCGCATTTGGTCTATTCAAAATGTCGATGGAAAGATATCGAGTCATATTCTGCAGACCGTGTCAATCCTATGAGATTTAGGGAACATATATCCTCCATATTAACCTCTGGATCAGGTATTCTTGGAGCACGATGGAAATGTGGAGAAAGATGTGGTCAATGGTAGTCGTAAAACTTGAGGTGGTTAAACATGAAGAGCCCTTGTGGATGTATAACTAATAACCACCAATGAAAAAATTGCCACCAATATCATCTAACAAAGGTGGTGGCTATTAGAAAATTGTTAACAATGAAGAGCTTGGTTGAAAGGGCGAGCCATTTTTTCAAGTCAAACATTCAAACCCTCAAAGCAAAGATAACACCATGACATATCAAAATGTTTTCAAAAGATTTATTAAAATATTAATTTTAATCATTTGAGGGGGCATTTGCATTTATGAAGGAAGATTCAAATTTGTGAATTTATGAGATCTAATGGACCACAATTCCCTGAGTGCCCGAAAGGTGAATTTTACTTGAGAAACAATAACTTCCTCTTGGATTGTCAGTTTTCCACAAAATTGTAGTAGTTGGAATCGGGAAAGTGAGAAATATGCAATTGAATTATCAAAAATGGATTTTTGGGGTTTTTTGTGTTTTGAAATTAAAATATTTCCTCATTTGGTGAATGGTTCCTCAAAAATTGGAGTTGTAATTAATGAGGCAAGCATGGTTGACCTATTCTACTACAATCTTGCCTAGTTTTTAGGACTTTCTCCTTCTTTCTCTCACCAGCTTTAAGTAAAGCTATAAAATGTAAAGGGGTGCTTATTCCAAAAAAAAAGGTTAGACATTTTCCAAGCTTCCCCTCTCTTCACAAGCTGAGTTGTGAATTTGCAGGCTCTCAAGCCTTTCTTCTAAAATTGTAATGGCAGCTTCTGCCTTTCCCTACTATAATGATGCACTGTGAAAGTTCTTGGAATAATCAAATTGTGTTTTGTGGATAATTATTTGTCCTTGCATTATTTTTTTGCTTCCATTTTCCTCTCTTCGTGTCTGCAGGTGTATTGTGCAACCTTGGTGTCTTTTGCAAGTTTTGGAGGTCATTGTGCTTATCAAGGAATGAAGTATTGTATGTAAATTGAGTATGTGATGTATCTTCATCCTCCTCATGATCATATCTCTTCATTGGAAAGCCAGGATTTTGTCTAGAAAACCCCTTTCTTGGTGCATCACCACTTCTAATTTAGGTTTTATTTCTTGCAAATCTCTCTCCCTAACCCCTTGAAATGTTAGTATAGGTCTAGGTAGTTTTTCTTATTGCATTAGGAGTAGTGTATTTCTTATTTTAGGAAGAGGAATTTTTCCTTCTCTAGAGGTTCACCTCAAGCCCACAAGTCCCACAACTTGAAAGATGATCCCATGTTACACAATCACACCAAATGTTCCATTTGCACTCAGGCCATTTAGGGGGTGTAGTTATTTGGTGATAATAAACCATGACACTAGTGCCTAATATAGACACTAGTGCATGGGGTGGTCTTTTCCCTTTTTAGAGATTTTGACCAATATACCTATAGATCACTATCTTCTAAATAGATTATGCATAGTCCATATTGAGCATGATCCATCATATTTCTAGTTTATATCTAGTCTAGATAATGAGTTATTAGCTAAGTAAAAATTATCTCTTTCTTATCCATACTTTCTTACCATTGCATGTTGTATCTTGCATGTTTATGATATTATCTGATTGATCTCAGCCCTTTGAAAGATATTTAGTTTTAGTTAAATCATTTGGTGGATCCACTTTTGATTAAACCCTATATTTCCATCCCTCATTTTGTTTATTTCATCATAGCTCTAACCCTAGTAACCTTAGGGTTTCTTTCTTTGGTTATGGATTTCAATATATTTCATTCATCATGCACTCTTAGGGATAATTATCAATATCTATCTAGATTTCCCACATCTCCTAGCTATCATATCTCCCATGCATCTTCATCTAGCACACTTGGGCTCTTGAGTCTATTGTTCATTCCCAAACAATTGTTGACATTTCTCCCCCATTGTATATTCAGGTTCACATTCATAATTTTCTTGTTGAGTGTGCTTTATTTGATGATGGATATGGTATTAATATATGTAACATATATTTCCTCCATCAAATAGGGATTTCTGCTTCTGATTTAACTCCCTCTACTCTATGTATTCATGGTTTTGATAATACACCTAAGTGAGTGTTGGGAGAAATCACTCTACCCATTACTATGGGGCCTTGCACTCTGTTGGTACTTGATTTAGTTCTTCGCTTAAGCATTATTTATTCTCATTTCTCAATACCCCAACTCCTTTCATGGTTTGATATTTTTGGTTTTCCATACCGCTCTCTCTCACATTAAGTCTCATGTTTAAGAAAATTATATGATCAACAAGGATATTGCATTGTTTTAAACTAAAATTTCAATGTTTCTTATGTTCTTTAGTGTTTTAATGATTTTTACACCATGGGTAATAAGAAGCATATTTTCTCTAGTTCTCGTAATGATATCTCTATATATAAAATTCAAATCAAGGTGATTACTTTGGAATGGTAGCCCCTTTGACGTTGATGGCGAGATAAAGAATGCAAGAATATCCCCATGGCTTGATTTATTTGAGTTTTGATAAAATATAAAGGGGTCTCATAGGTTATTAAAGTGGATTTGCACTTTGCACAAAAGTTAATAGTGTGTGGTCTAAACCTTTCTTCCCAGAAAGGGAAAATATTCAAGGAATAATTATGCTTACGGGTCTTTCAACAAAATGTGCAGCTCATAAATGACATTACACAATGTTAATATGTTTCCCACACCCATAGGATAAGGGTTTCCTATAACTTTGAGTGTTAGTGGGCTTACATAGAAAGTATTCATCTTGGTGAATACTTGTAAGTTGCAAATAAAACCCCACCGCCCGATGGAAGGAATATTCCAGACTATATCGAAGAGTGGGACTTTTTGATTGTTTAGTAATTCATTATACATGATGCATGATGTTTTCACATCCCCACTCACCGGTGTATGAAAAATAAAACATGTAATAACCTAATGAGCACTCGTGTGAGGATTACAAGTAATAAATACTATTATTTTTGCATTCATGCACAATGTTTCCCTTTTCCTCGGATCCCACAGAGATAGGTAATTGGTGTTAGGAATCATTATGTTAGTGCTTACATTTTTTTTTATTATTGGCAAATAGTTTTTTGAAAGGGACTATACCCTTGAATACAAAAGAAGGCCTGAGAGCCGGAATAAGAGTGAGAAACAGAGAGAATGGATCAAGATCCAAGTGTTACAACGAAGCTCCAAGTAGCTCAGAAACAGCTACTCAACCGAGACAAAACAGCAAAACAACAGCAAAAAAACAGCAAACCGACCGCAAAGAAAACCAGAGAAAAACAACAAAAATCAGCAGAAGCTCCCAGAGCTACTTCTTGGTAGCTTTATCGATACTGATCTTGATTTTCTTCCAGGCATGAAACATACCCAAAGCAGTCATATGGGCAGCATCAGTCTTATCAAGCTCCTCAATGGTTCTTTTGCTTTCTTTTTCGTTGCCCCAAAGTGCAGCCGGGACACCGCTGAGGTTGGAAACACTTTTGGCATGGATTTTGGCATGGTTCTAGTTGGAAACATGTTAGTGCTTACATTATAGTGTGAGTAATTACGTGATTAATTATATGAAGTAAATATAATGTAATGTAATTGTAAATTAGTTGTTAAAACAACTCATAGTGATTAGATAGTATATTGTTACCGAGTAACAATACACTTTGTTAAGAGATTTGTTGGTTAAACAATCTCCATAATTATAGGAATACCTTTCCTATATATTTGTATGTTTGCATGGATGTTTGAAATATAACATAGAAATATAATATTATTGTGTGCTATTTCATGTGTAAATCTATTGTTGCACTTACATTTGGTTTCAAAGCGGTGTAATCACATAGAAATTAGATCCGATTGCTTCATGGAGTGCTAAAGTCATTTATGAGATTCTCCAAATTTCTCGTTGCCACTGTAATGTGTTTTCAGTCTTCAGCTGTGCAACATATTTGGATCTAATTTTTATTGCAGACTTCTGCCATGGTATCAGTTTGACATCTATTACAATTTAAGGTGTAGAAGAGTGTAGTTTTGACTACTTGATATTTGTTCCACATCAAGAGCATTTGATTCCCATACTGAAATTCACGAATTGGATGTATTTGGTAAAAGAAGGTTGTGTTTGTAGTTCAGGCATGAAGAACAACTCCAAATTCAAGTAAAACTCAGTCATGAACAACTTTTAGGTCTGGTGATGAATTCAAATATTGCTAGTACCATTGCAAAGATATTTAAAGCACCTTTCCAATGCATTTTTCGGTTTCTAAAACAGAGCTTTGGTTGTCAAATTATGAGCAAATCATTCTCTCACTTCAATGAAGCCATGAGTTTTTGCAGCCATTTGTGATTGGCTAATTTTTTAATTTTTAGCAAAGACTATAGTTTGAAAATTTTAATTTTACTATAGTTTTTGTTTAATAATTGCATTTTAAGGGCAATTATTACGTTTTTAGCCAAATTAATATTTTTCCACACCATTTTTCTAGGCCTTTGACATTTTTGGAATCCTCATTTCCTCCTAGTTCTAATGAGTGGTCACACGATAAATTTTCTCTCCATCCGGAGTAATTTTTTAATCGTTGATCTAATTTTAATTCAAATTGGGCCATTTTACGGGAAATTGTAACTTCAATAACTTTTGCACGGTAACTCGAAATCGAGCGCCGTTTTTTTCAAAAGTGCATATTTTTTTATTCCCATCCTGTTGGTTCTAAGTTTGGGAGAATTTTTTTTTTTTTTTGAAAATTACCCTCTATTTTGGTCATCTTGTGGATGCATTATCGGTTGTACCCGACGTCCCGAAATAAAATGTTTCACATTGAGGGGAGAAACTTAAATAAATACAATGTGGAAACCATGTAGTCTCATGTTCGATCCACTAAGTTAAGTAGCATATCAATGGAGGAAGGAGGCATCGAAGGAAGGAGGTCAAACATCGACCTCTCATCACCATCAACGACGGGGCCGCACAAAGCTATGGTGATAGTGTGTGTGTGAGTTTGCTTTCTTTTCAGAGTTGCAGTTGATTTCAGATTGTGCAAAGATAATTTTTCTCGGTGTTTCTGTTATGGCTTGAATAAGTGAAATGTTCACATTGAGGGGGGGAACATGGTCTCAATGTTCCATTTTCTCTTTTTCATATTTGTTATCAGTGAGCAGTATTTCCTACATAATTCCCTGAAGGAAAAGCATTGTGGACAGATGAAAGCACAAAAGAAAAGCAACATCATGATATTGAGGTTGTTGGTTGTCCTGTAAAACCATCCCTGTTGAGGTTATTGGTTGTCCCGTGTAAACCATCCTTGTTGAGGTTGTTGGTTTTCCGTAAAACCATCCATGTTGAGGTTGTTGGTTTTCCTGTAAAACCATCCATGTTGAGGTTGTTGGCTGTCCTGAAAAACCATCCAGATCATGAGCACGCATGGGCGGCACGCTGCAGAAGGAAGTGCAATTGTTTTTCTCCCATGTTCGCACTAAGGGGGGGAATGTTAGGAATCATTATGTTAGTGCTTACATTATAGTGTGAGTAATTACGTGAGTAATTATATGAAGTAAATATAATGTAATGTAATTGTAAATGAGTTGTTAAAACAACTCATAGTGATTAGATAGTATATTGTTACGTGAGTAACAATACACTTTGTTAAGAGATTTGTTGGTTAAACAATCTCCATAATTATAGGAATACCTTTCCTATATATTTGTATGTCATGATGTTTGAAATATAACATAGAAATATAATATTATTGTGCGTTATTTCATGTGTAAATCTGTTGTTGCTCTTTACAATTGGTATATAAATGAACTAAATCCCCAAAAATCGAAATATAAATAAGGAAAGATTAATAATAGTACAAGTTTCTTTTTCACCATTAATGCAACCTTAGGGTATATATAATTTGAAAGAGGACATCAAAAATCACTTTAAGTTCTAATTATCAATTAATTGAGTTCTCTAAAAGTACTTGGTTGATTTTCAAAAGTAGAATTATAGTGTAAATAACTTGAGTGAGATTTGGAACATTCCTTCATCCCCAGGTTGAGGAATTGAGCTTTCAAAACAAGTAAGTAAAATTTTTGATGGTTTTCTAAGGTGTGCATGTATTTTTATAATTGGTAGCTTCTTATTGTGAAATAGAACCCTCTAGGAAAAATTGTAGTCTTTATTTATAGTCTAGTCGTTGAATCTAAATAATAATATAAGATGAAGACCACCCCAAATAATTCACATGCTATTTCATGGATAACCTATTAATTTGACTCAATAACAGATACACACTTAGGTGCGGTGAATTTAGCATAATTCAATTCAAGGCTAAAATCCCCAAGAAGGAGAAAAACAACAAAAATGATAAATGAAAGTGGAATTACACTAGCCTTTTCTTTTCCCCATTGACACTATACCCAAAATTGGTTTAGACATGTGCCCGAACTATAATCACATAACCCAAGAAATTAGGGATGGAATTGGTGACTTGGTTTTATCTCCGACTCACCGCATCACTTGATAGAATGTCGGGCTCCCGCATTTAACCCATATAGCTAACATAAGTGTTAAGGAAGGAGAATAATACTTTGGGTCAAAAATTATACCGAGTTGATAAATATTGTAAATAATAAATGGTTACTAAGACCTAGGGTGGTGCTCACCGATTCCCAAAGCGCAAGCAAAATTCGCCGAGGAGATTGGAGATTTTATAACATTGTCAAGCCACCCGATTAGAATTGAATCTTCTATTTTCTTTCAAGAATGGATGTGCATGTTTATCCTACTTATATTGGCACCACAAGCTCCCACCATTAGGGGATATAATCAGTGATTCTATCTATGATCAAATGGAGCAAATGGGTGTTATTTCTAGGGTAGATTCTGCTGATATACCATTGTTTTATATGACTTCCTATTTGGTGTATAATGTTGCATCTAATAGACATTTTCCAAATTTTAGGTGTGAAAGAGATCCCAATGTTCACAAAGTTTATGATGTCTATCCCTAGATCCATTTGGCCAATTATGGAGCACAATTTAGAAGAGTGATTGATGCCTTTTTTGCTTATGTTATATGTTTGTTTTCCCCTACTTGGAAATATGAGAGAATGACTCCACGAAGCCAAGTGGAGCATAGCTAGATGGGGGTGTTACTTTATCCAACTCCCAACTTTCTCTTACATCAGGGTAAGTGGCTTCATTAGAGCCCCATTTTTGTTACCTTGGCACATGGATGACAAGTGGGTATTGTTAGAATTGGTCAGACAACTTGTGTATGTTCACAAGATTTTATCCTCCAAGTATACCAATCACAGTTGGTAGGTATACATGCCCAACCTTGGTCAAAGCAAAATTGGTTGAGACAGAAATGAAGAGCTACACTATGGAACAATTTTCTCCAAGAAGCAATTATGACATCAAATGGATTTTACATCAAGCTGTGGGATCCTCCTTAGACCATGAACATAACTATGAGGATCATTGTTTTGACTTCAAAGGAGAAGAGGATGTCGACTAAGAGATTATTCCAAAATTTATTTATCTCTCATTATTTATTACAAGATAGAAATAGTTACAAAATGGATTATGGATAATGAAGACACAAAAATCTTGAGTATATTCAAAATAACATTGCACAATTACCTCTTCCACCGATGAAATGGAAAGCTCAAGAAATGAAATCCTTACATCATAGGACTAAAAAAATCATGAAAAGAACCATTATTTGGTTATTTGATCAAAGGGTTGACCTCGATCAAAAAATTACCATTGTTGTAAATGAATATAGGGTCATTGGTATCCTTGTGGATGTATTACCACCTTTTAGAAAGGATACAAGAACTATTCAGGGGACTCCTGAGATTTATTTTAAATCACTTCTCACTATCCAAACTAGATATGAATTGAGTGCTTACATGATTAAGATTGGAATTTCTATTTCATAACTGGAACAAAGACCTGAAGATATCATAAGAAAAATAGCTCCCCTTATTGTTACCCCAATTCAAGTTGTCCCAAATGGCCCATCAGTACCCCAAGTATATTCCTCTAAAGGGAAAATTAGGAAGCCAAAAATTGGTCAATCATCTAGCAGGGATGATGAGAAGAAAAATACTATGGAGCAATCCCCATCGTGGGTTAATCCAAAAAAATTAATGAATAACAAGATCTTTCATATTATATTCCTCTCATAAGGCATAAAAGGCCATTAACTTTTCCTCCAGCTTACACAATAGGATACTTTACATGTTAAGGGATCAGAACACCTACTTGCATTGCTTCAAATTAAGGGAATTTTTGTTATCTTCTCAAGACTAAAATCTACCTTCGATGATTTAAGTGCACATCCTAACATTTAAATCTAACAAAATTTAGTTATAACTCTTTAGATAACAAATATATTAAACATTTGCATAACTATGGGTCAACTAGATCCACCGATCCCCCATAGGTTACTCTTTTGAGTCTGTATATAGAGTATACATTTAATACTCTTTTCGATATTGATTTACAAGTTTTGTTCTAAGTTTCTACCTAGAAATCAATCAATCAAATCCCATCCAACATCTCACACTTTTTTTTAGAACTAGATCCCGATAGTGTAATGACTTATGCTAATTCGACCAAAGTTTAAGATTCGTGTGTTTTACACTCGGTTTCTAGATGACACATTCGTCAACACAAACTTATCCCATCACCATGCCACTTGGTTTAGTTATCAGAATTGAACCATCTAGTTGAGTTAAATTAATTTCAAGTTACGCACAAGGTAAAAAAATTATTCAACCCGTGTAATGAAGCATGCATGTGCCAACTTAGATTGTCTATGGGAGAGAAATTTATCACGTAATGACTTGCGTAGTCACTTAATCAATTTCTTCCCCTTAGCCAATATAATTTAGTACAAAGGTGAATTGACCAAACATTGAAATCAACCTTCGTATTTAGAATAACACAATTCCATAGTGATTGTGAAATACGTAATAAGTGAAGATCGAAGGACAACTTAGAATATCTATTGTATGGTAGTATTCATCAATGACTTACATCATTTGATTAACCTTTCACTACAATAGCCATCCGAGGTTTGTCTCCAATTCCCATGTATTAGGAGTGTCATAATTTCTAACTTATTTCATTACATTGAATTAGTTTTATGACAGGTTTAATTTTCATAACGCAATGATACTTTATCACATATGAATTCAATCCTAAGGTCCATAACTTAGATTCAATAATTATTCGTAATGACTTCCATAAGTTTATTTATGTACATCTATTAAGCATCGTTAGTATAATTAGGAGACATACTACATTATTAATGCAATCCATAATTTATTTAATTATGACAATGTTGTTTTATGGCTTAAGTACTTGTTTATATGATCTCATCAACATAGTAGAATACAATATTCCATAAAAATATCAATTTCTTGCCTATGAATATATAATAAATAGTCATTATTCATTTACCATAATAGAATGAGTTCATGCATATAACTATAAAATAATAATCCTCATTTTTTTAATAGTTTATAACTTATTAACCTTCATGTAGCTTTATTTCAATCATAATTGTTTAAAGCTAATTCGATAAGTATGTTGTTTAATAAATGTTTCTCAATCAACTATATGATTTTACATAACCAATCGAATCATATTTTTTAAGTCATACACACTTTATGCTTTGTTGATTCTAAAGTAATTAATAATTTATATGATCAACCAAGATCTTTATTATAAACAAATATCCAAAATTGAATGAAAAAATTATGTTTCTTTTCCCAAAATTATGCGATAACTTTAGAGGCCATAATGCCTTCCAAAAAAATATACAACAAAGCGTAAGCTCACTTTTAAAACCAGTCACATAATAAATATAACTTTTAATCATAATCAACAATGATTCAACATAGTCATTTTAAAATCATCCGCCAGATAAGACTTAAATTCCACCATCTCTTAAAATGTTAGGCAACAAATAATTCAAAAGAACCGGCATGAAAAGGTCATCCATCTTATCTTTACGATTTATAGCACTAAAATATTTCGATGAAAATAATCCAACTAAACCAACATATTCTAAAAACCATAAAATAGATCATCCAATCTATTTCACTTTTCATTTTTTTCCTATTTTTCATAACTCATTAAAGGAAATGAAACATATATTTATCAACACAAATCATTTAAAGATAATAACATAATACTCAACAGTATCAATAATATGAGCATAGAATTTATTAAACATATTTACTATATTTTTTACCTCGTTAGGGCTATACAAAAAATAGAGAAGTAAATATTCAACTTAATACTAGAAATTCATCCACGTTTTATTTCATCGTATATTACTTTTCTTAGTTAAGGATGACAATCAATTCAAGTCATCTAACAACTACAATCAAGTTCAAACTCTTGTTTTAAAAAGAGGAGAACAATCATTCAAGTCCTTTGCTAAAAATAAGAGTCAATATTCAAGAATGATAATAATAAATATTCAATACACATTACCTTAATATTATGAAAATTACCTTAAATAATCTGAATCACATTTATTCCTTCACATAAAAATAAAAGTACAAGCATTGTATTCATGAATCTGTACATGAGAAGAATTCAAATGAGTCTAAAAGACGCCTTAGGGAATTTAGCTACTCATTATAAACCCACAAAATTCTTCTCCTAACTAATCCAATATACATCAACCTAATCTGGGTTGATTGTAACCTAGACTCATAGCTATCAATAGTTATTATTCAATAATAAGATTCAAATGGAGTTATATAATCTATACAAAAAAGCATCAACCACAGAGTGGTTGTTTCAAAAAAAAAAGACAACCAAGTATGAATCAAATTGGCGGTGATGTCCTTCGACATGGGTTAAGCCATTCAACACTCATGAAAAATCTAGAAAATGCATACCCAAATTTATTGGCATCTACAACTTATACACACCAAAACAAAAACATAAAAATCATACACCAATGTAACCGAATGGGTTTACAAACAAGATCTCCATAGTCCATACACAAACCAAAATAATCAACTCGAAATGTAGTTAAAAATATTTATATCACTCATAGTTCTATGATTCCCTCAGAATAAATTATATGATCAAGAAGGAATAAAACTCATGTGTTAACCTTGACCCAATTGAAAAATGAGATGGGTGTTCTTATTCCCCATTTACAAATAATACCTAGATACAATGGACTGGTGATAAATAATAAGAAACTATAGGTATACAAGTTATGGCTCGAATTCATTTATACACATGGTCACCTATTCACTGACCAAACCAAGAATGATGGTTATAAGTAAATCTCAACCACACCCACAATCAAGTTAGAACATAGAAAAGAAGATATAAAGCCAAATATACACAACCATGTATGCATTCACACAAAGATAATCACCTTAGTAATAAGAAAAACCATTATCAAATATTTTCAGAGATTATCCTTAACACCTTCTTCACAACGATCGAGCTTGAATATTTCTTCCAATAAACTTCTAGAAACTCACAAGAAAACCATAAAAGAGTATATCCTCCAATCGATAGAAAATATCCATTAAATCCATTGCACAACCTTAAATATTACCCTAAAAATATCATGGAATATTAAAATACATGCAGGGCCAAAAGAAAACTTGCATGAAAATATCCAGCCAAAAATTCCATGCAGATCTCGCAAAGGTGAGAAAAGAGATAACCATGAAAATGAACCTAGAAATAACTCTATGTTTTGGCAGTAGCTTCCTCAAGAAGATTCTTGCTTCTCCCAAGGACTACAGGAACAAAATTGAATTCCTTTAATGTAGAAGGTACTATCTCCCTATCTTCCCTCTCTATCTCCCATTTAACAAGTTAACTACCAAATTTAGCAATCCCCACTACCTTCCACCAAATATCCACCCTCCATTTGAGCGGTTATCCACCATCTAATGGTCGAGGACCATTTCCGCATAAACCCTTATGAATTTATATGTTGGCATATTGGATGAGGGAATCCCTATGTCCCACTCCAATAGGGCTCGGGTGGTAGCCAAGGCAACTAACTCAGTACAAGCTTGGTTTGTAGCTTGACCAAGCTACTAACCCTCACAATAATAGACATTTCCCATAATAATATAGCCTCGAACTTATAAAGGTCCAAATTAGATTATGCTCTTAGGCCATTATGTGTGTGTGTGTGTGTATTTACACACACACACACACACATATGTGTATGTATATATATACGCATATATATATATATATATATATATATATATATGTATGTATGTATGTATGTATGTATGTATGTACATATATATTTGTATATTTGTATATGTATAGATCATAATCGATATTTCAAGATTTATTCTCATTTATCGAACCAAATAATAATGGTTTGAATGGAAATTTAATGGATTTAAAATAATACCTAATTAATAACTTGGGTCTATGACCCTATTACAACCAATACCATTATTTTCCAACCATGATCTTTGAAACAGTTAAAATTACAAGGATCATAAAATCGAATAACTACACATCGTTGCGAAGTAAAATCAATACGAAAGTGTAATAATGACATGAGAAGTAACTTGACATTTACATAATAACAAACCATCGTTATCAACCTCTCGCTGCTAGTCAAATCAGTCATAATTATAAAGAACAAGCATAGAGCAAACATCTAGCCAAACAAGATAACCATACATAATATTACCTTCAAACAGATAGAGTATGCATTCATCCAAGGTGAACTAGCGGGGTATGACATACCTCCCCCTTATGTCATTGTCATGATGATTAGTTTCAATAATTCACAGAATCTAAACCAATTAGCTAAGCATTATACTTATTAAAATATCACAACTCTGAATAACATAATTGAAACTTACAACATCTAGTTTTTAGAACTATAAAACAATATTTAACTTGCTATAACAACCTAAATTCACAAAGTTTCTTCTAAAACAACAAAAATTAATGATGTTTTCCAGTCATTCAAATAATATTTATTATCAAAAGTATAATAATAGATAACAAATATTTATGTTTATCACAAAAATAGGTGCAGAAAAGTAGTTTTCATTTCATCCAGATTCTTCCAAGTTGCACTTTCTTCAGAAAATTGGTCTCATTAGACCTTGCACTGACTTATTTCTCTATTTCACAAGTGCATCTTGCAAGTTTCTAGCACCCTTACGGGTTCAACTACGATGACACCCAGATCTTGAACCTATAAAGAGTTCCAGTTAAGTACATGTGATAAATATGATACATACTTTTTAAGCAAAGAGATATGAAAAACATCATGCATCTTAGACAATGTGGGAGGAAACACTAGCCGGTATGCTATAGGGCTGATTACTTCAATAATTTCAAAGGGTCCAACATAGCGAGGTGACAGTTTGTCTACTTTTCCAAATGAAATTGAAATTTTCTTAGGCTTAACTCGTAAGAAAACTTTATCTCCTTGTTCAAATTTTTTCAACTCTCTTTAAATCAACGTAGCTTTTCTACCTATCGATACCTTTTTCAATCGCTCACGAATGAGCTTAAATTTTTGTTCCATATCACTCAACATTTCAAGTCCTATAACTTATTTTTCTTCCACATTGTCCCAAGTGACAAGTGTTCTATACTTACGTCCATACAAGGCCTCAAAATAATCCATTATCAGCAAGGAGTGATAAGTGTTATTGTAGGAAAAATCCACCAGTGGAAGATATTCTTCCCATTTGTATTGTTGATTCATACAAGACATCCCGAGAATGTCTTCTATTACTTTATTAACCCTTTCAATCTGTCCATCTTTTTCCGATGGTATGCGTAACTAAAATTCAGCTTTTTTCCTAAAGTGGTATTCAAGGTTTGCCAAAAATGAGAATTTGTCCTAGGATATCTATCTGAAATTATCAATTCAGGTACACCATGCAATCTGAAATTATCATTCACAAACATTTTTATAAGCACAAGTGAATCATCTTTCAAATTCCCTCGTATAAAATGAGCCACTTTCATTAAATTTTCAACTACAACAAGAATTACATAATGTTTATTCTTTGACATAGGAAGTCCTTGTAAAAATCTATGTTGATTACTGCCATTTTTACTATAGAATACTATGAGGGTACAATGGTCCTATTGGATGCATATGTTCAACCTTAACTCACTGACATTCTAAGAAATGTGATACATAGTTCACTATATCCTTCTTCATCTCTTTCCAAAAGTAATGTTTTTTTAGATTAGCAAGCATCTTAGTCACTCCAATATGTCCATAATAAGGAGCATCATGAAATTCCTTTATCACTTTTGTCATTAGTTCATTTCCCAAAGGTGCGTAAACTTGATTTACAAATCTAAGGACTCCATTTTCAAGTCTCGAATCTCGTACCTCCTATCATTAGGATTTATAGCAAGTGTTGTTTTAACTCGCTGATAATAAGAATCAGCCAACATTCCTTTCTTTACGTCATCTTTGAATAAGGTTCGCAAAGTGACAAGGGAAAAAATATGCTTCATATGAGTTAACACATCTACCACTCTATGTTCCTTACCTTTAATATAATTGATATCAAATTCATATTGCGATAATAATTAAAACCATATTCTTTGCCTTGCATTCAAGTTTTGTTACATAAAGATGTATTTCAACCTCGATGATCTATTTTGAGTTTAAAGGCCTTTCTAAAAAGGCAATGTCTCTATACTTGTAAGGCATGAACAATGGAAGCAAGATCTAAGACATGGGAAGCATAGTTCAGCTCATGCACCTTGAGCTTTCTGCTCTCAGATGTGATTACATGATTGTTTTGTAGTAAAATACCTCCTACAACTTCACCGGAGGTGTCTCACATTACCACAAAGTTCCCATTAGGATCCAGAACTTTTAAAACAGGTGTTGAAGTTAATTTTTCTTTCACCAATTTGAAATTATTTTCACATTTCTTTGACCACACAAATTTCTTATCCATTTTATGTAATGATGTAATTAGATCTCAGTAACTTTTAAGAATTGATTCACAAATTTTTGGTAGTATCCAGCCAACTTGTAATGGAATTATTTGTATAAATCTGATTATCAAGAATAATAGAACACCAAAGAACACAATATCATAGATAAATGATCTCAATAGGAAAGTAGAATAACTTAGCCACTTCAAGGGGGCAACCTCCAAACCATACAATAAGACTCAAATGCTCAATATCATGATCAAATACTACCTAATAACCCCTATATATAATATTCCTATGCTATGGCCATCACCAAGGTCAACCCACTAATGATAATATAACATATATGAAAGAGATACATCATGATAAGAATTTATGATAGCCATAAGTTGGCTATCTACATCCATTAAGATATATGATTAAGGGTGTTGCATGCCCCTCCCCTTCAAAGAAACATTATCCCCAATGTTGATAAGATCTAGGTATTGCTACAGAAGTTTTCATCTTCATTTTCTAGATTTTTCCACTTGATCAAATACTCAAAGGATGACCCTTATCCATAATCTCTTAAGACGTGTATGAAAGATGAACTCTAATTCTAGTATTATTATTCCCTCCTCATAAATATATGGTAACACTATATGGGTTGATACCTTCTATCTAATTACCTTCTTCAAGAAAGATACATGGAAGATTGGATGAATTCAAGTGGTTAGAGGAAGTTCTAGTTTGTATGCTACACTACCAATATTTTGTAGCACTTGATAAGGGCCATAATACTTAAGTGAAAGCTTGTTATCCTTTTTCTATTGTTTCAAGGACATTTTCTTATATGGCTATAAATTCACAAAAACCCAATCACTGACTTCAAAATTTCTTTCGCTACAATATTGGTATTCCCGCCGCTTCATGCAGCTTTTGCGTCATGGCCAAATTTTCCCGAGACTAGAAAACACCTCCTGTTGGTGTTGAATATCTTCTTCAACTGTTCAAACCCTTGGTTAGACTCTCAAAGATGAGTTTTTGGATGGTGGATGGTACCCATATAATTCCAAGAAAGGATACATTTTAGATGAAGTATGAAAGGAGATGTTATACCATCATTCTGCCAGCGGTAACCATTAAACCCATCTCACTTTCTTATCTAAGGTAAAATAACAAAGATATCCCTCCAAGAACTTGTTTAACACCTATTTTTTCTCATTAGACTATGTATTATAAGATGAAATACAAGCTAGTTGTGTTCCTAAGCATGAGAACAAGTCATTCTAAAAATTTCTAGTAAATATAGGGTCTCGATCACGTACTATAATCTTTGGTGTCCCATGTGGCTTCTAAATTGTATCCTTGAAGTTTGTTGCTACTGTAAAAATGGATGTGATAAGGCACAAAAAGGGCACATTTTGTGATTTTATCCACCACCACCATGATTACTTTTTACCTTCTAATTTAGGTAATCATGTGATGAATTCCATGGACACCTCTTCCCACCTTTGGCTAGTAATAGATAGATGTTGTAAAAGACTTAGGGACTTAATTTTTCACCCTTATTTTACTGAAAACCCATGCATTATACCACAAATGTTTGGACATCCACTTTTATCCCTTTCCAAAATAAATCATGCTTAATTCAATGATAAGTATTTAAGAATCTAGAATGCCCCTCCCGGAGAAGCATGAAGCTTAGATAGAACCCTATTTTTAAGGGTTGAATTATTACACGTATATAATCTTTCTTTATACCATAAAGCATATCCTTTCCATACAATTTTTTCTGACATGCTTGGATCTTGTTGGAGATTCTAAATGATATTTTGTGTACCTTGGGCCATTTTTCCATTCAAACCTTGCATCCTCTATCCAATTCTCATGTAATATAGATATGGCACACAACAATGCCTCGTCTAATTCATCCTTATAAGATAAAGCATCAACAAATACATTCTCTTTCCCTTTCTTGTATATTATATAAAAATCATACCCCAACATTTTTTAGACCCATTTCTATTGTTCTTCAGATGATAAATGTTTCTCTAATAATTATTTCAAAATATCATGATCTATCTTTACTTTGAAATGTCTACCCATTATATATGGTCTCCATTGCTTCACTGCATGAAGTATGGATAACATTTCCTTCTCATAAATTGGTTTAGGCATATTCTTACCTTTGAACTAGAAGCTCTCAAAGGTAATGGATCAAGCTTCTTACATGATTATTTCCCCATACCATACCTTGAAAAATCACATTCAATAATGAATGTTTTGGAAAAATCTTCGGTAGCTAGAATCGAGTGGTGCACATGGCCTCCTTTAACTTCTCAAATGTTGTAGTAGCTTCCTCATTCCAATGGAAAGAGTCTTTCTTCATTAAATTTGTGAGTGGTGTTGTGATGCTGCCATAATTCCTTACAAATCTACGATAATAACTCTGTAAGCCCCAAAAATTGTCAAATATTTTTAGGGTTTTGGAAACCTTCCATTCAAGCATGGATTTTATCTTGTTAAGATCTAATTTAACACCTTCATAAGAGACAATATGACCCAAATATTCAACATCCTTGACACCAAAATAAAACTTAGAAGGATTTGCATAAATTTTATGTTGTTCAAGAGTTTCCAAAACCTTATTTACATGATGTAGGTGTTCCTCCCATGTTTTACTATTGATTAATATATCATCAAAGAGCACTAAAAAAACACATAAAAATGACTTAAATATAGAATTAATCTAGCTTTGAAATGTAGAGGGTGAATTTTTTATTCCAAAGAGAATTACCAAGAACTCATAGTGTCCTTTATGTGTCCTCAAGGTTGTTTTATGAATATATTCATCCATGATTCTAATATGATGATATCCAGAAGGAAGATCAATTTTTGTAAAGTAAAAAACACCATGTAACTCATCTAGCAAATCATCAATTATAGGAATAGGAAACTTATCTTTAACTATGTACTTATTGAGCTCCCTGTAATCTGGACACATGCACCAATTGTTATCTTTTTCCGTACTCCATCACTACGTAAGAAGAGTAAGCACTTTGACTATGATGAATAAGTCCTGCTTCTAACATCTCTTGTATTATCTTCTCAATTTCACTCTTTTGTATATAGGGGTACCTATAAGGTCTGATGTTGGGTGGTTGACTCCCTGGTACTAGCTGGATGGCATGGTCATGGTCTCTTTTTGGAGGTAAACCCTTTGGCATATCTCTAAACACCACTGAGTGCTCATCTATAACTACTTGCATATCTAAGGGTATAAATGTATTTGAATGATGTGCTTCCAATGAAAATAGTTATGCTACAAACCCCTCTACACATTTTAAAGTAATTTTTCATCTGATGAGAACTCACCAATTGTGGGGACTTTTCTCTTAATCCTTTTAGTTTAAAATTCCTCCCTTCTAACTAAAATTGCATAAACAACCCTTATAAATTCATTTAAATGGTTCCCAAGGTGGTAATCCACTGAAATCCTAACACAATGTTTTCTTCTCCCATGGAAATGGCATACATATTGCTAATTAGAAAGTAATCTCCCATGGTGAGATTAATGTTATGGCATTTTCTTTAAAAACTAAAAGTTTTTCCATTAGCGATCATTACTTGACATTCTAGAGTTGGATAGACAAATCAGTTCAAGTGTACCTTCGACTTATGATTGATGAAGTTGTGAGTACTTCTTGAATCAATCAACACTATTACCCTCTAATTTTTTAAGAATCCAACTACTCTAAGTGTTTGGGGAGTGCTAATACCTGAAATTGCATGACACGATATCGTTAGCTAGGGATCTCCTAATTCCTCCTCTATCTCTACCTCTTCGTCTTCTTCATTTTCTTCTTCTTCATTAGGTCCCTCAATGTATAAAAACTTATTTTCATCACACTTATGTCTTGGTCAAAAAAATTGTCATAATTTAAACATAACCCTTTGGCTTTCTTTTATTCAATTTTTTGAGGTGTCAGTCTAAATGGCCTAAGGAATGATGGTGGAAAGGTGCTACAATATCTGATATTACTGACAATTTGTTTCCTACTAGAAATAAATTTTCCTCTACCCTACATGCCATGATAATAGAATTTGAAACCTTATGAGGATTAAACATACACACCTCAGTCTCAATGTGTTCTTTAAGACCCCAAGAAATAAGTCATTCATATTCTCTTCAATAATATTTTCCACCCGTAAGGAAAGGTTTTGGAATTGATGAATGTAATCCTTGATTGTTCATGTTTGTCTTAGCTTTGCTAATTGACTGAAATAATTCTCTAACACACTAGAAATATAGTGCAATTATAACTCTTCGGTGAAGACTTTCCATGTAACATTGAGACCACTCTTTTTCCTTTAAGCACATAACCATCGATACTAAGTGAAATGGTTGGGTTTGAGATAAAAGGATGTCATGTTAACCTTTTTTCCTAGTGGAATCTAATGAAGATCAAATAAATTCTCCATCTGGTTAATACAATTGAGTGGATCCTTTCCATCAAACTTATGCATTTACACTTTTGGAATCATTTTACGGGCATGCAAAGTATTTTTATTTGGATTGGGCATGCTTGAAGATCCACCCTGATTACTTTGTCTATTAGTTAGAGTTGAAGATCCACCTTGTTTGAGATGAGTATGATTGAGTTGTGGTTGATTAGGAAGGATATGATGACCCATTATATTGGAACTAAATTGGTGAATGAAATCCTCCAATTGTTGTCCAATATTTTCTACGCTTCTTTGTTGGCGACTCTAACCTCAAGGTTTCATAGCTCAAACTCAAGTTGTCTTACCTTATGGTCTATTGAAGTAAACCCTAACCATGAGGACTCTGCAATTACCCCTTTCGACTATAAATCCATAACTATTATCTTATCCTTGTCGGTGGTTTTACCCAAAGTAATGGGATTCTTTTTTCCTCTTATGGAAGGCCCCCATGATGCCCCAAAATGGTAGGATTTAGGGATCAAGGTAAAAATTTAGGGTTTAGGATTTCAATAGGAATTTGACCAAATATGAAAAAAACTCAAAATAGTTTTTATGCTCTTTCCGAAATGTAAAGAACTTGGAAAAATTACACCATAGGGAGTCAAATTATGAAAAACATAAAACCACTATAAATTTTGTAAAATAGTTCAAAAATTCTTGAAATTTGGAGAAAATATTACTTGTCTGATTTCACCACACCAAATTTTTTTTTAGAAAAATTGCTACCAATTTTGAGATATAGCCGAACCTCCATAATTAGGGTCTAACGCAGTCATTGGACGATTTCAGTGCTCGATACCACTTGTAATGGAATTACTTGTATAAATCTGATTATTAGAAGAAATAGAACACCAAAGAACACAAGATTTCAAATAAATGATCTCAATATGCAAGTAGAATAGCTTATCCACTTCAAGGGGGAAACCTCCAAACCATACAATAAGACTCAAATGCTCAATATCATGATCTAATACTACCTAATAAGCCCTATATATAATATTCCTATATTATGGCCATCACCAAGGCTGACCCACTAATGATAATATAATATATATGAAAGAGATACATCATGATAAGAATTTATGATAGCCACAAGTCAGCTATATACATCTAATGTAAGATATATGATTATTAGGTGTAGTACGATTCTCGTGAAGCTTCTAACTTCATGTACATTATTAGGTGTTGGCCATTCAGTTATTTTTGTTATTTTAGATGGATCTACAAAAATCCCATCTTTGTTTATGATATGTCCCAGATAATGTACTTCATTTTGATAAAACAAACACTTAGAAAGTTTACTATATAGTTTTCTCTTCCTTAACACATCTAAGAAAATTCTAAGATGTTCATTATGCTCATTAATGATTTTTAGATAAATGAGAATATCGTCTAAGAATACTAGCAAAAAAATTTCCAAGTATTATTTAAATATATTGTTAATTAGATTCATAAAAGATACAGGAGCATTGGTAAGTCCGAAGGGTAACACAGTGAATTCATAGTGTCCATACCTTGTATTAAAGGTAGTCTTGTGAATATCTTCTTCTTTTGTTTGAAATTGATGATAACTCCGATAACAAATCGATCTTAGAGTAAACTGATGCACCACACATCTGATAGAAAGGGTAATGAATTCTAGGAAGGGGATACCTATTCTTGATTGTGGCTTTGTTAAGCATTTGATAATCAATGCACAACCTAAGTGTTCCATCTTTCTTCTTTATGAAGATGATTGGTGCTCCCTAAGGAGAGACACTTGGTCTAATCAAGCCTTTAGATAAAATTTCATGAAGTTATGCTTTAAGCTCCACAAGTTCTTTTGTTTTCATTTTGTAGGGATCCTTAAAATTTGGCTCGATTCTGGTTTGATATCTATGGTGAATTCAAACTCTCTTTTAGGTAGGAGACCAAGTAATTATTCTGGGAAGACATCATTGTACTCACATAACAGAAAATAATATTCCATTGAAACCTTACCTTCTTCACCTAAATCAGATATTTTTACTACATATAGCATGCAACCTTTGTTTTTAGCCTTCTTTAGCTACATGGTTGAGGTTTTTCTAACTAAAAACCTCATTTTAATCCCTAAATTTTTGTTATTTTTGGAGGTCATCAAGGCATTTTATTCATTTTTATAGGCATTCTAAGGTTTCCTTATGTTGAGTGATGCAACCTATAATTTAATGTAAATGACCCAGTGCACTAACACATCACTCAACCTCGAGCCGAGCACTCACCCGAAGTGTGAAAAGGCACCAGGTCCCTCTTTATGGTTGCTTATTCAGAATGTTAGCATGATGGTGCATATAGGTATTTAGATTCATAACCAATAGTAAAAAAACACAATGCATAAACCAAATCTAGATCTTAGAATATATGTAAGATGAAATAAACAATGACTATACCAATATTTACCCCGTAAGAACCATATTTAGTCATTTTCAACACTATTATCTAGCCACTATGAACCATTGTATTAAATACTATAAAATACATAAGCTTCTTAAATTACATAAGTATCTCCATGAGTCATGCGCATGAAAAAACCAACAACATAACTCTATAATTTGACACATAAAAACAATGAAAATCAATACATACATACGTACATACATACATACATACATACATACATACATACATATATATATATATATATATATGGTGGGGGCTTTCTCTTCACCACCCATGCACTTCTCAAAATAGGTCACATGCTAATAATAGCCATGCACCTTTAAAAAAGGATGCACAACATGTAAGTGCTCTTAAGAATAGAATTCCTATAGTTAACTTTTAGTAGAAATCCTATTATTAGCTTAAACTATGCATGGTGCTTAGTTGTTTCTTATTCCCAAAATACCATTATGTGGACCACAATTCTTCATGTATTTGTGTGCTCAGCATGCTAACTCCAAAAATAGCCTTTAAAATAGAAAATGACTAAGTCATGACCCTATACGATTTATATATATTGTAGCATTGTGCGCTCTTCCAACGCCCTACATTCACGTGCCCAATACTTAGGCCATTTTTTCCATCCAAAATTACCCCACACTAAAATGGATTGTCACCCTAGAAATGGGTAATCACCTTATCACTCTAAATAATATAGGATAAATGAATGAAAGAACAAAGAATAAATAATATGGTGAGTCATCTTATTGTGTACCCTTTTCTTCTTCTAGAAGAATGAATTCTAGATATTCACTTTGAATTTATCCCTCAAATCTACATTTGTCTTGTTAGGGATGTCCACAACGATGCCATCTAACTCATCCAGAGTCATGTTTCCACCCTCACTTTTCAAAATTCTAAGGATGTTGGCCATACCTAAGACCATCCCTTCCATGACATCCACCTTCATGGAAATGAGCTTCCCAATTCCCTTGATCCGATCCATATGATGTTTCCTCACAAAGATCTCTTGGGTTGCATTTTTATCTACCAAGGTAACTCATTCTATGTGCCCGAGTGTTTCATCCTTTGCTTCTGTAGAACTTCATTCTCCTCTTCTTTTTCCTTTCCTATATTAAGTTATCAGGTGTTGTACACATGGCCAATATTGTATCTACCTTCTTCATTTCATCTTTTAAGGCTTGCAAAACAACCTCATAGCTAGATATCTTCCTTGCAATTGAAGCCTTGGCCTTGATGCTTCTTATGCAACATCCTTTGATTTAGGGAGGCATACTAGATTCATCATCTAAAAGCAAATGACTTATTATATGGAGGTAATACAGCCCAACTTGAACTCCTCTAGCACCTTCTTCTAAAAATCAAGCCTTTTCTGCAAGATTTCATTGGCAATCTACTTGGCCATATTTTTGACATTTTGTGCCTCGACCACTGCATTATCCCACTCCTGGGTGAGTCATTTGATTTCTCTATCCTTATCTTTCTTATCTTCTAAGATTTCCCATACTGTTGTTGCATTATCAATATTATGGCATCCCAATGCGTTACTTATCTATTCATCGAAAATTGTGTGGGTTTGATGCTCATATGGCGCATATGTGACACCTTACTCATCTTCTTTGAGCTACATGGCTCCTTAAAAACATCAAAGTCAAGATCATCCATGTAAATCTGTATGTTCCATGATAATTGGTTGTGAGTGTGCATATTAGCCATCTCTGGGTCTATCCAATCCCATCCATACAATTGTATATTGGGCAGGGTGCTCTAGAAGTGGGCACAAATGATTTTTTCTTGGTCATCCAAGTAGCCCAACTTTTGAGTTCCCACTGCCTCTTCATCAATATTCCCAACTATGTGTTCTCCAACATCCTCATGAATGCACACACACCTCTTCTTGTTGTACTACCACGTCTGGATCCTGCTACACAATGCTTTTGACATTTAGGTTTACTTCTCCCTCTTTCTCTTCTCCTTCAGGCATGGTGCTTTCTAGAAATTTTGTATCCCCACCGGTGCTACTTTCCCCTTCACCTGAGTGTTTCTCACGGGTACTCATATTATCATCAATGGTTTAATATATGACTAGGTCCCCAATATCTTCATTGTCTTGTATCTCAATGTTAGGGGTGTCCTCCTTCTGCGCACTTTGCTGAGGGGACTCTTCCTCCTCACCATCCTTTACAAGAACATATTTTGAGTGATTTCTCCTTTATTATTATTCATTATTTATAGGAGTTACACGTGGTGATCTTCTTACTATACACAAAATCCCTATTCCAAAGATCTCTGGATGTGTACCTTTTCCATAGAACTCTCTTTGTATGAACTAGTTTGGCACTATCTTCTCGGTTCATCCTACTCCAAGATGTTCTCTAGCCTAGTAGGCTCTAGATCTTCCCAGTGGAAGGTTTCGATGAAAATTTCCGTTAGGTTCCTACTATGTGCCCCTTCTTTGTAGGTCATGGGAGTTTCATATCTACACCCTTCCTTGCCATCCTTGACCCTTGGCCTCAAATAAATGTACACATGCATGGGTTTAATTTTTCCTATGACCAAAATCTCCAACATGATGTCCACATTTCTTGATTCCATGGTTTCCACATAGGCCTCTTTCCCTGGCCATACATAAGTCTTGTGTAAAATGTGGATATTTGCGTCTACTTTTTCTACGTCAAACTAGATCTTGCACGCATTGTGGAACACTGTTCACTGACTCCTTGAAATATATGGCAGTAAAAGAAAAGGAAACTTACACCATGGGCTCTTACTACCTAACTGCATATGGAATCACCCCAAGCTGAAGTGTTGGTAGACTACAAACTCACTTCTCCATTTAGTACTTTGGGCAGCTCACACGGAATACACCATTCTCCTTCAAAACCATGTGTAGTCTCAAACCACCTTCCCAGTGCTCCTTATACGTGTTAGAAACAATTTTGCATAAAGTTTATTTGGAAAATTTCTTTACTAGGGATTTATTCTCCAATAGAAACTCCCAGATGTTCTCCCTAGGTTTGTCAAGTACTCCAATTTCACTAAATACAATCAATAATAGGATTACGCCCCAAGTAATCTTCTCACCTTTATCTTCTTGGATGTGTACCTCATTCACCAAGCTTTCTGTGATGTACCTAGTAATGTTGTAATATGTCTTGTTGACCATTTTATGTGTTATATGTAACCAACGCATATTCACCTCATTCCACCATTCAGTGGCACCCAACTTTCTTCCTATCAAACATGTTGTAACCTTGGTGGCCATGTCTGCAATGTTGGTTACTTTGAAGGCTCGAGACCCCTTTCTTATACTAATGTAGGGTAGATGTGGCATCAATTCCCTCATCGTCTGATAGATCTCCAATGATCTCCAAGCCCAAGTTGTGCAACCTTGTCACCTTCCTAATCAACTTGGTAGTGATCCTCATTCTCCTACCCGTGAAGTAGAAAAAATATTCATGGATGCGTGACATGAGCCACTGATACAACTACTCAAGCTTCCCAAAATAGGGAAATTCTAGAATTTTCATGACCCCCACACTTTCGAGTAACCTCTTCACGGAGGCGTCCAAAACTCTAGTGTCATTCACCAACCACTCGATTTTTTTTTCCTGTAAACTTCACAGAACTTCCTTCAAAAATTTCTTAGTGTGGTGGTTTATTTCAAAACCCTACACTGTGTAATATTTGTTTTCCATGGCCTCCCCTCAATAACTTATTCCAAATATAACATCTCAACCATCTACTCCTTTGTTGGGTCGTCAACCTCCTTCTCCACAACTAGAGCCCTCTGTGGTGCCATCGTTCCTTTCGATCCTGTGAGTGCGAATGAAAACCCTAGTTGTCATGCAAACGAAACCTAACTCACCCTCCCATCACATACACACACCACCACTTGAATCCTTCTTCCATACCTAGATTCTCAACAACATGCTTTGAAATGTGACATGTTTACTCACTCTGTAGAGTGCTCATTGTCTCCAACTCTTCTTCACACTTCTCAATTTTCTTCAAACTCACAAGGTAAAAATGCCATTACAAACATTAGCTTTAAACCAAGTTTCAAAATACCCTTCATTAATTGCTCCACCTACCACCATACATGATATTAATTCCCTTTGAGCACATTTTGTGCCTCTTTGTCCCATGCCCCAATCTCTTGCACCTCAAAATTTTGCACCTCAAACTTTTGCACCTTAGTCATAACTTTCTAGTGCGCCACTACTTATCTATCACAGATCTCCTCTACCCATGCTTCCTTACACCAAATTATTTATCCAATGTGACCCAAACATACGTAGTCTCAAATGTTGCAGCCTCCTTGAGTTATACTGAGTGCTCACCACCTTACGTGTGGTCTTTAACTTTGAGCAATCCTCTTGAAGTTTTCATCACTTTTCAAAACCTGTTCCCTTTATGGTCACCCATGAGTTTATTTCTTTTCTATACTAGACTAACCTTCTTTATCCATTGCATACTAAGGGTATGTTCATTCCTCTATGAATAAAAACACTTGAGATTATAATCATATTTTGGAATGCAAGCACACTTATTACACATAACACTGAACTAAATTGACAAAGTATAGTGATGATGAAGGAAACACATCTAAAGGAAATACAATAAGGGAAATCTAATCTAAATGGAAATAATGCCTTATTACAAACACCAAGAAGGCTTATTTATAATAGGGCTTCAACTTAATCCCATTGAAGTAACTAAGAAATCATGTTCCATCAAGCGCCTCTAGCTAGCAAGTTCCTGAGTCAAGTATATGAGTGATAACATATGGTCCCAACTAATGCACCTTAAGCTTTCCTGGGTAGAAAATAAACTTCAAATCATAAAGAAGTACCATTTTCCCAACCTTAATCTTATTATCACTGATGTTCCTATCATGCAATTCCTTTTTCTTGGATTTTTCTTGCTTTTGAATCCATCGTGCTATGGCGCACCTCTCATCCAACTTGTATCAACTTGTCAATTATCTCTTCCAATGCTTGCTCATCAGCTAGACCTCCTGCATGTGCAATACGCAAAGAAGGTAACATGAATTCCATGGGAAGAAATTCTTCTGCGCCAAACACCAACTGAAAGGGTGTTGCCTTATTCAACCATTTGTAGGTTGTTCTATATGCCCAAAGCACAAAAAAAAATTATCATCCCAGTATTTCCTTCCAACATTGCAAATTTTTTCAAAGTCTGGCTCAATATCTTGTTGAAAGCCTCAGCAATCCCATTTTCTTGAGGGTGATAAGGTGTTGTCTTATGGTGTGCAACCATAAATTCATCCAATAATATCTTGATGGTCTCATTAAGGAAATGAGTGCCTCTATCACTTGTCAAACTTAAAGGACATCCATACCTAGTAAGAATATTTTCCCACAAGAACCTTGTTGTTGTTGCTGTTGTACAATCCTTTATAGGTGTCGCTTCCTCCCACCTTGTAAGATAATCTATATAATTGATGATATAGCATGATCTAGTTTTTCACACGACACAGAAATAGGACCCACAAATTCAATTTCCCATTTCTCAAAATGTTATGTGCTAACAATAGGCCTCAAAGGCATTTCATCTCTCTTCCTAGGTTTTCCAAGGTGCCGATAAAGGACCAAATGCCTTACAATACTCCTAATCCTTATACAAGGGATCCCACCATAAACTAGCTAGTAGAATATTACACACGTGTTGTCATCTTCATAGTGTCCACCTTCAATACCACCATGAGCCTCCTCCATAATTGTTATGTGCTCATGCTCTAGTACACACCAATGGAATACTTCATCTCGGCCTACTTTGTATAAATCACCACTGATCAATATGAAAGGTGTGGTACAAATTACAAGTAATTTCTTTTTCAATGCCTTAATTCCTTTAGGTGCCATACCTGTGCCTAAAAAGATAACAATATCCTCTAAATTTTATAGCACGCCGTTCAACCTATATAACTATGCATCCGACATTGTATCTTCAATACTCTGCGTGTCCTCTCCTGATTGAATCCTTGACAAATGATCTAGACCAGAATTTATTTTACTTGGCTTTACCACCACTGTAAATTCAAACTCCTAGAATAAGAGAACCCATTGGCATATGCGCCCGTAAAATGGGCTTTTTCACCAAGTATCTCAATGCCATGTGATCTATATAGAAAAAAAAATGTGTTGCTAACAAGTACTATCGGAACTTATGCGGTGCATGGGTCATTGAAAATGCCTTGATCTCCATATTTTTATATTTTTTCTTTAGGACTCAACTTTTTGGTAGCAAAGCGTGTTTTCATGTAAATGTGCAACAAAGAAATTAATAAATTCCAAGCATGACAACGATACCCCTGTAACGAAATTTTCATGTTTTATCATTCTGAGGTGCCCCAGTCTTCCTAGTCGACTAATAACCTCCCAATTGGTGTTAATTAATTCCCCTAGGTGATTTAGGAAATTCAAATTAACCCCTACGTGATTTTAGGAGTTCTTGAAAAATGTTATCTCTGGGAAATGTTGGGAAGGGCTATCACTGGCCTTTCTAGGACTGGAGCAACCTCTGGAAACAAAATGGAGGAGCCAAATCCAACATCGAGGTGAATTTAAGGCCTAGAAATGTCATGAAAATGATTTTGGAAGATTCAGGGAATATTTGGAGAGTTTGGGGCGCTTTATCAAAAACATGGTGCACAAGAATAGGCGGTGCACATGTCAAAACAATTATTGAGCTTCGAAGGTGATTAGGGAGCTTCGTATGGAGTTAGGAGAAAAACAAAACATCAACATAAAGGTAATTCTAATCCCTACAAGATGGTGAAATAAAGTTTTTCACAACACTTTGTCACATTAGGTCTCAGTAAGAAATTTTTCTCATATGGAGTACTAAATAAAAAATCCACGTTTTAAGGAAACACATGGAATAATAAAAAATTATACCCCCACCATTTCATTCAAAAGTAAATTTCCTGTAATTTCACCAAAAACGCTATCGAGCTCAAGTTAATATCGTCTCAAGTTGTCCTCTTGGAGTGAATTCGAGAGCCCGACGGGATTTTGTGTCCTTGACATCCCTAAAGGTTAGGGACATCAACCATGAAAAAATTTCCCAGCCCCCATATGACCTCTAAAACCTCATACGGCCTTTAGGATCGTCTTTTTAGTCCCCTGGTGTTATTGGGAGCTCAAATTCCTTGTCATTGGATCTTTGCCACGTGTCAGCTCCAAGAGTGCCATGGAATTTGATGTCCCTCATGTCCCTCACATGTTAGGGAAATAAAACCTTGAAAAATTCACCCATCCCTCTAAGGGAAACTTCTAGTCACCCATGTGACCCGCTTCCAGCCCCTTAGTGCTTTAAAGCTGATTTTCTAGCTCTCACTCCCTATTGTTAGATCGCCGCCACATGTCGTCATCTTGCTCATTATGAAAATTGATGTCCCTCATGTACCTTTGGGGTGAAGGATGTCAAGAACATGAAAATTCACTAAAATCCAACTCCAAAACATGAAAAATTGCTAACTCCTGGTTGTTTCTTACTGCTTCTAATTGCTTCTCCATTGTCATAAGAAAGTTGCAGAGAACACCTCAGTCCACCATTGTTCTTCCGAACCAGCTCTACCATGGAAACCAAACCTTCCACTCCATGAATAAGGAAAAATTTCAAAGAATATATTGATATAAATATCCAAAGGAATGAATAATCAAAGAGAAGAGTGAAGGAATTCTTCATAAATCTCCATTACCATGAAACAAAAATTTGAACATATCTTGCAAATGGGGCACAGATTGACAAACCATCTATTGCTGATTTATTCTAACTTAAAGGACATTAAAAAATCATATTAGAACCTCCCATTTTCAGAAATGAATTCTCATAATAAATAAATTCCACTTCCAGCTCCACGAAGAACAAATCTCAAATTCCCATCAAACCGGAAACTGGATCGAAGAGAAATTTCACCAGTAAGACAAGACGCAAAATTATATCACAATGCTATTGATTTCATCGTGAATGGAGAAAAAATAGACCTAAAATTTAAAATCTCCATTAATGGATTTCATGACACAGTAGTGGTGGAAAAAATCAGCAAGCTAGCTCTGCACTACTCAAGGTTCTAGTGGGCGAAATTGCATGAAAATTGGAGGGAATGATCATTGGAAATCTGGTTTCACGTGAACTAGTTTTTGCGCCATGAAATTCCTATTTTTTAGGGATATGGAGGTCTGTGTTTTTTATCAGCATTCTTCCCTCTTTAAAGAAATTTTCAAATTCCCGAAGATCTGGAGGGTGAAATCATTTGAAATTTAGAGGGAAGGGGATCCAAAAAATATAGTTTCTCTTAAACTATTTTTTACATGATGAAGTTCTCAGTCTATCAACATAAGGAATGATTTTCTTTATCAATATTCTTCCCTGGTAGCTCCATACCCAAAGCTCTTACCAGGCATAAATTTTTGTTTTTCATTTATGAGCTTTCTGGTAAGTGAATCATGATGAAAATTGTAGCATGAGTTCGTGACGAAGATCCAAATCTAAAATAGGTGTTCCTGTCGCAAATAAAGGTCATTTTCACAATTTACTAAAAATATCATATGTTATAATTCCTCACATGCTATAAATGGTGAGCCCCACTGAATTGCAAGTTCGATCACTCAGACAATCAAAAAAGTGGTAAAATGGAAAGTAAGATAGAAAATGACTTCTTCCCAAAATAGCAGGTCCCCAAATAACAACCTATTAAAAATAGAAATGTGATAAAAATAGAAATATCTCAGGAATAGAGGAGGTTGGAATATGGTAGAAGGTTCAGAAGGTGAAACTGGAGCAAGATAGGTGATATGTCCCAGAATAGTAGAGCATGGGCTCATATTCTAAAAATAGCAGGTTGTTCTCAAAGGGCAAGTTTGGCACAACAGGACATTGAGGGATAATCATTCAGGTCAATATCACCATTTGGGGTCTAGAAAGGAAAAATCTGACACTTACTAAAGATAGTAATTTTTCCCTTCCAAATATAGTAAGTGTTAAGGAAACATGAATTTCTAGTGCACATGTTGGTCTAGTTTCTCAGGTGTAATCAATCATGAAGAGATGGCAGTTTTTGTGGTTTGGAATGATCATCTCATATTACAAAGTAGGGCATCACAAAACACATCATGTGAATTCATCTTCATCACTTAAGAAGTCAAGTGATTCAAAGTGAGTTGATCAAAAATATTTCAATGAGTTAAGGAGTTCATCAACCAAGTTTCAAGGAGGGTCATCATGGGCATTGTATGTGTTCATCTCAAGCTTGTAATGGTAAACATCATAACAAGTGTTTCTAAACACTCATTCTATGGTCCTGGGATGTCCATGCACCATAGATCTTGAGGTCATCACTAGATTGGTAAAATGATTCAAAGTCATTAAAGGGGGCAATCTTCATCGGTGTAGAGTAAAGATCACCGGTGGCATAAATCTTCTCTCAAATTTCATGGTTGCATCAAAGCATTCAAATCATTTCATCATGATGATTTTTTTCCCCTCTATCCCTTCCCTCTTCCTCTCTTTCCCTCTCTTTTTCTCTCTCCTTTCTAATTCTTCATTATGTGTCATCATTGTATTTCATCCTATTCACTTAAGTGACCTATTTTAAATTGTAAAAGTATTTTCTCTAAATTATAAGAGAAATACATAATTCATGGATAAAGAAAGTTCATGAGTGGAATATGGAAATGAAGATTCATGTGAGGGAGGTGAAAGGATAGTTCAAGTTTCTATAAATAGTAATGAGCTCTTCATTGCAAGGGGTTCTAATTATGAAATTCTTCTAGCAGTTATATTCTTGTAATTTCATGAGATATTTTTAAACTTACGAGTGAAAAGAGTTAGCCACTTTTTCACTATTCTCAATGTCTTCCATTCTCATACTATGTACAATTTCAGCTTGACCATCAATACAAGAAGAAGTTGTTTTGAGCCTTTGTTTACTAAGGGATTTACTTGATACATTGTGTTCATTAAATTCTAATTGGTCTTGTTGTTGTTTATGGTATTTTTCTTCCTAATTTTAGTGCATGTGATGAAATTTCTAACTAGTGTGTGTAAAAATATTATTGTCTACTAGAAACATTAGTTCTCCTACCTATTTTTCTCACCCCCTTTCCCACTCTTCAGAAAAATTATTCCCTAGTAAGATATTTCTAGCTTTGACACAGGGTCATTAGAGTGCCCATATTGGATCCCCAACCACAATTCCACTTGGAAAATCCACCTTTAATTACACATGCATATATGGTAGCTACACTACCTAAGTAGAGGGACTTATATTCCTAAAGTGTTGGCAAGAAATCCACAAGTTTTCCACCCAACAAATTTTCTCACCAACATTTTATGGTGCTCACCGTGGGGAGATTTAGCAATGTCTCGCACTCCAAAATATGACCAAAAGTCTTAAAATAAAAACAAAACAAAAAATTTCAAAGGAAAATCATTTTTTAAAGGTGACTCCATCAAGGAATGAACCCCTGTCACATTCATTTCCCACATCATGAATAAATTTCTAGATTGGAGTGAAGTACCAATGAGTGACAATGAAGAAGAAGAAGATGTTTGTCTGGAAAAGAAGATCATTTATCAGTCATGGTTCTAGACTAGTGTTGACAAAGGAAATAAGAAAGAGCATGTCACCAATGAAGAGGAATGGATTCAAAGGAGGCATAAGATAAGGTGTGAAGCTTGAGAATATGCCAAATTATTACACGAGATGAACAAGAAACTTGAAGCACCCCATAGCAAGGTATAAGAAGAGGAGAGTTGTCCTATAGAGGAAGGTCCTGAAGATCAGTCATACCATAGGGTTTTCATACCCGAAAGGTTCTTGAATGTGGCTAAGTAAAATCCTATCCTTGATCCTTCCGAGGAAGATAAAATAATCATTTAAGAAGATGATGAAAGACAAGATGGTGCAAGATCCACTAAAGAATATTTTTACAACCTCGCGCATTTCACTACAAAATTGAGAACATTATCTTTCTTCCACTACTCAATAGATGACTTCCTCACATGCGATGATGAAGAAATGAACATGTTGAAAATATAATATGTGGAAATACTTCAGATCATAATGAAAGGAAATTCGAACCTCGAAATATTTTATGAAATTTGGAGATATGTTTTATCTCTACATATAAGATATGAACATCTTGAAGCACTGCATCAAATGGAGAAAGAATACGATATGCACCCTATAGAGGAAGACCCTGATGGCTGCCCATATTATGAGGTTTTCATTCCCGGAAGATTCTTGGATGCTTCTGAAGAAGATATTATCATGGAACCTTCCAATGAAAGCCAAAGCAACGTCATGGAGGAAGAAGTAGAAGAGAAGAAGATAGAATCACCATTCAAAAATTCCATTTGGTTTAAGTCACAACCCTTAGGGGGAATAATATATTTAATAAAGGAATATCCTTGCTACATAATGGATGATCCAATGCTCTCCAAAGACTCAAATAATGATGAATAAGATGGCCAATTCAAAGTAAGCATGGATGATCTATTTTCAAGTTTTGATCTTTCAATTAATGATGAAATAGAGAGATGTGAATAAGTGCAAGAAATTCACCCGACATCATGGTCCGAAGATGATGAATTCAAGATAGATAATATCCCCTTCTATTTTTATTCTTCAAGTGATGTAGAAATTTTGCATAAAGAAATGGAGGAATTCAAAGAATCAAACTCTCTTCTCAATGCAATCATGGATGATCGAATGCAATAAGTCCACTCTCCTTTCAAATCCAAGGAGGAATAACAGTTTGAACATAAAATCTACTTACGTGGGGAGAAGAATCATAATCATGGTGAAAAAATAGCCTTTCATATTTCACATGAGCAAGAATATTCAATAATGGATGGTCAAGATGTAGCCAAAAATTCTTCTCATACTTTTGCCCCAACATGGTTTTGTGCTTCTTACCAAGAAGAAGATGATATGGATTTTGAGCTTGAAGGAGTTACATTCCCATGAAGCTTGGACCTCTTCTCCCTGTCAGTAGGTGTCATGAATCAAGTATGCCCGTGTTTACAAGAAAGTGAATATTTGGAAACACAAAGCATGGAAGTGGTGAACGAGGATGTTTCAAATAAATCATGGGCCCATATGGATCAGATTTTTAACCATCTCTTGGAGGCACAACAAGAAGATTCTTCCAATGAAGATGAAAATGAGCCTATGGAAATTTTAGAAGAACTATCTCGTAAAATATATTTCAAGGTTGCAAAAAATAAAATGAAGATACTCAACTCATCCTTGAACTCTTGACACGGGCCATGGAAACGAAAGACATATATGAGGCCAATTGTGATCCTCTTTTTGATTCACCAATTTTTCATGTTGAGATGGAGTAGTTGGATAAGCTAAATGGCTTCTCTAATACTTTGGTTGATGAGAATGAACATGAAAATATGTATTTTTCTTCCACATCGTGTTGTTTCTTCGCTTCTAACTACTTCTCCACTTTCAAAATAAAGTTGCAGAGAACACCTTAGTCCACCATTGTTCTTCCGAACCAGCTCTGCCATGGAAAAAAAACCTTCCACTCCATGAATATGCATAGGTTTCAAAGAATATATTTATCGAAAGATCCAGAGGAATGAATAATCAAAGAGAAGAGTGAAGGAATTCTTTAGAAACCTCCATTACCATGAAATAAAAATTAAAACATATCTTACAAACCAGTGCACATATTGACAAACCATCTGTTGCTCATTTCTTCTCTCTTAAAGGCCATTAAAAAATCATATTCAAACCTCCCATTTGTAGTAAGGAATTCTCACAACAAATAAATTCCACTTTCGGCTCCACAAAGAAAAAATCTCAAATTCCCATCAAACTGGAAACCAGATCGAAGAGAAATTTCACCAGTGAGACAAGAAGCAAAAATGTATCGCAATGAAATTGATTTCATCACGAACGGAGACAAAAACCAGACCTGAAAATTTCAAAGCTCCATTCATTGCCACCATGACACAATAGTGGAAAAAAATAGTGAGCTACCTCTCCAGGTTCTACGGGGTGAAATTACACAAAAATTTGAGGGAATGATCGTTCGAAAATCTAGTTTCATGTGAACTAGTTTTTGCTCCATGAAGTTCCTAATTTTTATAGATATTGAGGGTTGTTTTTTTATCAACATTATTAACTCTTCGAATAAATTTTCCAATTCCCAAAGATCCAAAGTGGGTGAAATCATCTGAAATTTAGAGGGAAGGGTATCCAAAAAATTTAGTTTCTCTCAAACTATTTTTTGCACAATGAAGTTATCAATTTATCAAGCTATGAAGGACTCATTTTTTATCACTATTCTTCCCTAGTAGCTCCATACCCAAAGCTCTTACTAGGAATAGATTTTCATTTTTCATTTTTGAGATTTTTGTAAACAAATCATGATGAAAATTGGAGCACAAGTTTGTGACGAAGAGCCGAATCCAAAATAGTTGTTCCTGTCGCAAACAAAGGTCATTTTCACCATTTAACAAAAATATCACATGTTATACTTCTTCACATGCTATAAATTGTGAGACCCACTGAATTTCAAGTTCAATCACTTAGGACAATCGGAAAAAGGGGTAAAATGGAAAGTAATACGTAAAATGATTTCTTCCCAAAATAAGCAGTCCTTAAATAACATTCGATAAAAATAGAAATGTGATAAAAATAGCAATATCTCATGAACATAGGAGGTTGGAATATGGTAGAAGGTTTAGAAGGTGAAATTGAAGCAAGACAGGTTGATATGTCCCAAAATAGCAAAGCATGGGTTCATATTCTAAAAATAGCAGGTTGTTCTCAAAGGGCAAGTTTGGCACAACATGACATTGAGGGATAATCATTCATGTCAATATCACCATTTGGGGTCTAGAAAGGAAAAATCTAACACTTACTAAAGATAGTAAGTTGTCCCTTCCAAATATAGTAAGTGTTAAGGAAACATGAATTTCAAGTGCACAAGTTGGTCTGATTTCTCAGGTGTAATCAATTATGAAGAGATGGCGGTTTTTGTGGTTTGGAATGATCATCTCATATTACAAAGCAAGGCATTGCAAGGCACATCATGTGAATTCATATTTGTCACTTAAGAAGTTGATTGATTCAAAGAGAGTTGATCATAATGATTTCAATGAGTCAAGGAGTTCATCAACCAAGTTTCAAGAAGGGTCATCATGGGCATTGTATGTGTTCATCTCAAGCTTGCAACAGTAAACATCATAACAATGTTTCTAAACACTCATTCTATGGTCTAGGATGTCCATGCATCATAGAGCTTGCAGTCATCACTAGATTGGGAAAATGATTCAAAGTTATTCAAGGGAGCAATCTTCATCGGTTTAGAAGATCATCGCGATGTAAACCTTCACTCAAATTTCATGGTTGCATCAAGGCATTCAAAGCATTTCATCACGAGGAGTGTCTCTTTCCTCTTCCTCTCTTTCCCTCCCTTCTTTCTCTCTCCATTCAAATTCTTCATTATGCGTCATCATTGTATTTCATCCTATTCACTTAAGTGACCTATTTTAAATTTGTAAAAAGTATTTTCTCAAAATTATAAGAGAAATACTTAATTCATGGAAAACAAAAGGTCATGAGTAAAATATGGAAACGAAGAGTCGTGTGAGGGAGGTGAAGGGAAAATTTAGGATGTTATAAATTGTAATGAGCTCTTTATTCCAAGGGGTTATAATTCTGAAATTCTTCTAGCTGGTTGTATTCTTGTAAGTTCAAGAGAGAGATTTTTCTCACTTGTGAGTGAAAATATTTAGCCACTTTTCCCCTATTCTCAATGTCTTCCATTCTCATACTATGTAAAATTTCTACTTGAGCAACAATCTAAGAAGAATAAGTTTCTATCCTTTTTTAACTAAGGGATTTACTGATACTTTATGTTCATTAAATTCTAATTGGTCTTCTTGTTGTTTGCAATATTGTTTCTTCCTAGTTTTAGTGCATGTGATGAAATATATAACTAGTGTATAAACAAATATTATTTTCTATCTACAACATTAGTTCTCCTACCTCTTTTCTCACTCACCTTTCCCACTCCTCGGATAAATTCTTCCCTAGCAAGATATTTATATCTTTTCCGTAGGGTCAATGGAGTGCCCCTGTTGGATCCCCAGCCACAAGGCCACCAATAAAATCCACCTTTACTCATGCATGCATATACATCAGCTCCACCGGTTAAGTAGAGGGACTTAGATTCCCAGAGCATTGGCAAGAAATCCACAAGTTTTTCTACCCAACAAATTTTCTCACCATCAAGAAGATAGGTTCATCTATAATATCTTCTCCAAGATAAGCTATAACTACACCAATGGCCATGCCAGAGGTATCCACATGTACGTGAAAAGGTATATTCCATGAAGGAAAATGTAGAATAGGCATTGTAGTAATCCTCTCCTTCATTGCTTCAAATGCGTGTTTCTACAATTCTCCCCAATAGAACTTTCCTTTTCCTTTTAATAACTCTTCCAAGGGCATGGAAATCTTAGCATATCCTTTGATAAACTTCCTGTAATACCTTGTGTGGCCCAAGAATCTACACACCTCACTCTGACTAGTAGGCTCCTCCAAGCCTAAGATGACTACAACCTTAGCTAGATCTACCAACAAACCCTCCTTGTAGATGATATGCCCTAGCAGAGTTCCAAAAGGTGTAGCAAATACACACTTCCTAATATTTAAAGAGATGTTTAATTATCTACACCTCTCAAACATTAACTAAAAATTGTCACAATGATCCTTGATAATCCCATACATGGTCCAATCATCCAAGTAAACCTATAATAATTTGTGAATAAAATCCTGGAATGCTTGAATAAAAATGCGCGAAAATATTGCAAGCACATATGCAAAACTTCCCCATTCAGTGGTGAAAGTTGTCTTCTCTTGATCCTCTTTAGAAATTATTACTTGATGATACCCAGAGAATCCATCTGTAAAAGAGTAAATTTCACACCCTACAATACCTTCCAATATTTCCTTAGTGAATGGTGTAGGGAAAGGATCAATCACACATACAACATTCAACTCCCTGTAGTCCACAAAAATCTTGATTCTTCCATCTTTCTTTATGTTGATTACCATAGGGCTAACCCATTCTGATTCCTCTATGGGCTCAATAATGTCAGATTCCAACATCTTGTAAATTTCTTCTTTAACTTTTACACACATGTTAGGGTTCATCCTATAAGGTATCTTCCTAACTGGGTGCACACCTTCCTTTAATTTAATTTTCATCTCACCCAAGGATTCATGCATGCTTTTTAACTCATGGTAGCCTCTAGGAAATAAGTCCTGGAAGTCACGTAGCAACTCAATTATCTTAGCCACTTCAAATTCAGACCAATAATCTCTAACTATGGCCTCCTTAGGTTCATCATCCATGTCAATGTTCACTTTCTTCATCTTCATAGGTTCATGGTAGGTGTGTGCCTTCTCTTCCGCATTGTCTAAGACCTCACATGTATCATCTAAATGAGTTATTTCCAAATTTTCCACTTCTTCATCATCCACCATGTAGACCATCTTTCTTTTCTCCTTCTCTAGGTAAGTGCGTTCAAGAATTTTTGTAAATATCTCATCTACTTCATTAAAACGTGCTTCTAGGTATAACTCACCAAATAACTCCTGAATGAGTTCTTCAACCTTTGCACTATCTCCCATAGTCAAGCACTTCATAACATGTAATGCCTCTTTCATCGAGAGGTTTAGTGGAGAAGTATTCAAAATTTTGGATCATTCTGCCATCAATTCTTACCAATTTCCATTCTCTCTATGCAACTCTGCATAAACATACCAAACACATGCACAACCTCGCAAGGTGAAATAAAGTTTGTGCACCCACAAAGAAGGTGGTAAAGCTTCTTGCCCCTTTATCCAAAGTCTCTCACACTGTTGAATGTGGTGCTTGAACAGGATTATTACCATGATATTCACATATTTGAGTAGGTGCATTACTCCTGAGAAACTAGGTTGATAGAGAAATTCTCACTTCTCTCCATTCTATGAGATTATCCCTATGAACCATCCACCAATGGACTGTTGTTGTCCCACATAGGGTATAAACTAACATATTCCTTATATCCACCTGATCCTTCCACTATACTTCCATGGCTCACAGGAATACCTCAGGGTTTCCCTCACTAGTGTACTGGGGTATAGGATTGTTTCCTAACCTCCTCATACAATGTGGCCTTCTTACATGCATAGATGTAATTATTACCTCACACCCAACCATATCGTAAGTTTCATGTGCTCAATTTTCATAAGAAATACTTGTATTATCACTGAATAACTATGCATCATCCCACTAGAGAATTCCTTAGATGGCTCAAGTGCTTTTGGATCTCGAATGGTGTGCACATAAATCCTTTTAGGTCTTCTTCACTTAAGGGCCCAACATAAGGTGTATATTTCCCGTATGTTATAGGGATAATAAATTTTCCTCCTTGTTCTCAAAATTATATATCCCTTGTTGAAACATAGATCAACATTATTTGCATAGCACCAAGGGTGCCCAAGTAGATCTAGAAATATGTCCACTTCTGAAAGTGCTAAGACCTTAAAGTCCCTAGTGAACTTGGCCCCCTATATAATAATGGATGCATCCTTCAATAATCCAATTGGTGTGGCCTTAGTCTGATTTTCCATATACATCACATTAGAAGATGGCTGCAATGGAGGTCTGCCCATCTAAACCCATGCATCTAAGGTAAGCACATTCACTTCCGTGCCTATGTCAATCAAAATATTGCTCAAAATCCATCCATCCACAACAACATTCAGAGTGATCTCCTTATCATAATCCAAGCTATGAGGAGGGAGATTAGCATGCAAAAAATTTCACCATTCTCAATACCAGTGCATGAAGTGTTTCCTTTTAACCAACTCCCTAGTAATGGAATAATGTTCTCCTAATGCAACATCTTGCATACTTCCTTCAGATCATCAACATCTGACTGGAAAGTCTCAACTGCCTTCTTCTGTTCCAACTTCCACGACTGTTCCTTTAAACATTGTATTTCACCTTGCATATTTTTGAGTACCTCCATGGTTTCCTAATAAACCTCCTTCTGATGTGTAGGGTCTGGGTATTTTTCATGTAAAACCTCCTCCTTAGTAATGGTAGGCTTTTTTTGTAAAATTTCTATGACACACGCAGCCTCAACGCGTGTAGTAATCTTCACAGGTACTACCTCAGGATTTGGTGCTAACTTTGGCATCCATTGGTTTTCCACAACACATTGTATTCTAACCATCCATGTGCCCTTGTTCTCATGTTTGTGCTTATTTCTCAGATGTTCATATAATTTTGGGAACTCTTCATAGTTATGATTCTTTCCAAAAAAATAACAAGTAATGTTCTAAGGACATTCACTCATGTAATGGTCAGGGGATCTACACATATAACATGTTCCACGAGGAAATCAATTTGTCTACAGCTGCGGCCTCGGACTAAATCCAACATGGTATCCTTGACCTCTACCACAACCTCCCTCAAAGCGCCCTTAATTTTGATCATAACACCCTTGAGTGTGATCATGATCATGTTTCTCACTTTAATCCTTAGATTTATTTGAAAATCAAGTATATAATACACCAATATCAATGACATCATGGATATGATCAATCAACCTACAATCTTTAGCAATAGGATTTGTGGGTGATAAAATTCACTATAGCAAAACACATTCATTCTTATCACACGTTGCGACAATTGACATCGGATTACATCATGTTCCAAATAACATATCTCACATTCCAATAAAAAGGAGCACACAGATCTATATGGAAAAATATCCCCGGTATGCCCCTCTGCTTCACAATATGTGCACAAAATTCCATTATGTGTCTCATGTGTTGTATTAGTTAGTAGTTTCTCTAACTATTTTTCCATTTCCATAATTTTATCTTCTAAGAATGGGATCAATCTAATGTCTATGCTCTCGAATGCCTCGGTGTGTAAAGCCACTTCAAGTGCCTTGCATAGGTCTATATAAGTCTTATGTGAGAGCACCCTCCTAAAAGGTGTGATCAGGCCTCTAAAGAAACCCATGTGCATGTTGACTTACATGGATATCATATGATAGTTTAGACAAGAGTGTTTTTAAACAAGCATCATATTCCTAGACACTCTCAGTAGTGCCCTGATTGATATCCTTGAGTGTGATTATAATTTTTTTCTCAAACTCATGGATATAAAATTCTTTAATGAAAGCATTTCGTAATGTCGTATAATCCACACAAGTTTGATCAGGGTTAAAATTCATGTACTAGATGTGCGCATGTCCCTACAATGTAGTATCAAACTAACTAACCTTACACTCTAAATCCATAATTCATTTTACATGCCATAGTATCTCATACATATGGACATTCTCAATAGCATATTCTATTCCCCTATACTCTAGGATATGAAGTGACATCTCCATGTAAATATTTTGGGGCTAGTGAGGACCATGCCCACTAGATCCAGAACCTCTTGTGTTACCTCCACCTCTAGATCCTAGGCCACTTGTTCCTCTTAATCCTCCACCTATAATAGGAATTGAACCATAGGATGCATTTCCATGTGTCCCAATAGTGGTGCTAAACTGAACTCCTACAGTTTGCAAAGTTGTGCTACTCCTCGATGTAAGCAAAAAGTTCTACGTAATTGTGTTCTACGTAGATGACACACCTAAAAAGGTTCCTCTAACTAGTCCTCCAAATAACAGGGAAGACGTCTACCTAACCATAAATGTACTTGTTATTTGATTCACTCCTAAACTTGTTGATAAGTCAACTCTACCTCTTGCTACTCTACTGCCCAAACCAGTTCCCGATTACTAGATATACTAGAAACTAGAAAACCAAGCACAAGGGATAGGTTATCAGGTAGATTCAGATGTATTCCCATATCCCATGTTGTCTCTATTGGCATGCTCTCATAAGAGGCCAATGAGGGTTCCCTATCATGCTTTCCCAAATGGGGGAGTTCCAGATGCTCTAGCTCCACATCCTTTGCGTGAGCTCCAAATCCTTCACGATCCATCTCTCTCCACAACGCCATTCATTTTGCAACCTCATGTTGCTTCTCTAAATCCCTCTCATATGCCTCATTGAACTTAAGTCACCTTTCTTCTCTTTTCCTCTCTGCCGCTAGGTCCTCCATCCTTCACCACACCTGCTCCTTCCCCATGTTGTGGGGTTTAGCTAGCCATTGACTTCTCTTCCAAATTCAGGGTTACCATCAAGATCTTGATTGCCATAATAATTTATTGAAGATATGCTCCCCTAGGATAATGTAAAAATTGAAACTTGGCTACCTCCAGAACATAGTAAGTGGAAATTGAGTACTTGAAAATATATTTATTCAAAACACCATGGAACCAAGTATCCATAACACATGTCCAAATTAAATCAGCATCATAGAGAGCCTGAAATTCTTCTTACATCTAAACAAGTGTGTGAAACCTCTAATTCCTTTTAGATGCATAAGAAACCAGCCACTCATATAGTTCTATGGGGAAGATAGCAAAGAATATTTCATATAAGCAATCATACAAATTCTGCTCAACCCATACATGTGTGTCAAACTCATATCTAGTGTTGAATCTCTAAGCATACTCTTCTTCCAGATCTATTATCCACTCCTCAACACTTGTTAAGGTCAACCACATATTCATCATGCAACATCTTGAAAATAGTTGAAAAATAGGTCCCGACAATGGAACCAATGATGCAACCTAGAATTTACTGTAAATGACCCAAGCGCGCCCGACACACGTCACTTAGCCTAAGATGAGCACTCACCCAAAGCACACAAAGGCACCAGGTCCCTCTTTATGGTTGCTTATTTAGAATGTTAGCATGATGGTGCATATAGGTATTCAGATTCATAACCAATAGTAAACAACACACAGTGCATAAACCAAATCTAGATCTTAGAATATATATAAGATGAACTAAACAATGACTATAACAAGATTTACCATGCAAGAACCAGATTTAGTCATGTTCAACACCATTATCTAGCCAATATGAACCATTGTATTAAATACTATAAAACATAGAATATTATTACATTACATAAGTATCTCCATGAGTCATGCGCATGATAAAACCAGCATCATAACTCTACAATTTGACACACAATCATGTTTAAATCAATACATATATATAGGGTTGGGGAATTTCCCTTCACCGCCCATGCAATTATTAAAATAGGTCACATGCTAATAATAGCCATGCACCTTTACAAAAGGATGCACAACATGCAAGTGCTCTTAAGAATAGACTTCCTATAGTTAACTCTGAGTAGAAATCCTATTATTAGCCTAAACTATGCATGGTGCTTAGTTGTTGCTTATTCCCAAAATACCATTGTGTGGACTGCAAGTCTTCATGTATTTGTGTGCTCAGCATGCTAACTCCAAAAATATCCTTTAAAATAAAAATAGCTAAGTCTTGATCCTAGGCACTTCAGATATATTGTAGTGCCATGTACTCTTCTAGTGCCCTACGTTTGCGTGCCCAAAACTTAGGCCATTTTTTTCCATCCAACTTTGAGCTAGCGATTTTATACATATTACTATGTCATACGAGCCTAGAGGAGCTAAATATAGGTCTACTTCAGTGGTAAAGCTTGGCAGATCAAGTGATGTGCCAAAAGGCATTATTTAACAATGTGGACAACATTGTTCCCATATTGAATAGACCATGCATTTTTCATATAACAAACTTTTCTCTTAAGTTTAGATGAAAATTTTGTTGAAACAAAACATTCAGTAGTACTAGTATCAAGAAAAATGGTTATAAGTAGTCCGTGAACTTACCTGCAACTTCAATTAGTGTAGCCTTCTTTTCACTTGCTTTTCACATAACAACATGAATACAATTGTTGTTAATTTCCATCCTTATTTATCGAGGGTAGTTATTGGCATAATGATCCAAACCATAGATGTAGCAGCCCCCAAATGGTGTTTTCCTTTTATATTTGTTTTCATTATTGGTTGTATTTTTCATCCCATTCCTTTTATTATTCACAACAGTCTTAACTATTATGTTTTTCTTTCCATTACCATTACCATTCCTATTTTTACTATTAAATTTTTCTATGCCACCTTCTTAGGTGCTAATGGTGATGGTGCACTAACAATTTTCTTTTTATTTTCCTCACTATATGTAGAAATAGCCTACGATTTTTATTCCTACCTTATAACCTTTTCAAAGGGAGCTTCCATTATTGATGGCCCATGGACATCAACTTCACCTCTTGTCACTTTGGGTTTAACCCCATGATAAATTCCTAATACATAATTTTTCATTTTTTTGGTACTAAGATATGTACTTGAGAAGTTTCTTAAACTTCTCCCAATACTCAATCACGTCATTTTTCCCTATGTTAATGTTTGAAATTCAGACATCTTCTTATCATAGTAAAGATGGGGTAACTAACACTATCTAAAATACACCTTAAACTGGTCCCAAGTCAGATTTTCCTCATCCACAACCAACTCTACCTTATGGTTGTCCCATAAAGAGGATGCTTCATTGGAGAGCTAATAGGATCACCAAACTACCTTGGTTTCTTCTAAGAAGTTTTTAATAGTGGAGTACTTATCCATTTTGCTGAGCTAATTCTTAGCTCCATCACCCAAGGTGTTTCCATCAAACTTCGGTGGGCTGATCCTCTTGATGTCATTTGACATTTCATTTACCAAATGTGCCCTTTTGTTCTCAATTTGGTTTACCTCATTCATATTCATATTTGCATTCACATTTTCATTTGTGTTATCATTTTTATTAGCATTTGCAAAATTATTATTTTCTACATTAGGATCTAAAATATGCGTGCACAGGAACAAGGTGCATTTAAAGGCATGGGAAGATAGGAAAGGGAATGCTCACCGAGAACAATCGGCTAAGGACTTAGTTGTTTTATGGATAATGGCTATTTTTGGAAGATAGCATGTGGAACACACATGGATATGTAGACTTGCACTACATGCAATGGTATTTTGGGAACAAGTGGTTGATAAGTGTCATACATGGTTTGATTTAATAATAGGATTTATTCTTAGAGTTAACTGTAGGAAATAAAGTATTAGAACACTTGCATGCATGCATGTTACTATAAAGGCACATGGCTACTATAAACATGTGACCTATTTTGAGAAGTGCATAGGCGGTGAAGGGAAAGTCCCCACCTATGTAAATATGTAGTGAACTATGTAGGATAATAGAGTGTGAATTATTGTAGAGTTATGTTGTTGGATTTGATGTGCACATGACTTGTGGATATACCTCGTAATGTAATAAGATTTTGTGTTTTACAATGTTTAATGAAATGGATAATATTGGCTGGATAATGGTGTTGAACATAACTAAATCTGGTTCATGTATGGTTAATCTTATTATAGTTATTGTTTAATTCATGATTCTCTAAGATCTAGATTTGGAATATATACTATGGAATGTTTATGTTTAATTATGGATCCGAATATGTTTTTCCATCATCACACTAACATCTTACACAAGCAACTCTAAAGAGGGACTTGGTGTTTCACCTAACTCTTAGACGTTTCTTTGAATATTGACAAAATAGATAGGGTAATGGGTGTAGGAGGAATACCTATTGAAATGCTGGTTGTTGGGTTGTTGCGCGCGTATGAATTCTAAATCCACAGTTGATCATGAGAGATTCCTTTTAGCTAGGAGGAACTACCTAAAATGGAACATAAGACCACCAAAAAGAGTTAAATAATATGTGTAGTGAACTGCCTAGCATGTGCTAGATCCGGGAAGTGTGATACTTCCTAGATGGCTGTCAGTCCACTATTTAAAATAATTTAATGTTGGTAATGAAGTAAATCCTATTGTAATTGAAATGATTTAGGTATCTCATTAAAAACACAATAAGAAAGATATAATCTAACAGGATAGGTTAAAATAAGATCCGAAGGTCAAGTAGTTGGTTCTAGTTCTCTGTAGGTCTGACAGAGGTCTCAAGTAGGTCACATGTGATTAAGGGTGATGTGAGAATAGGTGGGTAGGTCACTATTCTGGATCTATTGGTAAATACAGAGACCGATGCCGGTTAAGGGTGACCGATGCTAGTTGGGGAGAACCGGTGCTGGTTACTTGTGGAAAACTAGGAATGCCATAGAATGAGCTTTGGGTCTCCCTTGTGATTACACAAAGGACTTGGTTGTCCGAATGAGGTATTAGGTTGTTTAGATGGGGTTTGGTAGGGTTTTAACAGGTATGTGGAGGGGTGAGTATTAAAGGAGGTCAATGGGTGGCTAAGAGAACAAAGGATGACAATACAATGATGAAATGAATGAACCAGAGGAGTAAACTGTTCTACTTACTTGAAATCTAGTTCCGGTGCTTGTGAGTGATGGATGAAGGTGTTGGTAAGAGGTTGAATGTTGTTGAGGATCACCAAACATTGGAAAGCTCCTACATGGGCTACATGTGCATTCCCTTTTGCTGGTTGGATCAAATTTGTGCTAGTTGATTCTTTAGATGATTTACGGTGAATATTGGATGTCTCATGCAAGAGAAAATGCTTGATATCTTTCCTTTCATGCATGTTCTCATAGAAACTTGTTCTCAAAAGATGTGATATCTCTCCAAGAATCTTCCAATGTTTTCCAACCTCCAAAATAAGGTTATTTTGGGATTAAAAGGTGACCGATGGCGGTTAAACTTAGCGGTGACAATTAGGGGTAATCGCATCGGTCGGGTGAGATTTCCTAGGTTTAATAAAACTAGGTAGATCCCCTTGATTTTCTAGGATCTCGTGTCATTAACCCACAGATTAGGATAGAAGATTCTTGTAAGCATGCAGGAATGTGGTTAGAGGGAATGTAGGCATTGATTTTTAGGGTTTGGGTAAGTCTTAATTAGACATGGAAACTTACTAAGAATAGGTCTTAGGATGAGTTGGCTTGATGAGGTGTCTAGGTGAGGTGGATATGTGGGCATTATCTAAATTAATATATTTAAATAATAAATATGGTGAGGATAGAGAATTAATTTAATTTAATTAATATTAGTGGGGTGAAGGGGGCCATGGCTGGGTGAATGTGATGAAGTTATTTGTTTGTTGAGGGACCAAAGGGGAGTGTGACCTAATTTTAGTGTCTACATTTTACCCCTTTTTTACGTAGCTTGTATTGGTAAGCGATGCTAACAAAAATAAGATGTGGTTGCCCCATGTGTGGGTGAAGGTGATCCCCCTCAAACTAGGAACTGATGAGGTAGAAGGCAGAATCGGTGAGTGGTTTGATAAAAGGTAAATGTGAGAAAGGGAAAGGTGGGGAGCGGGTGGAAAAAGGAAAAAGGTCGACTCGGGAAATCTAGGTAATGGGTCAGGGTCAAAGGTAGGAACAATCAAACGCACACACACGTATAAATTGTAGCACGTTACCGGGTTAAAGAGCAGGAAAACTCTACATTGTCTAAGGTCGATAGGTTTATCCAAACAAGGTTGAAGTGATTCTAGTATCCAAGGTATAGGATATGGTCAAGAAACACAATGTAGGTTAGGTGCAGGAACGTTTAGGTATGTTCTGATACACCAAAGTTAGGGTCAGGATAAACGGTCATGGCAATAGGTGGGATAAGGTCATTAGGTAAACAACATAGGTAACATTTCCACAAGGTATAGCAAACACATGAGGTCAAAGGTCACTAGAAATGGTCCAGGTCCAAATATCTAGGTCACGGAATGGGTAAGGCCAAGGTATGGGTAAAATAATGAGTCCCCAAAGGAGGAAAAAGGGAGGTAGTAAATGATGAGGTCAGGAGGGTGAGGTAAATAGTCAAGGTAATGGTTGGGTGAGGGAAATGGTCAGGGTAAAGGGTAGGTGTGAAAAAAGGAGGGATAGGTAGGGTAATAGGGTAAAATGTTGGGTTTTGGGCAAGAGAGGGTGATCGATGCCGGTTAGGGGTAATCAAGGCTAGTATAGTGCAACGGCCACAATAAGGTAGGGCATGCAACCGATGTCGGTGAAGTGTAAACCGGTGTCGGTTAGGTTAGGTTTGTTATACAAACAAAAAATATATGTTTTTTTCATTTGTTTGTTATATAGAAAACTCATAAAACAACAAAAGAGAGAGAAAAGAGGGAAAAGCTGTCCGAGATGGAAAGAAGTGTTGAGTTGGTAGTTTGGATGGTGGGTGATTGGGTGGTGAGAGGTGGATCCATAGGATCGGTGCGTGCGATTCGATTGGTTAGAGACATGGGTGGAGATTAGGTGATGGTAGAGGTCGGAGAGGGATTGAATGGGCCACCGTGCAACACCGGAGACGTGCCACCATGACGTCGGCAACATGATGAGGTAAGCATCCAACTCTAGTTGTATTTGGTTAGATAGATTAGATGATTGTAAATTGGTTTTTTTGTTTTTTTTTTTGTGTTTTGGGTGGGGAAAAAAATAAAAAATTGGAAATGGGAGGGTAAAGTGGGTAAAATAGGAATGGGGAGAGAGATAAGTGGGAGAGGGGGAGGGAATGAGGTGTAGGAGGGAGGTGTAGGTGATTTTAGGTGGGAGAAGTGTTAGGGTGGTTTGTTTTTAAAAAGGGGGTTTGGGGGTAGCGAGGTTTTGCCACGATAGTGACCAAAGATCGGTCCAGTTTGGCCGGCATCGATAGGGTGTAACTGGTATCGGTCATGAAATAGGTGACCGATGCCGGTTTAGGGGTGACCAAGGTCGGTTAGAGAGAACCGGAACCAGTTAGGTTTTGGAGAGAAAGGGGTCAAAAGTGCCACAGTTGACTGTGACTGAGATGGGTAGGGGTAAAATAGGGTGTTGGAAAATGATAGGTGGAAAAGTATGGGTGTGATAAATGTAGATTAATGTGTTGTTTATATTGGATGTAGGGAGATATCAGCTATGTATGTGGGACAGGGTTCCACCCCTACTCATGACAATGTGCAACACAGTGACTCTTGAGGAGCTATGACATGTGGAGGTGGTAGGCTTGAGTGGGGTCTGACGTTACCGACATGTAGTCTAATAGCCTAGTTTGATGATCGCGATCATTGATAGATGGGATTCCACAACCAACACGTTCCACCTACCAACGGGTGAGATCACTTTCACCCTGGAGGATGTGTTTAGGATTCTGTGGCTACCCATATTGGGTACATAGGTCTACTCTATCTCCTTCGAGGCCTTGGAGGAGTTGATGCTGACGGTGTTTGGAGAGGGGATGGCCGAGCTAACATTCCATAGTGCCAGCATTCTCTGCTATGGAGAGATGTACCTATCCCATCCGAAGGAGACAAGGCTAGTAGTTCTATTGATGGAGACAGTGTGCTACTTTGCACTACCAGATGCAGAGGGTGGTAGATTTACCCACTCATTGATGGGGGTACTACACAACATGATGATGGACCAAACCCACTTTTCTTGGGCGTCAACATTCCTGGTGTAGTTATACAGGGAGTTATGGGCATATGGATGGTTGCGTAGGTTCAGCCTATGTTGTACCTTTTTACTTCATTGTTGGGCATATGAGCACATTGTCCATGTGAGGCTATTAGGGATTCCCCGAGTAGATGCATTTCCATCAAGCTATGTATAAGTGGGGTATAGGCGATGGGTTCCCACTATTGGAGAGCGGAGATCAGCCAAGCCCACACATGATGTGGCCTATTTCCGGTGACTATTGGAGGGGTTGTCTGGGGTGGATATCATTTAGAGGCCATATGTGGGCTTCCCCTCATATAGGAAGATACGTGATGAGCTAGCAAAGCTGTAGCTACTGAGATGGATACAGGGTCGCCGTGTTGAGGAGCATGAGATGATCTCGGTTGACAGAGTTAGGTGGTATTTTGGGCTATTATATGATGTACCTCCACCATTCCCACAGTATAGGAGAGATGACGTGGAGAATCCCTTACCTCTACCACATCCTACAAAGTGCCCACAGGTTAGGAGGTGTAGGTAATGGACCAGTGGATTGATGATGTCGGGGTCACAGATAGGTATAGGCAAACGGTGGTGGGTGGCCCATTTATGAGCCATACCACCCCGCACCAGGGTAGCGAGATCTAGCCACCATCATTATACGAGAGAGATGTCATACGGGGTAGGTGGCTACTCTGATTACCCAGTTAGGTATGGTGTAGACACAACTAGCGAGCTCGAGAGCGAGAGGTAGCGAGCTACATGTATGCAGTGGCCATCTGCAGACTCAAATGGCCAAGGGTGGTGGTGGAGATGGAGATGACAATGATGGTTGGGTGGCAGCCTTACAAGCATAGGTGACAGGGTTGCAAGGCTAGTTGGCCATAGCTCGAGCACAGATTGGTGCCTTATAGGCCCAAATACGAGCACGGGATAGAGGGCACCACCAAAAGCACCGAGACAGGGGTCCCACCCGAAGGTAGGAGGGACGGGTCCCGCAGAGGACATGTATAGGAGCCAAGGCCTATGGGACCACCATAGACCATGCCTATATCCAAGTTATAGGATGCCCTAGGTGAGGCTAGATACTACCAAGACCATCTGATGGTGATCAGGATAGACTTTCTATCCTATAGAGAGTACATGGCATAGCGAGATTTGAGTGAGAGGACTAGATCCTACACTCACATTGCGAGAGAGCACATGGGCCATTGACCCCGAGGCCGAGATCATGGAGAGGCCACCAACTCATGAAGACTAGCTCCAGGTGATGTGCCAGCAGGGACCCAGACGGGGGCCGAGGAGGTAGAGGGTATAGGTGACACAGATATGGAGGATGTGTGCCAAGATACATCGAGATACGACTCACGAATGTTGATGTATTATAGTCATTTTGATATATACCGGCTTTGTGTGCTAAAGATAGTGAGAATGTATGAGATTTTTTTATATTTTGAGCATATACCGGCTTGCGTGCTGAAGAGATTTTGTATTGGTTTATTGTTTCATTGTATATGATACTAGCCTACGTGCCAATGACATTTTGTATTGAGTATCGGCTTGCGTGCTAATGATTTTGAGATGATGGACATGATTGGATATCCTGTGTACATTGTATTGAGATACATGAGATGCTTGATTTTTGGTGTTTTCTTGAGAATTTTTATTTGTGTTGTGATATTGATAGAAATTAGGTGAGGTAGGTACGATGGAGTCGGGTTTGTTTAGGCATGGATCGAGTCGAGTCATGGGCATGGTTGATTCGGGTCATGGGCATGGATCAAGTCAGGTCATAGGCATGGTTGAGTCAAGTTGGTTTAGGCATGGTGGAGTCAGGTTTGTTTAGGCATGGTTGTGTTTAAAGTAGTTGAAGTTGTGATTCATTATTTTGTGCAATGAATGATAATATGGGTCATGTGTGAGATGTGTTATAATATACACATGATGATGGTAGATAAATGGTATTCGTAAGAAATGTATGTTCGATGATGATAAAAATGTGTTGCAACTTGTTATTTGTGTGGTTTAATTTCCAATTTTGTGAAATAAAAAGGAAACTATGTAGGGGAAAAATGTGATTTTAGGAATATGAAAGATGGATTGGTTACGGTAGAGACAATGGCCAAGCTAACCTCCAGGGTTCCATGCCCTCGGTGTCTTTGCCTACATAGTCCCGGCAAAAAGGGACCTCAAGCCAATGAAGTTCTCCCATGAGCTAGGGAAGAATATGATGAGGTATGAGAATGAGTTACTAGGTTTTAGGCATGTTGTGGGTTTAGGTCTACTAGGTGTGGGGGGGTTATATGTAAAGTGATATAGGTGATGTCGATTATGGAAAAAGAAGAAGATTACCCCAAAGGTAAGTGTTGAGGACCAAATCTTGTATAAGGTAATCAAAACGTAAATAAAGATGGTGAAAAGATAAGAGGGGGAAATAAATCCACCTGATTGGTTAGGATTAGACCAAGAGATCATACCGTGGAGGAGGTGATGAACATAAGACCCTAAAGACATTACATGATTGATGGTTCTAAGGTGAAAAGTAGTCACATGATCACCAAATGTCTTGGTTTCCAAGAGGTCCCTTGAGGCGGTAGGAAATGGGAGTGGGAATGGTGAGAAGGGTGAAAGGTGGTTAATTTTTTATATGGTATGAGGTGGCATGCTCTTTGGGAAAGAGATCCAAGGTCACAATGGGAAAGTCCATGACTAAAAAATTCTTTATTTTGACTTGTATTTGAGATAGACTAATCAATGCGGGAATTCTATATGGGAGGGGGAACTTAACTCCTTGAGGTCTTCATGAAGCTAATCAATGTGGGAAGCTTAAAATTCTCTCACTCTTTTTTATCTTTACATAGCTATCCTTCAAGGGAGCAGTCTATTTACAACAACGATTTCTGAGAGGAAGATGTCCTTTTGAGGGAGTCATCTTTTTGTTAGAAGTTTGACTCAAGGAGTTGGGTCCCATGTGGGTCTTTGAATTCATGGACAAGACCAAGGTGAAGAATAGGATTCTTGTTCAAAAGTAGGGTGAAATGACCATGGGATCTCATCTAAAGGTAGATGAAAAGTATCCATGAGAATCATTCTATGTGTAGTGCCACGGTACACATATTCAAGAGAAGATAATAAGTGACTAGTACTCACATGATTCATTTTTAGTCGTCGGTGAGATGTAGATAGTGGGTAGCACTTAAGGGATGAGCATGGAAAGAGGCAAAAGGTGAGGTAGGACTATAGGTCAATAGTAGAATGGTCAAAGATGCAAGGCGTTAAGGGTCTTAGGTTTGGGTTTACCATCGAGTGAAGATAAACGTTAAGCACCTGATCCATAAGTATTAGTCACAATATATGGTCCAAGCCAATTAGGAGAAAAATTTCCTCGTTTACTTTTTTTTTCTTTGGTTACGTGTTGATTTTCTTTCAGGACAAGGTCATCGACTTGGAAGGTTCGTTCATGGACATGTTTGTTGTAGGTATGTTTAATAATTTTTTGGTAAACTTGAAGGTGATCAAGAGCGTTAAGACGACGTTCATCTAATAACTCAAGTTTTGCTAAATGGTCTTGATGAAATTCATCATCATTAAGCATGCCATGGAGAGAAATGCATAGTGAATGGATCTAGACATCGAGAGGTAGAATAGCCTCTGTATCGTAGACTAGAGAAAAAGGTGTAGCAGCAATGGAAGTGTGAATACTAGTGCGGTATGCCCATAGGGAAAAAGGAATGTGCATATGCCAATCCTTCCCAATATCATTAACCACTTTCATGAGAATTTTGTTTAGGGTTTTTAGTGGATTTAGTTTGGTTGTTTCTTTACGAGGTAATAAGGTGATGAGAAACTTAGATAAATGTTGAAGGTGTCACAAAGTTTTTGCAGGGTTTTGTTTTTGAATTATTTTCCATTGTCAGTGATGAGGCGATGAGGAACACCAAAGTGAAAAATGATGTGATGATTGATGAACTCACATATTTTCTTAGCTTTCATGGAGATGAGTGGTATGGCTTCCACCCATTTTTTGTAGTATTCGGTAGCGGTGATGATCCATTGATTTAATTGGGAAGAATGGGGGTTAATCTCTCTGACAAGATCTAAACCCCATTGAGAGAAGGGCCAAAGGTCACGGACGACTGTAAGGCATGACTGGGTGTATGATGAAGGTTGGTGTGTTGTTGGAATTTTACACAACGTTTGACATAGTCAAAATAATCAAGGTTAAGTATTGGCGGTAATGGCCTAGGTGAAGGATACACTTAGCAACAACAAGGCCACTGAAGTGACCTCCACATATGCCATCATGAACTTCCTTAATGGTATGAGGAATTTCAGAACTCATGAGGCATCGTAAGAGAATACCATCAAATCCACACTTATAGAGGAGGCCCCCCATGATGACATAATGAGATACCTTTTTAAGGAAGGCACATTGTCCATTACAGATGAGATCAGGAAGTAAGATGGAGAGAGAAAGATAGTCATAATATTATTTATACCACAAGTCACTCGGGTTGGGGGTAGCGGTTCTAATAGAGTAAACTTCACAAGGTAAATAATAAGGTGATTGGAGTCGTTGTATGGTGACAAATATTTTAGAATCGGTGGGAGAAGCGGGTATTTGAGAAGCCAAGTAAGCCATGGTGTTTGTAAATTTGTTGGTTGAACGAGGGATGGTTTGCAAGGTGTAACGGTCAAAGGTGGTCAAAAGTATGTCTACATGATGTTTATACTTTTGAAGTATCTCGTTATGACATTGGTATATACCATTTATTTGGTTTACAACCAATTGAGAATCACCAAATATGTTGATTGATTTGACATCTAGGGCATAGGTAGCTTGGAGACCTAATACCAGCACTTTGTATTTGGCAATGTTGTTTATATGTTCAAAATCTAGTTTGAAAGACAAAAGCATGGGTTCACCATTAAGTAGAATGAGTATAATACTAGCCCCACCCCCATGCTGACACTTGGAACCATCGAAGAAGAGTGTCATTTGGTAAGTGGGTTTGTCCAAGGAAAGGGTAGCAATTGACTCATTTGGAAATTCAAAATTAGAGGGTTCATCCCCGGTAATAGGTGTGTCGGCCAATTGGTTGGCAATAGCTTGGCCTTTTATGGACTTTTGATGAATTAATTCGAGGTCAAGGTCAGCTAACAACATAAGCCAATGTCCGGCATGCTGATTTTGGTAAGGTTTAACATACATGAATTGTAGGGGGTCGGTGTTGGTCACAACATAGGTTTTGTGGTTGAGTAGGTAATGGAGGAATTTGGTAGAACGAAAACTAAGGCTAAAAAAGTTTTTGGGATGGGTATATCAGGTTTCTTAGTCCAAAAGAGTATGGCTTATGTAATAAAATGCCTACTCCCTGTGTTTTTCATCACAATGAGCAAGCATGGTTCTTAAGGAGTGACCTGTATCTAAAATGTATAGGTAGAAAGGTTGATCGTCTTAGGCAGAATGAGTACGAGGGATTGAAGAACGTATTGTTTTAGGGCCTCAAAAGCTTCGTGGCGGTCATCATCCCATTAAAAGGAGACATCCTTCTTGATCAGATGATGAAATGGTTGCACCGATCGATAATTTTGAAATGAAATGGTGAGTAGACTGCAACTTTCCTTAAAGGCTACGGAGTTGTCTAAGGTTAGTGGGTGGAGGCATTTCCAAAATGTCCTTAACTTTAGCAGGGTCAAATTCTATACCACGTATGGAAATAATAAATCCCAAGAGTTTTCCTGAGAGGACCACGAAGACACACTTCTTAGGCTGAAGGTGAATGCAATATTTAATGAGATGATCAAAAATGGTTTTTAGGATGGAAAGGTGCTCAGAGCGGTGTTTAGATTTGGCCAGGAGATCATCCACATAATCTTCCAATATACGATGCATGATATCATGGAAGATGTAAGTCATAGCCTACTAATATGTGGCACCAGCATTTTTAAGGCCAAAAGGCATGACTCGATAGTAGAAGGTCCCCCAAGGGGTGATGAATGTGGTTTTATGTTGATCCTCTAGGGTAAGAAGGATTTGTTATAACCTAAGAATCCATCCATGAGTGATAGCATCTCGTGACCAGTGGTAAGGTCAACCAATTGGTCAATACCGGGTAAGGGGAAGTCATCTTTTGGGTAGGCTAGGTTGAGGTCATGGAAATCCATGCAAATGTAGAGTCCCCTGTCGCCTTAGTGACAGGGACAATGTTAGAAATCCAACGAGGATAATCAATGGGTAATATGAAGGAAATAGAAAGAAGGTGCTGAAGTTCTTCTTTGATGAGAAGGAAATGTGAGGGTGCATTTTCTCATCTTTTTTATGGGTTTGGCATCGGGAATGGTTACGATATTGTGGACCACTATGGTGGGGTCAATACTGGGCATGTCTGCATAAGACCAAGAAAAAGCTTGGTTATGATCTCGAGAAAAGAAGTTGATGGCTTCATGTTTAGCGACATCCAAAGATTGGCCAATCTCTAGGATGTGCGGGTCATCCTAACTATGAATGTTGATTTCGATAGTCGATTCATTCAACATGGCTTGCGTCTCGAAGGTAATGACCGATGAATATATGAGTCTTCTACACCAAGGTGGGTGAGTATAGATTCATCATCCTGAGATTGAATAACGTTAATTGAAGGTGTATCGTCATCGATCATTTCAGGATACAAGAAGGGAAGAGAGGAAGGAACCTCACCCTCGTGTTGATAAGTCAAAGGCCCCAATGAAATGGTGTTTATGAAAAAAAAGTTAGGACGGATAGATCTAGGATCCATCAACTTTGTCAGCAAAGGTGGTGATGAAGGCAGAGCGGGTGAAAAAGGTGGAGAAGGGCTGGTGTCCTTGATGAGTTCAATGTAGGATTGTTTGGTAGGTGGTTTAGGAAAACCGATACCACTATGGTCATTATGTTTGTAGGTGGTACATAGAATAATGGTATGGCAGCCTTGCTCATAAAATCCAAAACTAAAAACCTTCCACGCACATCAATGCAGGAAGGTTTGGGAAAAATGGCGATTGGTGAGAGACTAGAAGTCAGCGAGAAAATGGGTGGGTTTGTGATAGTGGTTCGGGTGTGTACGTGGTAGTATCAAGTCCCCATAGGTGAGGCTGTATGAAGATGAGGAGGATCATAAAGGAGGCATTCTCGTATGTGGTGATTATAGCGAGGGTGTTGGTGAAGACTTCCATACTCTTGTGGAGTAAGGAATGTGTTGACACTATATAGGTGGTATTCTTCTAGAGTGAGGCGTTGAAAAATACCTTCCAGGGATTAATGGTTAGTATGTGGGTAGTGGGAATAGATGATGTATCGGAGGTCGATGCGGAGGTGGAGTTAATGGATTGAGAGAGCCGATGGGTTGGCCATGGAGGTTGTGGCGGTAGTAGGAGTGGAAGAGGTATGTGTGGTGGAGGTGGTGGCTTGTCTTTGGTAAGTGGAAGTGTAGGTGAAGTGGTAGTGGTCATGGAGGTAGATGCCTTAATGGGTATAAGCACGTCATTAGGTCGGTAAAGCATGTTGCATGTTTTAAAAGGTGATGGATTAGCTGGAATGGTATAGGTGTGTCCTTCATGTTCAAACTTTACACAACGATGCAAAGTGGAAGGAATGCAACCCATGACATGAATCTAGGGTCTACCAAGCAACAAGTTATATTAGAATTCCCCCTCCAAGACGTAAAATAATTCTAGGATAGTGTGGGGGTCCATGCGAATGTGGAGGATGACGGTGCCTAATGTAGAGGTGATAGTGTCATTGAATGAATGCAACATGATAGGATGTTTATGCATGTAATCTGTCGGGTATGCACATTTGAGCAAATGCATGGGATGAAATGATGTTAATAATAGTTCCCCCATCAATCATTACACGTCGTACACGTATATCATTGATCTAGACAAAGATGAAGAGGGATGGAGTGCAGGTCATTCATTTGGTGTGTGGTGTGATCTCTTCCTCTAAGAAGCTAAGGGAGACTACTTGGTGAGTAGGTTGCGGTGTGGATAAAGGTGGCAAGTTGGTGAGAGAGGCTACATGATGGGGTGTGATAATGTAGGCTATGGGTTTAGGCTCATTGGGTAAAACCTCAATAGATTAAAGAGCCTCCATGAGAGCTTAACGATGGGATTACGAGGTTTTGATGAGGTCATATAAAGACATTTTGAGGGGAGATTGGTGTGATTTTTGAGCATGGTGTGATGTGTGACCCCATTAGAAATAGGGTATGTGGGTCCGAGATAGTAATCTTAGGTGTGGGTGTAGATGATATGTTGGGTATAGGATTGGTCGGTGACTTAGTTGCCTTTTCTTTACCTTTGTCCTTCTGAGCTCGAGTAGTAACATGGATCATGTTTATTTGAGGGGAGTTGGATTATGGAGAAGGTGTAGGATGAGTGTTATAATGACATGACGGAAAAAAAAACATCTTGGAGGAGAAAATCCTTGTGAGGTGAGATGAGCACAACGACATTTAGGTGATGGCCTGGAAAGTTCTCTGATGTGAACCATGTTAATTTCAAATCTTGGAGGTGGCTCTAGGAGCCGTGGGGGTGGAGGTCATGGTTGTTGAGTGGGCAGTGAAGGAAGGACTATGGGAATGGGTGTTGGTGAAGTAGGGTCCTCATCGAGAAGGTTGTCATTGTCACAGTTGGCTTCCGGAGGACACAACTAGATAAGGACAGATTTCAAAGACTTACATTTCTCCACATCATGCCCTGTCACACAATGGTAGGCACAAATTTTAGTGTCATCAAACCCTTTTGGCTTGGGTTTGAGGGGTTCATAAGGTCTAAGTGGAAGTAATGTGATGACAGAAGTCTCAAGGAGGTTGGTTAAGATTTTGGCATAGGACCCTGCTAGTGGGTTGCAATGGGAAGTGAAAGTGGGTTTGGGTGTAGGTGCGGCTGATTGTTGAGGAATGGTCCTTGTAAGAGGGGGAGTGGATTGAGCTATGGTTTTGGGTGTTGGAGTAGTCTTCGATGTTGGTCATTTTTTTTTTGGGTAGGGGTATGGTAGATGAACGGGAAGGAGGGTGTATGGTTTTTTTGACTACCTTATTGGAGGGTAGCGGGTTTTGACTTTGGGTTGCACCTTCTTGGGTAAAGGTGATATGGGTGTATGAGATATAGAGGGAAAAGAAGATGGGGGAAGAGGGTGAGTTACCCACGGGGATAATGGAGGTAGTGAAGGTAAATGATATGGGTCAACCAGGAGTGCGAGAGATAGATAATAAAGTGTAGTGGGTAATAAAGAATTTGTTGATGTTATTAGAGGAATGGGTGGTAAAGATGCTACAGGTGTAGGTGTAAGTCATGTCAGGCACTTGGGTAGGTTAGAGGTTTGCGAGGAAGGAGTGGGCTGTTGTGTTTTTGGTTTATTGATGGGTGGAAGTTTCTTAACCGTGCTAGGAAGATGAGGTCCTAAGATGGACAAGACAAGTACAGTGTGATTAAAGTAGCCGAGGTATGAATTCTATGGGTTTGGTTCTTCTATTTGGGTTCCGGGTAGGTGTGGTTTTACGTTAGAGGATGTACCTAAATCTAGTTTGATAGGTGGATGAGTAAGCCTAGCGGTTGGGGTGACCCCTAAGGTAGTGAAAATTTTAGTCGAGGAAGATAATGTATGTGCGGGTTTGGATTTAGATGTAGGTTGGGTTATGGGTAAGGGTATGTGTTGAGGTATGATGGGTGTTGTGGAAGAAGTTGTGATAGCGGTGGTTGTGTTCGGTTTGATTGGTCAAAATATTTTTGGGTAGATAGTGGAAGTATCATGAAGCGACATCTGCATTTGTGTTGAAACAAGAAGCAGAAGATGCCCCCATAGTAAGGATTTATCCACATAATCTAGGTGATCAGCCAAATGTGAGAATGACACGTATGTAGGTGTTGTTGATGAGGACCCAATGGCTATTTCCATAAAATGTGTCTTAGAGATGGGAAATTCATTAGCTTTAGCTTCCGTGGGTAAGAGAGCAAAAGTAGGTTTGCAGGATCTTGGGTAGCTAATGGAGAATGCTCACCTAGAGGCAAAGGTATCTCTACTAGATCTGTGATAGGTGGAGGAGATGATGGGTGCTCCTCTGTGGGTGGAGGAGGTAAACAAGTATCCTCCATGGAGTGAAGAATTACTGTGGGTGTCGGTTCTCTAGGTGGAGAAGCCAAAGGTGAAATGGTCTCGATGTTAGCGAGAAGGCTCCTCCGTAAGTGAGGTAGGAGGTGAAAGGTGTTCCTCTATGGGTGGAGGAATAGGTGAGGTAGGTTCCAATGCAGAAGGAGGATTTCAGGCTAGAATCTCCTCTATGGAAGGAATATGGGGTAATTGGGAAGCAACAGGTGTGTCACTAAAAATAACATGGACCTCACGGGTATGGCTATCATGAGTTGAGGTCTCACCGCTTTGATCAAATAAAGGGGAATGATTGGGAAAGGGTTTCTTGAAGATATGTAGGTTTTGATTAGTAGGGGTGTTAGGGTTATCCACAGCTTAACTCACCTTTCTCAAGCATTTCTTAGACAATTTTTTTTAAAGTGATGCAATTATCGTCACTATGACCCTTTACTCGATGATAATTACGAAGTCATGTTCTTTATACCATGTGGGCATGGGGTGAGCAAGGTCAAAACCATTGTGTGTTTTTATACGTGGAAGGGTGATGGCCCTAGATTTGATAAGCTTTTCTAAGACAAGAGTAAGGCTCCCCAATTGGGGTGTATTTCCACTATTCTTATGCTCGAATTGAAAAGTCTAGATTGGTGAGAGATAAGATGAAGGGGTAGCTTGATTTGATGGATGAGCTGGGTCAGCCTTGAGTACCACTACATGAGTGGTTCCATTGGTCTTTGAATAATTTTTTTGGTTTGGAGGAAGAAGAGGTATCATTCAACTTAAATACTGAATTCTTCTTGCTTAATTGGATTTTTTCTCTTCGATGGCATAAATCTCTAGCTTTCGTGCCATGGTGAATGCTTCATCAAATGTTTGAAAGGTTTGGACCTATAAGGTTGATGAGATATGTCTAGCAAAGCCCGCTTAGTGAAGATATCGATGAGTTCTATTTATGGTAATTGGAAGGTGAGTTGATTGATCGAGGCTACGCCAAATGGCAACAACAAAATCTATGATAGATTCATCCTCATACTTGACACATGGAGTATAGGTCAATCATGGTAGCCTTCTTGATGATATTGATGGAGAATTGTTCCAAGAATGTTTGGGATACCTAATTAAATGAAAATATAGAGTTTCTAGGTAACCCACTATACCAATCTAATGCATGTCCATCGGTGACATGGGAAAGGTTCTTAAGAGAAAAGCATCATTGTGGCGATTAGGTAGCACATGTGTTTGAACGATAACGAGATGTTATCGGGTCTTCCTTTCTATTGAATTGGTTGAATTTAGGCATCTCCCAATGCATAGGATATGGACAAATAGGAATGGATGGGTGGATAGGCTCATTACAAATATTTTCATAGGTGAGAGTATTGTGGGAGCCAAAAACTGATGCCTCTAATATTTGCATTTTATCCATCATCAATTTTATTAGGTTATTGGTAGGTTGTGATTATTGGGTGCCTCCTATAGCATAAGAGGGTTGGTGTTAGGCATGTAACGGGGTGGCATTCCAGTATATGGTGCTGGCATGTAGGTAGATTGAGAAGGAGGTAGTGAAATAGGAGGTACGTGCAGGAATGAATAATAGTTGAAACGGGAGGCTACGATAGTATGTATATGGAGGTGGAAGGGTCATGGTAATCCTAGTGCGATGGGGGCTAAAGATTGTGGAATGGAAAGGACCACATTCTCAAAAGGGGTAGAGGTCATCGACACCCGAGAGGTGGTTGTGTAGCTACGAGTATATACGAGACATTAGGGTGGATGAGGTTTTGTTCTAGATGGTTTTCAAAGGTATGGTGGATGTGGCGGTGCGATGGATGTAGCGAGACCAGCTGCGGTCATAGTGGGTATAGGCCCTAGTTACGAAATTACTAGGAGTAAGGTAGATGCGGGCAATGTAGAACCGGTTGGGGCTGATGCGGGAGTGGGAGCAAGAGGCGGGGGGATAGATACGGGCATGTCATATATCCACGACTGAGGCATCTCGGGTATATGAATGGGAAAGATAAAACTACAAGGCGGTAGGGTTTTGGTCAAGGAGTCATGTGAACTCCTCATCTCTGGTAGCGATAGTGATAGGTTGGATAGGATCCATGGTAGGTGATAAAATGGAAGGAAGTGAAGGACTAGGTGGGAGGGTTGAAAAATTGTGTGGAATACGAGTGTGCTTGCTTGTCTTTGGGTCAGCACCATGTGAACCAGTACTGATCAGGTTAGGCCACTTCTCTATAAATGACACAGAAAAATAGTAGGAATAGGTGAAATAGGTGGTAAAAAGTGGACTAGGTACGAAATGTTGGCTGGAAAGTGGCATAAGATAACCGATAACATTCGGGGAGTAAACCGACACCGGTTAGGGGTAATCCGATCTTTGTCAGTCCTTGGGAAATGAATAGTGAGTCAAAAACAAGGTGTAAGGTCAAATCGCGGTATGCCAAACCTGATGAGTTTACAAGGTCAATGGGAATGCTAATAGTGACAAGGACTCTGAAAAGTTGAAGAAGGTGAATAAATGTCCCTTTGGGTAGGTTAACCAAAATGACAGTGAATTGATTCCATTGGGTATAACCGCAGCGATGTTCAAGGGTAATGAATATAATCACTGGACCGACACCGATCACTGTGAAATTGAAACCGTGATGAAAGAAAAATGGTTGTGAATTAAAATCTAATGTGGAATCTGACCCAGAATTATGAGAATGATCATAATATGGTCTAGACACACTCAAATGAAGCCAGAATACACCAACTATGATGAGGAGCATGCAAGGATAAACAAGAAGAAAAAGAACATGACCTCTCACCTCCAAATGCAAGCCAAGCGAAACACTAAGAAAAATGTGATCCTACGAGTGTCTTTTCTATTATGTTTGTTTAGCTTATGCTATTTAAGGACTGACTCATGAACTATAAAATAGATTTTTTTGGTGAGGATGGCTTCCTATGAAAAAGGAGATCTACAAGGTGAGGTTTCAGGTATGTTATGGCGGGGGTGGGCTTTGCTCTAAAGTATGACTTGATAGAGTAACGAGTTGGGGAGTACCTTCCAATCCTCATATCAGTGCAATCATTGACAGGCATTCCCAGGAAAGATGTTGTTTAAGAATATGTATTTGTTTTGAATTTGTGCAATGTGGCAAGACTCGAGAGAGAGAGATGTGCTTTCTATGATTTGTTTGTCAACCATCAGTTAGGAATGACTTCCAGCGTATAGGTTGCCCTCAATTAATGTGAGCTAATGTGATAAATCAGAATGTAATGCACTTATTTTAAGCCCAAATTGAAATATGAAGTTTGATGACACAAATGGATGAATAGGAAGAGGGATGCTCTTTCACTAAAATGTAGAAAATAAGAAGAAATGATTCTTTTTAAGTACACCAAAAGAAAGGTTTCTTTTAGAGTAAATAGAAAGAAAAAGAGGGTTACCAAGGAAGAAAATTAATGTGTATGCTTTTCAGAAGGGAAACAAACACACAAATTTTCCTAGGAATGAATAAAATGCAAGGAACCCCAAATGGGTCCCACCGAGTGTGCCAAAATATTTTCCCTATTTCTTAGGCGTTTCTTTGAATATTGATGAAACATATAGGATAATAGGCATAGGAGGAATACTGTTGAAATATTATTTGTTGGGTTGTTGAGCGCATATTACTTCTAAATCCATAGCTGATCGTGAGAGCTTCCTTTTGGCTAGGAGGAACTACGAAATGGAACACAAGACCACAAAAAGAGTTAAATAATATGTGCGGTGAACTTTAGCATGTGCTACATCTGGGAAGTGTGATACTTCTTAGATGGTTGTCATTCCACTGTTTAAAAAAAATTAATGTTGGTAATGAAGTAAATCCTATTGTAATTGAAATGATTTAAGTATCTCATTAAAAACACTAAGAAAGATATAATCTAACAAGCTAGGTTAAAATAAGTTTGAAGGTCAAGTAGTTGGTTCTAGTTCTCTGTAAGGTTTGTGAGAGGTCTCAAGCGAGTTCTGATGATTAAGGGTGATGTGAGAATAGGTGGGTAGGTCATTGTTCTTGGCTCTATTGGTAAATACAAAGATCAATACCGATTAAGGGTGACCGATGCCGGTTGGGGAGAACTAGTGCTGGTTACTATGGAAAACTAGGAATTCCATAGAATGAGCTTTGGGTCTCCCTTGTGATTGCACAAAGGACTTGGTTGGCCGAAACAAGGTATTAGGCTGTTTGGATGGGGTTTGGTAGGGTTTTAATGGGTATGTGGAGGGGTGAGTATTAAAGGAGGTCAATGGGTGGCTAAGAGAACAAAGGATGACAATACAATGATGAAATGAATGAACCAGAGGAGTAAACTATTCTACTTACTTTAAATCTAGTTCTGGGTGCTTGTGAGTGATGGATGAAGGTGTTGGTAAGAGTTTGAATGTTGTTGAGGATCACCAAACATTGGAAATATCCTACATGGGTTGTATGTGCATTCCCTTTTTCCTGGTTGGATCAAATTTGTGCTAGTTGATTGCTAGATGATTGCCGAGTGAATGTTGGATGTCTGTGCAAGAGAAAAGGCTTGATCTCCTTCCTTACATGCGTGTTATCATGGAAATTTGTTCTCAAAAGATGTGATATCTCTCTAGGAATCTGCCAATGTTTTCCAACCTCCAAAATAAGGTTGTTTTGGGGATTAAAAGGTGACTGATGGTGGTTTTGGCTTAACCGGTAATGGGTTATGGGTAACCGGCATCGGTCAAGGCAGGATTTCCTAGGTTTACTAAAACTAGGTAGATCCCCTTGATTTTATGGGATCTCGTGTCATTAACCCGTGGATTAGGATAGAATCTTCTTGTAAGCATGCGAGAATGTGGTTAGAGGGAATGTAGGCATTGATTTTTAGGGTTTGGGTAAGTCTTAGTTAGTTATGGCAACTTACTAAGAATAGGTCTTAGGGTGAGTTGGCTTGATGAGGTGTTTAGGTGAGGTGGATATGTGGGCATTATCTAAATTAAGATATTTAAATAATAAATATGGTGAGGATAATGAATTAATTTAATTAATATTAGTGGGGTGAAGGTGTAACATTCCCATTTTAAGACTTTACAAACAAGGAAAAAAATTATAAATAATGTTCTATGTTCAAAATTAATAATTTAGAACACACATTCTTTATCAACCATTCATGTAATAGATAACCATATGCATTGTAATGACTCATTGTCTTCCGATATATTCATTTCATGACTCGGTAAAGTACCGATCTATTCATGTTTATCATTAAGTATTGAATACTTATCTGTATACTACATATACTTGGTTCTCTTTCCCTATTTAGGGTATTGAGTGATCTGTCTAAGGAACCTATCTGAATATTTGTTACCAATATTCATCTGCATCACAAACCTTAGACTAGGTGACATAGGACAACGCAACCAACAGCTTGTGATACTTTGGCCAAATATTTCTAACATACTATATGCATTACTATTCCTTGACGACATACTCGTCAATCCGGAATACTTTCTTCACCCCACTCAATTGTTATCTAGAATGTTCTTTACGTACTTCCGTCAGTCCACTTGCCCAAGGTTTAACCCTAGTTCGAGTTAACAACATATGTTATGATAGGGAGAGGCTCCCAAAAACTTAGGTTAAGTTGGCATACTGGGTCCACCTAAGTCAACCCCGTGTGCCAAGGTACCCCAAGTTTTAGAAGGCTACTCCATATCTTAACCATGCTTCTTAACTTGAGACTTAGAGGAAAACTAAGATCAAGTTCAATGTGTGTAGATCCAGATGATACATGCAGAAGGGTGTTGCCACATGTTTACTACATCGTTGTATCCTCGAGAATATCCTAATCTTCTCAAAGGTATAGCCCTACAGTTGGCATGTGCCAACATCCTACTGAACAGCCTCATCGTGATGTACATACCCCAAGGAGCTTATTATAAATTTAATTAACTTGGATTATTTAAAACAGATTTCAGCAATCTTGCTTAACCCTAATCCAACACTCCTTAAGTTCTTCTCTCATAGATTCAACCTGATTGTTAAGAACTATCATAGCTTAATATTGCCTTAAATTTTATCTTCGGACTTAACAAATCGTTAACTATAACATAATATTAACATCTTAAGTTCCATTTATAGTGACTTAACTAATCAAGGAAGTGTGACATCCTTTTAGGTTTTAACTAAGTAAACTTTATTAAACGAAGTCTAATAATTAGGAATCACGTCTTCCATTTTATTTTGATTTTCAAGATAGAGGAAAATCTTCCTATATATGCTTAAGTGCTAGAGCCTAGTACCCTTATAATCGTTTACAAATTCAATAGTTAATAATGAATGTTTGTTCCATATCAAATTACTATATTGAATTGTTTAGTTATGACATTAATTATGCAACTTAAGAAGTTGCATCCTATTTAGGAAATTAGTCCAGTTCCCAATGTCAATCTTATCTAGAATGCCCTATTAAGCATATACATGATAAGGAGTATAACAACAATATAAGATTCCATCTATGCAGTGAAAGTACAAGACAATATACACACCCAAAGTAATAAATTCTCAACATTTAATTCATCTCTAAACTTATACATTTAGGTATGCTTCAAGACAATTGCCTTCATTACAACAGAATACTAATTTTCTTTTCGATACAATCTCAAGAACGAATCAAAGTTCTTCACAAGAATCGAGACTTAAATCATCCAATGCATCATAAAAGTTTTCCTTCTTTTTCACTTACGAAGTCCATCTGCAAAATTGCTAGCGTAGGTCGATTCGATGAACTAAGAATGATAAGCACTAGGCCTTAAAAAGAAGTGCATTCCAATAATTGTTCCATTAAAACAAATCTTCTTTAATGAGACAATTATTACATCATAAAACCAATATATCAAAAGCAAGCTGAAAAGAAGTACATTTAAACAATTGATTTCACTTCCAAGAAAAGGACAAAATATAATCCACCATATCAACCTTACAAAATAGAGTCTAATTGATTCAATCAATTATCCTTAGAGAAAACAACATGTCATAACATCTCATTGTTCCCAATCTTTCATAAAAGAAAACAACATTTATCTTTGCTTCAAGCTAAAAGAAGAGTTTAAAGCATGGTTCAGATTAGGATGACTCATCTATCTCCTAAACAAAAGAAGAAGAAGAACCATTACAACTATGCCCAAACACAACACATCAAGAAATAGAAGATTCAAAATGTGATTTAACTATTTCTTTCAAAAGACAATTACCTTAAAATTTAACAATTAAGATATTCATCAGAACAGAATTTCATTTTAATCCAAGAAGGAATAGAGAATCTACCAGTCTACCTGCAAGTTTAAATCTATTTCACATATAGAAGTTAACTTTTAAAGATCGATATAATTTTAAAAATCAAAGTAGACTCATACAAGAAATAATCTCTACTCTAGCTCATCCAAGGAGATTTAAAAACAAGATAGAGTGTAAGATACATTCTTACTCATCTCAAACCAACCAAGTAAAGTCTTTTCAAACAAAAGTTTGCCAAGCTAGCTGGCATTTCCAGCTCAATAAAACTGAATAAAAATAACCTCTTCCTACATCATTTCTACGAATGATAGGGTAAAGGAAGACCATCAACTCTTAAAGAAAACCTCGTTTCAAAGGAGAATCAAAATAGAAGTTCAACCAATGATATATATATATATATATAGTAAGAAGAAAGCACACAGCCATATTCTTTACACTTCTTTACTTTTAATGAATACTAATTTCAGTTCCATACTCAGAATGAAATACAATTAGCAGTCTTAAAACACAATCTATTTTAAAGGAACCAAATTCCTTTCTTTTATAAGGACATAAGGTGTCCACTTAAATCCAAGAAGGAATAGAAAAATAACCATTCAGAAAGCCAAGTAGGATCAGAAGCATCAACAAATCTTAACGACTGAAATCCCATTATCCTTGGAAAATGTTTCCATTTAAATCCCAAGAATATTTAAACAACTCTAATTAATCTACTCTTTCATATTTCCTTGACTAAGTAGTTCGGTTAGACGAGTTCTGAGCTTTAAACTCTTAAGAAGTTAAAAACCCAAGTCAATTACCAAAACCAAATCAAACTTGTCAAAAATACTAACAGCTCAGAGCTCAAAGGTACAAAATCCGAGCATGATACCGATCACAAGCTTCTCACAAAGGTACAAGACTTCCCATGTAATTATTCACGGGTTTAGGGAACAAAAATTTCCCACCTAAGCTTATATCAATAACAAGAAAACTCTACATACTAGAACAGAACCTACACATTGTTCTGTTACTTATTTCCAAACACTAAGTACTAAATTTCATGTACAATATTGAATTACAAAAACTCAACATGAGCTCAGTGTGCAGTATCTTAGTATGAGATAGTATGAGATACATATATCCAAAAATAGTTCATATTCAAAACAAGGAGTCCTATTTCTTTTTTTTAAACGAAATAGGAGTTTACAAAGAGAGTTCAAAATCAAACAAATAACAAGATAAGAGTGCGGTGAAATTATGAACTTCAGTTAACAGCCCAAATTTCCATAGAGTAAGGCACGAGTATAGAGCCATGTACATCTTCAATAACAGTTCCTAGTTACCCAAGATACCAACCTTTGGTTTTGCATAGGAAGTTACTCCGACACTAGTTCATATAAAAACGTGGGGCCCAAATACTAGCTCAGACAGAACTAATGGTTCCCACAGAGTCTGAGAGTCCACACAAGTACTAAAACATGAGTGTTGTGTATAATATAATCTTACATTAACAGTTCAAATGGTCACTATAGAAAATACATGTTCTAAGCCATTTACGGACTTCAACAATAGTCTAGGTCATTGCAAAAATAAAAAACACGACCCCTAAGAACAAGAATCTTCTAACAACAGATCGGAGCTACCCAGGTCTCCAAATGTCAGTTCAGAGCAAGAAGAAGCTCCTACACAAGTTATAAGAAAAAAAAAACATGAAGTCCAAATACAAACTCAAACAGAACTCGGGGTTCCCACAAGTTCGAGAATCCATGTATTGCAATGAGGGTCGATTCAAATCCCACAACACTTAGTATACACAAATCGAACAAGTGAACGAGATTTTTAATGCAAGCTTCACATGCACGAATCATTTCAAATATCACAAACAGTTCCAGAACCAACGTAATTTTTTCCATGGGTTTATTTTTTTATCCAAGATGACAAATGTTATGAAACCGAGAAAATAAGATACCATATCAAAATTACAAACAAAGAATCTCAAAAGAGCAGACTTGTTTTAATGAGACATTTATAAGAAAGCAAGAGATCTTAAATTTTAGAGCCTATCATGCCTGATAGTGCTTCTATCAAATCGAAGAGAACCTCTAGTGAGCTCAAAACTTCTCCTCTTCTCCACAAAAAATCAAATAACAATGTTCTTTTCCACAATGCCTCCTATATATTCCACGAACTGAAAATAGGTTTAAAACCTCAAAAATAGCCATTAAGTGTAGTTCAATCTGCTGGTTCGAAAAACCAGAGAGCATGCAGAGAAAAAATCATGAAGTATGCAAAGTGAAACAACCACATTCCAACCTGTTTGCATGCCTTCCAAGGTAGTTTGAGCATGAAAACCAAAAATAATTAATTCCATTAATTCCAATTTTCCCACCTATCCTTCCTTGCCACTGCCTTTCATGTTTAGCGAATGCCAAATCAAATTTAACAAGGAATTCCATTTTAGTGAAGGTTTCACATAAGCCTCCGCCAAGTCAACTAACCCCTGCCACAACTGGTGGTACCTCAATGTAATTAAATACCTTATAACAACTTAAATGCTATTGGAACCATCACCCATGACACATGCGACCACCAATCCCCCTTCATGCCCATTAGTTTAGGGTAAACATAATTGTTTAGGTTAGATCTTAGGTTAGCTTAGGATAGGTAACCTTAGGATATAACCCAATCAATAGATAATCACCAAAGGTCTTAGCACATAGCCTTAGGTAGTTTCCACATAGGTTAGATTAATTCACAACACTATAGTTTTAGGCATTAGGTTAGATGATAATATAACCTTGTAGTATTAGGTTCTAGGTAAATTTTTAATAACCTAGAAACCTTTCCAAAACCCTTAGCACCAAGCTTAGGTTAGGATGCCAATCAACCAATCAAAGTAGAATAGGAAGCTTTAGGTTAGAATAGGAATTCTGTTACGTAACATAGTTTAGGTAGTAAATATTTTTACCTAGCTTAGGATTCCGTAGGATAGTCCTTTTTAGGATCCTGGATCTTTCCTATGCCATGAATAGGCTGCATTTTCCGTTCACCTCAGCAATGTCCTACCATGGTCGATCTCCAAAGACCCAAGCACAACTTACAACTGAATGGAAACAAGTTCACACAAAAATCAAAGAGCTTGTAACCACAACGTTCAGTCCAATATGTCTCTTAATTCATGGAATGTCAATTTATCATTCGTTCAACAGAGCAGATTTAAAACATTCCTTGGATCACTGAAATTGATCCAAGGAAGAGTCAGATTAATAGATAGGTTTACAATTCTTAAACCAGATTGTAACTCACCTATTAAGAAGTGAAAAATGAATTCAAGGAAGCCATCCTAATTCAATCAAAGGATCTTAAAAATAGAAGATAATTTATCCATATCAAACATGATCTCCAAAAATCAAAAGAACATATCTTTATAGGGAAAATCACATGTCAACACTTGAAATACAAGGAGGAAAATAACAAGCTGTCAAGGGTGTTATAGAAGGGGGCCATGGCTGGGTGAATTTGATGAAGATATTTGTTTTCGAGGGACCAAAGGGAGTGTGACCTAATTTTACTATCTACACTTGGTAACTTTACGCGCTTGGTGATTGCTCAACTCAGTGAGTGATGTGCCACTCATTGGGTTTTTATAGTAGATTATAGGTGGCATCATTAGTTCCATTATTGGGACCCCTATTTTAGTTGTTTTTAGGATTTTTTGTGATGAAGACATATTGGTTTACTCTAGCAAGTGTTGAGGAGTGGATAAAATATCTAGAAGAAGAATACGCTCAGAGGTTCAACACTGGATCTAAGTTTGACACATGCACGTGGGTAGAGAAGAATTTGGATGATTGTCTATATGATATTTTTTTGTTATCTTTCTAGTAGATTAATATGAGTGGCTAGTTGCTTATGCATCTAAAAGGAATTGGAGGTATCACACACTTTTTTGGACGCAGGAATAATTTCAGGCCCTCTATGATGTTGATCTGATTTGGATGCATGTTGTGGACACTTGGTTCCGTGGTGTTCTGAATAGCTATATTTTAGAGTACTCAATTTCTACTTACTCTTGCCTAGAGGTAGTTGAGTTCCATTTTTGTGTTATCCCAGGGGAACCTATTTGTAAGGCATTCCATTGGCAATCAAAATATTGATGGTAACCCTAAACTTGGAAGAAAAGTCGATGGCTAGCTAAACCCTACCACGCACGGGGGTAGGAGAATGTTTGGTGAAGGATGGAGGACCTAGTGGCAGAGAGGAAAAGAGAAGAAATGTGGATTAATTACAATGAGGTGCATGAGAGGGAGATAGAGAAGTAGCGTGATATTGCATAACAAATGGTGTTGAGGAGAGAGATGGCTTGTGAAGGATTTGGAGCTCACATAGAAGGCATGGAGCTAGAACATATGGAACTCCCCCATTTGGGAAAGCATGATAGGGAACCCTCCTTAACCTCATATAGGAGTATTCCGAGAAAAGAAGACATGGGCTACGGGCACGCATCTGAATCTACTTGGAAACCTAGCCCTTGCGCTTGGTTTTCCAGTATCTAGTGCAACCAGTAGTCAACAAGATAGTTTAGGCGGTAATAGAAATGGAGTAAATCAAGTATAAACTGCATCTATGGAAGATAAAACATCTTATTTTTATTTTTAGGTACCTTTTTAGGCACATTTTTGGCACATAACTCAAACGTGTAGAATTTTGGACTCACTTCGGGAGTATTACCACCTCACGAGTTTTAGGATTTCAATTTATTACCACTATTGGGACATGAGGAAGTACATCCACTTGGTCCACTTCCAGCTACATGTGGAGGATTAGGGGGCATAGGTGGCTCTAGTTCTAGTGGATCCGGAGGCGGAGGTAATACACGAGGTTCTAGATCAAGTGGGCATGGTCTTCACCAAGCCCGGAATATTTACATGGAGATGTCACTCTGTCTTCTAGAGTATAATGGAATAGAAGATGTTGTTGAGTACATGCACATGTGTGAAATACCATGGCATGAAAAAGGAATCACGATTTCGAGTGTAAGGTAAGTTAGTTTACAACTACGTTACAAGGATGCACTCATAGTTGGTACAGGAATTTTGACCCTAATCATACTTACATAGATTATGCAACATTACAAGAAGCTTTCCTTAAGGTGTTTCATATCCCTAAGTTAGAGCATAATAGTGCAAACATGCTCAAGGATATTAAGCAGAGAACTACTAAGAGTGTTTGAGAATATGATGCCCATTTCAAAACACTTTTATCTAAGCTTTCGTATGATATTAATACAAGCTAACATGCATAATGGTTCGTTAGGGGCATGATCACACCTTTTAGGAGGTGTTGTCACATAAGACATATACGGACCCATGTGAAGCACTTGAAGTGGTGTTACACATTGAGGCATTCAGAAGTATAGACACTGGAGTGAGCCCATTCCTAGAAGCACATATTGCAGCTATGACAAATCAGTTGGAGAAACTATCAGCCAATTCAGCACATGAGACACACACTGGGATTTGGTGTATAGACTGTGAAGTGGAAGGGCACACTAAGGATAGTTATCCCCGTAGGTTAGTACATTCATTTTTTCTAGACTATGAGATATGTCATTTTTACAATGATGCAAGTTGTTTCCCATTATTAAAAATTGTGATAAGAAAGAATGTATCTTACTATTGTAATATTTTTGGTCCATGAATCACAATACAGAAGACTTCATGTTATTTGGTTAGATATGTGATGCCATTGATATTGGTGTATGATAGATAGGAGTATTGGATAACTCTAAAACTAAAATTGAGCACCATGGTCATGATCACACTCAAGTGCGCTACAATTAGAATGAAGGGCACTTTGAAGGAAGTCATGGCAGAGGTCAAGGATACCATGGTGAATTCGGGGTGGAGGACGTGGTTGTGGGCGAGATGAATTTCCTCATGGAACATGCTTTACATGTGGATCTCTTGAACACTACAGAGATGTGAATGTCCTCATAATATTACTTGTTATTTTTGTGGGAAGAATCATAACTATGAGGAATTCCCATACTTATATACGCATCTTACCAAGCAGGCTAAATAAGAAAACAAGGGGGCATGGATGGCTAGGATACATCGTGCCATAGAAAATTAGTGGATGCTAAAGTTTGTACTGGAACCTGAGGTAGTACCTATGAACATTACTACACGTGTTGAAGCTATACACACTAGAGAGACATTACAACAGAATCCTAACATTATTAAGGAGGATATTTTACACGCAATATATCCAGATCCTACACACTAGAAGGAGGTTTATTAGAAAACCATGGAGGTACTCGAAATATTCACGATTAAATACGGTGTTTAAAGGAAAAGTTATTGAAGTTGGAATAAAGAAGGCAACAAAGATGGTACAGTTGGATATTGATGATTTGAAAGAGGTATGCAAGATGTTGTGTCAGGAGAATATTAGTCCATTACTAGGAAATTGGTTAAAGGGAAACACTCTACGCGTAAGTATTGAGAATGGATGGAAGATCTGCATGCTAATCTTCCCCCTCATATATTGGATTATGACAAGGAAATCACTCTGAATGTTGTTTTGGATGGGTGGCTTTTGAGAAATATATTGATTGACATAGGCACGGAAGTGAATGTGCTTACTTTAGATGCATGGGTACATATGGGAAGACCCCATTATAGCCATCCTCTAATGTATTGTTTATGGCTAATCGAACTAAGGCCACTCTAATCGAGTTTTAAAGGATGAATCCATTACTATACAAGGGTTCAAGTTCACTTTGGGACATTGAGGTCTTGGAACTTTTAGAGTAGGAAAACTTCCCACTCTACTTAGGTGTCATTGGTGTTATGAAAATAGTGTTGATCTTTGGTTCAACAAGGGACATATAATTTTTTAGAACAAGGAAGAAAGATTTATTATCCCTTTGACATATGGGAAATCTGCACCTTATGTTGAGCCTTTTAGTGAGGAAGATCTAAACAAAATTTATGTACATGCCATTCGATATCCGGAAGTACTTGAGCCATATAAGAAAGGAATCCTCTGGTGGGAAGATGCATAGTCTATTAGTGATACTACAAGTATTGCTTGTGATAATTGGGCACATGAAATCTATGAGATGGTTGGGCGTGAAGTAATAAGCACATTTTCATGAAGGAACAAACCTCATTATATTAGGAGGATAGGTAACAACTCGTATCCCGGTATCTGGAGAAGGAGACCTGCGGTATTCTTGCGTGCCATGGAGGAGAAGTGGACAGATTAGGTGTAGAGAATAAATATGTTAGCATATACCCCATTGTGGGATGATAGTGCCTTTGTTGGATGGTTCACATGGATAATCTCATAGAATGGAATGAATTAAGAATTACTTTGATAACTTGGTTTCTCAAGAGCAATGTGCCTACTCCAATCTTCATATATCATGGTAATCAACATATTCAACACCACATTTGGTAGTGTGAGAGACTCTGGATAGAGGAATTGTAAGCTTTACCACCTTCACTTTGGGTGCATAAACTTTATTCCACTTTGCAAGGTTGCGCACACACTTGTTATGTTTGTGTGGAACTACATAGGGAGACTAGAGATTGGAAAGACTTGATTGCAGGAATGACCCAGAATTTTGAGTACTTCTCTACTAAACCTCTGATAAGAGAGGCATTATAGGTTATGGAGTTCTTGACTATTGGAGACAGTACAAAGGTTGAAGAAATCATTCAAGATTTATTTTGTGAGGAAGAAAAAGGAACATGCTTTGATGAAGTAGATGATATAAATGTCAAACTATTTATGCGCACTTACTTTAAGAAGGAGAAAGGAAAGATGGTCTACATAGTGGATGATGAATAAGTATAATATTTGGACATAGATCATTCAGTAGGTACACATGATGTATTAGACAATGTAGATAAAAATGCACATTCCTATCATGAACCTATGAATACCAAGAAAGTGAACATTGGCACGAATGTCAAACCCAGAGAGGCCATAATTAGATATTATTGGTCTGATTCTAAAGTAGCAAATATAATTGAGTTACTATGTTATTTCCAATACTTATTCCCTAGGGGCTACCATGAGTTAAAGGGGGTGCATGAGTCATTATGTGAGATGAAGATTAAGCTAAAGGAAGGATTGCGCCCGGTCAGGAAGAGACCTTACAAGATGAACCCTAACCTACGCATAAAAGTTAAAGAAGAAATTGAAAAAATGTTGAAATATGGCATCATTAAGCCCCTAGAATAATCATAGTGGGTTAGCCCCATGGTAATCAGTATAAAGAAATATGGTTAGATTAGGATTTGTGTGGATTATAGGGAGCTGAATGTTGTATGTGTGATCGATCTTTTTCCAACGCCTTTCACCAAGGAAATATTAGAAGGCGTTGCAAGGCACAAAGTTTACTCTTTCATGGATAGATTCTCAGGGTATCACTAGGTTAGAATTACACAGGAATATCAAGAGAAAAATAATTTCACCACTTAATGGGAAAGATTTGCATATACAGTGATGCCTTTTTGTTTGAAGAATTCACTGTCATATTTTTGTGCATAGTTTTACAAGCATTCCAAGATTTTACTCACAAATTCTTGCAGGTTTACTTGGATGAGTAGATGGTATATGGCCTTATTAAGGATCATTGTGACAATTTGTGCTTAATGTTTGAAAGATTTAGACAGTTAATAATCTCTTTAAATATCAAGAATTGTGTGTTTGCTACACCTTTTGGAACTCTACTAAGGCACATTATCTCGTAAGGAAGGTTTATTAGTAGATCCATCTATGGTTACAGTTATTGAAGGCCCGGAGGAGCCTACTAGTCAAAGTGAGGTGTGTGAATTCTTGGGCCACGTAGGGTATTACAAAAAAATTATCCAAGGATATGCAAATATTGTTACACCCTTGGAAGAGTTACTCAAAGGAAGAGTGACATTCTATTGGGGAGAACCGCAGTAGCGCATGTTTGAGGCATTGAAGGAGAGACTTACTACATTGTCTATTCTATATTTTTCCTCATGGAACCAACCATTTCACATACATGTGGATGCCTTTATCATGTCCATTGGCATAGTGTTAGCTCAGCCTAGAGAAGGTATTATAGATCATCCTATTTTTTTACTACTAGAAAGTTTACTCCTGTAGAATAGAATTATATAACTACAGAGCACAAGGCCTTGTCGATGATCGACACATTGCATAAATTCATATAGTACTTACAAGCAACACCTTTTTTATTTTATACAGATCACATGGTGTTAAAATACTTGGTAAATAATCTCATTTTACGGGGCACATCTATCGATGGGTTCTCTTATTGCAAGCATTTGACTTTACGGTCATGGTAAAAACAAGTAAAAGTAATTACGCCCAGACCACTTATCAAGAATTTAGTCAAGGAGGAAGCACGAGATAATTGAAGATACAATCTCGGATGCATAGTTATGCAGTTACACTTTGTGCACCTTCAAAATTAGACCATATTGTTATTTTTTATGTACACGTATGGTGGCGAAGGACTGAAATCCTTAGAAGAAACAACAACTTGCAATTTGTGCCACACCTTTCATGTTGATCAGTGGTGACTTATAAAAATCGGGAGATATGAAGTAATGCGTCATTGTGTCTTGGAACATGAGTGAACGGATATCATAGAAGAGGCTCATGGTGGTATTGCGGTGGGCACTATGTAGGTGATGCCACGTCACGCAATATTCTACTTGATGGATTATTATAGGAGACCATGTATAAGGATTATAAAGGGTATTTTAAGGCGTGTGATCACTGTTAGCACCTTGGAAAACATGGGCAAAGAGATGACATTCCTTTGAGGCCTATTCCTAGTGCAGAGCCATTTGAAAAATGGGAAATAGACTTTGTGGGTCCTATTTCCCTAGCCGCGCTTCAAACCGGATCGCGCTACATCATCACTTGTACAGATTATCTTACAAGGTGGTAAAAATAAACACCTACAAAGGATTGTACAATGACTACAACAACAAGGTTATTATGGGAAAATATTCTTACTAGGTATGGGTGTTCATTGATTTTGACAAGTGATAGGGGCACACACTTCTTGAATGAGACAGTCAGGATATTATTGGATGAATTTATGGTCACACAAAAAAATACTACACCTTATCACCCTCAAGAAAATATGACTTCGGAGGCCTTCAACAAGATATTGAGCTAGAATTTGAAAAAAATTGTGATGTTGGAAGGAAATATTGGGATGATAAATTTTCTGTTGTAATTTGGGCATATAGAACAACCTACAAGAGGTCGAATAAGGCTACACCCTTTCAGGTTGTGTTTGTCATAGAAAGCGATTCTTTCCATGGAATTCATGTTACCTTCTTTATATATTACACATGTGGGAGGTCTAGTTGATGAGCAAGCATTTGAAGAATGAATTGACAAGTTAATACGGTTGGATGAGATGTGTGCCATAGCACGTTGGAGTTTGAATTAGGAAAAGGCCGGGCAAAAGACAAGGCATGACAGCAGACACATCAAGGATAATACGCTTGAGGTTGGAAAAATGCTACTTCTTTATGATTCTAAATTTTTGCACCATTTAGGTAAACTTATGGTGCATTGGTTAGGACCATATTTTATCACTCACATCCTTAAATAAGTCACTTATCGGTTAGAGGAAATTGATGGAACATGGTTACCTAGTTACTTTAACGGGAGTAGGTGAAGCCCTACTATAAATAAGTCTTCTTGGTGTTTTTAATAAGTAAATATTTCCATTCAAAGATGCAGATTTATCTTTCTATTTTCTTTTCTTGTATTTCCTTCTTCATCGCTATGCTTTGTCAATTTAATTTTTGTTTTGTGTAATAAGCACATTTGTGTGCTAGAATCTATTCACAATCTAAAGTATTTTTATGCACAGAGACTGCACATACCATTGGTTTGGGGTGTTTATTATTCAACAAAGGGAACACACAAGAACATACTTTTTGTTAGAGGTGTTATTCAAAGAAAGGAAAGGAGATGCTAGAAAGAAGATTTATCCTAGGGAAGACCATAGTTCTAAATAAATAAATGAACAAGTATAATGCGAGGTAAGTTGTGTTCGTGGAAACTACCGGAGAGGGCATAGTGGTGAGGTACTTTAGTGCATGAAATGGTGTAGAAGGATGTATACATCTATAAGGTAGGAAGGCATGCTAGAAGGTTATAGTTTGGGTGTGAAGGTGTACCATGTAAAAGTTGGGAAAATGGTCAATTAATAAGAGGATTGGTGGTAGGTGAAGGAGCAATAAATTCACTAGCTTTTCGCAAATGTATATAAGGATGTGATGGGGGTTCATTTTTACCTTTACGATTGCAATTATTCAAGTGATATATTTATGACCAAGCCAAGTGAAATGTGTTGAGGTAAGGAGAGCCATGTGAAATAAGACATGGAGAGTGGATTTGTGCACAGAAGTGGCTTGCATCCCCATTAGAGAAGGGTTTAAGCAAAGCGGGAGAATCGAGTAGTTAGGGCTCATATTTTTGAGCTAGGGCATGGGTTTTGAGCTAGGGCACACATTTTTGAGCTAGGGCATGAGGGCTTACTCGAAAGAGAAGAAAAGGCAAGATTTTTACCATGACACCAAAGAAAGCACCTACAATAGGAACGAAGGGGAAGAAAAAGGTGGAAGTTGAGGTTGAATTTTCTCCCAAGAGAAATTTTTTAGACATGCGGTATCTAGAAGTAGTTATAATCATACGAGATTGGGATTCCCATATCCGCAGATGTAAAGTAAGTGATAAAAACCACCACTCCACCAAAAACAAGGGAGAGTTAGATGTTTTAATTGAATAAGAAGACCAACAAACACATGATGGATGGCATGCTACATTACATTACATAGTAGAAACAATTATTGAGGAAGAATCTACAAGTGAAAAGATAATTTTTGGTGCTATCCTATTATCTCTTTTATTTGTAGAAATTGGAGTGCTTGATGGGCCAAAGAATAAAATTTGGGAATACCCCGTGGAGAACAAGTCCCTCGCTAAGAGGTTTGAGAAATATCTATGTGAAGGAACAATGAGTGGCCCATTAAAACAAAGGGAAGTACTATGGTATGATCAACTTCACGTGCCATTCGAGGAGGAATGGTGTATTGTTAAGGATTTACCTTCGAGTGGGTAAGGCGGTATAGTTCGTGGTGTATTAGCACTTTTACATTATACATTTTGTAATGAAAGATGGGACATGGAATACATGGTACAAAATACCATATGACTTCAAAACGTGTTATTTCCAAGCCTCAGTACATAGGTTTACTGATGCGTGTTGGTTAAGCTTTAATGCAGATAAGGTATATTGTGACTACCATACTCTCTAGAAAAACTTATGTTTATCCAGGTCAATTTTCCTACATTGAGAGGCTTATTTAAGATGTTATAAGTATGAAGCTGGTAAACTTGGCTATTGGGAATAGTGGATACGTGCTTTTCTATCTCTAGCTTAAGCCTAGGTTGGAAAATAACAAGTATGTGGAGAATGAGTTCATGCTACCAAGGTCACCTAAGGAAAACACATAGTTGAAAATGTGGCAGCTCCAAAGCCTACCTTGACCATAGAGATAGAGGAAGAAGAAGAACATGAGGATAGTGGAGGATTGGACCATATAGGTTGGAGGTAGCCCACAAATAAAGTGGAGAGTGAGCGTGTAGATATTCCCCCACAAGAGCAAGGAGGAGAGGAAGACTTGGACATGGATATAATCTAGGAGGAGTGCCAGTTTAAGGTGTTCGAAGAACCAAGACCCAAGGCATAGGAACATCACAACCTTTATGAAGGTCACCTCAACTCTCCCCTCAGAAAGAAGCACCAGAGAGAAAAGAGAAGAAGAAAACTAAAACTTAACGAGGAGGTGAAGGAGTCCGAAGAGAGCACACCGGTACCCTAGTCCAACCTAAAGATGTGGAGGAACCCCGGGATGAAGAAATGAGAGATGAAGAGGAAGGGGTGAAAGAGGAAAAAGAAATTGTACAAGAGCAACCCAACATGCCCATTGCATGACTCAAGTAGGAGAAGGGCCAACTTCAGACCTTGGCACCTAGGTTCCTAAGGGGCCAAGAACAAAAAGAGAAAGAACAAGTGAAGATTATATTGTCCCTAGTATGGGCTATGTTGAGGACATAAGAAAAATCATCCGTGCACTGGTTTCATAGTATTGTGGGCCTTAAGGAGTTATATGGGTGGGAGCTGATGGATCTAGATATGTCCATTACATGCACAAGGAAGAAGTTATCCTGTTCCATGTAGAATCATATGGACAAACCAGATTTTGACGTGTTTGAGGAGTCATGTGTCTCAGGAATTGTGAAGAAGGCACCCCAAAGTAGGAACATGATGATAAAGCCTACTCTAATGTCTGATCAACAGGTTAGAAATGCCTTGTTCAAGGTATCTATTGAGGTGGCATGGATAAATGTTGATAATGTTGCCACCATTCGAGTGTCGATGGAAGATAACAAGGATAAAACTGCAAAGATATCATGCCTAAAGAAAGAGAAGGAACAAGAAGAGACAAATAATGAGGCTTTTGTTAGCATGGCGGAAGAAATTGGTGATTATATTTTGAAAGCAAGGCCTCATCTTGAGCCTAAGGTACCTAAAAATTTCCTTCTACTATGCATTATGTGCGCACTTTGGTTGATTTGGTGTTAGAAAAATATCAATTCGAATGCCCATGCCAAAAGATGTTGAACAAGAAGTAGAGAGAGAAAGGGCCTCTATGCTTAGAAAAATTTCAACTTACAAGGCATTTCTCCAGACCTTGAAGGATGAGATGAAGAAAGAAAACCAAGCTCTCAATTTGTGTGTGGCACCGAGGCAATAATAAGGACCAGAACTCTAGTTGAAGATAATGAAGTTCTAGTAGTAATGAAAGATGAGACATTAGGGCACATAGATAGATTGGCACTAGTGAAACAAAAGTGTGAAGCCCTCATAGTAGCCTAGGATCTGCATAAGGAGAGGATAGATGAGATTGGGAAGCTCATAGCACAAAAGATGGACCTCATGGAAGGAATGATGTCAAGTATGGCCAATGTTTTCTGAGTGCTACAAAATGAGAAACAAAATATCACTCAAGACAAACTATATTCCATATCCACATACACTCTAGAGAGAATAAAGACCACACTAAATGACTAGCGAGACATTGGAGGTCGAGATCAAAACCGAGTATCAAGAACTAGTACTCCCGAGTTGAAGAAGAGGGTGTTATAGAGTGAAGGTTCATTCTTTTGTATAGTGATTCTTTAATTATTTCAATACTTATTCTTTATTATTTGGAAACATCGAAAGAATTCCCATTGGTTGGATGGAAATTTACTTTAGTGTGGGGTAATGTTGAGCGAGACATGAATGTTTCTCTAAGGAGAAGGAACACAAAATATGCGTGTATAGGAATAAGGCACATTTAAAGGCCCGAGAAGATAGGAAAGGGAACGTGCACCAAAATAATTTGGCTTAGGACTTAGCCATTTTTATGGATAAGGGATATTTTTGGAAGATAGCATGTGGAACACAAATGGAGATGGAGACTTGTGCAACATGCAATGATATTTTGGGAATAATCAGCTAATAAGTGTCATGCATGGTTTGAGTTAATAATAGGATTTCTTCTTATAGTTAACTGTAGTACAATTATTATTAGAACACTTGAATGTATGCATGCTATTGTAAAGGCACGTGGCTATTATTAGTATGCGACCTATTTTAAGAAGTTCATAGGTGATGAAGGGTAAGTCCCCACCTCTATAAATATGTAGTGAACTATGTAAATAGTAGAGTGTGAATTATTGTAGAGTTATGCCGCTAGATCTTATGTGTGCATGCCTTATGGATATACCTCATATTGTAATAAGCTTATGTGTTTTACAGTGTTTAATGCAATGGATAATATTGGCTAGATAATGGTGTTGAACATAACTAAATATATTTCATGTATGGTTAATTTTATTATAGTTATTGTTTAATTTGTGATTCTCTAATATCTAGATCTAGATTATGCATTATTGAATGTTTATGTTTAATTATGGATCTGAATATGTTTTTCCGTCATCACACTAACATTCTACACAAGCAACTCTAAAGAGGGTCTGGTACCTTTACGCATTTCGTGAGCGCTCGATCGGCCGAGTGACGTGCGTCAAAGTCTGCAAATCGGGTTATTCACAATAGATTCTAGGTGCATCATACAAAATCGATGTTTTTAGTGTCATGAGACTCCTATGATGGTTCATCACCATCACTTCCGTGATCACTAATGTTTTCAAGGATTTGTTTTTCTAAAATAGCCATCCTATTTCTCGTTTCCTGAAGGGCAGTGAGAATCTCATCCCAACTTCTATGTTATGTCTACATCACCACCTGTAGGTTGGTTGTTATGCAGTGTTTCCCTTTATTTTAACCATGTTATTTATTAGACAAGAATTTATATTTAAGTTAAATTGAGGAATCATTAATTCCAAGATGCAACCTTCAGCTCTGATACCAAAATGTAACACCTACTTTCATTGCTTCAAATTAAGGGATTTTTTTGTATCTTCCCAAACCAACATCTTCCTTTAATGATTTAAATGTGCCTCCTAACATTTAAATCCAAACACATTTAATTACAATTCTTTAGATAACAAATCAATTAAACATGTGCATAACTATGGGTCAACCAGATCCACTGATCCCTATAGGTTACTCTTTCGAGATTGTATACAGAGTATACATTTAGTACCCTTCTTGGTATTGATTTTAAAATGTTGCTCTAAGTTTCTACCTGGTGTTGGTGTTCATTTTGAGATTGCACCATGTTTTGAAATATGTCCTTAAAATAAAAAATTTCATGCTTACCAAGTTCTATAACACATGAAAACTCGTATACCTTCAAAAACAAATCAATATTAAACTCAAAAAGGTACTCGAATCAGTGTGTAATTTTTTTGTGCTAAATCAAAGTATCCATACCCATGTCTTTGTGTAAAAATATCATCCTAAAAGTTTCCAATGAACCATGTAAAAATACCTACAAAATTCCATGTGTGTCATCACCTAAGTTCTTATGCAAACCGTAATTTATTCCTTGATGCCTACAAATAGGTGGCATATTTTGGTTTTTTTGGAAGTATCGACCTTGCTTGAATGTTTGTAGAAGTGATATAAATGTGCAATATGTAAAATAATCCCTAAGGCCTGATGGAATATTCCAAGGAATATTCACAAGAGCATAATACAAAATGCGAGACAAAGCCCCGCTCCCGAAAGGAAACATGTGCAAAGATATCATTGGAGCGGGGAAATAGGCCTTTTATGCTCCTTTGCATTTTACACCTAGTAAAGTAAAAATCTTAGTTACAATTCTAAAGCTCGAAGGGGGACACATGTCAACCCTAAAATAAAATTCAACAATGGGTGATCGGGTCAAATTTATAGTTTTTAACCCCTTAGATAAATGAACAAAAATGAAAGAAAAATCTCTAACCCCATCATTCTTAAGATAGATACACATGGATGGATCAATTAAAAAGGGATAATCCCATTGGATTATCAAGATTTGAAGTATTTACACATGCCATCATTAATGCATGTTATACGGATCAAGGTGAGACATTTAAAAGTTTCTTTGATCATTTTAAATATTCACTTATACACATGGAAAATATAGAAGCCCTAACTCTGCAAATTCACATTGTAAAGAGGAAAGAGTGGTTTTGAAAGGCATTTCTGATACAAGGAGATTAAGAAACATGGGTGCAAAGAATAATTTATGACAATATATGGAAAACAAGTAAGTCCTCGTGTACCACGTGTATTTTCATGTTTTACCAAGTCTCGTAATTTGTAAAGGGTTGAGAAAGAAAACTAAATCACATAAGATGAAGCCTACAGAGTCAGGATTTCATGTAACCTATAGTTTTACCAGTAATCTAAACATGGTCATAGACACAAACTTGTTAAAAACTAAATTAAATGATTTTCTAAAAATACGTTGTGCTCCAAATAAAAATGAAGGCATGGTGGCCATTGATGCTAGAAAATCACCCTGCTACAGAACCTTCCCACCTTCCATACATTCTCCTAAACTCATATGGATTTGTGCCAAGAATTATGATCCAAAACACAAAGAATTTTTGGATGGAAGTGGAGAAAGGGTGTTAACCCTAACACCAGAATCCTTTCAATTGATGTTAGGATTACCAGAGGTGAAGCAACCAATAGGTATTACTATACAACAAAGATAGAAATATTTTGAGGCTAAACATGATGATTATGTTGCATTATTGAATTCTAAGTGGTTAATAACCCATAGAGGATCCATCAAAATAATCCCTAAGAGGTTGAACAAGGAATTATTTTTGAGGAGGTCGAAGATCTAATTGTGATGTTAAGTAGAATTGTAGGATTGGAAATGGCATACATGTTCCAGGAATGGATGTTCCCTTTCATAAGGGTTATCTTAGAAGAAAGAGGAAAATTTTGTTGGGAAACTTTTATATCTACATCAATTCATGCCCAACTTATGGAGATGGCCACAAAGATCAGGACGGGCATCACCTACAATATTCATTTTTACATGATGTCTTATTTGATTTACAATATTGCATGTTACAAGACATTCCCTGTCTCCCACGAATTGTAAGTTTTAAATATCACAAAGTGTATGATGTGTATCCCAAACTAAATTTGGATAAGTGGAAAGGAAATTTTAGACAAGTGAATGATGCATTCATTGCACCTATGGTATGCCTTTTCAAACCAGAGTGGGAGCAATATAGGATATCTAATGAGGCCAGAAATGCAATACTGGAATATGGTTGCTTCTTCATTCAATACATATTTTTACTTACATCAGATCCAATGGATTTAATGGACATCCATAAAAATTACCTAGGTATGTGGATGAAAAATGGGCCTTGTGTGAAATCTCAAGGAAGTTGGCACCAGTACACAAATGGATTACAGGGAAACACAAGACTAATATTAAGTTTCCTATCAAAATTGGGAGGTACTCTTGCCCCACCATTGCAAAGGCTAGGGTGATGGAAGAGGAGATGGAAAGGTTTGAGCTGGATAAATTTGAACCTAGACCCAATTATGATATCAGGTGGGTTATCATTTCAGTTGAGCATGAACCTCAATTTGAGGATTATTGGATGAATTGTAGGGATGAGGAAGAATTCAAGCTCAAATATTTCTCTAGGATGACCCTTAGGTAGGTCATTGATTTTAAGATTGTTGTGGTGCCTCAAGGAATTTCAGATGATCAAAAACAATGATTCAATACTATATTGACCATAAAATTGAGTCACAACTAATTACTCCTATAGTTTGGGGTCAGGAAGAGTCAAACAATCCACATGAGAGAATAAATAATGTAATGAGAAGGACCCTGACTTGGTTACAAGGGAAAGGTATGGACCTGTCCATCCAAAATAAAAAAGTGTTGAATGAATTCAGAGATTTGGGAATCTTGAAGGGAGATCTCCCTCTTTTGAAGGAGGGAGCTGATAAGATTGATCCATTAGGAGGAAAATCTCCTCAATTTCCTACCAAAATACCCACTTTAGGAATTATTGATGAATGGAGCTACCAAAGTGAGACTGGAACTTCTATGTCTGTTTTGAAATAGAAGATAGAAGAGATGTTCTTGAAATCTATGCAGAATGCCCCTATCACTCAAACGGTGCCCATACAAGCTAAAGGGGCAGGTGAAACCAAACCAAGGACTCCCTCAGTAAAATTTCTAGGATCATCTAGTACATGGAAAAAGATGAGAGGATTCTTGGCAAGTGTTGACCCAAAACTCAAAGTGCAAAGTGCCAAAGAGAGAGAGGAACCTGACCTCAAATATTTTGAAAGATTTGTAATAAATCCAAGGTGATACCACCATTGGTAAGGGATACTAGTAGTCCAATAAAGTAATGTGGTCATGTATCAAATAAAAGGAGATAGCCGAAATTTATTGACCCAAGTACCACTCATCAAGGCTCGTAGAAAATTTATTACCACACTAGCAGAGAAGCAAGCAATACCACCGCAGGTTCAGAAAAAATTCATGTTACTCCACTTGTACCACAAGAAGTTGCAACTTTAGTCTTATTTCCAACAATAGTGACATATTTGGCCCATGAACAAGTAACTCATACTATCCCCATGTATAATCATCTTAGTAGCATTGTGACAAAATAAGGGCAAGAGGAGTTACGTGCAATGCATGCATCTAAATATCGAATGTGACTTAGTTCGAGATAAACATGTGAGCAAGTGAAGAAACCAATTAAAATAGTTGATGTAGAGGAACTTGAAGAGGTTACTATGCTTGAACTTATAGATGTAAAGATTAAAACTTATACAATAGGAGATGAGAGTGTTCTTCAGAAAGAAATACAAATGAAAGACATTTTTAGGAATCAAGTGTTGAATTGGAAGTAGGATCTCAAAGTACTCAAATTGAGACTACAACATTTTTACAAGAAAAATAAATAGTGACTCAAACAATTGTAAATGAACCTCCTGCAGTAGATGATGTTTCCACTAAGGATCGAGTCTCCAAAAGAATTAGAAGCAGAAAAGGATGGTAAATTCCCTCAAAGTATAGAATTTGTAAAGGGGATCATGATAGAAACTACAGAAGAGGTCACAAAACTAGCTGAAGCCAATGTTGAGAAGAACATACCAATTTATGAAAAGGATCATAAGTTGGTCACTAGGTCCCAACCCCCATAACAACAAGAGGAAGAACTATTAAAACAAAGGGTCACTAATGTGCAAAATTAGGAAGATATCTCCACTGAACATCAATCTCTAAAAGAGGTGGAAAATAAAAAGGAAGAGGAATCATCCAAGGTGGAAATCCTAGTCAAATAATCTCTAAGAGAAACTACATAAATGTTTTCCACCCCAGTGGAAAGAAAAGACAAGGGAAAATCACCAACTGATAATAATATTTAAGAAATATATGGCCAATCCCAAACTCGGGGACAAGATAAAAAACAACTGGAGAAAATGACATTACAAGATGATAATAAGGAGCCAACAAAAATTTGGAAAATCCACATGAAGAAGTACCATTATTACAATATCCTCAAGATTCATCCAAAAAAATGGTACTCTTTTCAGAGACTCCACAACCCACACTACAAGAAATAAGTATGGGGAATACTCCTATGACTGGATGGATGGGAACACTCCTTCTAGGAAAAGAAAATAAGGTGGTTCAAGAAGAAGTTGTGGATATCACAAGCATTGCATTTTCAAAACCCAAAAGATCCCCAAAGAAAGATAATGTCCTCACTAAAACTCATGTGGACCAACAAGGGTTTAGAACTCTAGAAATAACAACCCCATAGGAAGGTAAATTGAAAGATGAAATCACATTGAGTGACTACAATGTTACACACATTCAATTGGGGAAACCAACTAGAGAAACATTAAAGCATGATATCATAGTAGTTGTTGGGGGATTGTTACAAAATATTGATGAGGATAAAGTGTCAAAGAAACAATTAAAGGAACAAGTTAAAAATTGACATCATATATACATAAATGGGTGCATCCTGAGATGAAGGGCAGGAGGATACCACTGCTATCACCCCAGAGGTTTTTATTAAAGTTTAAAAATCTAGAGAAAAGGCAAGTATCATAGATAAATGGAAAGAAGAGTTGTCTCAAAAGGGGAATAAGATCATTGAACAAGATGTAGAGAACTATACATAGTTAAATATGAGATCCAATGATACAAATGAGAAAATTGAGAAATGTGAAAATGAATTACATTATTGGGAAGGAATCATTCCCAAACTTGAAGCCATAACTCAACTTGATGAAGACTTGGTAGAGAAAGAAGGGATTATACCATCTGAGGAGAGAGGAGTTTAATATATGCATGAAGATTTAATCAAACTCAGAATGGAGAATCTAAACCAGGTTAGGGAGAAATTAACAATAGAGAAGGATAAAGTATTGGATTGTGTTGATGATATAGATAGAAGGTTGAGAAAAATAATGTCTGATAAAGAAAAATCTACTTATGGAGATCAAGAAATAGATACTCTGTACAACTCTTTGATCAATACATTTCTGAGGAACATTTCTCTTATGATACAATTCAAAGGTTCATCACTGTGGAGAATGTAATTGCTGAATTGACTCAGAAAATAAAAGAAAGAAAAGGCATAATGGATGGGTATGACAAGATGTTAAACAAACAAGTGTTGATAATCAGGTTCCATACATGACCAAATGAAGAGGATATAGTGTAAATATTCCAATGGTTTGATGATTTTCTGAATAGGATACCTGACAAACAAGATGATGAAGAAAGTGATGATGATCCCAATGCACCATGAACAATTTTAGGCTTGTTTCTAAAAAAAAATCTTTTTCAGTTTGTTTATCTTCATTCATAACAATTGCATACTTTCTCAATTTACAAATTTCAATTATGTATATGGTTTAATGTAATGCAATATGATTTCACTTGTTTTGATAGAAACTTAGATCTATTATAAACATGAAATGCATTGTAACATTGTGAATCATTTGTATTTTTAAGAAAAAAAAATGGGGTTCTATAGGGGCCCCAACCCAGAAATATTTGTATACATTTTGATATCATACCAAAAAAGAAAAAAGAAAAGATACATTGTCATTTTGATCCTAAGAAGTCCTCCTTGAAAGGAGGAATCCTATCCAAAAGCCTATTATTCCTATAAAAAAATTCCCCAAACTCCTCAGCACCTTGAACAAATACAATGTCTCCTACAAAGTCTCGAGACATGTTTAAATCCATGAGTTCATTGATATCAGCCTTAGGGCCATCCAAAATGTGAATTAATTCTAATTTATTCTCATACAAAGACACCCATTCCTTAATATTTAGACCACCCCTGAGATAGGATTTCTTTCTTGTAGCTTTTAAAATATAAGGTGGTGGAGGAATGTTTGCAGGATTTGTAGGTATAACTAAGGAAAGTTATGGAAATGATTGACATGGGTTTTGGATCTGGATTCTCCTCCTCTATATATCTTCATAGAAAATGGTATTTCTTTGGGATTCCTTATGAAAAGGGACTCTGATGGCCTCTTCTCCAAGCGAGAAAGGTATTTTTCAAAATCATCCATCCTGCGAGAAGAGGGAAGGTAGGTCATCCATAGAGGCTTCTTCATGAGGAACATATGCCTCTGCTAGAATCTCTTTCCCAACAAATTCTTCATTGCAAATAAAAGGACAAGTGGTGGTGGAATTACTCTTCACAACATGCTAACACTTAAGCCATATTTTTTCAATCCTTCAAGATTTTTCTTATTTTCCCTCTTGAACAAGTGGAAATACATGGTCTGGAAAGCATAAAAAATGGATTTATCTTGATTAGCCTCCTAATCGAGCTACCCTAACAACCTGATCCATCATTGACCCGTCACATTCTTATTGATCCACAACATCAAAAATCATTCACATAAATGCCTCGTCTAGACCAGACAGGTCAAAGATTTGTTGTAGAGTTTCTAATGAAATTTATTTTAATCCAGGTACTAATGTTATTCCCTCCATCCTATTGAAATAAATTCACTAATTTTATCATGTCAAAACTTGAAGAAATATGCAAAATTATGAAGAAAATAGTGTGAATTTATAGCAAAAATGAAGCTCGGGAATTGTTTTGAAAAAATCATGCATGAGTAAATGATATATTTGCTCTTAATGTTCACACAAGACTGGTAATTGTGAAATATAATAACATCAATTAAAATTATGTCATTTGATGGATGTAGCAATGTAGTCACAAAATCACGGACTTTATACATTTATTTATCTCATATCATACTACTATTTAGAAGGTTCTCAAGTGAAGAAAGTACTAATTAAACCCATCTTTTGGCAATCTTAATTTACTTTGATTTCCTCATTCCCGCACATTTTTATCTACATGGCCATTCTGTTTCAGAACTTTCCTATCATTTTAGCCTCGGTTGGGGCACCCAAGGTAGTACTAGTGTTCCCATGGGTGCCCTAATCCTTTTTCTACTTTCCCGCCATTTTTTGGGCTCTTTCTATCCATTTTTCATCCTTATCTTTTTCCTAGTCAGACATGTCAGGTTTAATTAAAAAATTAGATCAAGAGAACTCTATAAATATAAATTTATGAGACCATAATGAGGGACCTAGCATCATGTACTACTATCACTCATCTATATTTCCATCCATCTATTGCATTTGCATCCACATAGGTTCATCATCAAGGAACAAGCTAGGAGTTTGCATCACACTTCATAGGGGCAGAGATTCTATTCTATTCCATGCATACATACTATTGCATTTTCTACATTTAGATATTTCTCATTACTTCACAAAGTGTGACTGGCATAAGAGCACCTAGGGCATGATATGCACACACACACACACACTAGAATTACATTTGGGTCTAAAATGTAGTGCAATGCTCAAATTAGTAAGCGCATTATTGTGATAGCTGAGGTTAGTCTAACCTATTCATTTTGCATATTTATTTTTAGGGTTTTGATAATTCTTCTTGTCTTCTTACAGCTTATCTACGTCGGCTTGGATTATTGGTGACATACAACACTGGATAGCAAACCTGATGCAACACACAATGAGGGTTTTAGACCACCTTCCGACCCTATGAGAACTAGTTTTGGGGATTTTTTACAGACTAGGGCACTCAGATTGCATACCTAAGTGCCCATGGGTGGCCCACCCACTCAGATCCTCCATATCTATCCTTTTCGAGACCTCTGCATAGTCATTCCTTCTTTTATTTTCTCTAGTTATCTCTGTGACACTCTGCGAAAGTCACCTCTTATTAGCTGAGTTCTTTCCTTACCTTCTTCTTACATATTAGGGTTTTATTTTATTAGTCTAATCATTTATTAATTTCTATATTGTTATAGTACAGTTTTTGTTTTGTTTTATGTCCTCCCAGATTAGACTAACTACCCCCTTATAAAGCAATTTTAGTTAATCATTTTGGTGAACCCAACATTCAAGCACTCTTAGATCCTCTCTTCTTCTCCACCTCATTATCTTAGGGTCCTTTCACCATGAAGGTTTCTCTCCATGCCTTTTTGCATGATAATCCTGATTGTCAAAATAAACTCAAACATTTTTGGCTAACACTTATATTCATCCTCACACCTCTCCCAAATATCTATACCACAGTTTACTACTGCTTTATCTATCAATGAAGAGCATATCACATTTACATTTGCTGAAATCACTTCTCAGTCTATCTTACGTAATGATTCCCCCTTTATATTGAAGTATGTATCAATAAAATAGGAGTTAAGTGCATTTTAGTCGACAATGGATCTAGGCTTAACATCTATAATCTCATGTTTCTCATGCAAATTGGCTTATCTGAAGCCTCCTTAACCCCATCATCTATTTGCATTCGTGGCTTCGATAATGTGCCTAAACGGGTCTTAGGTACAATCACCCTTCCCATTACTCTAGGGCCATGCACTTGTGTCTGTCCCATTCCATGTCATGCCTAACAATCTTAACTATAATCTTCTCCTCAAATGGCCTTGGATCCATGCCATGAATGTGGTCCCTTCAACCCTTCATACACATATTAAATTTCTATATCAAAGTGTGGTTTATGAAGCATTAACAGATCCATCTCCATTTTTTATTGCAACGTTATTGATCATTCACCACAATCCCATACTTTGGCCACCTCTCCTCCTAACTTTGAATAGTATGGCCCTGGGTATCGGTACCTATGCCATTATGGTTTCAATGGAAATGGATTAGGAAAACATGCAAAAGGATTCAAAGAACCTCTTTCCATTCTAACACAATCCACCAGGATCAGCCTCGGATATCACTCGAGCTTGTTTCTTTTGTTCCTTCTGCATATCCTCTTGAGGTATACACCATTTCACATCCTCATTATCACAACAAGAAATTTCCATTTGTTCTTCTTGCCACAAATTCCTTTGGAATGCCAACTACTCCTAACTCATTGCCACATCCACCACCATGGCATGATTTTTCTTCCATACCTAGATAGATCATCATCTTACACACTTGGGGGCATAACATCCAACACATCCCCCATATTAGCATCAACACACCACCCATACTTGCATAGTCATATATCACACTCTTAGCATAGGCATACTCATCCTACAATCTAGTATTGTCATTACCCGATGATGCACACTTGTGCTTTGGTTCACACTTGACTATTGAGGGATTACCATTGAATCGAACTCCAAACACTACACTCTAGAAATTATACATTGTATTTCATCACAAATTGTGTTCTATACACCAATACATACTACACTTATTCTACATTCTACTATTATTCTACATGCATTTTGCATCATATCTAAGTCATTCTATGTATCATATATCATATTCATTCTACACATTACATACATTATTAGGTTATCTACATAAATAATCCAATAATATATTGCGCATACCTACTATTATCACCAAATCATAGAACCCTCTAATTTTTACAAGTGTGTGTTCTTGAGATCACAAAGGTGTGACTAGGTAACATGGGTATTATCTCCAAGTTGTGGGACTTGTTTGTTTGAGATCGAACTCTAGAGAAATCTGGTTCTACTTCCTAATCCTAGTGTAAATTAACTCTACTTGAAAGTAAATGACTAAATACTCCTAACCTAACACTTCTAAGGGACCAAGGAAAGAGAAAAAGCATAACAAAAATCTAATACTACATAGGTGATGCACCAAAATAAGGGTATGAGAATAACCCAATTTGTGAGAATGGAAGTAAAATGCATATTAGAGAGGGTGATGACAGCTATCCACAGATAATAATATAATTCACGTAAAATTTCCACATATACACAATAATAATAGGTCCCTACAAGAGTATAGAGTTGACACAAACATCTGCAATAATATTAGAGGCAAGGAGAATACAACAAACACAAAGAAGAGAAAATACATCTAAAAACTTGAATATATTGCTTCATTAATATGCACAGTCCAAACTATTACAAAGGAAAGGCCTAGATCACCATGTAAGGATTCCACTACAAAGGCTTGTAGCACATTGGCTTCACAAAACCAAAATGACAGAGTTTTTCTACTCAAAACTATCCTCCTTTACAATGAGCCCAACACTCCAATTTATAGAATTTTGGAAGAGAGAGAGAGGAGATGCAATTCCCGAAATATACTTTCTAACCACTTGAAAGATGTCATAAATGTTCCCAAATGGTGATATATGACCTACAAAAGGCACCCCATACTGTCCCATGACTTGCAACAATGAAAATGTCTGCCCATGCCTCTTAATTGCACTCCCAACCACCAATAAAATAAATGTTCGAACCTGACCCATTTTCCTTAAAAATATTCCCTATATCTACATCAATTCTTGAATTTTTTGGTTTCTATGCATTTTTCTTGGATCCACATTTCCAATGCATATTCATTTGCATAATTTCCTTGATAATTACATAAGATATGAGCTTTTGAGTGTAGGAAGCTACTTTGATTTTCCCAGAATTTCTTGTAATACATGGGACTAGGAGTTCAATCCATACAGATGGAGACATTTATTTTATTTTAAGATCGGGTAATGGGGTTCCACATAAGCTCTCATAATCTACATTAAACCACTTACCCTTTACATTTGGGTAGTATTGCAGATTTTTTTGGGAACTCGTGGCTCTGGGGTACAAGGGTCTCTTACGCCGACGGGATCCGATTCACCCACAATGCACTCTACCTCCTTTGATGTACAAAAATATTTCCTCTACGGGGAACTCATGTCCCCACGGTACCTATTCTGCGCTTTGCGTCCCTCAAACCCATAAATTTTTTCCTACCCACACAACACAAAAATTGATGCCACATTTTTTGTGTGGTGATTTCAAGTTCAGGGGAAACTCATGTCCCTACAATACTTAGATCACACGGGCCCCAAACTTTGGCCTTTTCCACAATACATTGGATCTGCTTCAATTCCTTTGTAAATCGGTCAATTCGGGATTTCGGGGAACTTATGGCCTGATGGAACTTATGTTTCTGGGCCGTCGGGACCCGATTGTTAGGAATTAATTATATCTAATGCAGAATAATTTCTCATAATCACAATAATAAGAAGTATGAATAGAATTACAAAAATGAAAAATGCACAACACAAAGACAATATTTAACGTGGTTCACCCAATTTGGGCTACATCCACTAAGAACACTTGCTCATATTTTATTACAACCCAATAGTCTTCACAATTACAATAATCGATCTTGTTTGGAGCTGCACTCAACAAACCCTCCGAATTTGTACTTGAATTCACAATGCTAATCACCTTCACAAAACAAACTCCTATAAATCCTATTGTATGTCCATATATGTATAAGTACATCCATAGGTAGCCGAAGAGGTGGTTTTACAAAACAATGGGTACCAAAACCATGGGCCCAAAAACAGCCCATAACGGTTACCCATTACCCATGCGTTAATAAACCACCCATGAAAATTTGCTTCGGGGCTTCGCCCATGAACTCCCTTGACCCACTCACCAAATGAAAGGGACCACCATAAAAATATCCGAGTGTAACAAATGGAAGGTGTACCAAACTCTAACATGAAAATAGGCTCCATAAACATAACAATCTCCCACTTGGATATTGATTTCCACTAAGCAAGCTTCTCAACCCTTCACGATCATCCGCGAAGGCCAACCAAAGTTGAACATAGCTTTAGTTTATCCCTTGTGACCACCTTGGTCATCATGTCTGTAAGATTCTGACTAGTATGAATCTTCTCTAACTTCAACTTATCTTCCACCAAAGCTATCCTGATGAAGTGATATCTCAATTGTATATGCTTCATCCTAGAGTGGAAAGCAGAGTTCTTAGCTAGGTGTATAGCACTCTGACTATCACTATGCATCTTACATTCCTCCTACTTATGCCCCAACTCCTCAAGTAATTATTGTAACGAAATCATCTCTTTTCACCTCTGTGGCAGCAACATACTCACCTCTATGGTTGATAAAGCCACCACTTCTTGTAGTCGCGAAATCCAGCTCACTGCTGTCCCACCTATAGTGTAAATATAACCTGTCATGCTCCTCCTACTGTCTACATCTCCAGCCATGTATAAATCTACATAACCATGTAAAGTGGTGTCTGATCCACTGTAGCACAAAATTGTCCCCATGGTCCCTCTCAAATACCGAAGGATCCACTTTACTGCTTGCCAATGCTCTTTACCTGGATCACTCATAAATCTACTCACAACTCCCATTGCATGGGAAATATCAGGCCCAGTGCACACCATAGCATACATCAAACTACCAACCGCTAATGAGTAAGGTACCTTGGACATCTGGTTTCTTTCCTACTCTGTCTTGGGACACTACTCCTTTGATAACTTAAAATGGCCTACCAAAGGAGTCCCAACCGGTTTAGCATCCTGCATGTTAAACCTATCCAATACCTTCTTAATGTACTCTTCCTGAGATAAAGTAATCTTCCGTTCCTTCCTATCCCAAGTTATCCTCATACTAAGGATTTGTCTGGATACCCCCAAATCCTTCATATCAAAGGATTCAATTAGTTTTTTCTTGAGTACTTTTATTTCCTACATGTTTTTACCTACAACCAACATGTCATCAACATACAAACACGGGATAATATAACTTCCATCCTCAAATTTCTTTATATACATGCAATGGTCAGAATGACATCTAATATAACCTTGCTCCATCATGAAGCTATCAAATTTCTTATACCATTGACGTGGAGCTTGTTTCAGGCCATACAAGATCTTCTTCAGTTTGCACACCGTCTCCTCTTTACCTTTGACTTCATATCCTTCTGGCTGCTGCATATATAGCTCCTCCTCCAAATCACCATGGAGAAATGTAGTCTTTACATCTAACTATTCTAAGTGCAAGTCTTATGCTACCACTATTCCAAGAACAGTTTTGATAGAAGTCATTTTTACTACAGGAGAAAAAATCTCATCAAAATCTATACCTTGTTTTTGTGCAAACCCCTTGACCACCAACCAAGCCTTATATCTTTTCTTTCCTCCTTCATCTTTAACTTTGTACACCCACTTGTTCTGTAATGCTCTTTTTCCTTCCTGGTAGCTTCACCAAATCCCAAGTCTGGTTCTCCATGAGAGACTTATGCTCCTCATCCATGGCTTACTCCCACTTCTTACTGGCATCTACCTGCATTGCTTCATCAAAGCTCTCTAGCTCTCCATTATCAGTGAGTAATAAATAATAAAGAGAAGAAGAAAAATGTTCAGGTTCTTTTCTTACCCTAGAATACCTCCTCACTGTAGGATTTTGGGGTTCCTGTTGAGTAGGTTCCTAAACTGATTCATGGGTCACTATCCCATTTGGAAGATCCTCTACCACTACATATTCTTTCTTGGATTCTTCCCTATTTTCCTGCAACTGTTGCTTATACATGACTTTCTCATTAAAGACCACATCCCTAGACTGAATGATTTTCTTGTCCTTAATACTCCAACATTTAAATCCAAATTCATCACCACCATAACTAATAGAAGTGCATTTTTCTGATTTAGCCTCTAGCTTGGTCCTATCATCCTTGTCAATATGAACAAACACCTCACATCCAAAACTCTAAGAAATGAGTAATCGACTTTCTTACCGTACCAAGCCTCCTCGGTATGCCTCCATCCAAGGCACTTAAGGGTCCTCTGTTTATCAAGTACACAGTTGTGCTCACCACTTCTACCCAAAAATAAAGAGGCAGTCCTACATGTATCCTCATGCTCCTAGCATGTTCCATTATTGTTATGTTCATTCTTTCTGACACCCCATTCTGTTGTGGGGTTCCTGGAACCTTATTTTGCCTATGGATTCCATTCTTATAACAATAATCATCAAGTTCATTACTGCAATACTCTCCTCCATTATTTGACCTGAGACATTTTAACTTAAGACATGTTTCATTCTCTACCAAGGCTTTCCATTTAACAAAAGTATCAAATACATCAGATTTGTTTCTAATAAAATAAACCCAAAATTTCATTTTTGCATCATTAATAAAAGTAACATAATAACTTGAACCCCAAGAGATGATACCGAGTGGCCCCCACACATCGAATGTACCAACTCTAACTTACTCTCTTTTTCATAGGTCCAACCTTGAGAAACCTTACTTGCTTGCTCTGTTTCCCATATATGCAGCTTCTCATAGAAATCCAAACTTGTTTACGTATATCCAGGAAAAAAAAATTTTTATGATGTTCATGCCCTTGTGGCTCATATGACCAAGCCTATAGTGCCATAATGTTGTATCTCGCATCTGAAGCCACAAGATTAGAATTATTAGTACTATCAAAGGATAAATCCAAGGTTCCAACCTTCTTACCTCTTGTCACCACAAGAGCACCCTTAGTAACCTTCCAAGAGTTGGATGTAAATATCACAAAGATCAACCATCACTTCCTAATTGCCCCACCGATATCAAATGTCTCCTTAATGTAGGCACATGTCCGACATCCTTCAATAGCCGTGTATTCTCATTCTGCATCTTAACCTGAATAGAACCTTTTCCAACTATACTGCAAGGCTCATCATCACCAAGAAAAACATGCCCAAAATCCCCTTGAACATAATCAACAAAATAATGCCTATGTGGAGTAGCATGAAAAGAAGCCCCTGAATCTAAAACCCAAGATTCAATAATATTATGAAAAGAAAGAATCAGAGCATCCTGGCATACATTATCTGATGCCACATTTACCTCCTTGTTTTCTTGTTGTTGTTTCTTCTTATCCTAAAGCTCCCAACAGTCCTTCTTTGCATGCCTAGACTTTCCAAAATTCCAACATACAATCTTGCTCTTGGATTTTAACCTTGCCCGATCTTTTGATTTTCCATAGTTTCCTCTATTCTTCTGTCTCCCTCTAGTTTCCACTGTCAAAGCATTCCATGAAGTAGAAGATTCCCAGAGCTTTTTCTTCACATTTCCTCACTTAGAATCACCCCTACAACATCCTCAAACTTCAACTTCGAGTTAGCTAGAACCGAGTTTCTTACCGCCATTACCAGGCTATTCTAACTTTCAGGTAAAGAGCACAAAATTAATAAAGCCCTAACTTCTTCATCAAATTCTATTGTAACCGAAGCTAGCATATTCACAACCATATTGAAATCATTTAAATGATTTGCTACTAAAATATTCTTAGACATCTTCATATTAAACAAATTTTTTATTAAAAATATCTTGTTACAGGCAGAGGGTTTTTCATACAACTTCCCTAATGCATCCATTAGATCTTTTGTAGTCTTTTCCTTTGAAACATTAAATAATACCGAAGATGCAAGACACAACCGGATCATTCCAAGTGCCTTCCAATCCAACAAATCCCATTCCACATCTATCATACTCGAGGTTTTGTTCACCTTCTTAGAAAACGGAGTATAAATATCCTTCTGATAAAGGTAATCTTCCATCTGCATCTTCCAAAGACTAAAATTCTTCCCGTTGAATTTATCAACCCTTGATCTTCCATCATCTACCATAGCTCCCACTCAAGCTAAAAAAACTTTCCCTGTAATTCAACACTTCAACAAACCAAACCAGGCTCTGATACCAATTGTTAGGAATTAATAATATCTAATGCAGAATAATTCCTCAGAATCACAATAATAAGAAGTATGAATAGAATTACAGAAATGAAAAATGCACAACATGAAGACAATATTTAACATGGTTCACCTAATGTGGGCTACATCCACCAAGAACACTTGCTCGATTTTATTACAAGCCAATAGTCTTCACAATTACAATAATCAGATCTTGTTTGGAGCTACGCTCAACAAACCCTCCCGAATTCGTACTTGAATTCACACACACTATTCACCTTCACAAAACACACTCCTATAAATCCTATTGTATGTCCATCTATTTATAAGTACATCAATAGGTAGCCGAAGAGGTAGTTTTATAAAACAATGGGTACCGAAAAACCATGGGCCCAAAAACAGCCCATAATGGTTACCCATTACCCATGGGTTAATAAACCACCCATGAAAATTTGCTTCGGGGGCTTTGCCCCGAACCCCCTTGACCCACTCACCGCGAGTGGGACCGCCATAAAAATATCTGAGTGTAACACATGGAAGGTGTACCAAACTCTAACATGAAAACAGGCTCCATAAACATAACACCGATTTACCCGTAAATCATTGTTTCCTTAGCATTTTAGACCCAAGTTGAGGACAAGGAACCCTAGTTCCATCCGCAGTTGTTCTCACCTGCAGCCCTAGACCCTTGAATACATTGGAATAGGTCCCTTTTCCATTTTTTCAAATTTTAGCAAATTTTTGCTAACTCCTTATATTTTTCTTGAATAGGGAAGTTAGAGAAAAGAAAAGGGGTGCCCCAAAATCTAGATTTCTTTTTTTCACCATTTCTTCTTGTTCAAGTTTAAAGAAATTCTGTAAGTTATAGAATTTACCTTGAGGGTAAATTCTTGTTAACAACACTCTCGTTTATGGTTCATTCTTGATTTCTGGGGGATGAACCTCATTTCATACACTTCCATATACTCAAGGGGCATGTGGCTCCTATCATTCCATCCATCCACTGTATATTGCATTGTCTTGGGGAATTTACTCTTGTTTACTAGTGTTTTATATGATCACTCTATTACACATGTTAGATTGATTTCTTATATTTCATTATCTATATGATCCACACATGTGTATTCACACATTTTTTTAGTGTGATCATAGATACAAGAATCCTACACGCAACATGGATTATCACCTTCTACCCTTACTACACTATTCGATGGGGGCATCCACATTCATCTCATCCAGGTGTTATTGTTTCATTTTGTACTTAGCATCTTACATTACTTGATCATACATGCTTTTGACATATTGGTTATTTCTCTAACATGCTAACAGGTGTTCCATGTGCAACACTTATTTTGCAAGATTCTATGTTTCCATGACTATTTGTTTGTTTATTTGTACTTGTCCTGCTATTGTTTACTATTGTCTCATGCGGGCTTTGTCCTATGTTTGTGTGCACACTTGCTTATTTTTGTGGCCATGGTGGATTTTTGTTTCTTTCGAGATCATGAGTGATGTCCCATGTTTGTAGCCCACTTTATGTGGCTTACTTTCTTTCTTACGTGTTTACATTTACTACATTGTCTCATGTAGTTTACACATGTCTTCTATATGCATGTATTGTTTTCTTTATAACTGTCTTTGTCTAGCCTTCTTGTTTTTGAGTGCCTTGTTTTCTACCAAACACTTTCTAAGGTTCTATCATACATTTGGTTGGTCATCTTTTGGGATCACATGTCTCCTATTTAGAAACGTCATCATGCACCCCCAAAGTGTAGTCCATCACTTGGGATTTTTACATACTAACATAAAGATTTTATACCAGCAAGGTTCATTTTTCTACAAATGAGTGGGTTCAAACCAATATACAAACCACATACACATCAGATTTTATAGGACACAATGTCCTTAGCATTTTTGGGAAGCAGATACAGGCTTAGGGGTTACAGTGGGTGTGCCTCTCTACACTACTTTGACCAAAGGCATTGAATCACCCAAAAAACCAGGACACTATAGAGATCTCTCCACACACAATTTAGTAGAAGTGATTATATCTTAGAGGACACAAATCATTTCCTCCCTACACTTTTTCAGCTAGGGTGGTGTGAGATCACCCAAAAAAATTGTAGTACAGGATATCCTTCTACACTCTTTCTCTCAACATGGATTAGGTGCACATGTTCCATTTACACTTTTTCATTTCATGTATTTTACATTTGTGTAATTTACATATACATGTTTATTTCACATAGCATTTTTACATACATACATATTTTACTACTTGATCATTTTCTCCTTGCAAGTCCGGCCATGTGAGAAACAAGCAGTCAAATTAGGGGTAACAACAACAACATTTCGTGAAAGTGCATGCTTTACTAACCATGCATGAACACTACACACTCAAAACACTACAGATGTGTTCCACCTTAAGTTCATTCTCATCACCTTTTCATTTGAGAATTTCATCTTTAGGTTCCATGATCCTCCATCTTATTTTTTTCATTCCACGCTTTTTTCTAGTCCTTCAACATGTTTCTACTACACTCTTCATAGATATTAAGTACACATTTCTAATTACTTTATGTTATTGACCTTTTAGCTCACCAACATAAAGTGGGGGCAAAATGTAGTGAAAAAATCATGCACTTTAGACATTTATTTATCTTGGTCTAATACTACTATTTAGAAGGTTCTTGAGTGAAGAAAGTACTAATTAGCCCCATCTTTTGGGCATCTTATTTTACTTTTATTTCATCATTTCCACACATTTTTATCTCCATTCCTAGTTCATTTGGGAAATTTACTACCATTTTAGCCTCATCTAGGGCACCCATGGTAGTAACAAGGTTCCCAGGGTTGTATCGGGGTGCCCATGGGCGCCCCGATCCCACCTGGGGCACCCCGATCCTTTTTATACTTTCCCTCCACTTTTTGGGCTCTTTCTAGTCATTTTTCATCCTTATATTTTTCCTAGTTGGCCATGTCGGGGTTAATTATGAAATTAGATCAAGAGAACCCTATAAATATAAATTGATGAGACCATAATGAGGGATTTAGCATCATTTACTATAATCACTCATCTAGAGTTACATCCATCTATTGCATTTACATCCACATAGGTCCATCATCAAGGTACAAGCTAGGGATTTGGTATCACACTTTATAGGGGAGGGATTCTATTCTATTCCATGAACACAGGTTATTACATTTTCTACATTTATTTATTGCTCGATACTTCACAAAGTGTGACTGGCATAAGAGCACCTAGGGCACGATATGTACACACACACCAGAGCTACATTTAGGTCTAAAATGTAGTGCAGTTCTCATATTAGTAAGCCCGTTGTTATGGCAGATGAGGTCAATATGACCTATTCATTCTACATCTTTATTTTTATGGTTTTGATACTCCTTGTCTTCTTACAGGTCTCTACATCATCTTGGATTATTCATCGAACTTGATGTGACACACAGTGAGGGTTTTGAACCACCTTCCGACCCTGTGAGGAGATTTTTCACAAACCAAGCCACCCATATTTCATACTCGATCGCCCATGGGTGCCTTAGTCCTATTCCAGGCACTCTAGTCCACTCAAATCCTCCAGATTCATCCTTTTCAGGACCTCTGCACAATCATTCCTTCTTCTCGCTTTTTTTCCCAATTATCTCTCGCAACAACTGTGATGTCACCTCTTATCAATTGAGTTCTTTCCTTACCTTATTCTTGCATATTAGGGTTTTATTTTATTATTCTAATCATTTGGTAATTTCTATATTGCTATAGTACAATGTTTTATGTCCTCCTAGATTAGATTAACTACCCCCTTATAAACCAATTTTAGTTAATCAAACAAATGACACTTTGAAGGACATTCATTACAAAAAGGAGAAATAATTATTGTGTGATTATTAAAACACATTCCCAAGAATAAAAATAATTAATATCAAATCAACTCACTTGGCATATCTAAAAATCATTAAAAGGTTTTTCAACTAGCTTGAAATGGAAAAAATGATTTAAGATATGAAATGACTGCTAAATAAATGAAAAAGTGATGACGTGAAGCCTTGGTTATCACAACTCACACCTGGTAGTAGTTATTAGAAGTTATTCCACATGGCATGATAGGATTTAAAATATTCCCAGATCAATAACCGTGAATCAGATATTGATACTTGAGTAAGGAATATTCGGCACAAAGATTCATTCTCTTGTAAAAAAGGGGAATTTTATTTTAGATTTTGGGGGTTAAAATTTTCTAAGCTTTAGAAGAGACAAAGATAATTGATGTGCTTTCTTGAATCCTAAATTTTAATGAGATGTCTGTGAGTTATTTTACTTCTTCAAATTTTCTTGTGTCAAGATGGTTATAAGTGTACAACCATTGATAAACATTGAGATCATAGGCTTTATGTTCCCTTGTTAAGGAAATTGAAAATCTGAAAATAAATTGTGTGCATGCTCATTAATATTTGTCATGTTTTGTTCTTAGGCAGTATACTTTAATCCTAGTCAGTTATTTTTCTTGTTGCAATCTTCTATTTATGGCTCCTCTAAATTACACTAGATCTGGTCTTGATGGGGGTATTTTGGTAATTGATTTTGTATTGTAATTAGAGCCTTCTTTTCACAGTACTAGGCACAATTTTAAATTCATAATGCATCCATTCTGTTGCTAAGATTTTTGTAAGCCTTTGAGTGTATCTTAGGCATAATAAGTAAGGAGTTGTGAATATTTTGTCAAGACATTTACATGATATTTCATGTGTAATTTCTTGAAGATTGTATGAAATCATGTATTCTTGGGCCTCCATGAATGCATACCTTCTCTCTAAGGGATTGTTTCTAATTAATTGAGTGTCCTTTATACCTAGAATGATTTCTGGCACTTTGTTGGAGTTCTAAGAAACCTATCATAGTCAATCCCATCTTGTTTTAATCTCCCATTCACACAAAATATAAACCTACCATTTCTTAAATCCTACAATTCATCTATGTTTGTTTTACCTATAAACATTTTCTAAGGGAATTTAAAATTTTTACTTCCCTTTCCATAAATATGTAAAAGTAGATGGAATTTCATGCTATCTAGAGTAACCTGAGTCTAGTTGGAGTGATATATGCACTATTTAGTGTGACAACTTGTGAGAGTTAAATAGTGCATTCATTGGCCATGATCATCTAGGACTGACTTACTTGCTTTCAAAAGGAAACTAAGAGACTGAAGATTTCAATCATCCCCTTACATTTTCAAGTTACATAACGGGTTTTCTCACCCATGTCAAAGGTAGGGCCTAAAGCAACAAGGAAGGCCATCCCCTTTGTACATGTCACTCAATCCCTCCAAAGCTAGGTTCAAATGAGTTTGTCAGACATCTTCCCCAGCTTACAAAACAACATAAACAAAATTTGTCATCCTCAAAGTATATCATTTCACTCACTAATGTTTCCAGCCCCGAGGAGGTGTAAGATTGTGTACCAACACCTAGAAATCATTCAATCGAATCCCATCCAACATCTCACACTTTTTGTTAGAACTAGGTGCATCCTGATAATGTATTGACTTACACTACTTCGGCCATAGTTTAAGATTCATGTTTGCACACTCAATTTCTAGATGGCACATTTTTCAACAAAAACTTGTCCCATAACCATGCCACTTGGTTCAGTTATCAAAATTGAATCAGTTATTTAAGTTAAATTAACTTTAAGCTATGCACAAGGTACAATACTTGTTCAACCCATGCGATGAAGAATGCCTATGTGAACTCAAGTTTCCTATGGGAAATAAAGTTCTCACGTAATCACTTGCATCGTCATGCAATAAATTTCTTCCCGTAGCCAACATAATATGGTACCAAGGTGACTTGACCAAATAGTACCAACAAACTTTGCATCTTAGCATAACACAATTCCTTATTGATTGTGACATACGTAATAAGTGCAGCTCGAGGAAAACATGGAATATCTATCGTATAGTAGTATTCATTGAATGACTTACATCATTTAATGAACACTGCACTACAATAGCCATCCAAAGTTGGCTTGTCGAGTCCCATGTATTAGGAGTGTTGTAATTTCTAACTTATTTCATTACATAGAATTAGTTTTACAACAGGTTTTATTTTCATAATGCGTGATACTTTATCACATATGAATCCGATCATAAGGTCCATAACTTATATTCGATAACTATTTGTAATTGCTTCCATAATTTTATTTATGTACATCCATTCATCATCCTTAGTATAATTAGGGAAACATACTATAGTATTACCGCATTCCATAATTTATTTAATCATGACAATGTCATTTTATGGCTTAAGTACTTGTTTACATGAACTCATCAGAGAGTAGAATACAATCCTCTATAGCAATATCAATTTCTGTTTATGACTATATAATAAATATTCATTATTCATTTACCATATTAGAATGAGTTCATGCATATAACTATAAAATAATAATCCTCATTTTTTTAATAGTTTATAACTCATTAACCTTCATGTAGCTTTAATTCAATCATAATTTTTAAAGCTAATTCACATAAGTATACTATTTTATAAATGTTTCTCAATAAACTATATGATTTTACATAACCATTGAATCAAAGTTGTTTAATTCATACACACTTTATGTTTTGTTGATTCTAAAGTACTTAATAATTTATATGATCAACCAAGATATTTATTACAAACAAATATCCAAAATTGAATACAAAATTTATATTTATTTTCCCAAAATTATACAATAACTTTAGAGGCCATAATTCCTTTCAACAAAATTATACAGTGAAGCGTAAGCTCACTTTTACAATCAATCATGTAATTAATACAAATTTAATCGAAATCAACAATAATTTAGCTAAGTCATTTTAAAATCATCCACCAGATAAGACTTAAATTCTACCATCTGTAAAAATGTTAGGCAATGGTCAGTTTGAAAGAACTAGCATGAAAAATTCATCCATCTTATCTTTACAATTTATAGCACCGAAAATATTTCAATGAACATAATACAACTAAACCAACATATTCTAAAAATCATAAAAGAGATCAACCAATCTATTTCCATTTTCATTATTTTTCCTATATTTTATAACTCATTAAAGGAAATTAAACATATGATCCACACAAATCATTTAAATATAATAATGTAATACTCAGTAGAACAATATGTGAGTATAGAATTCCTTAAACATATTTACTATATTTTCTACCCCGTTAGGGTTATACAAAAACTGAGAAGTAAATATTCAACTTAATACCAGACATTCATCTACATTTTATTTCATCATATTTTACTTTACTTAGTCAAGGATGACGGCCAATTCATCTCATCCAACAACTTCAATCAAGTTCAAACACTTGTTTTAAGAAGAGGAGAACAATCATTCAAATCTCTTATTAAAAATAAGAGTCAATATTTGGTAATGATAATAATAAAATATTCAATACACATTACCTTAATATTAACAAACTTACCATAAATAATCAATCACATTTATTCCTTCACACATAAATAAAATTACAAGCACACGAATCTGGTATAGAGAAGGATTTGACTAAGTCTAAAAGACATCTTAGGTCCTTTTCTACTCATACTAAACCCATGAAATTCTCCTCCTAACTAACCCAATATACATCAACCTATTCTAGGTTGACTGTAACCCAGAACTCATAGCTATCAATAGTTATTATTCAATAATAAGATTCAAATGGAGTTGAAAGAATCTAAACATAAAAAGCATTGACCACATAGTGGTTGTTTCAAAAAAAAAGGAAAACCAAGTATGAATCAAAGTGACATGAATGTCCTTCGACATGGGTTAATACATTCGGAACCCATTTTAAATCTGGAAAAGATAAACCCAAATTTATTAGCATCTACAACTTATACATGCTAAAATGAAAACATAAAAATATACACCACCATAACCCCAAATGGGTTTACAAACAAGATCTCCATAGTCTATATACAAACCAAAATAATCGATCAAACACGCTTAAAAATATTTAAATCACTCATAGTTCTATGATTCCCTCGTAATAACTTATACAAACAAGAAGGAATAAAAATCTTGTGTTAACCTTAAGTATTTGAAAACCGAGATGTGTGTTCATATTTCCCATTTACAAATAATACCCAAATACAACAAGTGGTGATACATAATAAGTAACTACATGTATACAAAATGTGACTCAAGCCATTTATACACACAATACCTATTTATTGACCGAATCAAACATGACGGTCATTAGTAAAACTCAACCACACCCACAAATCAAGTTAGAGCATTAAAAGAAGATATACAAATAAATATACACAACCATGTATGCATCCACACAAATATAATCAACTTAGTATTAAGAAAAACCCATTATCAAATCATCACGTAAGACCAATTTTCACCACACAACCATTAAAACAATTTAAATTCTATAAATGATAAAAATGAGCGGAGAATGAATCCATGTCTCGAAAATTTATGTAGAGGTTATCCTTAACACATTCATAGTTGAGAAAACCTAACTCTTTCTTCCAAAACTTCTAGAAACTTCCAAGAAAACTAGAAAATAATATATCCTTCCATCAATGGAAGAGATCCATTAAATTCATTGCACAACCTTAAATATTCCCCGAAATATCATATATTCTTAAAAATATATGCATAGAAAAAAATAGGCTTGCATGAAAATATTCATCCAAAAATTACATACAAAGCTCATGCAAAGGCGAGAAAAGAGACAACCATGAAAATGAACCCATAAATAACTCTATGTTCTAGTGGTAGCTTCCTCGAGAATCTTATTACTTCTCTCGAGGGCTACGAGAACAAAATTAAATTCCTTTAATAAAGTGGGTACCATCTCCCCTATATTCCTTTTCTATCTCCTGGTTAACCACCGATTGCCAACTTTGGAAATCCCCACTACCTGCCACCAAATCTCTACCCTCCATCTAGGTGTTTATCTGCCATCTAATGGTCGAGGACCATTTCCACATAAACCCTTAAAACTTTCTATGTCGGCATGTTGGCTAAGGGAATGCCTATGTCCCACTCCAATATGGCTCTCGGGTGGTGGCCAAGGAAGCTCCAAGATGAGCTCGGGTGTTAGCTGACCGAGCTACCAACCCTCACAATAATAAACATTTCCCTTAATAATATAGCCTTGACCTTATAAAGGTCCAAATTAGATTATTCTCTCAGGCCATAACATATATATGCTTGTGTGTGTGTCTACATAAGTATATGTATATATCATAATCGATATTTCGATATTTATTCTCATTTCCCGAACCAAATAATAATGGTTCGAATGGCCATTTAATGGATTTAAAACAATACTTAATTAAAAACCTGGGTCTATGACCCTATTACAACCAATACCATTATTTTCCAACCATGATCTTCACAACAATTAAAATCACAAGGATCATAAAATTAAATGACTACACATCGTTGCAGAAGTAAGATCAATACAAAATTGTAATAATGACATGAGAAGTAACTTGACATTTACATAATAACAATACTTTGTTATCAACCTATGTAGCTATTCAAAACATTCATAATTATAACAACAATCATAGAGAAAACATTTGGCCAAGCAAGATAACCATAGATAATATTACCTTCAACTAGATAAAGTATTCATTCATCCAAAGTGAACTAGTGTGGTACGACAAAAATTATACCATAGAAGGAGGTAGTACAAGGGATAAGAATGGATCTTATCTCAATGATTCATCCTCATCTAGAGGATTTTTAATGTCGTGACAGTATAAAATTGTACCAAGTTACCAAGTCTATAGTAAAAAAACAATTCATTCCACATGTTGGGAATGTTATAATCCCAACACTTTAAGTGAGTCAAGGAGGTGGTTCTATTGAAAAAACAAGCCAAGAATAAATCAATGTTGAAAACAAAATGGACGTCATCCCTATTGCATAAATTGAACATCAAGGTGTGGAGGGTGTAGAAGAAGTTTTAGAGAAACCCATAGTACAAAAATTATTGGGGACTTACAATTAAAGGTCAAGAAACCCCAAACCATTGAGGGAAACCCCACTGTTGAGACTAGAGGTTTAGAAAGAGTGGGATAAATAGAGAAACAGAAGGAGAGGAGACATGCACAAAATTACCTAAGTTAATTATGAGGCCATCCTACCTTAGTAGAAATAAATAAGGGTCATCCTCCTCGATTGAAGCAGATGAAAAATTATCTTTACTGTTATAAATGAGGTAACCACATTGCCAAAATCCTAGAATTAAGTATTGCACAATTACAAGGGGCATAGGTTCAACCTAGTAGCTCAATGTCACAAGCTACAATTAAAGAAGAGGTAGAAAAGAGACATGTAGATTAAGACAAAGCAATGGTTGTTGACACACAAATTATTTTTCATGCTTCCCAATACTTGATTAGAGCAAAGCAACAAGGCCACATGTTCCTGGTGAGGAACTACCTCTCGAGGAAGGTCGGAAGAAGCACTACCAAGATAGAAAAATATAAGGGTGCAGATAAATATAAATGAATTGATAGGTGATACATATTTAAGTTAATTTATGCTACCCAAGAGGGATAATACCATGTCTAGAACATTGGTGGGTAATCGGGAAGGAGATATCTAGAGGTAGCTACCCCACAAAATGATATTTTAAAGGGAGAAACAACTTTATCAAATTACCAAGTTACTTGAATTCCTTTAGAAAAATAATCCATAGGACTTAAGAATGATCTTCAAGTGGTGTTCCGGGATGTAGTACATAAGTGTTGGTGAAATAATTTATCCTATTACAAATTAATTGTTTCCACCAACAATCATAGGGCTATGTCCCTCCTTATATATGGGGAGACTCATTATTGAATGTAAAATATATAATCCAATATAAATCATGTGGGTGGAAAAATAGGCTAGGGATCACACAGGAACACTTCAATGGACCTGTGGAAAAGTTCTTGCATAGGGTAAAAGGGAGGACTTTGCAGCAATGAGGAGCCAAGGAGAGAAATTAAGAAGGAGAGGGTTATTGTTATGAGTAAGCAATAACAAAGTTAACACAAAATAACAAGAGTAGTTCAACATTTAATTAGAGGAAAACCATCTATTGAGAGTAAAAACTAGAGACATATAGTTCTTTAGCTTCATCAATCAAGGACACCAAGTTCCTTCTTGATCACCATACTTGTAAATTTGCAAGAGAGAGAGAGAGAGTAGAAAAAACATGAGAAAAGGAAATGGAAGAATGTATCTTATTTTTCTTGTGTTGGTGATACAAATTTCAACATCCAAACCATACTCCACAATTTATACAACGTATTAATTCTAAAAAAAAATAGGATCCTTTGGAATGGAGAAGTTATTCCACTTTATAGCCTTATGAATTATTTTCTCATCTAACCCCCACACAAATCTTAATGTTACTATTATACTTGTGAAATTTCAATTTCCACTGGAAAAGACAAATTGAGTACCTCTCTTATAATTTTGAGAAAATACTTTTACAATTTATAAATATTATCACTTAAGTAAATGTTGGTGTGTGTTATTTTCCACATCATTAGGTGAGTCATCTCACTTAGGTGAGATCGTAGGTCCATGTGTCATTTAGGGGCCATTATGAGATTCTCTTACGTGTCGATTGCATCAAAGACGTCGGTGCATCGGTGCATCATCATATGCATCATTGGGAGTTACACTTCTATTCTCGGGAATGTAACTCCCCTCTCTCTCGAGTTGTCATGATTGCAGACTTTGGGGTTACTCAAAGACCTCCCATATGTACACCCCATTTGATCTATGAGATAGAGGAGAGTTTTATGGCTTAACCAGTTCTACCCATGTTTCAAATCTTTGCATGCACATTCGGTTGATGCTCACTCCTCCCGAGATCTCTTCATGCCACCATTTGTATGTCCGTTGATGTGCATGTCATCCCTTGTGATCCTCGCTTGCGGGTTTTAAACCCTCTTTCATGGTATCGAGCAAATCTTGTGGATCAGTGCACTCTTCGGCGTTGCTCATGCATTTTCTCGGCTTCTAGCTTGATATTCATATTCTCGTTACGTGTGTCATAATGGTTATTTTGTTCATGTGTTTTGTGTACTGATTCAGGCTTCATACCTTGTTTGGGTTTGTTCATGCTCATGGATTTCCGGGTTTTGTATGCATGTTTAGAGGCATCTTGTAGTCTTAGTTTACAGGTTTTAGGGTGTAGTCAAGTTTCGAAGTGTTGGTTTCAAGTTTTTTTTTGGATTGAAGAGTTGTTTTTTTGGCCTAGTTTGGCCCGAGCTTGCCCTTCACTCATCCCTTCCTTCATTTATCCTCTTGGTCGTATTGCCTGCAATCGACATTCGATCTGTCGCACATGGTCTTTGTCATCTCGATTTTTGCATTGGGTTTGCATTTGAAGCCTTAGCCCACATTCTTGTGTTATTCATTGGCTCCTTCGACCTTCGTCATTCTAACCTTACATGTTTCTACACTATTAACCAAGCTTCCCGCCTTAAGACTCGATTTCGATTGTTTTGGCTCGAGTTCTGCACTATTGTGGATGTTTTACACTTATTTTTAGTGTTGGTCTATGCCCTCAACTCACACATTGCTTGTGCTTTCTTGGACTCATGCTTATTTACTTGGTGTTGGCTTGAGCCTCACTGCATTGGGAACCCCCACTTGCAACCTGTTTGTGTCTCTATGCTTGTTTTAGATTGCAACCTGTTCGTGTCTCTCAGCCTACCAGGGTGTTCTCTATGCTCGAACCACTGCTTGTGAACTTTGACAACATGTTACAACCTACACTTTCTCTGCAAGGATCTCGGTGTTTACCATTAACCCGTGGCTTTTGATTGGCTTGGCAAGCATTCGGTTTGCATTTCCTCCACGTGGCTCAACTTTGGGCATCCTAGCACTGCAGATCTATGTCCATGCATGGTGGTTACAGCCAATACATGGCTTATATTGTGGGGAGACTATTTTTTTGAACCTATTTAAATTCCCACATGGAAACTCGAAACCAACGTCGATTTAGACCTTCCCACATGGCATTTCTCTTCGACATTCATCTAGCTCCACTCGCACCGATATCCTGCATTGATTGAATGGTTACTGCCGCCACATGGATTTGCACTCAGGACATGGCTTGGGTCAGTAGATCAGGTCAAAGTGGGCCCCCTCAATCCCTTTTAGAATTGTTTAAGGTTAAATAATCACCTTTTTAAATTTTTTAAGGTGCTAAAACATTTCTTTTATCATTTGGCATTGTAACATTTTAAAATTTGGGTCTTTGGCTTGTATTTCTTACCTTCCTACGAGCGTCGAAGACGGAGGGCAAGGTCCGGGGTTGGCAGGAGGCTAATCCCCCCTAGCAAGAAAAAAAAACTATGCCTAAAATTTGATGTCGTTTCCAATGGGTACCCACATGACACCCTTCACATCCATTTCGGGCACTTTTTAAATGTGTTTGCAGCATTTATTGACATTTTCCATCAGTTGCGGGAATCGTTATAATGCCATAACTTTTGACTCACAACTCATTTTTGAGTGCTTCTTTAGTCAAATTTGCATGATTTTTTACACATTACATGATGGCATTATCAGTTTTGTAAATGCACTAATTTATAAAGTGCCACATTCTGGGACGTTGACTAGCACTCTTGGGCTCTCACACACAAACACATTATCACCGATTCCGACATCTTACATTTGTGCATCTTGCATTCCACATCATGGAGAGTGCTCTTTCCAAACTTAAGCATCATAGGATTGCTTTACAGCCTCCGCCACTTCTCACCGGAGAGGGAACTATTCAGCTTGGCGTGCTTCCATGGAATGTTACTTCGCCCACGAGGGTCTTTTACCCTTCTTGCTTGGGCTAGTTCCTACACCCACTGATCATCATCATCTAGAGGATTTTCTCGACACTTTCGACCACATCTTTGGTCACATGATGATGCATGTCTCTCATTCTCTCTAGTCTCACATGGTAGACTCAAATCCACCTCACCGTGTCTGGAGCATTCTCCAGTCCCTCTATAGATACCCTTCACATATTGTCACCATTGTTGTTGTTTCTAATTCAGTTATCTCCTCCATTTCTTTGTGTGATGACAGTTCCAATGACATAGAATCATTTATTTCTACTTATTATGACGAGGATTGTGCACCTAGTTCTGATGAAGAGAGCATTACAAAGGACTTCTCTCCTCTTTCTATCACTATTCTAGAGAGTTTTGACACACCCCATATCTTATCGGATATCGAGCGCCTCTACCCACCTCATACAATCATTACACCAGCCTCCTTTCCACTTCTAGTGTGCGAGGCCCCTTTCACTCCTCTACCTTCATTGGATGACTCATACCTATCCGACATCACTCTTCTGTTTGTTGAGCCCCCTCATTGGGACAAGTATCTTCCTGACCATCATCTTTTCGTATAGTCCACTTGTGATGCTCTACATGTCCCTCATCCATCTACAGGTGTTTTAGAGGATTTCATCATCTCTATTGTTGGGAGTGCCCCTTTCGGGAATCATGTCACTTCCACATTTCTAGAGACCTTCATTGATCCACCCTCAGCTGTGGATCCCTTTTTTGTTGTGGAGGATGTTTTGTTCCCTTCACATCACTTGGACATCCTTTCTACGGGTGTTCCTCTTTTCACTCTGACAGTTCTACACACATGGCATTACCTTTAGTTCCTTGGCACTCACTCACTAGACCTATGTCACACTTTCATGCACCGGACTCAAGATTTCTTTGTGTTGTTGCCTTCAGTTTCCTTTGTGGAGTGGGTGGACTTCCAGCATGTCATTTATGTCCTTCCTAAGGGCAAGCACACAGTTCGGTGTGGGTGGCTCTTCTTTAGTCCAGAGGTAGAGGATCTCATCATCGACATTCTTCTGGGAGACCTCCTAGAGCTGCAGAGTTCATATCCATCCATGGCATCTTCTGCATTCCTCTTGTCTCCCTCTTCTTCTCTTCTTCTTTTCAAGATATTGCCTCTTTGTACATGGGTACCTTTTCAAGCTTGTCTATTGTCGGGACCCATATTTGGCATCTTTCTTAGATTAGAGAGTGTGTTTTTCTCTTGTGGTGGATGTTTTTCCCACTAGGTTTTCCTTCACTACTTGGGATCTTTTTCTTATACATGGGTACCTCATCAGGCTTTGTGTCGGGACCCATTTCTCATTTCTAACTTGCCACCTCATCCTAAGTTACAATGAAGGGGGTGTTGGTGTGTGTTATTTTCCACATCATTAGGTGAGTCATCTCAATTAGGTGAGATCATAGGTCCATGTGTCATTTAGGGGTCATTATGAGATTCTCTTACATGTTAGTGCGTCAGTGCATTAGTACATCATATGTGTCATTGGGAGTTACACTTCTATTCTGGGAATGTAACTCCCCTCTCTACTCAAGTTGTCATGATTGCAACACTGGCGGTTACTCAGCACCTCCTATATGTACACCCCATTTGATCTATGAGATAGAGGAGAGTTTTATGGCTTAACCAGGTTCTTCCCGTGTTTCAAATTTTTTCATGCACATTTGGTTGATGCTCTCTCCTCTCGAGATCTCTCGCACGCTTCCACTCACACATCCATTGATGTCAATGTTGTCCCTCGTGATCCTCTCTTGCGGGTTTTAAACCCTCTTTCAGTAAATAGGAAAAAATACCATCATTGCACACAAGAAATAATTAGAAGAAAGGGAAAGAAGAGGATAAGGGAAAGGGATTTACTGATCTGCGATGATGAAGAGATTTCTGATTTGAGGCACATTGATCTCAATTTCCTCCTTCTTCATAATGCATGAACACCTCGAGTTGGCAAATGAGTGTTTAGAAACATTGTTGCAAGATCTTCAAATGTGAGAATGAGATGAACAAAAGAATTATTCACGATGATGCATTCTTGATATCAAAATGAGAGTGAGAATCACTTCCTTGATCATTAGGCCTTCAAAATTTTCATTCACAATACTCAAACCTCTTGAATCTTATGCTCCTACCTGGACATTGTCTTTGAAATATTACAAACTCTTCCTTTCTTGAACTATGACATGTGAGCTCCTTAAGGAAGAAGGATGAGTTATTTTCTATCTCACTTAGCTTGGCTAGATCAATCAGCTCACCCAACTCATTTGACTGACCCAAATCAACTCAACTCAACTAATTCTCTTATTTCAACTAGCTTAACTCAATTATCTCACACATCTCACCTCAACTAGATCACTAAGAGATGATGGTGAATCCAACTTTACAAATGAGATATGATGACCTATTTAACTTGAATTATAATAGATATTTTGAATATTTTGAACCTTTTTCCAATTACACAATGTTTCGTCTCTCACATGCTACACCTTAATATGTTACGCCTTACTTCTAGACATAATTGAATTCAAGATGATGCTTTAGGGTTCATATAAAGAGTGAATTTCCTTTTTTTTACTATGAAACCACGTTAAAACCTTGTATGGATGCCAAAAGGGGAATAGTGAGTGAAATTGGAGCCAACTAAAAATTTCTAAATCTAAAAGTGAGACTTTCTATTTTTATCAAGTAGGACCATGACATTCTATTTTGAGACATATCGCCTATTTTTCTCAAATTCAACATTTTGAACATTATGGCACATTCAGGTTTACCTCCACTGATGATGTTTTACCCTTTTTGGGAAATTTCTATTTTTAACAGATTGTTTTTTTGCTTTCTCGGGAAAAATGTCTGTTTTACCATGCTTGTCATTTTCACTACTTCAATGTTTTGAGTGATTAGAGCTTGAAATTTGAGTGGTTTACTTTTTTTGTATGTGGAAACACTAAATACTTGTTTTTTTAGTAACTAGAAATTTTGGTGTCAATTTGTAGAAAAGACATCATTTTGGGATTTTGCATTTTTCTATGATCCAACGCTCTGATTTTTGTAGTGTTTCGACTGTAAGAAATATTACAAATCAAAAAATAAAATTTTAGGATGGAAGATTTACAAGTCTTTTGCTATGATGGTAGCCATTAGTGGAGTCTATGAGCTTTAGTGAACTAATGTAGTCTCTTATTCCCACTTAATTATTATGCACATTGGCACCTCATTAATACAAATCTTAATGCTCACCTAAAGCACACAAAGCTACCAAGTCCCTCCTTTTTATGCTTATCAAGATGTTAGCATGTAGATACATAATGATAGATAAAAAATTGTTCACTCAATCATAAGAACTCATTGCATACATTCAATTGGAAACACATGTAATAAGGAAAAATATAGATTAGATAACAACTAATATCAAATACACCATGTAATCACCATATTCAAACACATCAATTACCAGAATCCATCCTCCATATTCCATCATAACAAATTATTACATAACAAAATTTGAATACATAATAATCAATACCAGTGAATACATATTCATGTGCGTAAGTACATTAGAGCAAACATAACATCAATGATTCCTCATCTACGTGGTACCCAAACTAATGACATATAAAAATATATATAGGGGTGGGTACTTTCCCTTCACTACTTATGCATTCTCAAAATATACTAAATTCTCAAAATAGCCATGCGTACACCCAAACAATAGTCATAAATCATGCATGTTTTTCTATCAATCCTAATCATTGATTAACCATATCATTAAACTTTGTTTTAATCCTATTATTAGATTGATTCATGTATGACATTTCATCTTTTCTCCACATGTGATTTATCTCAAAATAAACATTCCTTAGTTGTAAAGTCTTCTCAATTCTCTCTATATCTAAATCATTTGCTCGATTGGTACTCTAACTCATCTTTGTCTATTTTTAGCCCATATCTAGAAAATTGGCTAAGTATTGGAGGTTTCCTTTTTAGATGCAAGCCTTTACACGGTATTCATTATGCCATGTGCACACCCCTTTGTGCTTTCTTTGTGCATGCCATAGACCCTTATGTGTGGGCATGGACTTAGTCAAAACAGCCATCCAACATTACCCCACACTAAATTGGATTTTCGTCCTTGGAAATATCTTTGTCACCTAAAAACATAAGTGACCTCTAAAAAAAAAGAATTCAATGCCCAAAAAGAATCATCACACCTTCAAAATATTAATTCAGGCCTCGGGGTGTTGAAAGAGTTATAGGAACTCAACATTTATTTCACTCTCCACTTTCTTCCACTCTTCAAGTTTTGTCAATGCCTTCCCGGGCATCGCCTCTACAATTCCTAGTACTTGGTCAGGTGTCAACTCTTCAACTCTACTCTTGAGCTCTTAGATAACCACAGTCAATACTGTAACTATTCCTTCAATCATATTCATGTAATCAAGTATCATATTCTGAAATTAGATAATTTGCGAGATCCATTTTATCTCTTTTGGCCTTAATTAATTCCTTTTGTGTTGTTATCTCATCCATAACCCTATTACACTCTATTTTATTTATAGGTGTCTTTTCTTGTATAGTCCTTAGCACTTCTTCTTCGGCAATGACGTAAGCACTAAAAATCAGGTCACACTTCTAAGCACTTTGTTGAAATCCAAGTCGGCCTTAATGCTCTTTCCCCCTTAAGCTTTGCAAATAAATCCTCTAGTTCAATAAATTCTTTCTTCAACAACTCCTTGTTTTAATTCCTTCTCCCTAGTTATTTCTTCAGTAGTTGTCCTTGCACCACTCTAAATTTTCACCACGAGCATGCTAATTAGGCCTTCCAAGTACTCCATCTCATCATTATAGTCTTCTTCGGCTTGGCTCACCAAGGTTGGGCATTGACCTAAATTCTACTTTAACAACTCGCATACCCTATCATATGCCTCCTTGGTCCTCTTTTTCTCCCCTTGAATATCTTTCTTTAGGCCATCAATTTATTTTTCTTTTTTCTTCTTATCTTCTAAAATGACCCTCATTGTAGCCCCTACATCCAAATTCCTCCATTCCACGCATTTTATTCAAGGTTGCATGTTCATCTTTCAAGTACATTGGGTCCATAGTTTTGTACTTATTTCCTAGCTCACTCTTCAATTCTATCAAACTCAAGGAGTTATTTCTCACTTCAACTTGGGTTATTCTCATGTGGTTATGTAAGCTTCAATATAGAATATTTCTTGTGTGTAAGACCCTGCCATTATTTTCCATAAGATCCTAGCCATAAAAATTTCTATGAGAAATATGCTCTAGAATCATGTGACCATAGGACCTTTTTAGGGTCATCCAAAAATCCATATGTGGCACCTTGGTGTCCATCACTTTCTTACTACCTTTTCCTTTATTCTTGATTTCTTTAGAGTAGAGGAACCTGTGCTAGTCCCATCTCCTATGCCCTTATCCTCCCTAATTACATAAGTATCATCAATCTCATTCTCCTTGTGTGCCTCCTGCACAAGTTTTTCCTCTTTTTTTGGGCTCTGGTTCTTTTCTCCTTCGGTGTGCTAGTTTGTTTTTATCCTCTACATTTTTCTTCTTCAAATTTTCTTCCCACTTGCACCAAAGCTCCTCACATAAGGTTTCTCCTTCTCTCCTTCTCGGTTGGATTATTCACTTGACTCCTCACTAGAGCTAACTCTAGTTACCTTGTAATTGAACTTTTCTTTCTCTATATTGTCCTTCGGTGGTTGGGAAGTGTTCACGCCATCACCACTCTTCCTTCTTATATAATACATTTTATTTCTTCATGAGTGGTCAAGCCCACATTCCTCTTCTTCTTCCTTAGGAGTAGCTTCGTGCATTTTTTTCAATGGTGGTACAATAGTTCTCCTAGGTTGCGAAAGATGAGTATCAATAATCTCCATTTTTACTCCTCCCCTGGTCTTTGACCTTAACACTAAAAAGACTCTACATATCATCCCCCTTATTGTGACATTCATCTCATTGTGTAAGTATAAGGTATATGGCTCTAACATCTCCAGATATGTAGGCTGAGAGTCATACCTATAGGTCACATGCAAGATATGCACATCATAGTGAACCTTATCAACATCAAGGGTCAACTTATGTGCATCATTTATTCTATTCATTGCATACTTTAAATACCGTGCAGTGAATGCAAATGACAACTTGCACCAAGGGCCCATTTCTCCATCTTGCATTATAAAGCATACAAGAATGTAGTGTTGTGTTACTAAAAATGTCCTATTTCTACAACCTCCTCTGTAGGTAACTCACATGGAATGTACCACTCATTCTCAAAGGCCTGCATGTAACCTATAGTACCATTTTTCAATTCTATCCTTGTATACATTTGTAATCATTCCATCACAAGTATCGACCCCAAATTGCATTACGTGGGGGACTTTTTTTTGGTGGTAAACCCACACATCCTCGTCTAAACCATCTAGTACTCCTATCTCCCAAAAAAAAATGAGTAGGGGATCGAGCCCCAAGTTTATCTTAGATAATTCTTCGTTTTGTCCTTGGCCTCCTCAATGATTCCATTCACAATGTATTGTGCAATGTTGTAATGGGTCTTGTTTGCCATCTTGTGTGTAATATACAAAAATTCTTGTTGAAATTAGTTCACCTCTCCGAGGAACCTTTTACAACTTACTAGCATGGATATAAGCCTATTTATAGGATCTGTGATATTATAAATGGTCATGGCACTTCCTCCTTTTTCATATTGTAGTTGAATGGTAAATTCATCGATTTTTGCATCAACACATAGGTCTAGCTCCATATCCTTCCCTATAATTATCAAACATGTGACTTATTTGATGAGTTGTGTTGTAAGTCTCATTCTTCGGCCAAAAAAAATAGAATAAGTCCTCATGCACCCTAGACATGAGCCATTGGAATAAATGTGTGGGCTTCACAAAGAAGGGTAGCTCGAACAACTAGATAACCCCTACCTTCTCTAAATTCCTCCATACTGAATCATCAACCAACACTTTCCCTTCTTCATTTTTCCTGAAGCTTGTGCAACATGTTTTCCTTCAACATTGCTTCATTCCCCAGCCCTATGGTTGTATTCACTAATCTTATACTTGGTCAATTGTGATTTCCAAATCTTGAACCCTAAAAACTCCATGCAGGTAATGCATTTATGAATATATGTTTTCCAAGGGTTCCTTGACTTCAAATTTGTTCCTCTTCGTGCAATTCTTTCTTCCAGTCTTTGGTGTTATTGAATCCTTCAAATTTTTTCCCTAGTTAATCTTCTTCACAATAGTGTCTTCCTTCACTATCTAAGTGCTATGAACCATAGTTGTTCAAATTCTTCCCACAAACCCTCTTACACATGCCCTAATGTTACATTCCACTACTGGCTCAAACTTCTCTCTTCACAAGGATCCACACACAACTTCACATGCACGCTTCTCTAGTTTGATTTTCCCTTATCTTACTCTATTGTACCAAGTCACTCATTATCTCAAATTCTCAAATTCTCTTGAAGGCAAGGTAGAAAATAACTTGATTTTCTCCTTTTATATATTTTCCATGCTTTAAAACTTCACCGCCTTACTTTAACCACTTTTAAAACACTCTTTATTTATTTTATCCTTTTAATTTATTTCTTAATAAATCACCCTTTCCATTTTTTTATTTATTACTTAACTTCCTTTTCACGCATTGCATTCATAACCTTATAGTGCACCTTACTTTTTCCTAAGCCACATACTTCCTTATGCATGCCTTCCTGTGCTAAAGTACATAATCCTCTACACCATATTCCAATTAGTTCATCATGCTAGCACCTACCTCTCGTTACACTATGTGATCCTTCTCCTCACATGATTTGAATCTGAGAAATTTTTTTAAGAGCACCTCTTCTTCATCCTTTGCACATGTGGCACTTTTTTATTCCACACCAATCCTCTAAAGAAAACCCACAATGCGTGTGAATTCCACACTAATTTTATCTTTCATGTACTTGCATGTGGTTCACCCCACACTAAAAGTATGTGCAGTCCTTTACACATAAACTTAATAGATAGTAATCAGATTCCTACACACAAGCGCACTTATTACAAAAAAATAAGGAAATACGAAACAACAAAGAATATAAATGATTGAAAGGAAACACATAAAAGGTAAATCTAAACTAAATGGAAATAATGCCTTATTAAATACACTAGGAAGCTTTATTTATAGTAGGGCTTGAGCCTACTCCCATTAAAGTAACTAGGAAACATGGTGTCATCCAAGATTGACCTACAATTTACATTCACTTGATTCAACTATCTTAGTTACTACAAAATGTCCCAACCAATGAACCTTCAATTCCTTGGGTGGTGCATGAACTTTGATTCATAGAGAAGGACCATTATTTCCAACCTTAAATGTCTTGTTCTTAATGTGCATATCATGTCATGCCTTTTGTCTTACCTTCTCGATCTTCTGGCTCCAATGCACAATGGCTGCGCCTCATATCTAACTCGAATTAGTTTATCAATGCGCTCTTAAAAATCATGTTCATCATCTAGTCCACATGTGTGCCTAATATATAGGGATAGTAATAGGAATTAAACTTGTAGTACTACTTTCATTTCAAACACCAACTAAAACGATGTGGCCTTATTAAATATTTTATAAGTGGTCATCTACGCCCAAAGTACAAATGACACTTTATCATCCCAATATTTTCTTCCAACATCATAGACTTTTTATGCCAATGTTTATCCTAAGAATCTTGTTGAAAGATTATACACTACCATTAGCTTTAGGTGATAAGGAGTAGTCCTATGGTTTGCTACCATAAACTCTTCCAAAGAAGACTATGATAGTCTCATTCAAGAAATGAGTTCCTCTATCACTTGTCAAACTTAATGGGAAACCATACCTGCTAATTATATTCTCCCAAAGAAACCTTGTTATTGTAGTTGCTGTACAATCCTTTGTAGGTGCCACCTCTACCCACCTTGTAAGATAGTATGTATAAGTAATAATGTAGTGCATGTCAAGATTCTACGTGTGGGTGGTGAAATAGGCCTACAAATTCAATATCCCACTTTTCAAAAGGCTTCATGCTTGCAATAGGTCACAAATTCATTTCATCTATATCCGGGTTTTCCAAGGCACTTGAAAATGATCACATGCTTTCACATACTCTTTATTATCCTTGTAAAAATTCTCCCACCAAATTCCAGCCATAAGTATATTGCATGTGGTGGCATCACCAGCGTAATGCCCTCTGTTATTCTAGAATGAGATGCTCTTCCATAATAAATTGATGCTCATGTTCTAAATCACAACGGTGTAAATCTTCATCACGACCCAACTTGTATAAATCTCCACCAATAAACCGATAAGGAGCCATGCATATTACAAACTCCTTTTTCTCCAACTTCTTCATCCCTTTGGGTGTCATGCCATGTGTGCAAGAATACTACAATATCTTCCAATTTTGTGGTGTGATTTCAATCTAAATAACTATGCATCGGGCATAGGATCTTCAATGCTCTGCGCATCCTCACTAGAATTAATCCTTGATAGAGGGTCAGGACCTGAATTTCTCTTACATGGTTTTACAATAATGGTGAAATAAAACTCCTGAAATAGAAGTATACACCTATAAATGTGCCCTTGCAAAACAAACTTGTTGACTAAGTACTTAAGCTCCATATGATCTATATAGAAAATGAACAGGGGTAGCCAACAAGTACTTGTCTAAACTTATACAAGTGCATAGATCATAGAAAATCTTCACACTCATTAGTTGTGTAATCATTCTCTACATGTGTCAAATTCCTACTTGTAAAAAAAAATAGAATGATCCACAATTCCTACTTATAAGGCAAATAGAATGATCAAGGCATCAACATGAAATGGCTTATCCCATAAAGGAAAACACCAAATAGGCGTAGTAGTAATCCTTTTTTAACATCTCAAATGCATGTTGTTGTGCATCACCCTAATAAAATTTCCCTTTATATTTAAAAATTATTCTAAGGGTGCAATATTTACATAGCCCTTTATAAATTTCTTTTAATAACTAAAGATGTCCCATAAATATATGTACCTAACTTTGATTGGTCAATTCTTCCCAAACCCAAGATTACAACTATCTTGGTTGGATCTACCAATAATCCTTCCTTGCAAATGATGTGCCCAAGTAAAGTGCCAAAAGGTGTAGCAAAGATGCACTTCTTGATGTTAAGAGAGATGTTCAACTACTCCGCACTCTCAAACATGATCCTAGATTATCAAAATTATCCTTGAATAAGCCATTTACTATCTAATCATCTAGATATACCTACAATAATTTATTTATAAAATATTGAAAGTCCTACACAAAATGTGTGAGAACATTGTTGGCTCATTTTTCAGTCCAAAGGGCATGAATGTATATGTAAAACTTCCCCAATCAGTAGTGAAATTTTTCTTCTATCGGTCTTCCTTCGTTATGTGCACTTGATGATAACTCGAAAACCCATTTGTAAATGAGTATATCTCATTCCCAAAAACTCCTTCAAGGATTTATTCTATAAAATGGGTGGGAAAGGGATCAATGACACATGAAGCATTCAAATCTCTTTAGTCCACATAGATCCTTATCCTCTCATCCTTCTTGATGTTTATGACTATGGGGCTGACCCATTCAGATTCTTCAATAGGCTCAATAATTTCAGCCTTGAGAATTTTATCAATTTCCTCCTTCACTTTCACTTGTAGATTAGGTTACATCCTATAAGGCCTATTCTAACCAGGGAGCACACCTTATTTCACTTTGATCTTCATCTTGCCTCAATAAGAATGTACTCTTTTTAACTCATGATAACCTTGTGGAAAGAGATCCTGAAATTCACACAAAACCTTAATAATCTTTGTTACTTCATGTTCTAAGCAATAATCACCAATAATGGCCTCTTTAGGCTTGTCCTTTGTACCAATGTTAAACTTATTTGTCTTTTTAGGAGCATGGTACGTGTGTGCCTTCTCATCTGCATAATCCATTACCTCGTGTGCACCTTCAATGTGGATAGCATCCAAATTTTCAAATTCCTCGTCATCAATCATATAGACCAATTTACCCTTTTCTTTTTCTCTCCAAGCACAACCCATCTGTACCTCTTTTGTCTCCTCAAGATCAAGGCATGCCTCAATATCAGGTTTTCCAAACATCTCTAGAAGGAGCTCCTCTTCTTTCACATTATCCCCCAAAGTGATGTGCTTCATTATCTACAATGCTTCATGAATGAGAGGCTTAGTAGAAAAATAATCAAAAGTTTGGATCATACCTGCAGTCATCTCTTTTCAATTTTCTATTTCCATTTTTAACTCGACATGGACATACCATGTGTGGAGCAACCATGAAATTTGGAATAGAACTTATGTACCCAAAGTGATGGTGGTAAGGCCTCCTTACCCTACACCCATGATCTCTCACACTCATGGACGTGATGAGAGGAAGGATACTTACCATAAAATTTACATATTTGTGTAGGTACATTTCTCTGATTAAACCTAGTAGAAAAGGTGATTCTCACTTCTTGCCATTCCAAAAGACTATCTCTGTGTTTCCAACCAGCACACTATTATCCCACATAAGGTATAAACCAGCATGTTCCTTGTATCCCCTTCATTCTTCCATTGATTCTCCATTACGTACAAGAATGTATTAAGATTCCCTTCACCAATATACTTTGGTACCTGAGCTAATCCCAAATGCCTCATTATTAGCAGACTTATCATCCTAGTGACTCACCATTTAACTTCACACCCAACCATCTCATATGTGCCATGAGCCCAGTTATCACAAGCAACAATAGTAGTGTCACTTACCGACTACATGTCCTCCCACTGAAAAATGCCTTCCTTTGATGGTTCTATATTTTCTATTTCGCACACACCGTATGAGTATAGATTCTATTAATCTCTTCTTCACTCAAAGGCTCAACATAATGCTCTCCTTATTTTCAAATAGAGGTATAATCATGCACTCATCCTTGTTCTCAAAACTGATGTACCTCTTGTTAAAGTGTAAATTAGCATTGTTTGCATAGCACCAAGTTGTCTAAGTAATGCTGGAAAGTTGTATTCTTCAACAAGCTCCAACACCTCAAAATACCTAGTAAACTTATCTCCTTGAATGATAATATATGAATCCTTTAGTACCCCAATTTTATTTTCCATGTATAACACATTCAAGATGGATACAATGTAGGTCTTCCCATATGATTCCATGCTTCAAGATTCAACACATTTACCTCAGTGCATGTATCGATCAAAATATTTCTCAGTAGCCAACCATCAATGAATGCATCAAGTGTGATTTATTTTTCAAATTCATGTCCTAAGGTGGTAGATTTGCATTACGTATTTGTCTCTTGTACTCTACTCTAATGTGTGGTATGTTCTCTTGAAGCCATTCCCCTAGTAATGGGATGATCTTCTCCCTGATGACACATCTTACACACCTCCTTCAAGTCATCCACATCCTTCTGTGGGAGTTAAAACTTTGTGGTAACATCCTTTATCTCAAGACTACATTTCTGATACGTTGTGGATATTATAAGCTTTTAGGAACCATTTTTATCCACTTCCTATGCTTCATACGTCTATAGGTTGAGAACCCATTGGCTCCACTTGACTTTTTGGTGTGTAATCCCACCATTATGGAAATTTATTTTCATGCCCAGTCTTGGGGCATCTTAAATTAAAACACAACATCACACAAGCCTATCCCTTCATCCAACAACTTATTCAAACTAGTAATCATTGTACTTTGTCATAATGAGCCCCAATGTGATGGGGGACCACCTATCCAACATAAATCTAACCATTTCACTCATTTTTATCTAATGGCTTGTCCATCACAAACCACTTGATAAAAAAGGGAAATGTAGAGACCTATTTTTGTACCCTAAATTATTTATCCATACTCTTCACATTTTTCACTCAAAATATTAAAATTATCTTATTACCCTATAAACCATGTCCTCACCCTCGTAAATCTTATCTTACCCCTTAGTAAATACTTATTTACTCACCTAAACCACCCTAACCACCTAAAACTCATCCTAACCCATTTTATCCCTAACCTTCTAACCTCTCAACTCCCTCAACACATTCCTAACCATTCTCATTTGTTCCCATACCCAAATTAACCCATTTGGAAGTGGTGAAACCACTTCCAAGTGGGTTTCCCCACTTTTTTGGGTCATTAGCAATTCTAACCAATCATTGGTAATTATATAAATATCACCAAACTCCATGAATGGGGATCCCTCGGGAATAAGTAGGGAGTATCTAGTTCTCTAATGACTTATACGACATCATTACGGACATCTTGACACCTCCTACATCTTATTCACATCCCCGGAATCTTCACAAACATTGTAAGGATCCTATATCATTGTTTCTTAGCATTTCTCATCAAAGGTAAGCTTCTGTCATTTTCTTTCATGTTCAGTTTATCAATGAGTCATATTAAAGACCATATCAGTCCATAAATCACTTGTTTCACATCTAATTTGTATCTTATCAAGGAATCAACCTTTTCCACAGTAATCTCTAGTGATCTACTCAAATTTCAAGCGATCCTTGTCTTTTTCTATTTTTTATCATATTTCTCACATTTACAATCAATATATCAGTATTTTTAATCTAATTATTTTTTTCAAGTTGATTTTCTTGTAGATTATTTTACTATGTTAGGAACATCCTATTACAAGAATCTATATCCTCCTTAGATTGTCTCACAACCTCTTGTCTAGGAATAATTTGACATTGCACATGAGATGAGTCTATGTTTCATCCTCGGCACAAAACACCGTGAAATCAAAAATAAACTGAAATTCATACGAGAAGAATAGGATGGTGTCAAATAGGCATGGTTTATTACTTCACAGAGTTAGAGATTTTGTAGCCCTTTTATGGGCCACCTATCACATAGAAATGGATCTTTGTATCCCTTTGTAATTGTGATCATCCTCTTATTATTGATTATCTTTTTATCATTATCACTTTATTGTAAAATGATTTGACACCCTTCAAGGAATCCCTTTGGTTCTTGGGATCGGCCTTTTCCAAGAAACTCATGATATCCTCATCTAATATTTATCTTATCTAGTTATCTATTTGTGTGCAATTTTCTTTCATTTTCTGGAAATAGGAATCCCATGCCCATTTTTTCATCCATACATCTCAACATAGGTATCAATAAACCTTGTTGTTTTCTAAGTTTTTTGGTGATTTTCTATATAATAAGTCATCCAAAATCTACCACAAATAGGTTTTCAACTCATTTTGGTTATTGAATGTTGTGTTTTAGTCTTTTATTCCATGGGCTTGGAGAGATAATAGCATGCTCTCTTTCATTAGATGAGGCATGTGATTACGTAATTTGGTTGGGTGGACAACCAAGTCATTCTTATTATGGTTTTGAGGCTTCCTATTTGGAGATGGAGTTTGGTATTTGGAGTTTATTTCTTGTTCGGTAAATTTGAGATTTTAATTAAAATTTTGCCATGGTGTTCCCACTTAGTATGATGCTTTTCCACTTGTATTTTAGGATTGTTTTTTTCTTAAAATTTTGTAAGAGAAGGAGAAATGTAAATTTGTTTTCTTTTTAAATGATTTTTATTGTTATTACTCTTGCAAACCCTATGATGGGAAAGAAGAAAAAAATTACTTTTGTTAAAAATATATTTTCATTTACCCTTGATTTATAGTGAAATTGCATTGGGATCAAAAAATTTAAGGTCTGTGAATAGCATCCCTTGATATTAACTTTTAATAATAGGTGTTACAAGTCCAAAATGTCATTTCTAATTTGTATAATATTGCAAAACAATTTGTTAGTTAATTATTTTTTCTATTAGAAAAGGAAAATGGATTCTTTAGTTACTTGAAATGGTTGGATTGGAAATTGTTCTATGTTACCTCATCCAAAATATATCGGAATTGTCTCTTTCTTTGTAAAAGGGATAGTTTAATGTTACATTTAAATGATCTTAGCTCAATCTTGCTTTACATTTAAACTCCCAAGTTTATTTCCAATTGTAACTTTCAAAATAAAAATGGTTTTAACCATATGAATAGCATTGTCTCTTTCTTGAATGTTAGGGGGAAAATTAGTTAACAAAATGGTTCTTTATTTTCTCCTCTCATTTAAATTCAAAAGAATGGTGTAACTCTATTAACCTAATATAGAATTTTTGCTATTGTGGTATACATTTAGTAGCATAAATTCAATTTATATAGTCATATGCATTTTAACATTTTGTAATGGTTTTACCCACTAATATATCATAAGAGATAAATGGGGTTTATAAATTAAAAAATGTGTGTATGTAGCCTTATAATGGTTAAAAAAATTATATTTTAAAAAATGGAGATCTTTTCATAAGATGAAGTTTAGTGATATTGAAGGATTCATGTGTGTGTGTGTGCATGCACATGCACTTCTTTAAAATAAAAATAATGTAAACCCTTGAATAACTAAAAATTTATGCTCAAGTCAAATCCTTTGACCCACCCACACACACACATACATGGTTATGTAAATAAACCCTCGTTATAATATAGATTCAAATCTATATGTAAAAAAACTTCCATTAACCCAATTTATGGTTTTTAGACAAATAAATTTTGGAAAATAGTCTAATAAGTCTCCATTATCCTCCATGACATCTTCCTTCAAAACCCTGCAAACCAAAAAGAATGAAGAAATAAAATGACAAATTAAAAAGTTATAAGGAAATCAAGGTTTCTAGGTCACCCTAAAATCTATTATGGATATCCCTTTGATCCAAGGGCTCTCATCTAACCTAGGTTTTTCCATCTCACAAGTGGCCCTCTTGAGTTGAATATTAATTTTGCAAGTGGGATTATTTTCCCTCTCCTTTTTAAATTGGATGAATTTATTGAATTATAATTAAATTAAAATGTTTTTTTGGTGTTAAAGGACATGGGTCATTTGGATGGGGAAAAATGGGAACCATACCCCAATTATATTAATTTGGACCCTCGTGAAGTAAATATTACCTTCGTGGATAATTTCAACCTTTAGATAATCATATTTAATTGTTATCATTTTCATTTAAACGGCTCTTATGGAAATAAATTGAATCCCCTTTTTTGGATAGAATAACCCCTTGGTGGGAAATATTATAACCCTTGTTAAATTGGATTTACATCCATTACATGGATAATATTTAGGGCTTAATTATTACCCTTATATGTAATTAATCCCTCAAGTTTTAATAAAAACTTATCATAATAATATATTATGTTTTAAACAATTGTGACACTAAATCAACATTTTCCATGGGGTATAATTTTAATCCCTTGGTTTAATTTGTAATGTGGGAAAAAATTACTATCTCATTGTTAAGTAATTAATCAAATAGTATTTAACTAATGTCTTATAACCCTTTTAAAAATCTCAAATTTATGGCATTAACTAGATAAGTAGATGGTTAATTTGGGTCGTAGAATCATGGGTCACACAACATCTGGTATCATAATGAGGTTTCAACACTTTGGGTGATCTAGGTCTTAATCAACACTAAATTAATTAATTTTTATTAATAAAATTCCCATTAATTAAAAAATTTCTGTTAAACCTAATATGTTACCTTCCCATGTGTGTAGGATGCCAAAAAAATGGAGCTGAGCATTGAACGGCTAGGACCTAAGGTCGTGGCTGCCTACTCTAAAGCCACAAGAAGTAGATCTTAGGTCACAAATGATGGGGTTTTTATAAGACCACCTTCCAATGTAGTCGGATCTAGCTGAGGAGTTTGATCAACCCAAGGAGGATGTTCTTCTAGAGGAGGGTTCTTAATTTACATCACATCATCATCGCAAATAACGGAATGAGATATCTCGAATCCCATCTATCAGATTGAGAGGATTTTTTTTGCAATTTCCTAGCCATTCTCAGATTATTTTGGGACCACCGCTAAAGAGGTCACCTTTGCGACATGGAGAGAGATTAGTAGAGCATCATCCTCATGGTCAAGGGATATGAAATGTTATCATAGATCTCTTTCATCTCCATCCACTGCCTATGGAGGATGACATATGGATTTTGATGTAAGTAATGGATCCTTAGTCTTGATAGTTATGTTGGGTTACACCCATACAAAATAAACATTAAGGCTAGATTATATATTCACCTTCTCTTCGATGTAATAGTTGTTTGATGTAGAAATGAGGAGTAAAATATCCATTTAACTTGAGAGACAGTTATCTAAGAGTTATTTGAGGAGCATTTGTGGACTGATACATGTAATTAAACTTCAAAAATTGAAGGATAAATGAGCTACATGATATTTTTAGGGCTCAAGCTCTGTGGCATAGTAGGATAGTCACTTTTTGTACCTTCTTAGTATGTGGACTACCTAAAGGATGAGAAATTTCAAGTTGACATATTCATTAGGGGATTGAATGTGGATTTATCTAGGTCAATTAGATTATTATCTCCTCGACCTTAGAAAGGTGGTGGAGAAGTCATGTTTAGTTTAGGAGAACACGGGAAAGGCCTCGAAGTATCGGGATAGGAACATGAACAATTTTTAGGAGTGTATTCACACACTACATGATTTCACATCTCGGGGCACGGTTCCACCACCGAGAGGAGGTTTTAGGCTGCACACAGGTCATCATCAATACCCCCACCGTATCTGCATGAACACACATAGCATCAAGCTCACCAATAGTAGAGATCTTGACCCACTCGGGATGTGTAAATAGGAAGAGGCTAAGGAGGTCATGGTTTTGGAAAAGATAGGAGGTAAGGTGGTCGTAGGCACACCCATATTACACTTGGAAATCTGCTAGAGTTGGTTCTATGGGATCGGTTCAATAGAGTTCAAGTAGGACACACATACAAAGATACACCTAGTTGCTTTTTTATCTCTTGAAATTTCTACATCATAGTGGAGAACTATAAATCGAGCATCGTGCCACCATCATTGAGACCATGTGTATCATAAGAGGTATTTTTGTTTCTTTATTATTTAATTTTTGTGCTTATAATTCATTTATATCACCTTTTATAGTGGATCGGTGTGGGTTGGTGGCTTTTAGGAAGTATGATAGATGACGGTGGTAGACTTAGCTATTGGGGCCAAACTTGTCATTGATACATATACAATAGTTACATATTGGACCTTGGTGTGTTTTCCACTACTTTAGACCTCCGCATTATACCTTTGGGATCCTATGAGGTAGTTTTGGGCATGGACTAGATTGATTCTCATCAAGCCAAAGTGGTTTTTCATAACAAGTTTATTGAGTGTCAAGATGAATTTGGTAGTTACCGCGATAGTGATTTCTAGGGTTTAGAGACCCGTCTCCATGCATATGGTTTTGTCATACAACTCAAGTGGAGCATGTGTAAGGGTTATCAAATATTCACTACCACAATCAGTGATAAGTCAAAGGAGATTCCAGTTAGCTTGCCAATGATGACCATCCCATTTTGAGGGAGTATGATAATGTGTTTTATAGTGATTTTCTAGGTTTACCACTAGGTAGAGGTCCATTTCATGATTTACTTATTACTAGGTGTTTCTCTTATTTCACGAGTACTCTACGGGATGACAAATCTTGAATTTCATGAGCTCAAGATTCGGTTAGAGGATTTTTTGAATAAGGGTCCCATCTACCCTAGTGTGTCCCCTTGGGGCGCACATGTGATTTTCGTGATGAAGAAGGATGAGTCCCTTTACTTTTGCTTTGATTTTAGACAATTGAACAAGGTGACATTGAAGAACCATTATCCTCTTCTTAATATTAATGATTTTTTTGACTAGTTGCAAGGATTTAGAGTGTTCTCCAAGATTGATCTTAATTCGAGGTACCATCATCTATTGATTATAGAGATAGATATAGACATAAGACATATTTTTAGACTCGTTATGGACACTACAAGTTCACATTGGTTCCATTGGTTTGACCAATGTAAATGAAGTATTCATGAGTCTCATGAATGGTATCTTCAATACCTTTTTAGATTGGTTTGTCTTTGTTTTTCTCGATTATATATTGATTTATTCATGCTCAATAGAAGATCATGAGTATTATTTGAGATAGGTTTTACAAGTGTTGAGGGAACGTAAGCTATTTGGAAATCTAGAGAAGTGTTCATTTTTTCAGTCATAGATTCATTATTTGGGCCATATCATTCCTAGAAAGGGTTTCTTAGTAGATTCCTCAAAGAGCTACACTATCCTTGATTTCCCACCCCCACCATAGTTACAAACGTTATAAGTTTCATGGGTTTGGTAGGGTTTTATTGTAGGTTTTTTCGGAAATTCGCTAGGATTGCACATCCAATACTCCCTTTTAGCACAACTGGAAGAATTTTATTTGGTTAGAAAAGTGTGAGAAGGTTGTTCGATTGCTTAAGGATCATTTGAATTCTACACCTATTCTTGCAGTTCTAAATCCCTTAACAAATTTTGTGGTTTGTACTAATTTTTATTTGGAGAGACTATGTGAAGTTCTAATGTAAGAGTATTGTGTTATTGCTTTTGAGTCACTCAAGCTCAATTATTGTAAGTTTATTTATCATACCCATGATTTCAAGCTTGCGGAAATAGTGCACGCATTAGTCCATTGGATACATTTCCTTTTGGTACACCATTTATTTTAGGACCAACTACCTAAGTCTACAACACATCTTCTCATAACCTAACCTCAATTCTCATCAACAACGTTGGATAGAGTTCATTTATGAGTATGACATGTATATTCAGTTTATCAAGGGAAAGGAGAAAATTTTCATTGATGCCTTGAGTAGATGACAACATGAACATTCCTTGACTCTTAGATCATACCTTCGAGAAAAGATCCCCACATCTTTACGGTGACAAATGTTATGAGGTTTTTAGAGGAGAGGTTGAGTCACAAAGTCTCTTGGATGGAAAATATATTAGTTTCAATTTGGATGCAAATGGTCTTATTTGATACATAGGTCCATTTATGTTCCTAAATTAGGGTATTTTCACAAATTTTTACTTTGTGAGGCTCATCAAGCCCCTTATGTATATCACCTAGGTGTGAAGAAGATGCATGCAGATTTAAGGTAGTTGTATTATCATCTAGGGTTACATCTTGACATTAGAGATTTTTAATCCATTGTCTCGAGTTCTAGAGGGTTAGCATAAAAAATATCACCTGTGAATCTTTTTATCCACTTGAAATTCCAAAGTGAAAGTGGGGCGTCATCTCCGTGGACTTTATAGTTGGTCTTCCTACTTCATCTTATCATCATGATGTCATAATGGTGATGGTGGATTATTTAACCAAGGTTGTCTACTTCTCACCTATGATGCGGTCTTCATAGATTGCATTTTACTATATGACATTGTAATATTGCAGGATTCCAAAGAGGATTATTTTTATTAGGATTCCATTCATGTGTCAAACTTCTAGACATATTTTTAGTCAACATTGGGCACTCAAATTAATTTAATCTCCTCCTATCATCTTGAGATAGATGTATAGATAGAGAGGGTGAATCAAGTTCTTGAGGATATGTTGATGATGTATGTCAAAGACCAGCAGAGAAAGTGGGAGGACTACTTTTATCTTGTTGAGTTTTCATATACTAATAGTTATCACAACTCGATCTTCATGGCACCTTATCGGGGATTTATATGGGAGGCCATGTAAGACACCTTTGAGTTGGGTTAGATTAGACAACATGGTAATTCTTGGTCCATATTTGCTTCAGGACATGGAGCAAAAGGTTTTTCTTATTATATAGTTTCTTGAATAGGCATGGGCATGCTAGAAGGTGTATGCATACATGAAGAGGGTTGATCATCACTTCTCTTTAAGTGATAAGGTATTTTTAGAGCACATCTACACAAGATTCCAATCCACCTTTAAAATGGCTCTAATATTTCCCTTAGATTCGTGGTTCCATTTGATATTTTTAAGGTTATCTGCCCATTTATTACTACCTAGATTTACCATTGTGCCTATCTAGTGCCCACGATGTCTTCCATGTTTTATTTTTACAAAATTATGTGCCATATATTATCATGTTTTGGATTGGTTGGCCTTGCGGTGATGGCCAAATGGTAGTGAACACTGGACCCCATGCATATTCTAGAGCATTAGATTTTTTCCCTTTGTGAGAAAGACTTAGACTAGGTTATGGTTCGAGTGGGAGAAATATGATGAAACAATTACTACTTGTGAGGATGTGACACCATTGAGGGATCAACATCCTTACCTCTTTCAGATGACTTCTAGTAGGAAGTCTATTTCTAGAGAGAGGTTCCCATAAGTTTATATTTCATTCTTATGCTAACTCATTTTTATTATTTGTATGGAAAATTTGGTTATAATTACATTACGGTAGTTGTTTTAGACATTATTATGATTTTTTCATGATATAAACGTTTAGATGATAAATTTTCTTGTAAGGATGTTGCGTATGTGGCATACAATGTCAATTCACTATTTTTATTTTTATTATGTGATTTAGAAATGATGTTATAGATATTTTTGATATGATATTTACATATATTTCAATTGGATATCTCATTGATAATTGTCATAATTTCTATATACCTGATTGGTGGATGGACGTTGGCGTAACTAATTACATTAGCTAGCATATGATTCATTTGGATCATTTTAATATGCATATTATTTTTTTACTTATTTTTTGGAATTGAGTAGGTATGATGTGTGAATTGAGTGTGCAAGCTATAGGTTACTACATAGGAAAATGTGGGATTCATGGGATGCATATCCAAGCGGCACAATAGGCCGTTTAGACCGAATCTATCCCCTTATTTATTTTGGCCTTGTTTTATTATTTTGTGGACTATGGTTGGGAAATATGGAATTTACCCTCTTGGAATGTGTTATTAGATTATTTTGGTTATTTTTGGATCACCTTTCTCCATTTAAATTAATTTGGTTTTATCTCTCTTTAATTTCTTTTTTAAGTTACTTTTTGGGAGATAATTGTTTCCCACTTGTTTGGGATGGCTTGATTTGGTTTATCCTTGATTAAATTATTTTTTAGGTCACCTAATCATGGATTAGGTAGACCAAACCCCTCTTAAATGTCATCTTTTCCCCAAAACTCAGATATGGGGAAGAGGTGACATTTTGGATGAGAAAGGAAAGTCAAAGGCACTATTTTCCTTAAGTGAAAAGAGCCCCCAAATACCATACCTACGGGAGGGTGAGATCTTTTGAGGCTCATAAATCCTATTTTCCCCCTTTGTCCCCTTTTTCAACCATTTTTATTTATGATTCTTGGATTTGGGGTTGGAAGGAGATTTGGGTGTTTGATTCTCTATGTGGAGATGTGATTGATTGTTTTTGAATTATTATTCTCTTTTATTGATTTATTGGTGCAAATTTAGGGTTAATGGATGACTTGAATTTATAAGTGGATGGATAACACATATCATCATCTCATTAATTTTTTATTTTAGAGACTATACTCTTATTTTACCTTCAATTTTGGAGTGTTGAGGGGCCCTTTTGATCATTTTTAGATTGGAGCTTTTGAGAGAGAAAGATATTTTGGAGTTGAAAATCTTGGAGTGTGGATCTGCAAGTTTTTGTTTGGACTCTCTTATTTTGTGAGGTAGGCCTCACCTATTTAAAACTTGGTTATTTATTTGGAAATAAATATGTTTGATTCTTGTTTGTTCTTGGTAATACTATGGTATGTTGTTTTTGTTGTTTTATTTTCTTATTTTTCTCCATCCACACCCTTGGGAGAGTGAATTTTTAGAGTGTTGGGGAAGAGGGATGAATCCCTCTTAAATACCTCAAGGCTTAATGGGAAGTCTTGTTGGGTTTTTTAAAACTCCACTCACTTGGTTTGAATTGTGTTGATAGGGTTCTTCATCAATTTTGGAAGTTTAGTAAATAAATTTAACATCCGTAGAAGTATGAGAAACTAGGCGAAACACTTGAATATCCATGGGACATTATAGAAGTTGTGGGACATTGTAGATTCCACAAGACATTGGAAAATTTGTGGGACATGAGAAAAATCCACGTAGACAGTTCTAGAAACTACCGTAGACTATCATGAACCATGGAATCCTAACAAAAAGCCACGAAAGAACAAGAGTTGAATACCACTAACAGAGATTCCACCAAAAGAAGTGTCTTTTGGGTAATTAGTATAGATAGATACTTAATGTACTTGAATGTAATAATAGATATGTATAAGAGATGATAGTAGAGAAGAAGATTGGAATAAGTAGGAAAAGGTAGGGACTTATAGATGAAGATAAAATAAGATAGAACACAAGGATGAGAAAGTATGAAGATTGATGTGTAATGAAAGTGTGTGAGATGGACATGAAAGAATGATGTAACAATTATTATAAATATATAAAGAATTATAGTTGATGCATCATGTAATGTTCTTTTTCTTTAATTATATTCTTTCTATTCATCTTATGAATCTGAATATCGTTCCTAGAACATCCTTAGTAAAAGGGTAAACTACTTAACCCTCACAATCATGTGTGTTACATAAGAAGATCTTCCAAATCCATAACTTCAGAAGTGATCACTTAAATTTGAGCTCCCAGGACCAGTAGGAGCCTTCTCCCATGTTCCATTAAAATTCATGCATGCTCAAGATACATAAAATTATATAAATTCAGCAATTGTAGAATATGAACATACTTGGCTAGAAGTCGAAAAATAGATACTTCTTCAACAAAACCAAGAAATGGGTACAATGGAATATAAGAACAATGCAAAATTGATTGTGAAATTGATTCTAGATTATTGGAGAATAGTTTCATATTTTTATACGGCTGAAAATTTCATTAGGATTCTTCTTAGCTGACTACATAATGAAATGCTATACCTAGACTAGCCATACTAGATCAATACCATGGTAATGGAGAAAGTCATAAGACTATTGGAAAACATGAATTTGACACTAAACATGAAAAAATACCAATGCAAAAATTGTGTGATTTATGGGCGTCATCGTGTCAAAAAGAGGAGTGCAAATTAGTGTTTTGCGGGTTTTCAACCCACGAGAATAAGAAAGAATCGGTTCGGGATTTAGGAAAAATTATGGTGCAACCGACGCGTTCACAACATCAAACTTAGTATCATAAGTTAAAGAAATTTAGATTACCCTGAGTTTTCAAACTTTCAAAGGATATAATAAATAACCAAGGACATAATCCATAAGGAAAAAGAATTGGATTTGAGGTGTGGCTAAGTCACTAAGCCGCGAGACATTGATTCAATGTTCCATAGGTATTTCAAAGGTGAGAGTTTCACGGACCTCAAAATCTATGTGACACTTCAAAACCCACCAACAAGTAAAAAACCACAGGATGTTTAAAACATTTAAATATTCTAAAATGCCCATGAGAAAATAGAAACTCGGTGAAAAGCTTCCAAACAAGTGATGGAGCACTTTTACTGTAACTTTGGTTTCGGAGACAAAATTAAACAAGATCAGTCTTGTTGGAAAGTTCTTATCAATGGATACATTCTAGAATCAATATTTTCATCAATCGATGTATTTTTTGGGGTAAAAATTTCAAACATGTGTTTGAGTAAAAAGTGACAGTTCTAAATACACAAGTTATTAATTCATTCCCCAACCACCATCATTAATAAAGAATGACACTCCTCTCTCCTTCGGGTCATATGGCATGTAGAATTCATCCCAGAAGGCACCCGGGTACTCTGCAGGTGAACTTAATGAATTCATTTAGTGGTTGGAGGAAGGAATTTTAATTTCCATCTCTTTTCCCTCATCTCTTTGTCCCCTTTCTATATATTTTTAATAATTCTCATTTGTAAAGGTTGGATCCTCTTGGTTTTAAAAAAGCATTATTATGAATAGTTTTCTTTATATTTTGAGTTACGAGGCCTCGGTCTAGCTCTTTTTGTTTGGATACTTACCTCTTTCCACCATTGTACTAGACTGTGCATACTTTGAAGCAATAGAAGTCTTTTTATGGCTATTCTTTGCACTAACTCAAATCTTATTTCCTTAACTTTCTTTTATTTTCCAATATTGGTTGGTTGTGCATTCTCCATATCCCTTACAGGTTTGTTTTCTATTATGCTCCATGAAAGTGAGTGTGTGAATGTATTTTCAGATTGTGGCACATTTTTCTACCCTCCCTATGTTCATTTTCCCTTATTTTTACTCATCTAAGAAATTTCATCCCCTCTTTCTAGTGCTATCACCTCCCCTTAGCCTAGTTTTTCATTTTATGCATCTCCTTCTTACCTGGTCCCTCGGAATCATAGAGTAGTGTTAGGTAGTTGCATTTCCCTTCCTAGGAGTAATTGTAGTAATAGAGATAGGTAGAAGAATTTGGCATTCTCTAGAGGTATGTCTCATACACAAGTCCCGCCACTTAGAGACAGTCCCATGTTGCCTCAAATCCCCAAATCATCTTGATTTGGGAAAGGTGTAATTATGATCTCAACGGTTTTGGCATTCTCGGTGGGACATTGAAATATTTATTTTCTTTCTTGTTAAGTTGAGGTGTGAAACTTAAAAATTAGCCTTTGGAGTCTTGTTTCTACACATCGCAGCAACTCCAATATTCATATCAATTGGTTTTAGTAGTAAAAGTTCTTAGCTTCATGAGAAGAATTCAAACAAGGTCTAGAACGAGAAAGAAGGATCCTCTTATTACTTGGAGCTATCACTTTGAGAAGAATAAGAAGAGGTAGATTAGTTCAAAGATTACCATCACCATCTAACAGTATCCTCTCTACTCCTCCTCTTTATAGGCCTTTCTTGATGTCATCCAGGGTTTTAAGACCTATCCCATTCATGGAGCAATAGAGGAATTTATCCTTTGTTAGTTTCACTTTGGTGGAAACCCTCTTGTTCTTAATACAAAACATAACATTCCAGGTGATAAACTTGAAAAGTATTCCTTTCTTCACTAGTGAAAATTCCACTACTCGACTGATCATATCCATGAATTGCCAATTTCTATTCGAGTTCATTTTTATTATTGAGAATTATGTTGTAGTTAGGATTATTGCTTCTTCTTTTAAGGGTAAAGCACTTCATTGGTATATAATTTTAACACCTACATCCATTCACAACTAGGATGATATGGGAACACCCCTTTGCAATCAATTTGAGGAAAAATCATATAACATTTCCTTGTTAAGCGCGGTGACAACTATTAAGAGGATCTAATGAGCTCATGAGATAATGATATTTCTAGAAGACATGGAGGCTTTCCTTTATTTCTTAAGAGCATTAAATTATGATATTTTTGTTATGATACAATCTATGGATGTTATTCACTTCCCTAACTCCTATCCAATAGCCATTAGAATGAGAAGCTGTCTAATACAATCTAGAAAGATAGCCCTTATGCTGCCTATGCCTTTGTTCCCTGAATTTCCTCAAGCTCCACAACCTACCATTGCTCCCATTTCTGAGAAAAACTCCCAATTTGTTCCCTCAACGTCTTATTCTCCCCAAAATTAAAAGGATGATGATGAAATGAATGCCTTGACCATAAAACTATCAAACAAAGTCATATCCTTGGAAAAATAGTAAGCCCAATCTTAAATAAGTTATCCTAGCCAAGGGAAATCTTCTAACCAAGGATTCACCAAGGTTACCAACCCTATAGAAACCTATACCTTGACCAAAAATATGGAAAAATCAGCAAAATGGTCGATGGCAAGGTCAAAATCCACATCTTCCACTTCAAATAGTTTCCCCTACTCGGTCACTCCCTATTGATAGTTTAAGTAAAGCATTGGTTCCAGTGAAAATAATGTGATACAAGAATCGGAATGGAGTTTCCCATGCAACCATCCACATAATAAATTTTTTTGTGCAAATTTCATGCAAGCTTGGGCCTTTATGGTTCAAAATTCATCCAATCATCAAGAACCATTTAGATAAGAAGCCAATCCTAATCTAGAAGGATTTTAAGAATCTAACCATGATACTAATCTTATGTTTTTGGGACTGATAAGTTTTGTGCAATCAATCAATTTTTGGATCACTCGGATAAGTTGTAATTTCATGTGGTGGATAATACAAGGTTGAGGAAAAGATAAATGGATGTGAGGTATCCTCCTCTTACTTGCTCCATTCGGCATCCCCCTTAATCATTCCATTTATTTGGGTATATTTCCAACCCCATCCAGCTTTCCATGCGGGACATTCAAAACCCACGTAACACGAAGACCCGTGGAACACACAAGTTCTACTCAACAAATATGTTTCATGGATTGAAAAAATGAGAAAGGGAATGATGTATCTTTAATACATAGATATGTTATCCTTCCATTCAAAATTGTGGACCATATGAAGAAGAAAAATGTGAATTTCACAATGTGGGATGCCCTAGCCATTCCATCTCAGCGCGACCTATTGCATGAAGCTCTAAAGCAACTTCCCCAAGTTGATCCAATTATCCAAAAACCCCAAGCTAATGTTAACATGTGTACCTTGAGAAGATCTTTAAGAGATGTAGGGAATATGAGTTTTCCCTTAAACCCAAAAAGTGTAACTTTGTAGTCCCTAGGGTAAGATCTTGGGGCATATTGTTTCAAAATATGTCATTGCTATTGATCCGAAAATAATCTCGGTCATTCTCTCTTTTTCCTTACTAGTGCACAATAAATAATTGCAATCATTCCTTGGGAAGATTAACTTTGTTAGGAGATTTATTCCTAATTTTTCAGGATTGTCGGGCCTATCACCCTAATGTTGAAGAAGGATTCAATTTTCGGATGGATAACTACGGGGAAAGAAATATTTTCCAAGATTAAACAAGAAATTTCTTGAAATCCTACACTTATCAATCCTAACTATGTTAAATATTTTATCTTATATGAATATGGAGTTAAATCTAGTATTGCTTCCATTCTAACTCAACAAAATGATCAAGGATTAGAACAACCAGGTGGTTTTCTTGATCAAATGTTAAAGGATTATGAATTAAAATACGGTAACATGGAAAAAAAAGTCTTTTCCATCATGCACGCACTAAATAAATTCAAAATTATGATCTCCATAAATCATTTCAAGGTGTTAGTTTCATATTTTGGTGTGAGAGACTTCAATATGGGAGTGGAAATTGGTGAGAAAAGATATGGATGGGTGAATAAAATCATGGAATATGACAAGATTATTAAGGATACGAATATGGTAAGAGGAAGAGAAATTTTGAGATAATCATTGAAGATGCATAGGGTGATCACGACTCCTCACTATTCTTAGATGAGGAACCTCTACACGCTGAAGTCAAACATTCCTTTCATATGGAACATACCATCCTAGTTTAAGCAAAAAAAGTGAAAACATTTAAGGTTGCAGTCCATTCCCTATGTCTTGATTGATGGGATTTTATTCATAAGAAACTTTAACATTGTTTTGCGTAGATTCATTGATGGCGTGCGAGGTTGATAAGGTTTTAGCATAATTCCATGATGGTATCTCTCGAAGAAATTTATTTTCCAAAGAAACAAAAATCAAGATCATCATGGTCGAATACTTTTGGCCCACACTATTTTTTTATGCTCACAAATGGGTCAAAAAATGTAGGGAATGTGCTTTATTCACTAGTAAGAAAAGATTGGTTTCCCTTCCACTTCACCCAATTCAAGAAGATATTTCTTTCTCCCAATAGGGTCTTTATTTCATTGGCATGATTACCACCCCATCAAGTTTTGGTCACAAAATGGGTGTTGTGCACTATGGATTACCTCACTAGATGGACAAAAGTTGTCACACTCAAGGAAGAAAGCGGGTCAATAATCCTTGACTTTCCTAAAGGTATTGTAACAAGGTTTGGAATTCCTCAAACCATTATTTATGACAATACAAACTCCTTCCTTGGTGAAAATATTTCTACTTGGTCTCTTAGTCATGGGATTTACCTAAAGCCTTCTTCCAACTACTATCCGTAAGGTAATGACCTAGTTTGAATCTACAAACAAGAACACAGTCGAAATCATGAAGTAAACAATATATATAAACTAAATAAAGTACCACACAAAGGTCTCATGTACGCTTTAGGTATAAAAAATCATAGTGAAGAAGGAAATTGGTACTTCATCTTATAAACGTTTTTATTGCAAAAAGTCTAGGATTCCCTTGTCACTTGAATTTCCTTCACTCGAATTGACTTAGCAATTTGAATTTGAGGGTGCGATCAAAGATAAATAAAAATGTAATAAATGGTTGAGCTTGAAAAATTAAGAAATTATTTTGTGATTAAAATGGAACATCATCAAAATTAAACCAAACAATGGTTTGATAGGAATGCTAGATCTCATAAGTTCATATTGGGTGAAATGGTTTTGAAATGGGATCTTTGGAAGAGCTAAAATGAGGCAGCACTCTAAGTTTGATGCAATTTGGAGTGGGTCATTTATCATTAGTGCTTACAAAGATTCCAAATCTTTTGATTTATCGACCTTAATGAAAATGCATTACAAATCTCATTCATTGGATTTAACTCGAGCATTCCCATGAAGCAATTTTTTTATATCTCGTACATATTAGATTAGTTTTAATTCCTCCAAGAGCTTTCAACACATCATCTTATTGGTAGTATAGGTTTGATTTCTTCCATGTGTGGTTGTGTGTGCTTTTTTTTTCTTTTGGATGGCATTTTTAGTTTGAAAGGAAGGCAATATCCCATAGTTCTTGCACCCACATTCTCGGGATGATGGTGGAAATTTTGGTTCAAGATAATTTTCCACTCCCATAAGACTTATCTAGAATATATTTTATGAGAATGATCATTGCAAGAAGACACGAGATCAATTCATGTTCCGGGCATTACTTTAACCAAAAGGGAGATATCTGAATTTCAAATCGAGTCTCATATTATCGACTAAATCCATGCCTAGTGGATGCTTCAAGGCAATGGTCTTCATCATATAGTAGGTACATGTCCTGAAAGTTGCCAAACAGTTATCCAAAATTACCCCCAATGATTTTGAAAACAACTTATAAAATGGGATTAGCCGTTACGATTTGAGAGAACGCAGCGATTGCACTAAGCTAGTCATTTGTGGAGTGAATAACCTAGTGTTTTATGGGTTTATCAACCCATGGAACAAGAAAGAATTAGTTCAATATTTAGGTGAAATTTTGGCACAGATAACCTTCATGGCATCAAAATTAGTCTCATAAGTTAAATAAATTCATATAAACATTGGTTTTGAACCCACGAGAGGATCTAAAACTTAAGCGAGGGCATAATCTATAGGAAAAAGGAATTGGACTTGAGGTGTAGCTAAGTCACTAAGCCATGGAACAACCGACTCAATGTTATGGGTATTTCAAAGCTAAGTATTCTGCAAACTTCAAAAAATGTGTGACACTTCAAAACATGCCAGCAAGAAAAAAAAAGCTTTAGGAAGTTCGAACATTCAAATATTCTAAAAGCCTATGAAGAAAATAGAAACACAATGAAAATATTCCAAATGAGTGATGGAGCAATTTTTCTATAACTTTGATTTCATGTGACCAAATCAAGCAAGATCACTCTTGTTGGAAAATTCTCATCAATGGCTACATTCTAGAATCAATATTTTCATAAAGTGATGTAGTGTTGGGAGTCAAAATGTCAAACATGGGTTGAGGAAAAAGAGATTGTTCTAAACACAAGAGTTATTAAATCATTCCCCAACTAGAAGAATTACTAAATAACTACACCCTTCTCCTTCTGAGTCATATGACATGTAGAATAAATCTTCCGAGCCACCTAGGTGTTCTACAGGTGAACTTAATGAATTCAATCAATGGTTGGAGGAAGGAATTCAAATTTCCCTCTCTTTTCCCCCCATTCTCTTCCCCTTTATATATATTGTCGAATAATGTTCATTTATAAAGGTTGAACCCTCTTGGTTTGCAAGAGAATTATTCAAAATAGTGTTCTTTGTATTTTGAGTTGCGATCCTCGAGATCTCGGCTCTTTGTGTAGACACCTAAATCCGGCACGCCAATTTTATTACTAAAATTATATTGTTTACTATATTTCCCATCATTTCATTATAGTTAGTGATTTCTCGTTAATTATATAACATTCCCCTCCACTTCGGTTAATTAATGATGCTTAATTAATTAACTATTATTTCCTTCATTCTGGATTCCAATTAATGACACTTTGTTAGTTATAATCCTCTTCTAATCAATTAATTAACTACTTATTAGTTAATTAATCCTTTTTAATCTCGTATTTAATCAATAAACCTTCTTATTGGTTAAATCCCTCTTTCAAACCCTTCAAATTCTACCAATTTCCTTCTAAATCACCTCCAAATGGCTTCTTAAGCTTATCTTGGCCTATTAATTAATCCTAGTTGATTAATTAAATCCTCTCCAACTCCCATGAGTTTCTAATCACTAATTAATTCCTTCTAATCATGTTTATCCCTTTCTAATTCTACTTTATCTTTATCCCACATTCTCTAGGTTTCTAGCTTCTCCCAAATTGGAAAGCTATATAAAGAACCTAGTACCTTCCTTCCAATCTTACACTAGTGTTTCATCTTTACACTATATGCACATGATAAGAGCATTTTCTACTTTGAAAATCTTATTGATCTAGTGTCCATTCCCTCTACTTGCAAAGATTAGTAAAGGAAGAACCAAACATGGCCATTAATCCATATTGGTGAGATCCTTTCCTCTTCATAGAGATATCCTTCCTTTGATTTCTTATAATCATGATTGGTTCACTTATAGGATAAAATACAATTTATAAATCCCATAAAAAATAACAAGGGATGGCTTAGTGTTTCAAAGTTTAATTTGGATGCATTGATTAGCTTTTTCCCTTACATAGCTTTATCATGATGTTTATGTTGAATTAGCTTAGTTATAGGAACTACTTGGTGTTAGTTTCTAGTTGTTAACTTAGCCTAATTTTACATGCATACATATGGCACGCCTAGTGGGACACTCCTTTGTCTCATGCGCATTTCTCAAGTTTTTGTAGTTAAGTTTCATTTTTGCTTACTAACCTCTATTTTGCACATGTTGATATAATTTATTTTTCTTAACATATTTTTTGAGTTTTCTTATGTTGAGTGTTCCTTGTAGGTGTGAAGGAGGTAAAGTGCTTCCAAAATTGAATCTTATCAGCAAAAATTTGAGCTTTTAAGAAATCTTTGGTTGTTTTTCCCATGTTTTGAAGAGACACAAGCTCCCTGCACTAGCGTTGACCCTCGTTATGTTTGTGTCACTCATGTGCACTATCGTTGATCCTCTTTTCTCTATCATTTATCCTCTATGTGTCTATATTTTCCTATGTGCACTACCATTTCCTAACTTTGCACACTAGTGTATCTTCTCTTTGTCTTTACTATTCTCAAGAAATGCGTTACCATTTTCCTATATTTTTCACCTATGCAAAAATCCACAAAATTGATCAAGAAATGTGCATGGTGAAAGTGAACTAGAGTGGACTAACATGCATCTAATTCATGCCTGGAAAGTTTTGTAAAATTCACATGAAACCACCATCCTACATAGGGTGGTGGTTACACAACCACCGTCCAGTAGGGCAGCGGTTTTGTAACTAAAGGTCAAAACTAAAGGAAAAACAATGTAGAAAGATATGGAAAAGCAGAAAATGGCTAAGTAAAGAAATCTAAGCTACAAATATGAAATATAAAGAGGTAAAGGGGCTTGAAAACCTTTGGAAAATACATGAATCATCATTGGGGACTTTTGAAACATTTCTGACAATGTAAGACGTGAAAATTTGGGTGCGTATATATTTCCCCCTCAAAGAAGTGTTTTAGCCATGAAGAGGTGTAAAACGTAGAGTCTAAGTATGGTGTTCCCAAAATGGGGAGTTAGATATTATACCATACATGCTCATATGCCAAAGTGACATTGTCCAAGCTTTTGCTACCTATAAAAAGTTACGAAATACATTAGTTAGTGTGTACATTATTGGGTTGTTAGTGTGGTAAGTAATTATGAGTTTTTGAAAAACTCATACTAATCTAGTAGATTAGTTATTGTGTGAGAAATAATTTCTCTCCTAAATATGAGGAGAGAACTCATGCATATATGTATTGTGTTTCTTGTGCATAATATAAAAAAAAATTACTAAATTATTCTATAAATCTGATCCAATGCTTTCATCTAGTATCAAAGCTCTGTTGATCCTAAGCATAGTTGTGATGGATGTATAATAAGTTGTGAGGCGTGGTGCATCTTGTTCTTTCTCTTTTACTTGTAATGCACTATTCACCAAGACGTGTTTTTGCTATGTATTAATATCTTTGATGTGTAGTATTTTGGTTTTCCCATGAATGGTAGTTAAGTTTTGATTAGATTAAAAACCGAGAGGATCTTGAATTTTCATTTTAATATTTGGATACATCAAGTAAAATTCTTCCAAGCCAGCTATATTCATATTCCCATCTATTTTCATACCAATATTTGATTAAATAAAAGAGAATTTATTGGTTGGTGTAAGTACATTCAACCTTGAGTATTGTGTGTGTCCCATGTGGGGATCAAGCTTTATATCGGGTATATCATTTGCACATTCCATGTGATTTTTCTATCTTCAATCAAGCAATTCCATTCACTCTATGTAGCACCGATCACACTTGCCAATGTTGGAGTTTCATCCAAAACGTCATTTTTTTACATGCACGAGTTCTAACCATCTCATTCGGTATCCATTTTTATTTGTACTTGTGGGTAACCTATCTCCTTTTCATATGTAATAGAAAAATATCCTATGGAATCAAAACATTCATACCATGAGAGTTAAAAAATGACAGAAAGTACATTCTTAACATGTGTCTTTCTCAAGTGTATAGCTTTTTCGGTGGAAAATTATTTTCAGTTCTTCATTGAGTTCCTCAAGCCCTACAACAAAGAGCATGTGGTAAAGTTATTTAGGTCAAGTCGTTTTAGTCTTGTTTTATTTAATTTTAGATTGATCCATGTTTTGATTAATATTAGTAGTGTGTCATAATAAGGTCATTTAGAGTTTTAAATTTTATAGTAATTATGTAATTTTAGTCCATAGTTTGTTTAGTGTCTTATCTTTTATTCCACCCACCATTAGTAAAAAGAAAATTTCATCTCATGTTCAAATTCTATCATATGTCTACATTAAAATTCATCTTTTCATCAAGTCTTTGTGACCATATCAAAATTCAATACTAGTGTCTTGAGTTAGTCATGTTCATAGTTGTATTTGTGTTGACAAAGTCTCATATTAAGAATCGTTATTTATTGTCAAAGCTAAAAGAGTTTTTATTCATAGTATAAAAATTAATTAAGTATTATTATTATTAATTTGATCATTTTAAACTATTGTGTCTTCATTATCAATTTTTTCTAGTCAGTCAATTGTGAGTTGTCATTGTAAAAGTCCAAAAATAATAAAAATTTGCCTCACTTTTAGCAGACGTACTATCGGTGGAATCCGGCGTCCAATTTGAATTTGAGCTCAATGATCACATCCACTGAGCTAGAACATGATCTTGGAGGATGGAGGCATCGAGGTTGGACGTCAATCAACAACCTCTCATCGATCACCAACAATGAGGTTGTATAGAAGATGTGGTGGCATATATATAGTGTGAGTATATTCTTTTCAGTGTGGTTCATTGTACTTTAGTTTGTTGTGTTCTTGTTGTTTTGTGTGGTGTTTGGTGGATACTGGAAAAAGAGTTTTGTTGGAACGTAGATGATTGTCATTGGTCCTCCGATCGGCGTGATCCTCGATTGTTGTACTTCATTGGAATATGGTCCAATTGTGAATACGTTCACTTGCAATGGTGACCATGTGTAGCAAGATCTAACTAGCAATATTCATTCACTAGCATGTACTTCGATACAATTTGCTGCTCAGTGATCACGTGTGGAAATTTCACATTGTGGGGGAACATGACACCAATTTTCCATTTCCATTCTGATCCTAAAAAACTAAAGTCAAAGGTAGCTTCCAGATGCTTGATGGTAGTTTTCTATGTTGTTCGAGATCAAGAGCGTGATCGATGACTGTGGCTCTACATTAAGAACATTGTGATTCTTATAGGATGAAATATGAAATTTTTTACGTATGTGTTCTATTGTTCGATTTGGTGAATTTTTCTTATGTTATTCCTGTGTAGTGAGATATTGATGAGGGATAAAATAGTACTTTGCACATCATGATTTGGTGTATGGTAAACCACTTGAAAACCACCAGTATCGGTTTGTAGTCAACCATTATAAAACCATATGTCGGTTTGTGATTGTCCTGTGAAAATCACCTAATCATGAAAGCAGGTGCAAGTACAAAGATAGGTTTTCCCCATGTTCACACTAAGGGGGAATGTTAGGAAATACACTTGTTTATACATACATTATTGGGTTGTTAGTGTGGTTAGTAGTTATGAGTTGTTTGAACAACTCATACTAATCTAGTAGATTAGTTGTTGTGGGAGAAATTATAGCTCTCCTATTTATTCGGAGAGAACTCATGTATATATGTATTGTGTTTCTTGTGCATAATATGAAGAAATATTACTGCATTATTATATAAATATGATCCAAAACTTCCAAAAATGCAAAAGAGACTCAAGTGTAGATAGATATGATATCAAAAATAAACGCTAAAACAAAATGACATGAGGACTTACCATTTACACGGGATAAAATTATACTTACGACATCCCCGCAAACCACACACACTCAACATGAAGTTAAAACAAAACATATATATATATATATATATATATATATATATTTCTAAAACTATTCATTTGTACTTTCCCTCATAGTAATTTTAGATCTCTAGATTACTTGTCATTGTTTTGAGCGCAGATACATTCAAATCAAAGAGTACGTTGACGTGATCATGGCCCCACAGTGAGAGACCTAGAGGCTAAGAAAAGGTTAGTATTTTACATTTGTTTATTTGAAACCTAAAATGTAAAAATTTGAAAAATCTACACCTAGGGGGGTTATTTTTGCAAATCTCTTAGTTAAAACGTTCCCTAGGAGGTTATCTAGGTGGGTTTGTCCTTTATTTTGTCCAAAATGGTCAATTTTGTCATTTTTTTGCATTTTTGGGTCAAAGGGAATGGCTTGTTTGTTCGGACATGACTTCGCCTATGTAGGGTGGAGGTTATATAACCACCACTCTACATAGGGCGGTGGTTTTGTAATTGTCAAGGCAAAGGCTTATTTTGACCAACTTAAGTGAATTCTCTTGAATTTTAAGTTGTTTTATATTGTTTTTATGAGCTTATGCTTTGAAACATGTTTTTAACTTGCTCTTTTTCTTATTTCTATGAATGTAGAAGGACTTGTACATTCACTTGATCTGGGCCGAGAGAATGTGATTGGATCTATGGGATTATTGATCGGTTGTCCTAAGTAAATAGAGACATGTTACATCGGGTGGACTATGGAGGATTTCATAGACGCTACGATAACACCAACCAGACACATACTATGTGATTTACTGAGCTACTAGGATGTTTGGTGAAATACTTTCTAGTTTCTTGGGGTTAGAGGAGAGTGGACTATCACTCTCAAGGATGTTTACAGGATCTTGGGTGTTCCTATGACTGGTAGACGATTGACATTGGAGAAAGGTTCTCCAGCTATATATAGATAATGGGCATCATATATGGGGGATGATGGGGTGTCCAATGTGGGTGCTAAGCAGGGTATGTGGCTACTGTCATTTTCCTCCACACCTATCCCCACTCTATGTAAGGCCATTATTGGTATTTTGGCTTCGCATTTGGTGGGAGACAAGGGCGGGGACAAGCTCTTGTATTGTTGGGCTCCTATCATTATGGCTATTGAGCAGCATGGGAGGATATTTTCTTAGGGTGTGGACATTCTTGGGACCACATACCATGACCTATACCACATTGTGAGGCTACAGGGGAAATCCCTAAGCCACCCTACTTTGGTGATGTCTTGGTTCTATGAGAGGATCATCCCCTACCAGAGGGGAGTTGGAATATCATATTCAGGGGCTATCAGAGCCACTAGGTGGACAGTTATGGCCCCTCTCACAGGAGCACATCATCATATTGCCACATTGACTATAGATGATTTCATCACCAAACCATACCAGGACCTAATTGGGATATGGGGTGATGATAGGACTATACTACTTTCTTGTAATGGTGCGAGGTAGTTAGTAGACAGGACGACTAGGGTGAAGGTCCACCCTATTGACAAATTCCCTCATCATTTTGGGATTCCTTACGATGATGCACTTCATATTGTTCATATTGTTTACCAGGGAATTAGAGAGGATAGAGGAGGCCCTAAGGTCCTACATGGTTGGACAATTGTCACACCGGGGATACCTATCAATGTGGAGAAGGTCCTAGTTCCCATAGCACTAGTATCCCTCCTCTAGATTGAGGCTGCACCCGTTCACAATGGAGAGAAGGAGGAGAAGGCCCATATAGCTACGAGATCTTAGAGAGTGAGAGAAGTAAGGAGACTGGAGGAAAGGAGCATGATGATGATGGGGATAGTGATAGAGAGTGGTGGGTTATAGAGGAGATCTCGACCTGCAAAGAGAGGGATGTAGAGGCGAGAGGGAGACTCTTGTTTCTGAGGATCCAATTTCTCATGAGCGAGGCGGCGATGAGCGATGCAGTGATGGTCCAACACATTTCCTCAAGAGAGGTGAGGCTCAGCAAGTTCTTGCAATGGCTCCACTACCACTAGTTACACCAGCTGACCCTTCCTGGCTACCTAGAGATCTGAGTATGCGAGATACTCTTCTCTTGAAATTTTTAGCTATAATTATTAGTAAGCTGCGAATTATGTTTCTTTTTGAATTTTGAATGTTTTCTAACTCACCATTGTTTTATTTATCTTGCAACCATTATTGATGGTTTGTGAAACCTTATTCAATGGATTTTGGTTGATACACAACTCATCCCCATAAGGAAGATCTGAGAGGAGCTTCTCATAGACATGGGGCAGCCCATGTTAGCCGGTTATCACATAAACATTTTTGCACCACTTTGGTGAGCTGCAAAGATGATTTCAAATACAAGGACCAAGCTTACCGTATTCGAATAGCTTAGAGGATGGAGAGGCAGAGTTACTCTTGCAGCGAGGCTTCAACTAATAGCAGATCACATGGTCACTCTCATCACTCAATGCATTGAGGCTCACATTCCCGCCATAGGAGTCACATCAAGAGTCTTAACCATGCACCTTCTTAGGAATCTCATAGGGAGGGATAGGCCATACACCTTTATTTATTCGATTTTATTTTTTGAGATATGTGTGTGTGTGTGGGTGTGATTTTTTTGACTTCATTCTCATTGCGATCATTTTTACCACACCTATAGTGTGACAACATTGTACACAAACTTGACTTATTATGGATATATATACATGATACTTCTTTTTGTTTCAGTCATTCTTGCGTAAGAGTTGACTCATTGATGGTTTATTTTTCTTGTGTAATCTTAGATGCTCAAGAATTTTGATGTTTTTATATGCCTTTTTGGATGCATGCTATGGATGATGATATGCTAACAAAATGATTTCTTTTTTGTTTTTTTTTTATATGATGCTAATGTAAGCATAATGTAATGTCAAAACTTTGGTTTTTCAAGAAATATTTGGTACTTGTTTTTGGAAAAATATGATGAATGTAATATGATAAGAGAATGAACTCACTCCACTCCTAACCCCACGTAACTAGTAAGATGTGAGGGCTCAACACCCCGAGCCATAAGGGACATTATTTGTATGATTTTTATGAATGGAAGTGATAAGAGATAGACAAGATATTGATAGAAATCAAATTAGGAACCTACAACCTAACTCTACACATAGTTTACTACATAACCTAGAATGTAATTTTCTTACAATTTTATCTAGGCTTAGATCTGTAGATGGCCACCGATTGACAAAATCTGGTTTTAAGGTTTTAATTCTTTTAGAACATACACATCTAATTCAATTTTTTTGGGATTTAAGATTTCAAAGCACTTTTTATTAAATGAATTGCTTATAACTTACTAACTTATTTTAAGAGACCCTTTATACCTTTCACCATGCTACCAGTAAGAAGCATGGACTCATCACCAAAGAAAAGGCATAGGTGAGTAAGGGAATTTCCCTCCTTTCCCAATCTCACATCACTAGTAAGAAACATGGGCTCATCACTAAATACTAGTGGGGTAAGGAAGTGTCATTTTTACTTGTAAATGAAATATTTTTGCATTTATTTGACTTGGTTTATATCATTTTTTTATTTTTACTTTGATTTTTTCCTTTGGGAGGAAAAATTTCCCTAGCCTCAACCCCATGTAACTAGTAAGATGTGAGGGCTCAACATCAAAGGCTAAGATAGGTGAACAAGCAATCTAGGTAAAAATGTTTAGAATGTTTTTGCTACCAAAGAGGTTTTTAGGGAGAGATGTGACACCAAGAAGCTTCTAGAACATACTATGGGAAAAGACACCTATGTTGGAAGAAAAATACAAGTATAGCCAAGTATGTAGGCATTTGTTGGATTAGTGTCAAAATATGTCTTAACTTGTTGAACTAATGAAATGATTAGAAATGTTGATGATAATATTGTGGATATTTGAAGAAATGTGATTGAATGTTTTTCCAACATTTTTAGAAGTTTTTGAAAGTTTCTTGAAAGATAAGTTCTTTGATTACAAATTTACAAAATGATATGGTAGATGAAAATGTAGTGCGGATGCAATAATGTACATGTGGAAATACAAATGGATCATGTGTAGTAATGTTTCAAGTGAAGTGAGTTGATGGATTTTCCAAATTCTTCACCCTCTAATGTACACAAGTGATATGCCCCATTCTTGTAGTCCTCCATGACTCGATATGGGCCCAACCACTTGGGCCTAAATTTCCTTCCTTTGTTAGTTTCATTATCTATCCAGATTGTCAAGTCTCGATACCAGATCTCCTACTAGTATTTCACACTCATGCACATTTTTTTGTACTATCAGCTCATCCAATCAATGAAGACACTATGTCATTTCTCAACTTTGAGTCGAGCTTCATTAGTGGTTTCTAGCTCAATGAGTTGTGCCTCACAATATCATTCTTCACCTAAAATTCCTTGCAATGATATTTGGAGTAGGTATTTACCTTAGCTCATGTTCACCTAGGTACTTTATTTACCTTTATTGTATTTATCCTCACCCACTTATGTGTGTGGATATTTATTTTATCTTATTTAGATATTAGGAGATATTATCTAGTTGTTAGGTATAGTTATTTCCTTGATCTATGGTATTGACTAGATCCTTGATGTCTAGTTCTCTCCTAAATCTATGGTCTTGACTAGTTATTTCCTTGATTTATGGCTTGATCTACGACCTTGATTGGTTCTTAGATTGTTATTCCTTACCTATATAAGCAAGGCCCATTCTCATTGTATTTCATTGAGTTCCATAATAATATATGATATTGTTGTTCATTTGTTTGCAAAGGTTTTATGTAAAGTTATTCTGGTGAATTGCTTTCATCTTATTGATCATGGTGTTTGATTAGCATATATATTCTTGGCTTGATACGACACTGGTTATCATTCCTTTTACTATCGGCTCATCTAGTCAGTGAAGACACTATGTCATTTCTCAACTTTTAGATGAGCTTCATCGAGGGTTTCTAGCTCAATGAGTTGTGCCTCACAATATCATTCTTCACCTAAAATGCCTTGTAATTATATTTAGAGGCTAGGTATCTCAACTTCAAGTGGTAAACCCACTTCAGAACCGAAAACTAAGGAATATGGGGTTTCCCTGTAGGCATTATATCCAAATTTTCATAGGTCCGCAAGGTCGGAAATAGCTTCAAATGCCAATCGTGTTTATTCTCCTTGATCATTTTTAGGAGAATGGAATTTAATGTCTTGTTCATAGCCTTTCCTATCCATTGGCCTAAGGATAGTATAAAGAGGCTATGTGGTGGTTTATATGGAACTTTGCACATAATGCATACACCTCTTTGTTCTTAAAAGACATGTCATTATCTGAGATAATGACCTGTGGGACCTCATACCTACAAATGATCTAATTGAAGATGAACTTTGTGATCATAGACCTAGGAATGGTGGTAAGAGGCATGGCCTTAACCCACTTTGTGAAATATTTTGTGGTCATAATTATGAAATTGTGGTCATCCATTGATGAGGGAGAAAACTTCCTATCAAATCTAAACCCCATGTGGAAAAGGGCCAGGTGTTGCAATATGTTATAGAGCTTGGGTAGGTATATGAATCTCATGAGATAATTCTTGACATTTGTGGAACCTACGCACATACTCCACAACGTCATGCTCTAAGGTGGGCCAAAATAACCCATTCAGTATATCTTGTGAGTAGTAGCATGCCCTCCAAAGTGACCCCCACAAACTCCACAATGGGATCCAAAGAGAATATTTTCTGAATTTTCTTTATCGAGACACCTTAACAACATTCCATGATAAAGAACTTATTCTATGATCACATATTTGGCAGCTATGACACGTAGTCGTCTTCTTTGTTGTGAGGTTTCTCCCTTAGGGTATGCATGGTCCATAATGAAATTGACAATGTCTGAATACCATGGACATGTAGAAATGGAGGCCTGGCTTCTATGTAATACACACACTCATCGGGGAAATCCAAGTCTACTAGATCTCCACCATCTAATGGGTTGTCTTCCAACCAATCTACAATGATTTTTCCTTTGAAATACTTTTGATTGACAAAGTTAACTCAAATTCACCCATTAGGGTCATGAAGCATCCATCTTTCTTAGATAAGGAACCCTATGTTAGAAATATTTGAATATGGTTTGTCTTGACAATTACCCGCGTTTCTTGGTTAATCATATAATTCCTTAACCGTTTTATTGCAAAAACTATAGTAATGCATTCCTTTTTACTTTTGCATATAGCGCATCTCATAGTATAGCAAGGTGTGACTAATGAAGTAAACTACACGTTCACGTTTATCATCGTCTTCTTGTGCTAACATGCAAGATAGAGAGATTTTGTAGCTCAAAAATACAGAAAGAGACGGTGATCCACCTTGGGTGGCATGAGCGTGGGCGGAGATAGTAGGAAACCTTTGACTGATTCAAATGCCTTCGGCGCTCGGTCATTAAGAAATTATAGCAATCCTTCTTTAAAAATTATTGATCGGATGAATGGTGTAAGTTAAATTAGGTATGAACATGTGGATTGCTCCAAGATTTCCAAGAAAGGACTTGATGCCCAACTCATTTACGGGTGGAGTCATCTCTTATACTTCCCAAAAATTTCCATATCTACATCGATCCCTTGTGAAGAGATGATATAACCCAAAAAATCCCCCGCCATTATTACGAATATGCACTTCCCTGGATTTAACGTGACGTCGTATTCAATGAGATGATGAAGGATGATGTGAAGCACCTCAAGGTGATCACAGTGCTTCTTGGCCTTAGCCAAAATATTTTCAATGTATGATTCCACAATCTTGTGAATAATATCATGGAATATATAGGTCATTTCCCATTGATAGGTAGCACCAATGCATTCTTAAGACCGAACAACATGACCACGTAGTAATAGGTACCCCAAGGAGTAGTGAAATTGGTCTTTTTATGATCCTCCTTAGAGATCCTAATCTGATTGTAACCCGAGAAACCATCCATGAGTGACAACAACTCATATCTAATTGTTGCATCCATGATGACATTGATGGATGGTAATAGGAAATCATCCTTGGGACACGCCTTGTTTATGTCCCAAAAATCAATGCATATTCAAATTTTCCCATTCTTTTTGAGAACGGGACTATGTTTGATACCCACATTAAATAATATATAGGTTTGATGAATCCCACATATAGGAGCTTCATAACCTCTTCTTTGACCATTAGATCCACTTTTGGCTTCATAGGTTTTGAATTTTTTTATGGGCTTGGCGTCAGGTTTGGTTATGATATTGTGGTCAGTGACATGGGGAGTGATTCCCATCATCTCTTTGTAGCTAAATGCGAAGGCTTTTGAATGCTCCTTGAGAACCTTCGTATGAATTTCCACTTCTTTCCGAATTAAGGAAGAACCAAGATTCAATATATTTGGCTCTTCCTCCATATCGATATTTATATTAATGGTCCATTCAATTAAAAAGGAATTTACTTCTTTAAACTCGGATAGGGATGGAGGTAGTTCTAGTTCTCCTTCCTCCTCTATTTCATAGATCTCAAGGATTTATGATGAGGAAGGACCCATCGTATAATCTCCAAAATAGGAGGAAGAGTGAGGTATGAGAGTAAAACCCCTCTTATGATGCATGGGATGAAGGTTAGTATATGCATTAAGGTAACCTAGTATAGCTTCTTCATTCTCTACATAATATAAGGTGATAGGCTCTTTCTTAGTCTCAACGTAAGATAGAATCTGATTGGTAGGCATTTTTCAAACTAGAGGTTTGGCCCGGACTGAAAAAATGAATTCAAAATCTTCCAAATCCCGCTTGGACAAAATTGAGAAGCATAAGTAGCCATGGAATCAGATAAAAAAATTTCACGTGGGATAGCTTTAATGGATATGAATTCAAAATATTTTCTTAGGTTAAGCATGGTAGTCTTATAGAGCTACAGGTGCTCCACTCTAGTCCCGTAAACTTCTAAAACTTGGTTGGTGACTAGTTGGGAATCACCCAAAACTCTAATATTGCAAGCACCCATTCTCTTGGCTATAATGAGACCAAGAAGAAGAGCCTCATACTCGGCACCATTATTCATGCATTTGAAATTGAGCTTAAAGAAAAAGGCATAACCTTCCCTTCCAGGGAAGTGAGGATCACACCTACCCCAGCACCAAAATGACACTTCGCTCCATCATAGTTGAGTGTCCAACAATTTCTAGGGAAGATTAATGTTTGATCATTTCTATTATCTTCTTCCTCCACTTCCAGACCTCCACCATGCGAGATCTCTTCTCTGGAAGAGATTGAAGCCCTAGAGCATGTCCTATGCCCAAGGAGTCGAAAGGAAGGAGAATAGGAAAATCATTCTCCAACAACTCAACAATATTAGCCATGGTTTCCATTGATATTGTATCAATAATAGTAGTTTCATATTTAGTTGTAACAACCCCTCAATTAAAATGGAGGTTTCCAGTTTTGTCATGGGAATCAATTTAGACTTTGGCATTGTATCCTTAGGTTTGTTCACTTGATTAGTGAGGAGTTCGAACTTGGTATGGACCCCGAGGTTTCTTCCTTAAGTTAACTAGGTGAATATCAAAAGGATTTGGGTCACCCTGAGTGACATAGACTTTCCCCAAATATAGGATTATGACTCCTTGGAACAACATGGAAGGGATTTCCTTCATCTGATGGATCCAAGGTCGGCCAAGAATCATATTATAGTTGGTTTCCCTATCTATAATATAAAACTTAGTTAGAACCATCTTAGGCCCAAGAGTAACCGAGAGTCTGTGGTCCCTATGGACATTTATTTAAGACTGGTGTAGCCTCTTAATGTATTTCTAGTTGAGGAACAGTTGGTTTCCCCATAGCCTAACTTTTGGAGGAATGAAAAGGGGACAATATTAATTGATTACCCCATCATTAATCATTGCATGTTTAATGTAATTATTATAGATCCAAACCTGTAAATACAATGTTGGGTCACCTCTACATGCCATATCGGCATCTGTGGGAATCTTATTGATGTCAAAGATGAATCTAACATATCTTTCAAGTTGCCCAGGAGGATATACATAAAATTATATGTGGTTGACTTGTGCCTCCAATGGAGGGTAACATTAATCAAGTGACCAAGACCCAACGCTTCTAAAAAATTGACTCAATGAGCGAGATATTTCTTCAACAAATCTAAGAAGGAGATGTGAGAAAAGGTCTTGGTTAAATCCGTAATTAGATCATATGCCCCTACTAACCTTGGAAGTATTGGAGTGTCATCTGTCATAGATGGGTAGATGGGAATAGGTTGCATTGAGTAATCATGGGTTCTTGTAGCTACGTTAATTTGAGGTTTAGTATCTAATTCGATGAGACCCACGATCTTAGTTTGTTTTCGACCATCTAATGGAGGTGCTACCAGTGGGTTTGAAGAAGTGGAAGCTTCGTGGTCATTGTTTCCCATTGGGTTACCCTTGTTTGTGTCATGTGGGTTTAATTTACCATTTTTCAAAATGTGTAGGAATAGGGTCTCTAAAGATCCTAAGTGGAGTGTTTTAAGGAGAAACAAGCCCCATGCTAGTGTTCTGTGTTAGCGCCATAGGATTTTCCAAAAACATCTCAATGAAGAGTTTTTTTGTGCTCTGGTAAGTATTGTATGAACTTGTTACATTCACAGAAATTTCTAGCATCATACCCTCAAACCCTATAGAAGTTGTAATAAATGTCAGGATCATAATCCTAAGGTCTTTGATTAACATTCTATTGTGGTCCAAAGTTCAAGTTGTTGTTTAACTATTTGTTGTTGTAATTAAAGTTCGAGAGGCCTTTTCCTTGGTTTTGATACCCATTTGGGTATTGATGGGGCATTGGGCCTAAAACTTTTGTGGATGTGAAGGATGGTTGAAATCCATCGTGTTGATAGGACTGAAATTGATACTCCTTTGATTATTTACATTTGTGTTGTTATTAAAATTATATGTGTTTGAAGTTTTAACAACATTTGGATTCTTGGCTTGATCAGTTAGGTCGTCCATTATAACACCACGGTTCTTATTGAGGACCTTAGGTTCTTGATTATTTTTAGAATTTTTGGGGTAATTGTAATTACCCTAGGAGGGAGTGATCAGTCTCCCACTTGAATCATAGGTATTTTGACCATTATCTATTGCCACTTGATCAATGTGGATAGCACCTTCTAATACCTCCTCGTAACTCCTAAGGGAGAATTTTTTGACGTATTCCTTTATTTCCCAGCTAAGGGAATGAAGGAATATATCACAAAGCTCCATCTGATCCATATTATGAGCACTCACCAAAGAGTAGAGGACCTACCACCACCTATGAATGAAGTGGGCAGCATTCGCTATAATATTTCTTTATGTGGAGGAATTACCTGATTCCTATTCTTAACAATTTGTTCATGTCAAATACATTTATGAACTCAGATACGAGCTACTTAAAGGAGTGTATGGAGGCTTCAGGTATCCTATAATACTAATCGAGAGTGATCCCCTCAAGGGTATTAGGGAAGATCTTATCTACAACCACATCCCATGGAAGTAGCTCTCTAACGGTAGTTACATATGCCTTAATATGCATGTTTGGATCCTCCTCCCATTTAAAATTTGGTAAGTCGGGAAGTGATCACAAAATCATTACACTTCGTATAGTAAATTCCAAGGGATCCTTAATATATTTGGCAAACATGCCTCATGCATAGGACTCTACTATGGATAACCCTTGGTGGGGAGGTGGAGTAGGCATAAGAGGTTGATATGGCACAGCGTAAACATTTGTAGAGGCATAAGGCATCCCCTATGGCTGAGCATATGAGCAAAGAGAACATGTCCCCCTATGATGATTTGGAATACATGTGTAAATACGAGGGAACATTACTCTGGTATAGAGTGGGAGGCACAAAACTAGGGAATGTCACATTTTCAGTTGGGATGACATTCAGAATGTACTTCCTACTAGTTCCTATTAAGGGTATTCATACAAAGTGTGAGGGGGCATACCTAACATGCCCTATCTAGTGAGGATATCTCTAGGGCTAAGAATTTTTGTGTCAATCAAAGGTGGCGGTGGTGTTGAGGGTACATGAAAAATTTATGCGCATGTTGGGAATCTTTTGGAACATAATGATTAATTGGTCTAGCCAATCCTTAATGTATATGGGTCCATCACTAATATATAGGTTAATATTTAATAATATGAAATATTTATATTTCTATTATTAAATATGCTAACCTAGGTATATACTTTAGGTTAAATATTTAATATCATGAAATAATTATATTTCTAATATTAAATATTATAAACCTAGGTGTATGTGTCAACCATTTTACGTTGAAAAGGTAGGTCGGAGAGACATACCTGATCACCTTATATAAAAAGGACTTTAGGTCCTCATTTGATATATTCGGGAAATATATCAAAGGTGTATAAATCAAGTGATTTGGTGTTACCCTTGGTAAATAGGTTTTCAAAGGAGGAGGTGATCTTACTGGATGTAAAATAAGTTCTCTGAAGTAAAGGTTATTTTCAAAGTGGTTTTACCCTATTGGGGTTTTCCACTATAAATACTATGTCACATGTATTATTTATTTCTTGTAAGTATTTCTTTATTTACTTATATTATGATGTAATCTTTATTTAAATATTTATTGTAACATTATGTAATATGTAAGTTGATTAAATCCGTATTTATTAGAATCCTCAAATTCTAACATGGTAACAGAGCGAGATAAATTAAATAAATTAAGATCAAATATTTTATATTTTTTTTATTTAATTTGTATGGGTTTCAACCAACCCGAAAGGGTATTTCAAAGTATTTGGTCCCCTTCTTTTTTCCCCAATTAAACTCTCGGTAAAAATTTTAGGGTTTTCAATTTTAAATCCCTAATTTTTGGGGGAGATGTAATATGATATGATTCTTAATTTCATTTACATTTTGTAAATTATATGGAATTAATGTTTGTTTGGAGATTGATGTGTGCACAGGTGAAAGGGGCTTCAAATATTTACCTACGTGAAAGTCACATACAAAAAAAGAAAGGATTTATTACTATATGAAATAATTTTCATGTTTTCTATAATTTCAAATGTTTGCAGGTTAAATATTTCAAAAGGTAAATTCATACCCATGTTCTTTGGTCCCCTCTAAAAGGATTTGATTTGAAAAAATATAGTTTATAGTTAATCTATAACTATATCCTATATAATTTGAAAACTATATTATTATTTTTAAATAAAAATATATATAATATAAAATAAGGTTTATATAATAATTTATATAAACATCATATTAAAATTTATATAGTTTTGAAAAAAACTATATATTAAAAGCCTTAAACCATATTAAAATTATATGGGATTGAGGGAAGAGTCAATAGACCATATTCTAAGCCTAAGTTTAAATCATATTTAAACTTAACTTATAAATCTATGCATATATAGTTTTAAAAGAAAAAAGAAACAAACTTAAGTTTGAATCATATTTTATATATATGGTTATTTTAAACTGCTCAAAATATAAATTTTATTAGATTTGGTTTATATATGTTTTTAAAAAAACTAAAGTGCTTATATTTTTTTAGTAAGGGGGCCATGTTTATTTCTTGGCCGTGAAGGGATTACTTTTTAAATCTTAATACTTATTAAATAAAACCTAGCATGTGTCTGTAGCCATTTATATTATCCATATAAGGGGGCAGCCCCATTCATTTAGATCTTATAGTTTATAAAAACTATATAAATAAACCTATTTAAAGGTTTTCTTTTATATTAGAGTGTGAGTGGAGAATAAAATGTGGAACTCTCAAGTATAAATAGAGAATTAAAAAAACTAGTTTATTGGTGTCCCACGTGAAGTGTGGTACCAATATTTGTATAACCACATAAAAGTTTTAAAGTTTTTTAGCTTGCAGGAATTATATAAAATATTTTGCAATATTTCCATACTTTTAAATGTGTACGAGGTAAAATTAAGAGTAAATGAAGGGAGGAGATAAGGTTCATGAAAAGAGGGATTTCAATTTATTTCATTAGTCGGGTAAAATTACTTGTCCCCTCTATAAAATATACAAGTTAATCTATACTCTCATAAATCTACTTGCACCTGGTAAAATTCTTTTAACCTAGTCTATGTCCTTTAAACCCCTTTAATAAAGGTTATGTGTTTTTAATATAAAAAACAATATACTATAGTTTATAATTTTTATGAACTATATGTTGTTTTTTATTTTCATTCTATAAATTATATACATTTTTATAAAAAAGTGTATATATTTTTACATTATAAATTATAATAGGTTATTATAATGTGTTAAAATATAACCTCCCTAATATTATACGAAGAAATTATGGAATTTCACATTCTGGAAATACACAACAAGTTTTGGCTTCATTAAATTTGACGGTCAAATGATCGTCATGGTAGACCAAACATAAGACAATATGACGGTCATTTAGACGTCAAATTTAAGCTCGTAGGTTCTAGGAAAATTTAAATATGTTAAAATTGACAACTAAATGACCGTTACGATAGACAAAAAAATAAGCCATTATGACAGGTCATTTAGACGTCAAATTTAAGTGGCCAAATTTTTGTCTACATTAATTTTTTTCAGAAATTTGAAGTTATGCATTCTTAGGGGTCTCTTCTTCACTTCTATATGGTCGAAAATATTTTTTATATAAATATGGGGTATAATGCAGAGCCCTTTATAATGCAGGTTATTATTTTGATCATGGGAGGTTAATTAGTATGCATTGTAATGACAAATTAGTTATGATCAAATAGTTTCTTTAGATCTGTAAAATTTAGATTTGATTCTATTAAAAATGTTGTTTTTATCAATAAATATGTATCTAACTCTGTGGTACATTGTATATTATAATGGGGTGTGTTTTATAGGTTTAGGAAAACATGACATCCAACTATTTCATCCAAAACTCGAGATCCTGAATGAAACCAACTATAACATTTGGGTCAAAATAGAATTTATGACGAGGAAACTCTAGACGATTGTTTCTGGATCTGAGGTTTCTCCCACCAGTCATCAAGCAACTATAGATAACATGAATGCATTCTTACAATGAATGTAAGATGCTCTTTCTATGTAATGTGAACGATGAGTACCTTCTACACATTGGTAATATCGAACATTTGAAAGAGGTATGGACACAACTAGAATCCATGCATGAAGGATACTTGGTATATCAAGGATAGTAATGAGAGTATAATAGCTGAAGGAATTCAAAGAAATAATCTATATATTTTTTATTATTTCTCTTTTGCATCTTATTTTATATCTCAGAGTTTGAATAATTTAAAACTATGGCATGAAAGGTTAGGACATGTTAATTATCGAAGCTTATATGAAATGTATAGATATAATCTAGTGAAAGGTTTACATGTGTTGTCTTCTTCTCTTGAAGTTACTTCATTAAATGCTTCTAAATGATGGTTTTGATTCTGATTTAGTAAATGGTCATGATGATGTTTTGATGTTATAGATGTTTCTGAAACTCTTATCTTCCTAGATAAGAAATTAAATTGGGCTCAATCTATGTTAGAAAACTCAAATCCTATTAACCTTAGGAAAATGACCAGAAGCCATCATATGTACCATGCATTAATTACCTTGTATGAATCGAGTCGTGAAGTATTATAGGGTCTAGGTGGATATACAAAGTAAAATATAATGGTGATGGTAGTATTAAAAAACATAAAGCTAGACTTATTGCTAGAGGTTTCACTCAGAAACTTGGTATTGATTATGTTGAGACATTTCCTGTAGTTAAAATGAGTATTGTTAGCACCTTATTTTCAATTGCCACTAAATTTGGGTGGGAAATCCACTAAATGGATAAGAAAAATATTTTTTGAATTGCGATTTAAAAGAATAACTTTACATGTTTCAACCTAAATTATTTGAAGAAATTGGTAAAGAAAATTATGTTTGTAAGTTGAAAAATCCTTGTATGGTTTAAAAAAGCCCTTAGAGCTTGGTATGCAAAAACTAGTTCCTTCTTTAAACTATTAGGTTTTGTTAATTTTTCTTCTAACAATGATATATTCATTAAGCAATAAGGCTCGCATATTATCATTATATGTATATATGTTGATGATTTGCTTATGTCTTGTGACAATTCTGATTTAATTCATAGGATTAAAGAGAAATTGAAGCAGTACTTTGAAATGAATGAGTTAGATCTCTCACATCATGTTATTTGTATGATTATATTTCATTATATTGTTATTTTTTAAAACACAATATGTAACCATTGTATTGAAAAAGTTTTCTTATGATTAATTGTAAACCATTTTCTACTTCAATGGAAGTTAAAATAAATATGCATATGAAAAAGGTTGATCCTATTTTATATACATTTTTAGTTGATAGTTTGATTTATCTAACTATAACTAGATCAGATATTTCCTATACAAAAGGAATTACTTCAAGGTTTATGCAAGAACCTTTTTTAGAGATCATTGGAATCTTGCAAAAAGAATTTTTAGATATTTGAAAGGAACAATCAATTATGGGTTGCATTATAATAATAATGAAAATGTTATCTTATATGGATTTTGTGATTCTAACCATACTGATGTTGTGTTATAAAATATACTGGATATGTGTTTGAGTTTTTTGGTGTAGGAACCATTACTTGGAACAACAAATACAATCAATAGTCTCCATTTTTTCTACTGAAGTAGAGAAGTACAATGGAAGAAGTAAAGAAGTCATGCGGTTGCAACGGATGTTGGTAGAGATACACATGGAAGCTAAAGGAAGTATTTATCTTCTATGTGGTAGTCAGAGTTGTATTACTCTTGATTAATAATCTAGTTCATCATTAGAGGACAAAGAACATTGAGATACATATACACTTCACCCATGAGAATGTGTAAAGTGATGAGATAAATCTCAAGTTCATGTTGACTGAAGAGCATGTTGCTGACATCTTCACAAAGTTTCTAAGTGTTGCAAAAGTTTTGTCACTTTTGTGAAAATATTTGATTGTCAAAGTCTCCATTGAGGGGAGTGTGCATGACAATGTCACCTCCTAATGGAACTTATTTTTTGTAAAAAGACCTTCGAGCATTTATAAAAGACCTTCGGGCATGTATACCTCCTCGACTTCTTTTTTAGAAAGAAGTGTAGAAAGATCTTAAAGGCGATCTTCGGTAAACTCTTTAGTGTTATTGAGTTTACTAGTAAACATTTAGTACAAGCATATTTTTAAGGAGGTCCTTGGTTGTAGAAGGCTCATATATGCTTGGGTTCAATAACATTTTATGAGAACATGTAAAACTCACAAATCATACTTAGCCACTGATCATGGGATAATCTTTGGGATTCCAAATCCTTTTGTACTAAAAGGTAAATTAAGTATGATGAAGGTGTTATAATTCTTTCAACCACTATGCTAGCCTAAAACCTTTATGGTTTAAGGATTGTAAATCATGTAGTGTACCATAGGTAGGTAATCTATTGGCATATGTTATGTTATCCCACTTAACATTAAGGGGAGTGTTGGAACATAATGATTAAGTGGTCTGGTCAACCCTTAATGTATATGGGTCCATCACTAATATATAGGTTAATATTTAATAATATGGAATATTTCTATTTCTATTATTAAATATGCTAACCTAGGTATATACTTAGGTTAAATATTTAATATCATGAAATGATTATATATCTAATATTAAATATTATAAACCTATGTGTATGTGTCAACCATTTTAGGTTGAAAAGGTGGGTCGGGAGACATGCCCGGTCACATTATATAAAAATGACTTTAGGTCCACGTTTGATATATTTGGGAAATATATCAAAGGTGTACAAATCAAGTGATTTAGTTTTACCCTTGGTAAATAGGGTTTCAAAGGAGGAGGTGATCTTACTGGATGTAAAATAAGTTCTCTGAAGTAAAAGGTTATTTTCAAAGTAGTTTTTACCCTATTAGGGTTTTCCACTATAAATATTGTGTCACATGTATTATTTATTTCCTGTAAGTATTTTTTTATTTACTTATGTTATGATGTAATCTTTATTTAAATATTTATTGTAACATTATGTAATATATAAGTTGATTAAATCCATATTTATTAGAATCCTCAAATTCTAACAGAATCTTACCCCGATCTACAAAATATGTAGCCTAAGAAGGTTGAGCAAGCTCTAGTTCTCTAACCCTATTTACTAATGTTGAAATTAGATCACCCGCAAACGGTGTTTTTTTCAACTTGGGTGTGTTTTGAGCCTAGTTGGGAGGAAAAGGTACGCAATGTCTTGCTATATCTTGATCTTTGGAAGCCACCCCTCTTTGGATGTGTTTCCTGTAGGAGGAGGGGTAGCAGAGTCATTCTAGAGAAGAACATCAACATATTGTTACATCCATTCCGAAACAGTCTATGTTGTTGAAGCATTTCTCACTTTAGGTGTAGCATGTTAGGTATTCCTCATCTAATAATGGGATTGAATCATACTTTGCATGATTTGCGATCACGAAAAAATCGAGGATTGGAGCCCGACTCTAGTGAATGTGATGTTATAACTGGAGATTTCGGTTGTGTCCCATGTATAGGTTGATCAATATCTTTGATCCCGATCGAGGATCCATTGTTGGTCCCTTGTGTTAGAGGAGTATGAGGTGAAGGGAGACTATTTAAGTAGTTATCATCCCACCTAGACAGTGAGGGTGATTTTTACATACCCATTTGGTAGTATTACGCTTTTAGAACCAAAATGGGTCAATCGTATTCCTATCTCAACATATTCGAGGGTATATGAATACCCGCAGAATAATGGGAGAGGGGGAAGATGGATGAAATAAGGTAAGAAAATGGAAATGAAAAGAGACTAGTTCTTCACGTCAAGTTCACCAATTTGTACAACTAAAAGTTAACATGTGACCTTGATTGTACTCAACCTCATGAGGTCGTGTCGAGTGCAGTCAATTTAGAATGAGAGGATGGCTATGTGTAGTGAAATGTGATGAATATGGTAAGTAATTTATTAGATAAATCTAATGTCCTCTACAGTATTGATGGGTGTCATTATTCCCTTCATTTAATCAACTTCATGTTGATGTCATATTCAAACCAGGGTGTGTCTAAAGCTATATGCAAGAAGAATAATCCTTTCGATCTAGTAGTTGATCGTAGTTATTTTTGTATTTTCTGGGGGTATTTTCAATGTCTTAATAATTTCTTGGTAAAAACCTTATTTAAATCATACTATGAACAACTTTTTGAAGGAAACACACTGAAAGCTTTGTTGGAAGGAAACACACTTTGCGAGAATGGAAATAAACACGCTTGCTTATGGGAAATAAATACACTTGCTTTTGAAATAAACACACAACTTAGAGTGCTTAAAAATGGCTACAAGAAGAATAAGAATCTATCTAGACACCTGCAGGAATGAGTATACAACGAGTTTTTCTAGAAGAATTAAAAGTGATAAATAATTAATGATTTAAACTATTTGCTTAGTAAATATAAATACCAAATAGATGAATAGCCTAGTCCTTGGGGAGTGGGCCTTTGCGCCTTAAATCAGAATTTAACAACTTAGAATTCTCTCAAATGGGAATGGTTATTTATTGATAAAACATTCGGTATCACAAAACATACTTTGAATCTGGGTACTTTGATCTATATTACTTATTCTATATCTATCTTCTCTCTCTATTATCTTTATCTACCGTAAAGTCTGCCTTATATATACATTTACAATCATAGTTTTCTCTAGGATTCTAATGAAATCGAATCGTGCCTGAGATAGATGTTGACTCGGATAATTGCTGATTAGGCAATACCGTAAGATAATTAACCCTGGATCTGTGATCGAAAATCTTCTCATCCTTTCCTGATTGAAAGGGTCATTTATGTTAAATCACCGGATGTGGTTAGAATAGATAAACTTCCATCGGTTCTGGAACTTCAGATAAAATCCATAACCATAGGAAATCATTAAAGATCAAAACCATGAGAGTTCCTGGAGCTATACCCAAGAGTTTCAGAACTAAGTCCGAAAATTCTGGGACTAAATACTAGAGTTCCGAACTAAGTTTGAAAGTTCCAAAACTAGGTGATGAATCCTGTGAATGTGTAATGGAGTTCGGAACTAGCTTGGAAGTTCGAACTAAGCCGTATTGGAACAGATGCTACCAAAAACATGTTAAACGCTACATACTTCATTTCTTTGACCGATTAGACCTGCTTTATTACAAAACTGAATTTCCAACACACTTCGTCAGGAATTTCAGAGCTTTTAAACGTTAGAATCACAATCAATCAAAAGACAGACAATTACATCCTAACTCATATCAGATCAAATAAAAGTCACATTTTGTAATCAAACTTAATAAAAAGGAGAGTAAGATGAGATCATTTATTGTACATTTAATGGGCATATTCTGGCCTCATCATTTCCCCATACTTACTTGTTTATAAGTCCCTTTACAAACTTTATTATTCAAAATTGGGGTTATGTGTTCTACATTCCATTTCATTTCTCAAATCAAATGGCTGAAACTGGATATTCCAATGCTTAAACTTAGATGTACTATACCCTGCTCTAGCTTCTATTTTCCTCTGCCACTCTTTAAATTGAGTAGGATCTTGAGGTTTTATGTTTTTTTAAGGAGTCATGGGGGTGAGAAGTAGAGGGGGCCTTGTTCGTATTCCCATTCATATGTTCCCGTAGGTCTCATTTATCTGAGGAATTATTGTGCATAAATCTTTTTCTCTTTCTAAACTCCAGATCATATTTGTAGGGGATATTACTTCCCTTCTTCTCAAGGAAACCATAAGAAGTTCCCACCTTTTTAAGCATCCCTCATAAATATCTTCAAACTTCTCCTCCTCATAGGAGGTAAAGGTATCAATAATTTTTGTAAGCTGGAAAAATAATGTATCTTGAATCGTTCATCAAAGGCATGAGTTCTAAAATGTATGAAGAAGGTAGAAGGTTTACCATAGTGAGCCCTCATGCAAAGACCAGTTGAGATAGCTTTCAATAAAAACTCAAAATCCCTTTCCTTCCATGCAATATGATTTTTAGAATAGAGACAAATGCATTGAGCTAACTTTCCCCACATACAAATTGATCATAAATCTTGTGTTTTTTTCTAGCATCAGATTACAAAGATAAAATTCACACAAAAGATTTTTCTGCTTAGGATCTGGCTAAAGAATAAGTTGTCATGAATTTAGATTCATCTTTTAGTTCATGTGGAAGTCCACATGCAATCCTTGACAACTTCCAAATAATGAATGAATTGTTCTTCCAAAAACACACTATATGCAGGAGAGGGCCTCCTGCAGGCAAGTAATTTTTCACTCATAATGCAGACCATCTGTATTTTTGCAAGACATTTATATTTATCTCCTTCTTCCTTATAAAACTTTTCTTCCCACTCTTTTCTTTCCTTCTTTTCTTCTTCCATCTTGGTATTCAAATCTTCATTGGATGTTTTAGCTTCTTTGAGTTCCCTGCAAGTGTCATTCCATAGTTTTTTGAGTGGAAAATAAGTTAACTCGATGCAATGCGGAGACTGTGGACACAATATTCTATTTTCTAGAAGTTTGACATTCTTCCTCTTTCTCTATCAGCTGTTTTTTAATTACTGATAACTCCTCAGTCCTAACTGCAAGCTGAGTTATTAGCTCTCCAATGATAATTTCCCTTTGTTCTAATTTGAGTTTGAGGAAATCCAATTCCTCATCCTTTTCCCTGATAATGAGATCTACTCTAGACAAGAATAGAGCCTATTTAACCTGATGTTTTTCTTCTTCCTCTAAAATTTCTTGGGGAGTTGAGCATTCTTCTTCTATCAAAGGAAATTTACCTTTTCATCTCCAGGATGCCAACTCTTCTTCTTCATGTGATAATGCTGATGGTTCAGCCAATTCTTGAAAATCCTGCTCCTCAAGTCTCTCATCTCCTTTGTCCATCTCAACTTGGCTTGGTTCAGGAGGAGTCATGGCCATGCTACCCAAAATATCAGCAGCTTCTTTTTCCATCTTTTCCTATTCACTCCTTCCCTCTGGGATTTCCCTTGACCTCTTATGAATTTTCCTTCTTTGGGGAATTTCAACATGCCCAACGGTGGATTTCCTTCTAGAGATTCTTCTTAATTTTGTTTCTTGCTCTTGCATGGGTGAACTATCACCATCAGAGACAGATATTAGCTCCTATAGTTGTTACAAAAGAAGTAATTTCCTTCAAAGGAATAGAAGGTTCTACTATTTTCATATTTCTCATAGATCTTATTTTTGGTATATTCTCTCTTCCCACTTCTTTTTGTTCTTCTCATAGGCATCAATTTCCAAATTAGTTGAAGGAGAAAATGGAGATGGTATTGTCCTCCCGATAATATCAAATTTTTCTTAAACTTTCCAAGAAAATTTTCCCAAATTTCTTCTCGATTTTTCTTTGACAGAAAATGGTGTTGGCATACCAAATGACTTAACCCGTGATGCATGATTGTCCCAACACCCCAGAAATACCTTTGGTCCATAGTCTAGAAAGAATAAAAAAGAAACCTGGAAGGTTTACTGTGTATTCTAGTTTTGTGGCTCCATATCTCATATATATGAGCATCTTCGGACTTCTTTTCCTACTGCACCCAAATTGACCATCACGGTTAAATACTTCACTATCTAAAAAATTCTACCCTATCAAAGGGTTTGAGAAAACTGCCCTTCGACCCTTTTTATGATTTTCTTTGTGTTGTAAATGTATTGGGGTTCAGCTTTCCCCTTATTATAGTAGGGTTTCAACCAGGTTCTTTCAAGGTCCCTTTGGCAATATGTGGGGCATGCACAATTGGCACCCTAGACACATTACTTATTGTATTCACGTAAAAGGAATAAAAATATTTCTAACCTTTGTCCTAGATTGCTCTAGGTTTATGACAAATTCTCTTAGTAATTTTTCATTATACTTTGAAATTTTTTTCAGGAACTCTAGCCATCCTGCCTGCTCAAAGATAGATGCCACTTCTTCATCCATGAGTAAATGGAAATCACCATCTAGTTCTGATTTCTTTTGTATCCCCATATCGACTAAATTTTTTTTTCATTTGATTCTGTAAATTGGTTGCATGGCTTCTTACTTAGCTTGTGTAACTAATGATTTTAGCTACGGAACCTTTGTTCTTAGTTGCAAAACCTCTATTCTTGGCTACGGAACACAAGCCTAATTCATTTCTTCTCCCTCAAAATTTCTCTGCAACTATTTCATGATTTTGCACTAATGATTACTCATGATAATTATGCCACCACTTATTCCATCCAAATCATCTTCATGATTACTCACTTTTAATCATAATGTATAAATAGATGACTCATCATACCAACTTTTAAATCAAGTCTAATCACACATGCAAACTTTTAATCTAACCCTAAATGAGTTAAAAGATATAATTACCATCCTTGATGGTGTAATCCTTTTGTTATGATGACTCATCATTCCTACAAGTGGAACAAAAAATGGTTAGAAAAGACAGCTAGAATTCCAAATAATTCCCTTTTATTTGAATTAGTCATTTGAGGAGATCAACCACCATTGCTAGTTTTCAATTGATCGCTAAGAGAATTTTTATTTTTATTTTATTTTTATATTTTTATATTTTTTTGGGAAGAAAATGCCATTTACTGATTTTCATTTTCTTCCCTTTTATTCTGGATCTATCATCTGGTTATTTGATCATTTTGGAAGAACTAGGTTCTTCCATATGATCAAATTCTTTGTCTGCTTCAATCTTTCTCAAGAATTCATCCTTAGTAGGAGGCTTCCTATAGAGTTCTAGCCTATTTCCATTGACCAAGAGTGTTCTTCTGCTGCCTTCAATGGGAAGTAACTTAATAGAACCATTATCGAATATCTGTTCAATATGATAGGGTTCCAACCATCCGGTGCTCAATTTTCCCTTGAATTGTTGGTACTTAGAATCAAACAAAGACTTTAGTCTACTACTACTTTGAATTTCATTTTACTGATATGTGTGTCATGTCATTACTTCCTTTGATCTCGATTATCTATGTCTATTGAAGTGTTTTCATCCTCAATTCATCTAATTCATTGAGTTGAAGAATTCTTTCCTTTTGAGTTGTATCTAACTCAAACCCCACCTTAACTATTGTCCTCAATGTCTGTAATTCAAACTCAATGGGAAACAAGGGATTTTTCCCATAGACTAACTCATATGGTGAAAACCTTGTTGTAATTTTCTAATTTGTATTATAAGCTCAGGGCAGCTTCAAGTAGTCTCTTTACCCAATCTTTTTCCCAAATTTCAATCAAGCTTTTTGGTAAGGATGTTTTCCAATTCTCTATTTTTTACTTCACTTGTCCATTTGATTGTGGGTGATAAGGGGATGACTTCCTATGATTGATTTGGTAATACATTTTGAAATCTTGGATCATATTAGACATAAAATTGTGGTCCCTAATCTAAAACTATGCTCCTTGGTGCTCTAAACTTTACCATAATTTTGTGCCAAAGAAAATCAGCAATCGCTTTCTTCAAGGCATTTGTCAATGCCCACATTTATGCCCATTTTTTCACATAGTCAGTACACATAAGAATATATTCCTTTCCTTGTGAATGAGGTATAAAGGGACCAAAAAAACCCAATCCCCGTCTCTCAAATTGTTCAATCACTACTTGAGGTTGAAGAGGCATTTTATTGGTGAAAGTTGGTTGTCCCATCCTTTGACAAGGATCACACCACTTGATATATCTCTTCACATCCTTGTACAGAGATGGCTAATAATAACCAATGCAAGTATCTTATGAGTTGTTATTTTCACTTAATAGTGTCCTCCACTTGGTTCATCATGACATACTCTGAGGATGTCAAATATTTCATCTTCTCTTACACACCTGCGTAAAACCAAATCAAGACCACATTTAAATAGCATTCCATTTAACCATTTGAATTGTGCATTGGTTTTAATTAACTTTTATTTGTTTCTTATTGAAAGAATGAGGAAACTTCCCTGTTACAAGATAATTTTCCATATCAGCAAACCATGGTGTAACTGCTGAAATAGAAAACAATTGTTCATCTGGAAAGTTATCCTTGACTAGATCTTGCTCCTCTATAGTGGTTAGTCTTGACAAAAAATTAGCTACCAAATTAGATTTACCTATATTTTCCACAATTGTAATATCAAATTATTGTAAAAGTAATAACTATCTAATTATTCTTCCCCAACCACTAGTTTGTTCATTAAATATTTAATTGCTAAATGATCTGTGTGTACACATATCTTGTACCACCAGTAATGTAATGTCCAATTTATTGATTGCATAAATCACAGCAAGAAATTATTTTTCAGTGGTGGTGTAATTCTTTCCAGTGGGAGTAAGATTTTTACTAAGATAATAAATAACATACATTTTTCCTTCTTCATCTTTCTATCCCAAAACTGCACCAATGGAATTATTTGAGGCATATGAAATAGCTTTTCCCAATTATGTCCTCTCAATATTGGGGCAGTGATTAATTTTTCTTTAATTTCTTCAAAAGCATGTTGACACCTTTCATCCCAAATAAATTCACAGTCCTTGGTTAGCAAATTAAACATGGGAGTAGAAATATTACTGAAATATTTGATAAAGCACCTATAGTACTCATCATTTCCTAAAAATGATTTGATATCTGTGGGGCTCTGAGGAATAAGTAAGTCTGAAATGATCTTAATTTTTTTGACCAACCTGAATTCCTCTTTTTGAAATATGTTGTCCTAATACAATCCCCTCATCAACCATCATTAAACACTTTTCATGACTAAGAGATAGATTGTTTTGTTCACATCTTGTTAATACTTTGTCCAAATTTATCAAAGCATCATCAAATTTATCTTCGTGTACAGTGAAGTCATCCATATATACCTCAACACAATCATTTTTATATCAGCAAAGATTACAAGTATAGCTCTCTGCAAAGTTACAGGAGCATTGCATAAGCCAAATGGTAACACCCTATAGGAAAAGGTACCCCATGGACATGTAAATGTAGTTTTGTCTTGATCTTCAATAGCAACTCTAATTTGATTGTATCCACTAAAGCCATCCAAGAAGGAAAAGTATTGTTTACCTAAAAGGTTGTCTAAGACTTGATCTATGAATGGTAAGGGAAAATAATCTCTCAGTATGGCTTTGTTCAATTCCCTATAGTCAACACATATTCTCCATTTTCCATTCTTTTTAGGAATAATTACAAGAGGAGATACCCACTGACTATCTGAGATAGGGTAGATAAAACTTAGTTGTAATAGTTTTTTAATTTCTTGTTTGACTATATCCCTTAAGGCTCAGTTAATCCTTCTCGAGGCTGCCTAACTAGTTTAACGTTTTTAGTATAGATGTGATAAGTGCGATACTTGGGTGAATTCCTTCATGTCTTTGTAATCAAGCAAAAGCTTTAGTATGATTTTTATAACATCAAACAATTTAGCTTCTTCATCATCCTTGACCAATATTAATGTACAAAATTTTACCTAGTTGAATCTCAATATGCTTGGTTCCGATGTGTGATGAAATGACTTGTTGAAATGGTTCCATTAAATTATTTAGTGGACATGCACATGGTAACAACATATGATATGTAGCAACATCTCCAAAATTTCCTTGAGACAAAATACTAGAAAAAGGATAGTAAGGAGAATTATGATACTTATCTCTTTGTAGGTCAAACTCTTCGTCACTGCTACTTTCCAGAAATTCTTCACCATTCCCTGATGTATTTGAAACTAAAGCTACTGATTCTTCCTCTCCCCACAAGAAATCTCATTCCTCCGGAGTGAAATTATTTTCAATCATAGAGAATCGTTGTTGCCGTGATTCCGAACTAAATATGGTGGTTCCGGAACTAAATGTGGTGGTTTTGGAACTAAATGTGGTGGTTTCAGAACTATGGTCATAGGTTCCGGAACTATTTCTAATTGCTTTAAGGATAGGTGGTGCTCATTCAATGGTGGATTAATCATCTCTTCTACTTCTCTTATGTGATCTTGTAATGTGATCATAGTGAAAGAAGATAAAATTTGCTTATTAGTATCAGGAGAATCAACCCATAATTGTTCTTTATTTTCAATAAAAGGTCGTGTAGAAGGATATAAGGAAATTTGGTTAGAGTTATTACCATTCGAGATAGTCATATCACCTGACCTGCAATCATTTAAGGCAGCAACTGTAGCTAACCATGGTCTACCCAAAATAATGGGATAACCCAATGTTTTACCTTTTGGCTAAAATATAAGGAAGTCAACTAGATATTCCCATGACTCCACCATAATTGCCACGTCTTCAATAATCCCTTTTAGTTTTTCTACGAGATGGTTGGCCATCTACAATATGGTATTAGTAGGTTGTATACCTATTCATGGTAATGTTTTAAAAGTGTCCATTGTCATTACATTTATAGCCGCACCCAAATCTACCAAAATTTTATGTATATCCTTATTCCATAGAGACAAATAACAGGGACTTCCAAGATCTCCGTATTTGGGAAGTAAAAGTTTTCCTACTAATAAATCGGCAAGTTTCCCATCTATTTTGATAGTCTTAGGGCACTCGTTTTCTTCCTTCCAAGCTTTTTCAAACATAACATTTTAACTAATTTGTTCAATTTTGGAATGTCCTTAATTACTTGTAAATAAAGGTATTTCAATATTCAATTTCCTTTGTTCTGTCCAATTCGGACTCCTTGGTTTCTATAGCTTCTTTAAATCTCTCTGAAATGGAGTCTTAGTAGTGTCACTATCTAGCTCCTTTTCTTTTCTTTTTATATCCTCTTTTGGAACAACAATACTAGGGGTTTCATTTTCTTCTGTCATTTCAGTGATTATAACAAGTGGACTACTAATTATTTTACTGGATCTAGTTTGAATATCCTTACAATCCATGGCATTTAGATCAACTAATTTTTCTAGTTTTGTTCCATAAACAGGAGTTATTTGTTTGTTTCTTGGGTTTACTACTGGATGTTCTAGTATTTGCATTTGGACTATATTCTAAGTTTGTGAATTTTGCGTAGAATTTTTTGGGAGGAATCTACCCTTTGAGTCTCTTGGTCTACTCATAAATTTTATGATATAGTAGGGAAGATCCTTCAACTACTAGATGTATGATTGTTGCTCTTGTTAACACCTAATTAGAAAATTCCAACTAGTGTGTCCCCGAAAGACGGTGCCAAAAATGATGGGTTTCATTATTCCCTTCATTTAATCAACTTCCTGTTGATGTCATATTCAAACCAGGGGTGTGTCTAAAGCTATATGCAACAAGAATAATCCTTTCGATCTAGTAGTTGACTGTAGTTATTTTTGTATTTTCTAGGGGATATTTTCAATGTCTTAAGGATTTCTTGGTAAAAACCTTATTTAAATCATACTATGAAAAATTTTCTAAAAGGAAACACACTAAAAGCTTTGTTGGAAGGAAACACACTTTGCATAATGGAAATAAACACACTTGCTTTTGGGAAATAAACACACTTGCTTTTGGAAATAAACACACAACTTAGAGTGCTTAAAAATGGTTGCAAGAAGAATAAGAATCTATCTAGACACCTGCAAGAATGAGTATACAACAGAGTTTAACTAGAAGAATTAAAAGTGATACAAAATTAACAGATCTAAACTATTTGCTTAGGAAATATAAATACCAAATAGACAAATATCCTGGTCCTTGGGGGAGTGGGCCCTTGCTCCTCCTTGAATCAGGATTTAACAACTTAGAATTCTCTCAAACAGAATGGCTATTTATTGATAAAACATTTGGTATTACAAAACATACTTGGATCTGGTACTTTGATCTGTATTACTTATTCTATATCTATATCTATCTTCACTCTCTATTATCTTTATCTACCGCATGTCTATTTATATATACATTCACAATCGAGTTGTCTCTATGATTCGATGAAATTGAATCATGCCCAAAATAGATGCTAAATCTATGATTGTAAATCTTCTCATCCTTTCCTAATTGAAAGGTTCATTGATGCTAAATCACCAGATGTGGTTAGAATAGATAAACTTCCATCGGTTCCGGAACTTCAGAGAAGTTCCAGAACCATAGGAAATCATTAAAGATCAAACCGTGAGAGTTCCAGAGCTATACCCAGGAGTTCCGGAACTAAGTCTGAAAATTCTAGAACTAAATACTGGAGTTCCGAACTAAGTCTGAAAGTTCCGGAACTAGGTGATGAAGCCTATGAATGTGTAATGGAGTTCCGAACTAGCTTGGAAGTTCTGGAACTAAGCCGTATTGGAATAGATGCTACCAAAAACATGTTGAACACTACATACTTCATTTCTTTGACCAATTAGACCTACTTTATTACAAAATTGAATTTCCAACACACTTCGTTAGGAATTTCAGAGCTTTTAAACGTTAGAATCACAATCAATCAAAAGATGGACAATTACATCCTAACTCATATCAGATCAAATAAAAGTCACAAAATGCAATCAAACTTAATAAAAAGGAGAGTAAGATGAGATAATTTATTTTACATTTGACGGGCATATTCTGGCCTCATCAGGCACCAAAGGTATTTTCTCATCAAGGTAAAAAAAGGCCTATCTAACCTGAGTGGGTGTGATGGAGCAATCAAGAAGAATACACATGCATAAAAGTTTGTCAATGTCAGTGTGTGAGACTCTCTCAACCGGTTATGGAATATGTGGAAAGTGACCAGCGGGTGCCTCGTAATGATGTCCAGACAAGGTCATGGAATAAATGAGAGAGGCGTGGTTCCACTAGATCTATGCATGGTGAGTTGGTTTAGTTCGAATGTGAAAGCTCTATAAGCGTCTTTATTTAGGACATTCAACTATCTGACAATATTTGGTGGATGTGGGGATGTTCTAAAGACTAGTGAACGTAATCCAATATCTAATTCTATTTGGTCTTCGGGCTCGTTCAATTGGGGAACCCTGGGATCACAACCGTAAACTCTCTCTTGTTGTGGTCCAGAATGGTCATGTGTGCATTTGTGTAATTTAATCTATGAAAGAAAATAATAGGCTAATCTAAATAAATAAAAGCTAACTATGTTTTTGTATTTTCCAATATAGAAGAAATAAAACAATAAACAACAATCTAATCTAATTTAAACTAATCTTTTTGTATTTTTTGATATTTCGGAATTAACAGGAAAATGAAGAAATGAAGAAATAAATTACCTCTAATTCTAATTAACAAATCCTATACAAATAAATAGTTGGATGTAACTATTTATCTGTGTAACAATATATTTAATCTATCCTAATTAATTCAAAGATTTTTCCAATCTGTAATTGTGGAATTTTAAATCCTCTTCCTACCTCAGAGACACGGGAAGAATTGAAGCTTCTGAGAAGCTTTTCTTCCCCTGTAACTTCCCGGGTAGAATATGAGAATATTTAATGGAGACCACAATTTGGACCAAGTTGTAATTTTCTACAATGATACATAAATCCTTCTTCCAGATATTCTTCCCTCAAACCCATAAGGATAAGCAGGGAAGGATCTATCAGTAGAAGCTTCTATAGAATAAATTAAAGCTTTTGAAAACAAACTATCTATTTGTAATGATTGAAATGGAAATGGATTTTTCTACTCTAGTAGATAAATGTGCGTACAAATTTAGAAATAAATAAATTAAGAAATAAAGAAATTCAATAACAACACCAACCTAGAAATTGTGGTGTTGAGGGAATTTTGAGGAAACAAGAACAAGACTTTGGAGAAATGTTGGCTTCATAGTGGTATGGTAACAATACGGGTAAATGAATAATAACGCAAGAGCACAGTGTTTGGTTGTGTGCTCTCAAACAAGATTTTAGCATCATAACAATGCAATCACAATAAAAATATTTAGCCATTTTCTTCAAAAGAAGTGGTGGTTTTATAGAACACAAGTTGGGAAATGGTCTAAGTCATTTGGCAGATAATGGGGTGCCACATCACAACAAGGAGAGGTATTTTAACACTCAATCAACAATTAGAAGTGGAAGAGGAGGTTGATACAAATCAATCAAGCTTAAAATTAGCCAAATTGATCAAGAAACATGCGCGGTGAAAGTGTATTGGAGTGGACTAACACATGTCAAATTCACACGTAGAAAGTTTCAAACAATTCGTATGAAACCACTACCCCACCACCCTATAAAGTGTGGCAGTTACACAACCATCACCCAAGTAGGGCGGCGGTTATGTAACTAAAGGAAAAACAATGCAGAAAGCTATGGAAAAGTGAGAAACGGATAAGTAAGGCAATATAATCTACAAATATGAACTACAAAGAGGTAAAGGGGCCCAAAACCTTTGGAAAATACATGAATCATCATTGGGGACTTTTGAACCATTTTTGACAATGTAGCACGTGTAAATTTGGGTGCGTACGGTGAAACATCAAAGTCTAGCTGCATGTATATACCGCCACACCTTCACATGGCCAAATTTTTATGAAGAGTGATAGTCCATAAAAATTCCCCTCACAAATCTTAAAGAAAATAACGTTGGACACAATAATAAATATTAATTTGAAGAATTGTGTCCATATCCTTTTGATCAAGAAATGTTATGGACACCCTTTCCTCCTAGCTTTGACTACCCTAAATTTGACAAATATAGGGGTAAAGGTGATCCATGCAATCATGTCAAATAATTTTTCATTGCTTGCACAAGTAATTTACATACAATGATAGTTATCTTATTCTCTTATTCCCATGAAGTCTTGGAGGAAAATTATTTGAATGGTTTCTTCATGTACCCAAAAAGGTTTGTCTTCACATTTGTTGAATTAGCTGAGAAGTTTGTGTGTCACTTTTCATTCAATATGGAAAGTGACATCACTATGTTAGACTTATGTAATGCCAAACAATGTAATAATGAGAAATTTTTGGTTTCCTACAATGATGGCAAGGGTTAGCTAGTAATTTCCCTTGCTCTATTTCGATAAATAGCTTTTAGTATCTTTTTCCAAACTTACATCCTGAAATAGCCTTTCACTTGCAAATGTATTGTGTAATCACTTTTAAAGAATTCATTGAGAAAGGAAGCTAGATTGAGAAGGATTTATTAGCTAAAGGGAATTTAAAACCCTTTCAAAGAGATAACCATGAGTCCAAACACAGTAGATAAACCCTAATTATTCAAAAAGAATACAAATGTCATAGGTGATGGAATAAAAGATTCAAAAAAATTCAAGTGGTCCGAAATGGTACCCTTTGAAACTTTCCAAAGGACCGGTTGCACCTGAATTTAAACGTCGGTGTTCACTCCTCTTATAGATTCTTTTTCATCAATCTTGAAATAATTAGATGTAGTGAACATGGTTAATCTCCTAATACTACACCCTTTGCAGATGATGCACCAAAACCATCATGGTACAAATACCATGAATATTTTGAATATCATTGTGTTAAAGGCCAAACCACGAGATAAATGTTTGAAGTTGAAACACTTCATTTAAGACCTCATAGATAGTGGAGATGTCAAAATGGATTCACCTAAACCTAACAAAACCTCTAACAAATAATTGGGAATTTATAAAGAGCCATTCCCAAAGCATAAACAGTGGAAAAATTTTTAGATCAAGGTCAGTCATCCCATAATAAAAATGCCAATCATGTTGTTGTTAAAACAACTCATTCTTTTGATTCCCTCATTGGTTGTGTTCATCCTCCTATTGAGCATGTGGATACCATTAACATCAGGACACAAGATATTTTCATGGTAACATGATGAACTTTTGTTATTATTCCAGAACCTTCTTTTCCTACCCCTATGGATATTCATTATGATCTCCTCGAATAGCTTAAGAAGACTACTGCTAAGATTTCTATCTTGGATCTTCTTAAGATATCCAACATTCATAAGGACATCCTTTATAAAACCCTTCAGGGGTTAGGATTTTCAACAGATATTGATCATTTGCACTTCCAATCCTTTTTACAAAGATTTCTCCTTCTTAACATATTACCTTTAGCCAACATGAGATTCAATGGATAATCATATTCGATCCACCCTTGTACTTGAAGAGATTTTTACTCTTAAGAAGATAAAAAGGGTGCTTGTGGATAATAGATCTAGTCTGAATTCATACCTTAAAGATAATCAAATAGTTGGGGCACACTATAACATAATTGGACCTGATGTAATCACCATTATGGCTTATGATAATGTGAAGAAATAGCCAACTCGGCACGATAAATTTTCTTGTGGAAGTTAGGCCTACTATTCATAATACCTAGTTATATGTCTTGTAATTTGAACTACCATGTAATATGCTCCTTGGTCACCCATGGATTCATGCCATACGAGTTGTTTCCTCATCTTTCCATCAATGTATCAAATTTTAACATGAAGGACAATCTTGAGGACCCCTAACCCTTTGCACATTACAAAGCTTTATCTGGTTATTTCCTCACTACATATGAATGAACTTCAACCAAAATAGATATTCGATTCAATCCAAGGGTCTCACCTCCCACACCGATCCTAGTACATCATGCTCTACTTTTGAAAATGGTGTTTCTACTTTTTTATCTCCCTTTTTCTTCATGGTATATTAAGGCCTTTTCTACTAGTTGTGGAGAATACAACATCCAACAGGCCCTCCTAATGTCCAATATTCCCTATCACCCAAGATGAGTGATAGGCACATTTATCAATCTAAACGGTCCCAGAACACTACAATATCAATACCTTCCTAATGGCCTTTTAGCAAATGAGAAAATGTTTAAAACTTCTATATCCTAGTCTCATGATGATGTGATGGATTCATGCTATCAAGCTCCTAAATATTCCATCCCTAACAAGATGATGTATGTCATGGGTTACCAAGGATATAAATGTGGCATAGATGAACAAGGTGTGTGGGAACCTCTTCCAACACCACATAACAAGATGGAAAAATATGGTATTGGTATTCGACCATATGGGTCCCATCCTCCGAGGTCAAAGCCACCTCTTTTGAATGTGACGATAGTTCTTCTGGTTATGATAGTGAAACAGAGTCCCTATGTAGTCTTTATGAAGACCTTACCTCCACAAACTTGTTTCCTAACATGGCTATTTTAATTTTATCCCCTTCCACTCCCAAATTGAATCTTTTTCACCCATCCCTTGTAAATTGGGACCAAAAACAACACATACTAATTGATTTCTTCTATAATGATGAGGAAATTGGTGAATTCATGGTTCTACACAATGACATTCCTATCGGCCACAAAAAGGGCTTCACTATCAACCTTGATGCATATGTGTATTTTGGGGAGGAGGATGAGTTATGTGGTCAAAAAAATCAAAAAGAAAATGAGGGAAAAATATCTTCCAAAAATCCTCAACAAAAGAATAAATCCAAGTTCCATAATGAAAACCTCTTCGAGGAAATATCTGACAAACAAATTGAAAAATAAAAGGATATAAAAAGTGACCAGCCTATAGGTAAAAATATCATTGAGATTCCCATAAAGAAATATTTTTAACTCCCCTCTAATCTTTCATGTATGGAGGATGAATCCAAATTGCTGGTGGAGGAGACTATTGATGTTAACATTGGAACAGAAGATGATCCTAAAATGGTTAAGCTAGGAGCTTCTCTCTTAGTGCAAGAATAGAAAACTTTTGTCATGCTTCTTCAGGAATCAATAGATATATTTATTTGGTCCTATGTGGACATGTCAAGATTGGATCCTTCTTTAGTAGTACATAACTTAGTTATACATGAATCAAAAAAGTTGATGAAGCAAAAACTTCGTAAGATGCATCCTCGTGTGGCTCTTTTGGTCAAAGAAGAGCTTGAAAATTTATTAGTAATAGGATTCATTAAGCCTATTGACTACTCAAAATGGATTTCTAATGTAGTGCTTGTCCATAAAAATCCTATTGGTATAAGAATTTGCATGGATTTTAGAGACATCAACAAATCATGTCCAAAATATGACTTTCCTCTTCCAAAATTGACATGATTTTCAATTCAACTACAAGATATGAAATGTTATCCCTTATGGATGGATTTCAGGATATAATCAAATAAATATTGCATAAGAGGATCAACATAAGACTACTTTTACTACCCTTTGGGGTACATTCTACCACCAAGTCATGTCTGTTAGCCTCAAGAATGCAGGCATAACTTATCAAAGAGCCATGACTATCATCTTCCATGACATGCTTTGAATGATATTATGGAATACTATGTTGATGATATCTTAGGAAAGTCCAGGACTAGAGAATAACATCCAAAAATCCTATGACATATATTTCAACATTTAAGATATTATAAGGTCGACTCAACCTAAAGAAGTGTGTATTTGGTGTTATTTCAGGGAATCTATTAGGCTTCATTGTTTCTAGAAGAGGAATTGAATTGGACCCAAAGAAAAGTCACAGGCTATTACATAAATTCCTCCTCCCAAGAACCTCAAACAGTTGTGTAGTTTATAAGGTAAAATCCAAGCCATCCATAAATTCATTTCCCAACTTGCAAATAAATTCCATTCATTCACTCATCTTCTCAAGAAATATGTTTATTTTCACTGGGGTCCTGAATTCCAATAAGCATTCTCCTTACTCAAGGAGTATTTGGCTAAACCACCTATTATTATGTCACCTACCCCAAGAAACCTTTGTTACTATGTATCTTAGTTACTTAATTTTCTATTGGTGTGCTTCTATCTCAATATGATTTGAATTAAAAATATAAATCCTTCTATTACCTTAGTCTTACATTGATCTCCTATGATCTCAACTAGATCTCGCAAATTAAAAATCTTTCTTGGCTGTTATTTTTTCATTACAAAACATCATCACTATTTTTTTGAATAATAAAACCAGGGTTATATCTAGATTTGACCCGCTCAAGTACTTGTTATCTAAACCCATGCTTATTGGGAGGATTTCCAATTGGAACATCTTGCTTAGTTAATTTGATATTGAGTATGTCATTAGAAATTAGTCAAAGGATAAGTACTCACGAATCAACTACTTGAAGCCCCTTTTCCAAGAATTGAACCATTGAATCTGGATATGACAAATGCTTTTATGTTATATATTGAGGAATCTATCACATGGAATATATACTTTGATGGATCATTTACCTTTAATGGATCAGGATCATGAGTTTTTCTTATCACTCCTACATGTGATTTGATTCCTCGGATTTCAGACTTGGTTTCCCATGCACCAATAATATAGCTGAGTATGAAGCCCTCATTACAGGATTGAAAATTACTATATGGTGGGATATCAGACAAGTCAATGTTATAGGTGACTCCCAATTGATCATTAAATAAGTGAATGATGAGTATAAGGTCAAGGATGAGAAGCTCATCCCTTACTAAAAATGGTAGATACTTTAAAATAATTCTTTTTGTAAATCACCTTTCAATAGATACCAAGAGCATAGAACCATGTGGTGGATGTCATGGATAAAATTATATTTTTGCTACATATTCCACTAGGTAATAATGACATGTCATTCTTTGTGGAACATTTGATGGTACCTACATATGACATGCCGAATCTTACTTGGTATGTGAATTTTTGGTCCTTTATCCCCGGTACCTTGACATATTTAATTATGTACATGATGGAACATATCCTCCCAACATTACCCATTCAAAAAATGTAAACTCATCCAATGCATCACTCGTTATACCCTACTTGGGGGCATTATCTATCGTCAAGGATACGATGGGACTTGTTATGTTATCTAGACTTAGAAGAGTCCATCTTAACAGTCAAAGAGGTGCACGAAGGCATCTAGGGGGCCATACAAAAGAAATGTTTCTTACCAAGAAATTCTTGATATAGGATACTATTGGCCTACTATGGAAACAGATTGTTGTTAGTATGTTAAGAAATGTCTACCATGTCAAAAATATGGCAACCTAATATATGCTCTAGCACAATATTTGTAACCTATCACGACACCATGGTCATTCTCAAAATGGGGACTTAATCTCATAGGGAATCTCACACCAACTTCCTCTGATGGCCACAATCACATTATAATTGCCAGAAAATAGTTTACAAAATGGGTAGAGGCTATTCCTCTTACTTATGTCACTGGAGCACAAATTGCCAAATTTATCATGAATCACATCATCTACGTTACGACATTCTCTTGGCCATTATATCTAACAATGGTAAATATTTCAAGAATAAACAAGTGAATACACTATTCCAATGCTTCCAAATCTGCCATAAATAGTCTACCCTCTATTACCCTCAAGGTAATGGATAGGAAGAAGCCTCTAATAAGACTCTTGTTCATATCATGGAGAAAAGGGTTGATACAATTGGTTGTAATTGTCATCTTCAAATCCATCCTACCCTTTGGTCTTACATAATGTACATCCACACACCTATAGGTGACCCTCCATACTCCCTTGTATTTGGAACTCGAGGCTATTTTACCCCTTGAGATTGAGCTTCCTTCTTTTTAGATATCCTTGAGAGATTACTTGGATAAAGATGAAGACTATAAAGTGGTTAGGCTAGTCGAGATGGAATTACTTGATGAAAGACACCTCCATGCACTTGGATCACCTCAAATTGTATCATAATCGAGTGCGTATGAGCTATAACAAATGCATCATACCTTGTGAATTTGAGGTAGGAGACCTTGTTCTTAAAGAGAATCAGTTCAACACTACAAAAGAGTGAGAGAAGAAAGGCAAGTTTGAACCGAATTGGTTAGGGCCATACATTGTGGTGGATAAATTTGGTTTAAGTGCTTATAATCTTGCCTATCTTGATGGTGATGAACTTTGGGAACCCATGAATGTCATGCATCTCAAGAATTTCTACGCCTAAACATGGAGATCTATTAAAAATCAAAAAATAAGTAAAAAAAATTAAACAAAAATAAATTCGTCAAAAATGAAAACCACACAGTTTTGGAAATTTGGACAAGTCCTTAAGTGAAAATTTGTTTCCAAGCACCATAGGAGTGTTCTTTGTTCACAGGCATCTCACACCTGGGGGCATAATCACTTTATCCTAAGCTATTTTTTTCCTATGTCTTAGACCCTTTTGAGCATATCCTTCATGGCCTTGATCCGGATGATCCTAATCTTGTATATATGCAAGGATTTTTCCCTTGTACATTCCCATCTATCATTGCGGGCATCATTACATCTTCACTTTCTTGTACATATGCATGGATTTTTCCTTGTACATTCCCATCTATCGTTGGGGGCATCCATGTGTCTTTTTTTTTCTTGTGCATAACTTTAGAAAACTCTTAGAAAATTCCAAAAACCTTCAAAATGTTTTACCAAAACAACCCAAAATAGTATAACATCATCTTTTGAAAATACAAAAAATAGTACAAAACATCTCAAAATTGTCCCAACAAAACAAAGTGGTGTTTTTATTTGTTTTCACATAGTTTTTTTATTGTTTGTACATATAGTGTGTTGTCATTACATGTTTTTAGATTAGTTTGTTCTTTACTTAATTATATTAGTTCTTTCTTTGTGTCTTTGCACCGTTGTTGTGATATGATATAGACAACTTAAAACTGAGTTATTACCATCCTAGTTCACATATAACTTTTGTGTGAGTTAATTCATGCTTGTTCATATTGGGCATGTTTGTTTGCTTGTTTATTTTTGTACAGTGATTGTTGTTATGTTGTTTAACATGTGTATATATTATATTTGATTACATGTTCCTTGTGCTTGTGTTATTTTCTTGTACATTATTTTTTATCATTTCATCATTCATATCCATATCATCACATCATCATATATCATCAATAAATTCTAAGCTACATCATCATAAAATTAAAATCCACATGTATTCTAAGCTAATATCGCTTCACATCATATCATCAATGGGGCGATAGGAATTGGTTCCATTGTCATCCTCTATGCTTTTAAGCATATGACCTTGAACAACTTTGATATCTAGCTTAAAACCATAGAGGATGAGTTTACTCACGCTTTGATGATGGATCCGAGTTTTATGCATGAAAATGGGTGGAGGAGAAATTTTACCATGAACTCTATGAGACATTCTTCTTTTGTTCCCTAGTAGATTTGTATGAATGGTTCTCAACATATGCATCAAGGACAAGTTGGTATTATATACCTCGTGTTTGGACCTAGGAGGAGTATCGAAGTTGTAGGATGTCGTTCGACATGGACTGTGTTATTGATTATTAGTGGAGTAGAGTGTTGACTAGTTATACCTTAGAATACATTATTTCTATGTATTCTTTCCCAGAGATTTCTGAATTTGAGTTCTTGAGGGATCCTAGAGGATCATTCTTGCATTTTATTCCCCTGGCTATTAAGATCCTAGTCATTAATTTGAGTTTGGAATCCTTTCCCATGCTTGGCTAAACTCCCGCTAGGTGCGGGGCATGGAAGCTAGCATGGTATAGGATGGCGGACCTTGCAACGGAAATGGAGAGAGAGGAGAGGCGGCTCAATTATAATGAAGCTTGAGAGAGGGATTTGGTAAGACAACGCAAGGCTGCAGGAGTGATGGATTTATAGAGGTAGACGTTGCGGGAAGGATTTGAGGTTCGCATAGAGGGCATGGAACTTGAGCGATCCTGAGCTACCCCATCTTAGAAAGTATGGAAGAGAAAACCCCTAATATTTTGGAGAAAGCTCGTCATATGAAAAAAGGAGGAGATCCGTAGGTGCACCTATTAACCCACATGGTGACCAGACCCTTACTTTTAGTTTTCCAGTTCCTAAGATAAGTTTTGATAATCAAGTTGGTATCGGTATTGGTAGTCGAGCGACACCTAGGAGGTATAATTTTTCATTTGGTACATCTATGGCTACACTATCATTTTCTATGTTTGGGGGTATTTTGTCCGCGGCATGACATTTGGGAAAGTTATGGGATCACAAGGTTTTATTATCCCATCTGGGAGAGGTGCGAGAATCACATCTAGGAGTGGTTCATTATCACATACTATTGGCGCATAGTTTAGCACGATGGTGGGATCACAAGGCGCAACTTTGTTAGGCCCCTTAACTATGATAGGAGGAGGATCTAGTGGATCTAGAGGAGTTGGAACTAGTGGATCTAGTGGGGCTAGTCATGGAGGTAACACCAGAGGGATTTAAGGTTCTCGATCTATAGGACAAGGTCCACAACACCATCAATAGGTGTTTTATGATATGTCACTCCACTTACATGATTATAAGGGTGTTGAGGATGTCATGGAACATGTACACAAATGTGAGTTACTATGGCACACGAAGGGAATCACTACCCCAGAGTGGAAAGAAAGTCAATTTATAACCACGCGCAAGAACATGCACATAGTTGGTACAAGAAGTATGACCCACACCAAACAATGGTTGATTACATTGAGCTATGTAATGCCTTTTTGGCTGAGTTTCACATACCCGAGTTTGAATAGAAAAGCATCAAGTGCATTGAAGGATATTTAGTAAGGAATGGTGGAGAGTGTGTGGGAGTATGACACACGTTTCAAGACTCTCTTATCCAAGTTATCTTATGACATTCACCCTTCGCAGCATGCTCAGTGGTTCGTCGGAGGATTGATCACACCATTCACGAGGGAACTTTCATAGAATAATTTCACAAATCTACATAAGGAGTTTGAGGCTTCCTTGCACGTTGAGCTAGTAGGAAGTATTGATATAGGAATTATTTTGTTTCTAGAAGCCCAAATTTCTGCAATGGTAAAGAAGCTGGAGAAATTTTCTGTGAAATCGGCTCATGAGACTTGCAGTGGGTTATGGTGTATGGATTGTGAAGTAGAGGGTCATACAAAGGAAAATTTCCCACGAAGGTCGGTTCGTGCCATATCGATGGACTGTGAGATTTTCCATGGAGATCATGATGCAAGTATGTGTTTGTTGATGTAGCGCACGATCCAGAAGAATATGTCTTGCTATTGCAAAATTTACACCTCTACTACTCATGACAGAAGATTGCCGATTAATTGACCAAATACATTATGCCATTGATAATGGTGTGTGCTAGACCATAATTTCCAGAGTTCCAAGGATGATGGTCATCATTCTGAATGGCATGTAGGTGGAGGAGTTTGAGGTAGAGGATTTCGAGGAGGATTTAGAGGTCAGGCAATCACTAGGGTGGAAGGAGTGAATTTTGTTCAGAGTGACCTACTATAATTGTGGATCTACATAACATTACAAGCACGAGTGTCCCAATTTGTTGCAGTGCTCTTGGTGTGGGAAAAATCACAAGTATGAGGAATGCCTGGAATTTTTTGAACACATGATCCAGAAGTAACAAAAGGATAAGGGCGTTGGGATGGTGATCATAAAGCATGTTGATCAACAATGGATGCTAAGGGTGGCGTGTGAGTTAGAGTTAGAACTTGTACTAGTGATGACGTGAGCTGAGGATGCACATGCCAAGGAGATACCAAAGCAGAGACCACTGATTACAAGAGAATAATTGGTACATGGTAAGTATCTGGACCCTACGTACCAAAAGGAAGTGTATCAGAAACCATGGATGTTATTCGAAGCCTACAAGGAGAGATCTAGTGCCTGAATGAGAAATTGCGAAGTTAGAGTAGAAGAAGAGTGTTGAGGCTCCATAGAAGGATATAGATGAATTCAAAAATTATGTAAGGTGCTAAGACATGAGAATATCATCCCTCCGACAGAGAGAGTGACAGAGGGGAACAATACTTTGAGTTTCGAGGAGATCACAAGAGGGGTTTTGCATGATAATCTGCCTCCTCACGGCCTTGACCATGATTACAAGATTACCTTGAATGTATTTGTTGATGAATGGCTCCTAATTAATATTTTGATTAACATCAGTGTAGAAGTTAATGTTCTCACCTTGGATGCATGGAACCAAATGGGAAGGCCCCATTATAACCATCTTCAAATGTGTTATATATGGCTAACAAGACAAAGACAATGCCCATTGGTTTCTTAAAGGATGTTGTTATCACTATCCAAGGGGTGAAATTCATTGGAGACTTTGAAGTCTTGGCGCTTGTTGAGGCGGAAAACTTTCCAATGTTACTTGGGTGCCCCAGTGCTATAAGAACAATGTTGACTTACGTTTTAATAAGGGGTACATAAGTTTTGAGAACAAAGAGGAACGTGTTATCATTCCTTTGACAGATGGAAATTCAATTGCCCTATACTAAGCCCTTGGGAGAAGAATACCTAGATAGAATCTACGTGTGCACTATCAGGGACCCTGAGGTTATGCAACCAACAAAATAAGGTGTTATTCATTGGGAAGATGCTCAATCTGTAAGTGATACAACTAGTTTGGCATGTGACAATTGGGTGCACGGGACATATGAGTTAGTCGGAAGGTAGTTAAGAGGCTTTGTGATGAGAGTAACAAAGGTGCACTTAGTCAGTGCCTAGGAGGAAAAAAATTACCAAGTTACACTGGGGGGAGCTAACCCTGATGCTTTCTTGCGAGAAATGGAGACCCATTGGAGATGTGAGATCGAAAGGAGAATTATGCTTAGCTATACTTTTCTCGAACCACAACGTTATTTAGAGACCCATTGCAATAACATTCTAGAGTGGCATGAGCGTGAGAATCATGTTCTCTATTAGGTTTCTTTTAAGCAATTCACCTATTACTATACAAGACTATCATGGGAAGGAACCCACCTCATTTCATGTCCAAGCATGTGAAAAGGCCTGGATGAAAGGCATAAAATCCTTTCCTCCATATTTATTGGTGCATAATCTTTACTCCACCTTTAAAATTTATGCACGCATATATTACATTCACTCAGATTTGCACCATCGACAGAAACGGTAGGATTTGATGGATGATCTCCTTCAATCTTTCGAGTATCATTATACTAAACCATTGGTGAATGAGGTGTTATAGCTTGTTAAGCACCTAACTATGGGATATAGTGTGATGGAGGAGGACATAGTACTGGATATGTTGGGTGAACCTATTTTGGAAGTGTGCTTCAATGAGGAAGGATCAGAGGAGGTATAGCTTGAGTGCACATGCATGGAAAAGGAGAAAGGAAAATTATTCTACGTGATAGATGGTGAAGAGGTGGAAAACTTAGATGTTAACCATACTATCGGTATGCATGAGGTTATGGATAGTGTTGATGAGCAAGCACGTGCCTACCATGAACCCCTAAAAACCAAGAAGGTTAACATTGGTTCGGAGGTGGAACCTAAGGAAGCTACTATTGGAGATTACTGGATAGAAAGGGAGGTTTCAAATATTATTGATTTGTTGCAAGAATTTCAGGATTTGCTTCCACATATGTACCATGAGCTTAAATGGGTTCACCATTCCTTAGGATAAATGAATATCAAGTTAAAGGAATGTGCGCTTCAATTGTAAGAGACCTTATCGAATGAATCAATCGTGTGTGTCAAAGTCAAGGAGGATATTGACAATATGATTGCATCGAGCATCATTGAGGTTGTTGATGAATAAAAATGGATAAGTTCGATGGTCATCAACATTAAAAAGGATGGAAGGCTAAGGATTTGTATTTATTAGATGGATTTGAATCCGATGTGTTTCATTGATCCTTTTCCAACCCCTTTACCAAAGAGATCCTGTAAGGAGTAGTTGGGTGTGATATCTATTCTTTCTCTAATGAATTTTTAGGATATCATCGGATATAATTGCAAAGGATCAAGAAAAAACAACCTTCACCACTGAATGGGGAAGTTTTTCCTATACGATCATGCCTTTTGGACTAAAAACACATCTATCATTGTGTTTTTCGCGCATTTGTTCGAGGCATTTCAAGACTTCATCCATAAATTTCTACAAGTCTACCTGGATGACTAGATAGTATATGGATTGGTGAGGGACCATTGTGACAATCTGAGGCTGATGTTTGAAATATGTTGGTAGTTTAGTATATCTCTCAACATTAAGAAATGTGTTTTTGTTACTCCATTTGGAACCTGTTGGGACATATCATATGTAAATAAGGCTTGCCAGAGATCTTGCCAAAGTTACCACTATCGTGGGATTGGGGACCCTACCATCTAGGGTTTGGTGCAAAGATTCCTTGGGCATACGGGGTATTAACTAAAATGTATTAAGGGGTATGCCAAGATCACCTCGCCGTTGGAGGATTTCTTCAAGCACAAAAGTACATTTCATTAGAGAGAGGCATAGCAGATGGCATTTAACACATTAAAGAATAGTCTTATCATCATGACCATATTACACTTTCCCTCTTGAGATAATCCATTTCATGCACATGTTGATGCTTCAAAGATGGTGATTGGAGAAATCTGAGCACAACCTGGAGAAATAATTGTTGACCATCCCTTTTTCTTTGCTAGTAGGAAGCTGACCCTAGCATAACAGAATTATACTACCATAGACCGTGAGCCATTATTGATGATCTACATGTTGTACAAATTCAAGAATTATTTTCTAGTGACACCTTTTATCTTTTACATAGACCACGTGGCATTAAATAACTTGGTGAACAAGTTTGTCTTGTAAGGGCACGTATGCAGGTGGGTCCTATTATTTCAAGAGTTTGAGTTTAAGGTTGTTGTAAAACAAGGTAAGAGAAATTTGGGGGTTGACTGTTTATCAAGGATTGACTCAAGAGAGGATGCACAAAACATTGAGGATACAATTCCAGATGCACAATTTTTCGATTGCAGCACACACCCCGTGACTTAGAAGATATCGTTGTGTTTTTCAAAACAGGCGTGGCACTGAAGGGAATGAATACTTTGGAAAGGAAGTAGTTAGCCATATGCGTCGTGGCCTACATGTTAATTAGTGGAGACTTAGACAAGCTAGGACACGATGAGGTTTTGTGTCGGTGCATCCTTGAGCATGAGCACACTATAATCATGGAAGAGTATCATGGTGGAATTGTAGGCGGACACTATGCGGGAATACAACCGCGTGTAAGATCCTCTTAGTTGGCTTGTGGTGGGAGATGGTTTACAAGGATTGTATTGAATATTGCAAGGAATTTTATCATTGTCAACACCTTGGTAAGCCTAGAAAAAGAGATGAAATGCCATTGAGACCAATATCTAGTGTTGAACCATTCGATAAATGGGTAATTAACTTTATAGGCCCTATTTCACCTGTTGCGCGAAGGACAAGTTAGTGCTATATGATTACTTTCACTAATTACCTAACACGATTGGTGGAGGTAGAGCCTATGAGGGATTCCACAGTGACCATAGTAGTAAGATTCATGTGGGAAAATATAATCAAGTATGGGTGCCCTCTAAGTTTGACTAGTGACCGGGGTACTCATTTTTTGAATGAGACAATCAGGATTTTGTTGGCATAATTCATGGTGGCTGATCACAAGACTACCCCTTATCACCCTCAATCTAATAGGATTGTTGAGGCACTTAACAATATATTGATTCATACACTTACCAAGATTTTTGATGTTGGGAGGAAGGATTGGGATGACAAAGTCTAGGTCGTGCTATGTGCTTATAGAAAAACTTACAAGAGATTAAACAAAGCCACGTTGTTCTAATCGGTGTTTGGTACTAAAGTTTTTTTCCAATAGATATCATTCTACCTTCTCTGTGTATTGTCTGTGCGGGAGGATTGGATGATGAATAGGCGTTACAAGATCACATTGACAAGTTGATGCATTTGGATGAAAGATGATCCCTTGTTAGATGGAGTCAAAAGACTGAGAAGGCAAGACAAAAGTCCTGGCATGATCGTCACATAAAGAATAAACAATTTGAGGTTGGGAAAATGGTTTTACTTTATGATTCTAAGTTCCTACGCCATCCTAGGAAGCTCAAGGTCCATTATTTGGGACCATATTATATTACCCATATACTTGATTCAGTGTTGGACGGAATGTGACTTCTCGGGTATTTCAATGGAAGTAGGTTGAAGCCCTACTATAAATAAGGCTTTTGGGTGTTTGTAAATAAGGTAGTATTTCTAGTTAGCTTAGGATTTCCCTTAATGAATTCTCTTTTCTTTGTGTTTCCCTTTATTTTTTTTTTTTCCTTTTGGTTTTGTTGGGTGTGTGTGAACATCGGTGGCTAATTACATCATCAAGGTGTTATGCGCAGAGGACCACACATCTTTTTAGTGTGGGGTGGAACATAAAGGGGAAGTGAGTAGGACGTGGTAAGAGTTGGAGGAAGTGCATGGAGCAATGTTGAAGTAATTGTTTGGGTTGTAAATTCAAAAAATCATGAGTTAAGAAAAACCATGTGTAGCAGAGGTTATCATTAGAGAGATACGTGTCAAAAGGTTTTCAGAAACCATGTACAAGGGTAAAAAGTGTAGGAGAAACATGAGGTAGGTAGTGGAAAGAACTTGGTCTAAGACATAGAGGAATATTGACTTCGGCATGGGAGAAAGCGCGAAGAGTTCTATGGTCGAGGAAGTTACATGCCAAAAGGTTACGGAAGTTTTTGTGAAGGTTTTTGCATGGAGAAAAAGTGTTGGATAGAACACATGGAAGGATGGTGTTGGAAAAATATGACTTTAATGCGTTTGTACATTAGTAGGTGGCATCGAGGTTTGTGTAAAAAAATCAAAAATCTATAAATAGAATGTCAAGGCTGAGGTATTCTTTCACCTTACATTTTATTATCGAAGAGGTTCTTTCGTTTTAAGGTGATTCTTGCAAAGAGTAGTGTGTGGAGTTGAAGAAATCAAAGGACTTGTGAATCAGTGTGGAGGAAAGTGTATGGGCATACACGAAAGAGTTTTTTTGTGGATTCTGTGGGTGGATACGTTATCTTTTGGAAAGGAAGTGCTCCAAGTTAGGGTTTACAAGCTTGGGCACGGGATTCTATGGAAATTTCACATAAGTAGAGCCAAAGGTTTGAGTAGTGATAGAACTTTACGCAAGGGAGAAACTACATAGGATCGAGGAAGAGAAAAATGGAATAAGGGAAGGGGGTGACCACTTAAATGAAGAAGGGAAAGGGCAAGGAAAATGAAAAATGACCATTTCCACAATTTTCAAAAAACAATGGTATGCAGAGATGCGCAGCACAGATGGTGTGTTATTGGGAAAAGAGTGGGTGTCGCATACAAGGAGGAATATGGTCATGAGTGATTACAATCATCACACGAGCACCACAGAAAAGGAGATGACCCTGGAGTTGGTTCACCCTATGGAAAAGAGGACACCAAATGGGAAACCCATCTATGATGATGAAGTAAAAGTGAAGTTAGAGAAGGTTGGGATTCTGTAACTTTATGAGTTTCCCTATTTTGGAAAACTGGAGCGACTATACTAGTGGTTAATGTCATGCATACATGAGGACTATTTCTATTTCACAGGAAGGTGGATGTGCATAACCCCACAGTTGATTTCTAAGTTCACTGGCCTGATCTATGAGGGAGATCCGTTGGATGAGGACTTGTGTGACAAGGAGGCCATCAAGAAAATGGTTGAGGCATATGATTACAAGAAGGGTTCATGGTACTTTGACATCACTACAATCACCGACCTTATTATGAGGATGGTTGCATGCTTGGTGACAAAGCTAAATGGGAAGGAGAGATGGATGCAGATAAACAAAATTTGGTTGAATGTCTACCAGAAAGATCTCGGAGGGAACCATTTACAACCTCTCAACTTTCATTGTGGAGGATATTATTGATGCCACACATGATGGGGAGAAGATCATGTTTGGTAATGTCCTCCTTACCATTGTATTTTCAAAAATTGGAGTTCCCAATGGGCCAGATAAGTTTGTTTGGGAGTAATCGGATGATATAGGATTTGAGCTTGAAGGAGTGCCCTTACCACAAAGCTTGGACCTCTTCTCCTTGTCATTAGGTGTCATGAATCAAATATGCCCGTGTTTAAAATAAATTGAATCTTTGGCAACGAAAAGTATTGAAGAGGTGAACAAGGATATTAAAATGAATCATGGGCCCATATGGATCTGATTTTTAACCATATCCTGGAGGAACAACAAGAAGATTCTTCCAATGAGGATAAAAATGAGCCTATGGAAATTTCAGAAGAACTATTTGTACAAGATATCTTGAAGGTTATGGAAGAAATTGAATATCCTCAACTCAGTCTTGAACTCTTAACCCGGGATATGGAGATACAAGATAGGTATGAATCAATTTGTTCTTCCTATTTTGGTGCACCAATTTTTTATGTTGAGATGGAGCAGTTGGATAAGCTTGATGACTTCTCTAATACTTTGGTTGACGAGAATGAACATGAAAACATGTCTTTTTCTTCCACATCATGTGAAGAAGTTCATGAGTGTAAAATAAGAAAGGTTCTCGAATCTCCTTTGGAATTCCTCAATATTGAAGATAACATCTCTGTTGTGGGAAATAATAACATGGAAAATATTGAGCTTATTTGCACCAAAGAAATCCATTCAAAACAAAATAAAAATTTGCGAGAACATTGGGAGTGTGATCAAAACCAACTTGTTCCCATCGTTTCAGAATGGTCCACCAATGAAAAGCAAGAATTCATATGGAAAAATCCAATGAAGGGTGAGGAATGCTTATATGGCCAAACCAAAAGTTGCAATTTTGAAAATGATATCAAGATGCACTCCGAACGAATGCATATTGGCGACAATTTATCTAGAAAACAAAGCGGGAGTATGAATGATTCTTTCCAAATGATCCAAAATCAGACTGCACTCACCATCCTCTAAGATCTAATTCATCTTGAACATGTTCCCATGCTACAACAATATCTTAAGGGTGATGAATATCTCTCGGCTTAATACCTCCATGTCTGAAAACACTCGCCCGGAGAAACAAAAAGTGAGATATTTTGGGAAGTTCTTGAATGGGAAGAAAATCAGTTTGTTCTCACTCCCTCCAAGTGTTTTTCTGATATAAGAGACAATTTGAAGTTATAATTTAAATAAGATGAATTTTTTCATGTCATGAACAATTTTCCCACTCTTGAATACATGGAAGAACAGTGTCACATAGTCACAGGACATAAAGCGGGAGCATCAAAGTATAAGAGTTTTGAGAAAGTGATAAAGTGTTCATTTGATGCAAGAATGTTTTCTATGTAGTATGAGTAAAAATATGGAATTATGGTCAGTCTTCTTCTTCTCAAGCCATGAAAATCCATCACCAAAGCATGGTTTGATCAAATAATAGTTTTTGTGCTTCAAAGGTCATACTTCAATCCGTTATTTCATGATGGCATGTAATTTTCTCAACCTGTTACCGGGTATGTGTATATCCTTTTCCCACCTTTGTAAATTTCCCTCCCTCTACATAATTTCCCTTTCTTGTTGTGTGTTGTTTTCCCCCTGGTGTGTTTCCCTTCCATTTGTTTGTTTGTGTGTGGATGTGTTCAATAAAGAAATTTTTGTAGCCTATTTTTCTAGTGACTCCATAGGGCCCAATGGATAAGGCATTGGTCAATGGATTATATGGTCCAAATTTGAGATTTTGGATTCTCCATGTCACATCTTCATTGCACTCAATCCATGTCATGTCCCCAAGCTAGAGCTAGTTTTTTCATGCAAATGTGCAACAAGGAAATTGACAATTTCCAAGCATGACAACTATACCCCTGTGTTAATTTTTTCAAGTTTTACCCTTCCAAGGCACCCCGGTCTACCCAGTTAGTCCGAGTGACCTCCCAATTGATGTTAGCTCATCCCCCTAGGTGATTTAGGAAATTCCAATCATTCCCCCTAGGTGATTTTAGGAGTTCATTGAAAAATGTAAACTTTGGGCGATTGTGGGAAGGGCTATCACTGGCCTTCCTAGGACTGGAGCAACCCCATGGAGCGGAAAAAAATATAAACTAGACATAGAGGTGAATAAAATTCCTAGGAACATCATGGAATTGATTTAGGAAGATTTAGGAAGGATCCAAAGAAGTTGGGACAGTTTCACTAAAATCAGGGTTCATAGGCCTAGGCAGTGCATAGGCCAAAACAATTGTTGAGCTTTCGAAGGCAATTCCAGGAGCTTCAAATGGATTTAGGATAAAAATAAAACATCTTCGGAAAGGTAATTCCAAGACCTACAATATGGTGAAATTATTTTTTTCACAACACTTTAGCATAAGGGTTATGCGAGTAGTTTTTCACACACATAGGTAGAGTACCAAATAACAAATCCACTTTTCTAGGAAAAAATGGAAGAATCAAAACCTAAGACTCACAACATTGGATTTCCAAGGCCATTTCTATTCAAGATAATATAAAATTTCATCAAAAACACCCGTTGGGAGCTCAAGTTATCACCGTTTCAATTTTCCCTCTTGGAGCAATTTTGGGAGTTAGTCAACTTTTGGAAGGACACGTGTCGGCTCCGGGAACCTGGCGGTATTTTGTGTCCCTTGTGTCCCTCAAGGTCGGGGACATAAATGTTGGAAAAATTTCCCGAGTCCCTAAGGAGACTTTTGATCACCCATGTGACCAACTTCCATCCCCTCATTGCTTTAAACATGCTTTTGGATTTAATCCCCTATCGTCAAATCTCTCGCCACGCAGCGTCAAGCCGAGGCGCACCTTGTGAAAATTGATTTCCCTCACATCCCTTTGAGGTGAGGGACGTCGTGACATGAAAATGTGTTCAACTCAATTTGGTGAAATTAGAGTTTAAGGAGGTGAAGAAGCTGAGATTTGATCTAAGTGTTGTAGATCAAGATTACCGCAAGATGCACTGCACCTTGTTGTATCCCAAAAGCGTGTTGTTTTCATGTAAATGTGCAACAAGGAAATTGAAAATTTCCAAGCATGACAACTATACCCCTATGTTAATTTTTTCAATTTGTACCCTTCCAAGGCACCCCAGTCTACCCAGTCAATCCAAGTGACCTCCCAATTGATGTTAGCTCATCCCCCTAGGTGATTTAGGAAATTCCAATCATTCCCCCTAGGTGATTTTAGGAGTTCATTGAAAAATGAAAACTTCAAGTAGCTATGGGAATGGTTATCACTGGTCTTCCTAAGATTGGAGCAACCCCATGGAGTGGAATAGAAAATCTAGATTGGACATGGAGGTGAATCAAATGCCTAAAAACATCATGGAATTGATTTAGGAAGATTCAGGAAGGATCCAAATAAGTTTGGATAGTTTCACTAAAATAAGGGTTCACATGCCTAGGTAGTGCACAGGCCAAAACAATTATTGAGCTTTTGAAGGTGATTTTGGGAGCTCTAGATGGAGTTAGGAGCAAATGAAACATCATTGGAAATGTAATTCCAAGGCCTACAATATGGTGAAATTAGTGTTTTTGCAACACTTTGGCGTAATGGGTCTCGCAAGCAATTTTTCTCATGCACAGTGGAGTACAAAATCAAAATTCTTTTCACATATCACATAGAGGAATCAAGACCTAAGACTCCCACCATTGGATTTAGAATTCCATTTCCAGTCATTATCATATAAAATTTCATCAAAAAAATTCCATCGGGAGATCACATTATCGCCATTTCAAGTTGCCCTCTTGGAGTGAATTCAAGAGTTTGTCAAATTTTGGAAGTACACGTGTCACTCCAGGATCCCGGTAGGATTTTGTGTTCCTCATGTCCCTCAAGGTTAGGGACATCAAGGTTGGAAAAATGTGCCCATCCTCTAAGGATACTTCTGGTCACCCATGTGACCAAAGATACAGACCCCTCAATGATTTAAACTTACTTTTTGGATTTAATCCCCACCGTCAAATCTCTGCCATGTGTCAAGATGAGGTGCACTATGAAAATCGATGTCCCTCATGTCCCTTTGAGATGAGGGATGTCAAGAGACATGAAAAATTTCCCAACTCAAACTCAAAAATTTGAAAAAAATTCTAATTGTTTTCCACTTCTTATTGCTTCTCACTATCAAAAGAAAAGTTGTAGAGAACACCTCAGTCCACCATTATTGCTCCAAACCAGCTCCACCATGGAAACCAAACCTTCCACTCCATTAATATGAATAGGTTTCAAATAATATATTGATCGAAAGATCCATAGGAATGAAGAATGAAAGAGAAGAGTGAAGGAATTCTTCATAAACCTCCATTGCCGTGAGACGAAGATTTGAACATATCTTGCAAGCCAATGCACGAAATGAAGAACCATCTATTTTTGAGTTATTCACTCTTGAAGGCCATTAAAAACTCACCTTAAAACCTCCCATTTGTAGCAAGGAATTCTCACAGTGAATAAATTTCACTTCTAGCTCCATGAAGAACAAAGTTCAATTTCCCATCAAACTAAGCAATCGAATCGAAGAGAAATTTCACCAGTGAGACAAGAAGCAAAAACCTATCACAATGGATTTAATTTCATCATGAACAGAGAAAAAAACTAGAACTAAAAATTTCAAGCTCCATTAATGGCTTCCATGAAAAATTAGTGAAAAAATCAGCGAGCTACCTCTCCACTTCTCAAGGTTCCAGTGGGCGAAAATCATGCAAAAATTAGAGGGAATGATCGTTGAAAAATCTAGTTTCGCGTGAACTAGTTTTCATGCCATGAAGTTCCTATTTTTTAGGGATATTGAGGGATGTGTTTTTTTCACTATTCTTCCCTTGCTGATGAAAATCTCATTTTTCCACTTGTTAAGACGAAGGAATTACTCAAAATGTGGATCTTGGAACCCCGTAATAAAATTGAGAGTTTTAAGAAATGTTTTGTTCCAATCTGACATCCACAGTGCACTTACTAAAAATAGCATGCCTTCCTACATAGGGGTTTGTTACTTTAGGTAAGCCACCATTTCAAGATGATACAAAGAAGGCAGTGAACACAGAGGGAGTATCGTAGGTAAAGTCATCAAAAAGGTCATCTCGGCTCACAATTGACACTTACTAAAACTAGTAAGTGGTTCCACAAGCCCCTACTATAAATAATCAGTTGGTTTAAAAGGAAAGAGGAACATAGTAAGAATAAATAATTCAAGCTCCCATATCTATTTGAGGTTGAGAAAAGCTAACTACAACACTTACTAAAAATAGTAATTTTCCCCATGTGTACTTACTAAAAATAACAGTTGTTCTAAAAAGACAGTTTGGCATAATGGGGCATTGAGGATAATCATTCATGTCGATATCACCATCCGGGGTCCAAAAATTCAAACTCCAACACTTACTAAAGATAGTAAGTTGTCCCTTCCAAATATGGTAAGTGTTAAGGAAACATGAATTTCAAGTGCACAAGTTGGTCTAGTTTCTCATGTGTAATCAATCATGAAGATATGGCATTTTTCGTGGTTTGGAATGATTATCTCATATTACACAAAGTAGGGGATCATAAGGCACATCATGTGAATTCATCCGCACTACTTAAGGTCCAAGTGATTCAAAGAGAGTTTATCATAACAATTTCAATAAGTCAAGGAGTTCATTAACCAAGAAGAGTCATCGTGGGCATTGTATGTGTTCATCTTGAGCTTGCAGTGGTAAACCTCATAACAATGTTTCTGAACACTCATTCTACGGTCCAGAATTTTTGGTCATCACTAGATTGGGAAAATGATTCAAATTTATTCAAGGGAGTCATCTTCATTAGTGTAGAAGATCACCAATGGAAAAAATATTTTCTCAAAGTTCATGACTACATCAAGGCATTCAAAGCATTTCGTCACGAGGGTGTTTTCCCTTCATCCCTTCCCTCTTCCTCTATTTCCATCTCTTCTTTCTCTCTCCATTCTAATTCTTCATTATGCATCATCATTGTATTTCATCCTATTCACTTAAGTGACCTATTTTAAATTTGTAAAAAGTATTTTCTCAAAATTATAAGAGAAATACTTAATTCATGGAAAACAAAAGGTCACGAGTGGAATATGGAAACAAAGAGTCATGTGAGGGAGGTGAAAGGAAAATTTAGATTGCTATAAATTGGGATGGCCTCTCCATTCCAAGGGATTCCAAATTTTGAAGAACTCTTACTATGTAGCATTGTGAATTGTGATAGCTTGGTTAAAGCTTTGTATTCATCACTACACATGGAATAAAAGCTACACTTCTTCTATTTCCCTTTTTCTTCTATTTCTCTCTTTCGTGCACTTTGCAAGCATAGCTGATCATGTATGGAATTGGAGAAGAACTTGGTGTCCTCGATATATGAATTTAAAAACTTGGTGTCTTAATTCATTAGTCCCACTAGCTTCATTGTATTTTCCTCTATATTGAAGGTTGAACTACTCCACCATTCTTGGGTGCAAGCTCTGCAATCTACTCATGGCAATAATCTTATATACATAATTTCCTCCTCTTTACCTTTATCATTGTAATTTCCTCCCTTATACCCCCATACAAACACTTTTCCATAGGTTCAATGGAGTGTCCCTATGTGATCCCCAACCAATTTGGCTACCCACAAAGCATTTAGATAGGATTAGGATTAGTTTACTTTCAATAATGGGAGTTGTACCATTCAATGCAAAGGGATGTAGCCCCATGAACATTGGTGGAGACACCTTATTTTTCCACCCAAAAAAATTTCTCACCAACACATGCCTATGTTGAAAAGTACATATCTCATGACGTACACATGGTAAAATCGGTGGCATTGCCTATTGCAGGTAGGATGGCGGTAAGGGTGTATGTACGGCTAAGGCCCAAGTTTGAGAAGGGTTCTTATGTTGAGGATGACATCTCAATCCCTGAGAACCCCGCCGAGAGGAAGCAGAAGGTAGTAATTAGGAAGAGAGAATGGGAAGAGACTCCTGCAAATAAGGCATCAAACAGGTATATAGTGCAAACCGTAAAGGCGCGGGAGTTGAGCGCAAGTACAAGCACCTACGTTCAATGGAAGAAGTATTCCATCATGAAGGAGTCACAAGAGAAATAAGAGTCTCCTAGAAGAGAAGAAACACCCAAGAAGGAGGAGTCCCTTGTGTTTTAGTCACCAATAAATAAAAAGCAAAGGGTGGGACAAGGTTTGGAATCGGAGAGGGTAGAGAGCATCAAGGATGATGATTCTTAGGAGGAAAATGAAGAAGACAATGAAGAGCACAAAGAAGCTTAGAATCCTCCTGTGTACAATGTACATGAGTCTGGTGAAGAAGGGGATGAAGAGGAGTATGAGGAGGGAACCCATACCAAAGGAGGAAGTGAGGAGGTAAACATGCATGATCAGAAGACCTCGACCCCGACCGAGGAGTAGATAGATAACACTGTAGAGAGGGAGGTGGCGGGTATTATCCAATAGTTGGTGGAGAAAAAGTAGAGCGAAGCACCAAAGAAGTTTTGAAGGAAACTTAAGAGAGCACAAGTTTAGGAAAGGAGTATGGGAGCATGGGAGGAGACCCTGTCTTAGCAGTAAGCTTCCCAATGGCAACGCGCATAGGTAGGAAGGGAACAGTAGTGGCACAGGAACACGCTATGATTTATATTAATGATCCAAGTAAGGTACAACATGCACTTCCAAAGTACCATGCCCACCGACCAAATCCTCACTTGGTATTATTTTGATGAAGAGGGTGCATACCCGTGCATGAGGATAATTCTATCCTGGGCTTTTAAGTCCCGCGTTGATGATCCCAAGTTTGAGGTAAATCGTGATGCATTGATGAAGACACTAGACACCAAGGGAATAAACCCATTGTAAATGCCTTGCAATTGTCAGATGAGAAAGTTTTCAATGTGTTCAACAAAGTATCGGTGGAGTTCTAAGAAAGAATCTTTAGAAGAAACGATAAAACAAGGGTCTTGGAGGAAGAGCTTGAGAAGAAGAATGAGGAGATCATTGAGAGGGACAAGGAGATAAAAAGGAATTGATCAATGTGTAGTTAAGGTGTGAACTGAGGGATGAAAAGGTGAAGGTATGTGAATTCCACAAGAATATAGAGGCCATTTCAGATGCCATTATCTTAAAGCACCCAGACCTGGCCCCTCCTGAGTAGAAATCTGAGTAATCCATGCATTTCTTGGAAGACTTAGTGTGCATACTCACCATGGAGAGGCAGCCACTTGCATTAGAATCTGCAGAAGAAATAATGGTGCACCAGAATAAGGAAGAAAATTTGAATACTGGGGAGATACTAACTTGGTACTCTAAGCTCCTTGCCTTAGTAAAGACTGTAGCATAAATGGAAGAATTTGTATATAACAACTGTGGTGATAGGGATAGAGTATCAAGCATATAAGTTGTCAACCATAAAGCAGATTTGAAAGAATTTTAAGAGAAAAATAAGGGAAATAGGGAAGATTAGGATAGGATCTTGGCTGAGGTAGAGAAGAAATTAGAGGCGATTGAAACCTTAAGGGTTTCAATTAAAAATAAATTGAAAGAGTTATACCCCCAAGTCACTCATAGGATGGACGTGTTGGGAGACCTTAGCAAGAATATGGAAAGCATTGAAGATACGCTGAAGGCTAAGGGGGATGAGATGAGTTTTGAAAAAGTTAGCATGATGGTGGGTGACTTACTTCAGCAAGTGCAGAGAGTGAGGTGGATTCTTGGGGTAAGATTGAAGCCCCCATGAAGAAATATTTCCCACTTCTCATGCAGTAGTAACAGTGATTCTTCCATTCTTCCATTCTTTATTCAATCACATATTCTTCCATTTTCCCTATTCTTTATTCTTTGGTGGAAGGGAAGGGTGTTTCCAAGGATGGACAACATGTGTAGTGTGGGGTAATGTTGGGCCTTGAAATTGACTAAGTCCCAAGGAATAATTCAACATGTGCTCGTGGGAGGCAATAAAGAAGGAAGGCAATCAAGAAAAAGCATGCAATGGAAAGGTGTGTGATAGAAGAGGTTGGTGCATGTGGGAGAAGAAAGGTTTAGGGACTTAGCCATATTTTGAAGGAGTTATCGCAGGAGAAAAATGTGAAAATCCCAAGTAGGTGTGTTGAATGGATAAGGTGCCAACCTAGATCCTTAGAGATCAAGAAAATAATATTCCATGTAAGGGATATTCCCAGGATGATCATTATAGGTAGTGGAGGCATTTCAAGCTGGCATAGGCATTCAACCATGGAGGACCACACTTCCACTTGGCATGTGATATTATCATGAAGGAAACAAAGGTAGTTCATCCAGATCCTATTTAAAAAAATTTGGGTCCGAAATAAAGAGAGAAGAGAGTGAGAACGAAGAGTGGGAAAATGAAGGGTTAAGGAGGGTTTTAGGTAGTGACAAGGTGCTACAAAAATGCTTGCAAGAAGGGTTTTTAAGAATATTAGGCATGGATTTGGGTATGAAAAAGGGTTGTAATGGGTAGAATAGCTAATAACTCTCTCTCTACAAAGTATTTTTATAGGGTTTAAGATAATATCCCTTGATGTATTTGGTCTGTATGACCCTCATGATGTAATGGAGCCATTATAAATGTTTATAAATCAATATATGGTGTGTGATTTTGGTTATTCATGCTCAAAAGTGTAAACCCTTATGTTCTTCATATTATTCTAAGTTGGATCTAGTTTCATTATGCTTATTTACAATGTTCATTTCCATTTATGATGTATCTGTGCACAAATATGTTGTTTGTATATTTTGTTTTTGAGTGAATGTTTATGTTTACATTTCTGCAACGTGTTCTCCAATAAATGGTTGACCATTATCATGAAGTTCACATAAAGGAGGAGCTCGGTACCGCGCGTGCCTCGGTTGTGCACCCATCACATGTTGGGTGATAAGTTGATGCGTTTGGGGTAGAAAGAAGGAATATTAAGAAATGACTACAGGCCATGTCTCGCTCTAACTATAAATAAGCCACAGATGGCCCACATGTTGTTGGTATAACTCTAAATCTAGGCATTGGTATCTCGAGAGGACCCTATATAATATCCACTCCATCCCCATCACCCCGTGACTTGTTAAATATTTTGGGCTGCTTGTTCGAGGTGGTGATGGTGGACCATGTATAGGCACATGTTGTATAACTGGTATAGCATGTTATATCAATGGTTCTGTAAAACATGTGGGATAACTTATACATGTTGTATCATTGGTACGTATTGTATCAATGGCCCCTATGCCACCCTATTTGAAAAATCGATATCTGTATGTTGGCACTTGTACTGTATAATCGGTACTATTGAACCTAAGGACCCTCAGCCCTAGAGTAGCCTATCCCTAGCCTTGTGTCTTTTCCTTTATTACCTCAACCTCTTGTTGGCCTAATCGGGCCCTATTGAGCAATGCATGCACCCTAACCCCTACTTCTCGCTATATTTATACCTCTCGCTATGGATGCTTGTGGAATGGTGATCCACCTCGGTAACACTATCATATACCACCCTAGATAATCCTTCATGGTCTAAGGATCCACTATCTACACACATGCATCCCATGCATGTGGAATAACACTCTAGAAACACTTTCATGTTATCTGCATGGTCTAACTCAGGGTCCAAAATCAAAAGTCTATCACACTACCCACGCATACCATAGCTCATCCCCTAAAATCCCTTGAATAACTCTAAGTTGGTGTTGTACTTTGTCAACTTGGTACCACTCCAGGATGTGGCTATGACTTCCTATGATATAATGATCAACCTATGCAATGCTAAGCACCGTCACATCGGTACACCACTAGTACAATCGGTGTGGTCTCTAGGTAACCAACCACACAATTACAAAGTTATCAAATGTTCATCTGTAAAAATAGGTATCTCCCGGATGAACTCTAACTCGACGCCCAATGTCTCCTCACCTCGAATGACAACTCCTCCGGATTTCTAGCTCGCATAACACCTAAGCGGTGTCCGATGGAAATGTGATCCAAGGCCTATATCAAAAACAAGGTCACGAGACTCCTCATTCATCAAATGGGCCACCACTCCTGGTCAATCCAAGATAAAAATGAGTCCCAGAGTCTTATCGGGAAGCAAGTAGCCAATGATAAGAGCCATAAGATACATAGGAAGACGTGTTATCCTCCTACTATCAAGACATTTGTATAAATGCACTATTATCCCCTCTTGGGGTATGTCCTCTCATAGAACAGTCCTAGATGTGTCCCTAAATCCCATCAACGTGACCATCATATACTACTAGGATGTCTTGTATCGATCCCACCGAATCCACTAAACATCCTCTAAATTAATGGACATCTTGCCAAAGGGTAACAATAAAGTCTAGATCTCACCGCGTCATAATTTTTCTAAGGCTATGAGTAGGGTGTGATCCAATCTGATCTACAACAACTACACAATGTAGGTCGGTCGGTCGCCTCGAGCATTGCAATCAATCCCTTCTTCTTGTTTCATGTGAACGTCATCTCGAAATCACGCAGACCTCTGTGATGCTCCCGAATGTCCAAGGTCTGCAATCTCTCTTGTCAATCACCGAAAACAAAAATATTAACATAATTTTTTCATCTTCAAATCACTTCTACAATCTTCTAATTTCTTCTAAAATCTTTGAACAATTCGAGAGCCGCACTAGCACACTTCCTTTAATGTTAGTGCACACTATGGCTATGCTAGTGCATCTTAGGGATACGTTAGCACACATCAAGTCACACTAGTGTGCAACATCTACACTAACACTCATGCCCTCACTTCATGCTAGCTCGCATCATTCACGCTAGTGCACACTATAGCTTGTGCTAGCGTTAATTTTGAATTTCTACCGACTAAAAAATGTAATAAATGAGCCTGACAATCAAATTTTTTATGTTACGTACCCCACCACCATCCTCTGAGCCTGCCCATACTCTCAAACGTGATCCACACAATGTTTCGATCCATTATGCGAGCCATCTCTTTTTAAAATCGAGCAAAAATCTCACAAAATGCTAAGGTGTAATACCACAAATGGTCCCGATAGACTTTACCCCTCCCTCTATTATTTATACCCTATCGGCCCTAATTCTTCATTTTTCTTGCCTCCTATTGGCAAGATTACTATCATTGTCCTCTATTTTCCTTACGCCACATTCTCGGTGTTCCATCGCAATGATTTATTTATTTAAATTATCATTTTCACTCACATTTTCATCTCGTTGGGGCATCTTCTTGCCTATCAAGGACCTTTTCCTCTCATTGGGGCATATTCTTGCTTCCTTGTGACCTTTCTAGTGTACCACACTCACCATCCTTCTTATATATCACATTCTTCCTAAATTTTCAAAAAATCCAAAAAATTGGTAAAATTCAAAAATCCAAAAAAATGGTAAATTTTCAAAAATCCAAAAATTGGTAAAAATTTCAAAAATCCAAAAATTAATAAACACATAATTTCAAAATTTGAATCATTCACAAAACACAATTTCCTCAAACATCGAAAATTATCCTACAAAGTAGCTTCCTTTGGTCCTCGCATGTTTTTACGTATGACATGCGAGATCATTTTGATCTACCCTCATTAACAAAGTTGGTTTGCTTGTTATGTTTGTTTTCCCTTGCACATACTGTTTCTTGGGGTAATTTCATAGTGCACATTTCTTTTTCATGGGACTTTTATGTCCTTCATTTATCCTTGCTTGGGGTGTCATTTTTAACCCTTGTCGTATAACTCGAACATTTGGGAATTAAAGCTAGATAACAAAAACATTAGTGCAATTGTCTTGAATGTTGTTTGTTTGAGTATGTTTGTTTGTGTTTGTTCTTTATTGGTCTACTTGTTTACTTTCTCATATTGCATTACTTTATGTATTTTTCTTTGAGTTAGTCCTTTAACAATGAACAAAAATCAATATTATGGATTTTCATGTCATTTTACACTTTTTTTGCATGCTTATATCAAATAAAAAGTTTCTCCTGAGCCATATGGTTCATCAACTATGTTGTGATCTTCTAATACTCCATGTATATGCTTGTTTCATTCTATCTAACTTTCTACCAATCATTTTCCAAATTTTATCAATTCTAACAATGGCCAACCAGGCCCAATTTGAATCCCTTCCATCGCTATCAACATTTTCTTCCACAACACTTAGGGGCAATAGGGATTATATTTATCCCCCTCCCCCTTGTTTCTTCCATCCATTGAAACACATGATTTCTTTTCCACTTCTTCCAATGAACAACTACCAATCGATCCACATTCGACTCTCCATTGTTGCGGTATGTACGCTCACGTTGTGATTGTTTCCTTATAATTTTTTAGCATCCATCAACCTCTTAAATCACCCCACCAACACTCGAGGGGGCATCCTTAATTCTACTAATCTTTATTCTACTCCTTCAAAATTTAATTGCCTATATTTGTCTACTATATTTAAAGTGGTGTTCACTACGTTACACTACACCAAAGAGGGGCAATGTAGACACCTAAATCTGACTACGCAATTTTACTACTTAAATTGCATTGTTTATCATATTTCCCATCATTTCATTATAATTTGTGATTTCTCACTAATTAGGTAACATTTCCCTCCACTGTGGTCAATTAACGACACTTCATTAATTAACTAGCCTTTCCCTCATTCGGATGCCAATTAACGACACTTCGCAATTATAATCCTCTTCTAATCAATTAATTAAAAACTTATTAATTAACTAAACCTTTTTAATCTCTTATTTAATCAATAAAACTTATTATTGGTTGAATCTCTATCTCAAACCCTTCAAATTCTACCAATTTCCTTCTAAATCACCTCCAAATGGCTTCTTAAGCTTATTTTGGCCTATTAATTAATCCTAGTTGATTAATTAAATCATCTCCAACTCCCATGAGTTGTTAATCACTAATTAATTCCTTTTAATCATGTTTATCCCTTTCTAATTCTACTTTATATTTATCCCACATTCTCTAGGTTTCTAGCTTCTCCCAAATTGGAAAGCTATATAAAGAACCTAGTACCTTCCTTCCAATCTTACACCAGTGTTTCACTTTTACACTATATGCACATGATAAGAGCATTTTCTACTTTGAAAATCTTATTGATCTAGCATCCATTCCCTCTACTTGCAAATAGTAGTAAAGGAAGAACCAAACATGGCCATTAAGCCATATTGGTGAGATCATTTCCTCTTCATGGAGATAGCCTTCCTTTGATCGCTCGTAATCATGATTGGTTCAACAATAAGAGAAACTACAATTTAGAAAGCCCATCAAAAATAACAAGGGATGGCTTAGTGTTTCAAAGTTTAATTTGGATGCATTGATTATCTTTTTTTTACTGTACATAGCTTTATCATGATGTTTATGTTGAATTAGCTTAGTTATAAGAACTACTTGGTGTTATTTTCTAGTTGTTAACTTAGCCTAATTTTACATGCATACACTTTACATGAGGATACTTTCCTCTTTCCACCATTTTAATATATTGTGCATACTTTGGAAGCAATAGAAGTCTTGTTTTTTAGCTATTCTCTGCCCTAGCTCACATTTTATTGTCTTTACTTGCTTTTCTTTTGTAATATTGGTTTCTTGTGTATTCTCCATGTCCTTTATAGGTTCCTTTTCTGTTGTGTTCCATGGAAGTGAGTGTGTGAATGTTGTTTCATATTGTGGCACATTTTTCTACCCTCCATGTGCACATTTTCCGTTATTTAACTCATCCGAGAGTGTTCATCCCCTTCTTTATGGTGTTATCACCTCCCCTTAGCCTAGGTTTTCATTGTATTCATCCCCTTCTTACCCTAGTCCCTTAGAATCGTAGAGTAGTGTTAGGTAACTACATTCCCCTTCTTAGGAGTAGTTGTATTAGTAGGGGTAGGTAGACGCAAGTTGAGCTTCTCTCGGAGGTTTGTCTCAAGTGCAAGTCACACAACTTGGAGACAACCCCATATTGCATCAAAGCCCTAGATCATCCTGATTTGGGATGGGTGCAATTTTGAGCTCCAATAGTGTTCATGGGACAAGTGCAATAGTTTCCTAGATATGATCACAACCTAGTCTAAATATAACCTATGTGTGGTTCTTATGGTCGAATTCCATGAGAACACTAGAAAAATTAAGGAGGGGAAACATACTTTCTACTACGGATCACTCCTACTATGTCTAACTATGTAATTTACCAACACCCTACCAAGAAAAACAGAGCAAGTCCAATGGAACCAGGATATACCCATAGTAGAACATATATTAGCACACATGAACACCATGCCTCATATATAACGGATTACATATCTAATAGGATGGACGGATAACATAAGGAAAATAGTTGCAAACAAAGCTAGAATTTCATAATAATAAGTAACAAAATATGATAAGAAGATGGTTTTAATAACAATGATTATACTTTCCTCTACCCTTTCATTCAGTATTTTCCCACATTGCCCCACCTCCATATGAAGCATCCGATGAGATAGTGGCAACAAAAATTGAAGCAATTAGGAATCTCCTAGCTGATAATACAAAACTAGTACCTCCAAACATCGATGATGTAATTGTAGAAACATGGGAAGAGTTTCAACAAATATCCAAATGAGCATACTCAAGGATGAGAAAAACCATCAATGCCAATAGAAAATCTAGTTAGGAAGAGAGAAAGGAAATGAGAAGGAAGGTCCAAGAACCTACAAAAGAAGAACCCAAACAGAAAATAAAAATCCTCCTCTCAGTAACCTTCAAAAAAAAGACAAAACACCGAGTGGTACCAAGGAGGGTAGTGATAGAACAAGATACAAGTGAGGAACTAAGAGATTCAAGCAAAGACACAAGGAAATATCATACTCATAAAGACAACATACACCAACAACTCCTTCGAAAAAAACCAAAATGGAGAGGAATCAAGTCCATATTTTTCATGATAAATTGAGTCATTAGAAGAATCATAGCTAGCAAAGTCTGCTTGAACTTCTACAAAACCTTTACTCGGACCACGGAGGTATTTCAAAAGTGGCTCAATAGTATAATGTCACTCAACAACATAACAAGTTGTTATAACAGAAGCAATAATCCACTACTTAAAGAGGTTTTCCTTAGTATTAGAAGATATTATACACCTACTTCCACATACCTTATTAAAATAACTAGAAGCTCGAGATAGATATAGAATAAAAATTACTTTGGAATCATTTGAGGAACTCAAACAACTCACAAGAAAGAAGAAGAAAATGATTAAGGACAAGTGCCGATTAAAGAGTTAGAGGAATTGATTGAAATAACACAAAAGAAAAATAAAAAGAAACAACATCAAAGAGCAAAGCGGTAAGGGAGGGAAAATGGAATATATAGAAAAAATGAGGCAAAAGAAGTAGAAAAGAAGACAAAATATAAGGAGAATGAGGAGAAGCGAGAAAAAGGAAGAAGAGAAGAAGAAAAGGGAAGATGAGGAAAGAAAAAAGAAGGAAGATAAGAAGAAGCAACAAAAGGAAAGATAAATAAATAAAAAATAAGTTGAGGAAAAGAAGGAGAATGAGGAGAAACAAAATAAGGAAGAACATAATAGAAAAGAGGAAGAGAAAAAGAAGATAAAAGAGGAGGGGAAAACAAGGAGCAAGAGGAAAAGAAAAATGAAGAAGAAAATAAAAGAAAGAAAGAAGAACAAGAGAGGAAGAAACAACAAGAAGAAGAAAAACAAAAAAACTAGAGGAAGAGAAACAAAAACAAGAGGAAGAAAAATAGATGTAGGAGGCACATGACAAACAAGAACAAGCAATAAAAAAGAATAAATAAGAAGAGGATAAAAGCAAGGAGATAGAACAAGAAAAACATGAACAAGAACAAACTAGCAATACAGAAAACTAGGGGCATCTCGTGGGTTAACTCAAATTGATCCTCCACGGGATTCATTAAGCACTAATCAAAAGGGCATTACAAAGAAAGGAAAGAAGAACAAAGCCTTGATTAAGACACGAGTAGTTAAACAAACAAAATAAGGTTACATGGTGCACTTACACCAATGTAAAAATCCACATGTAGTTAACTATTGGAACAAAGTGCAAAATAGGATTGGATGCAGAGGTGTGTAGATTTAGAAGAAACAATGAATAGAATGCTAAATTAAAAATAGCCAAACCTCAAATCACAAAGTGGACCCCAAAATTTTAGTTGAAAAAGTAACAGAGAAAGCCTTAAAAACAATTCTAGAATAAAATGCTACTATGGAGGAAATTGCAAAGAAAAAGATTCACAAGAAGCAATAGAGGAATATAAGGCAAAAATCTTAAAGCCCCGGAAAATAGAGAACCAACAACGACTGGAGACGAAATAGAAAGATCATTGAAAATAGAAATTACAAATGTCACCTCATACTATGTGTATGCCATAGGCTGGTCAAGGCTTACTCAAACAGAAAAAACAAAGTTGGATAATTTGGAAACATAATTCGACAAGGAATCCACATAGTATGATATAACTAAGGATATAAATGGTAAACAAAGGAAACAATTAACAAGCTGAAAAATACCACACAAAACAACAACAGAGGGCTGAGAAGATTAGAGATATGCAAGAATACAGTAAACTATGGACAGAGCTATGACAAGGATGCAACAGGATTTTTCAACAGCAAGAAATAGATATACACAAATCCATTCAAAGTAGCCACCCACCGAGATACATATCATAGTCCAAGAGAATACTCAAATGTAGATGTGGACAAAAGAAATTAAAGAATATTTAGAGAAATGACACACATTCAAAGAAAAATCACAACAAAGTATGTCAAATATATCCCAAGCACAACTTCATAAGTTAAGAATAAATATTAGAGGGAATCCATCGTGTCTTGTAAATCCAATTGGGTGAGTCGAGAGAGAGAACATCTCCTTACACCCGACGTTTAAGTTCTGGTGAGTTGATGTTTTGGTTTTCCAAGCAAAGCATAACAAACAAGGGACTTCAAGAAAATAGAGCTACTTCAAATTTTGGAAATCAAGGAGGTAGACGGGGTTCTTCATTGTTTGGTTGTCTCGGGGTGAAACAATGTTTCAATTCTGGGGATGAGGTTTATAGGGTTCTTCATCAATTTTGAAAACTAAGGCCTCTCCCATCGGTCGGGGCCTCCCCACCACATTGCATTGTTGCGGACCCTATATCTATCTCTGGGGCCCTGAACTCTAGATATGGCAACACAACGGGAGAGGACCCCCTATATATAGAAACATAACTATATGGGGTATGGGGGCGCCAATCTTTCTATCCAGGGGCGCCAATCTTTCTATCCATCTATCCGGCCCAATATAGAGTAGAGTCTATATAGATAGACTCGGCACCGGGAGCCGTGCATGGATCTCCATCTCCATCCACGGGTGGCCATCTCTTAGATATAGCTATCCACGGGTGGATATCCATCTATGCAACCACGGGTGGATATCCATCTATCCACGGCCATCTATATCTATCCGATCCAGCTTTGCTTTCAGGATACCTCGCAATACTTTACGCGCCCGCCCTCCACGAAATGTTTCTTCCGCCCGCCACCTCTTCCTTCCTTTCTTCACGCCCGCACTCCCAGAATCGACCCCCGGCAATGACCAATGCAATGGATTCCCGGAGTCATAGAGACATGTCATATGGATATATCTGGCTATATGTAATTGGCCGTAACAGTAACATGATAGATACACCTTTCAATTGTCAAGCTCCTTTCAATCATATTACAATATACCCGGGCTGCATCACTACACTACAGACGTTATATGAGAAATTGAACATCTGCGAAATATGAGAAACCGTGAAACACTTGAATAGTCATGCGAGACATTAGAGAAGCCGCGACATTGGAGAAGTAGTGGGACATTGGAAAAGTCTCAGACATAAGATAAATCCGTGGGACATAAGAGAAAGCCGCAAAACACTCGCTGAAAAACATCAAGACTATCAAGAATCATGGAATCTTAACAAAAATTCGTAGAAAGAACAAGAGTTGAATGTCGCCGACATAGGTGCCACCAAAAGAAGTGTCTTTTGGGTAATTAGTATAGGTAGATACTTTATGTACTTGAATGTAATCATAGAAATGTAGAATATGTTAGCAAATTAATGTTTACATTATTTGTAATTATTGTATGATTAATACAAGTAAGTTTGTAATATTGTTTGTTAGATGGTTAAGTCTAATATTTATTGTTATAACAATAAATATTAGACTTAACCATCTAACAAACAATATTACAAACTTACCGTATTAATCATACAATAATTACAATTAATGTAAACATTAATTTCTTAACATTCCCCCCTTAATGTTTACATGGTAGAAAAGAGATCGCACACTTTCTCTACTGACTGCCACCCGTGCTTGCTCATGATCTTGGTACAACACTTGAACTGAAGGTAGAAGAAGGAACACATCAACTTCTTATCAACCATGCACTGTCGGGAACACATCTGACCGACGAGGATGGGAACATGCTCAAGAATCATCTGTTTATCAACCAGTCACTCTAGGGAACACATCTGACCTAGTAGTGTGGGAACTCAAGCAGAACACATCTGAAGCCTTCAATGGTTTTCCAGAGGCTAACCACAAACCTAGGTATGAACAGGAACACATCTGACTGTTCAACCTCTTCAAGACTCATGATGTTGTATTTCATTGTGCTATTTGTTCTTCACTATGTTATTACATTGGGGAATTGTGTAGGAATAGTCACATACACAAGTGAACAGGAATGAACATCTACTCTTATTTTTCACACAACAAAATTCCACCACACTCATCGTGTGGCCCCATCGTTGGTGGCCGACGAGAGGTCGCTTTCGACCTCCAACCTCCATTGCCTCTATTCTCCAATTTGATGTTGCTTAGCTCAGCTGATATTGACTTTGAGGTTCAAATACATACTTGAGCAACTGACGATTCCACCGAGAATGCGTCTCGTAAGGCAAAAAAAAAAAAACTATTATTATTTACAACTTTTTAACTCTTTTGATGACTTGAAAATTGACACAAATATGCTCTTGCATTGACTATATAACTTAGACACGACTAGACAAAATTTGACTCTTGAAAATTTTCAATATAAAAACGAGGCTTGACATATAGACATTAAAAATATTGATAAAGACTTTAAATCTATTTGACCATATCATTTGTGACAAACTAATGACTCAATTCTTTTAAATATAAAAATGTTAACTCTAACATTATGAATTATATCACATAAAAGGCCTCATGGAGGAGTTGCATAAACTTTGGGCTTTGGTTTCACTTCTACTTCACTGACACCACGCACAAAAATAACATCTGGTTCATGCGGTTTCTCGCCATCCTCAAAAGTATAGCTTGATGCCACGGCCAACAAACGACCTTCTCTATTAAATGACAACGTTGTAATGGTCAAAGGGTATTTCAATTACTGGTCAAGTCGCTTCTTGTTGTTTCCATCCCATACATTAACATAACCATCACATCCCCCAGTTGCAAAAGTACCATATATTGGATGGAAAGAAATTGCATTCAATGGAAATACAGTATCTTTCCCAGCCTCTACCTTGCGATGGCATTTAAATGCATATTTTTTTAATTGCCCAGCTTCAGATAAATAAAAAAATTCCATGGCTAGAAGACCTTCCACAGAACTAAGGGCAAAACCAGTTCCATTTGAATAACAACGGACACATCCAGTTTGATATTTTAGAGATGATTCCCTTCGTTGCTCAGGTTGTGACATGTTACGAAGATCATAAACATTTATGTGCTTCCCAACTGTGGCTACCACCAGGCGGTGACCAACTAGGGACATAGATTACACACACAAGGCCGATAGCCTCAAATCCCACAAATGACTCATTCACATTGTTGGAAGATTCACACAAAAGTATGCAGGTATGAGTACTTAAGTAACCCGACACAGATGCGGTGAAGATGCTCGTGAATTTTGATAGCACAGTATCACGGTGATAAATGAAGAATTGGGTACAACCGGGGATATCCACAAATCTAATAGCAGATTGAACATGCACGAGAGCATAAAATCATTGAAAAAAGGGAAAAATGTGAATGGTAGACTGTAAATACCTTCCCGAAAATGAGATACAATTCTGGTCGAATACAACACAGATACTACGTCGAGGCTGGTGAAGACACGGTTGAACCAGTTATAAAAATCTGACCATGTTCTCTGATTTATGTGTCACTGGATTGAATGAACTGCGCATTGGTGTATCTTCTTCACATGTGCTTGAACACTCAGATATCTATGTAACCTCTCAAAACAATCTCATCATGTGCAACACAATCGAATGGAGAAATTGATCAAAAACACACAGATTTGTACTCATGAAAGGGGCGAACAGAGAAACAATGAAAATGCCCCCTAGACTACTCTCACAAGCACATAATTTTTTAAGGATTAATTATGCTCTCATACCAAATATTGAATTTGGTTAAGAATGCACAACAGAATATAGACAAACAAGATACAATTATATAGGAAATACATCAACAATCTTCTACAGAAGTGTCTTTTGGGTAATTAGTATAGGTAGATACTTTATGTACTTGAATGTAATCATAGATATCTAGAAGATAGGAGAGTAGAGAGGAAGATGGGAATAAGTAGGAAAATGTGGGGACTTATAGATGAAGATAGAATAAGATAGAACACAAGGATGAGGAAGTATGAAGATTGATCTATAATGAGAGTGTGTGAGATGGATGTGAAAGACTGATGTAACAATTATTATAAATAAATAAAGAATGATTGTTGATGCATTGTGTAATGTTCTTTGTCTTTAATTACATTTTTTTGTTCGTCTTATGAATTTGAATATCATTCCTGGTACATCCTTAGCGGAAGGGAGAACTATTTAACCATCACAATCTACGTTGAGACGGAGGTCAACAAAGTGGGAGATGGTTTTCCATATGATTTGGAAGACATCTCCCATCCTTACTAAGGAAACCCTCGCCATTTGAAAAACCTTGGCAAGGAGAAATAAAGTTTATTGGAGGGATATGGAGCATTTGGAGGTTTTGAGTCTACTTGGAAAAATTTATGATCTCATTTGGATACTTGTTGAATTTAGATAAAATGGGACTTCTTACCTCTCTTCCCCACTTGTTGAAGCATGGATCTTCTTGTGCTTGTGTTGGTTTTCAATTCATTTTGGTTATCGGAATGTTGTGTTTTGGTTTTTTCCTTTATCCCCTTTGTTCTTTCTTGGAGGCATGTTTCTCATCTCTCCCATGGGCTTGGAGGGAGGATAGCATGTTCTCCTTCATTGGTTGAGGCATGTGATGATGTCATTTGGTTGGGTGGAAAACCAAGTCATTCTTCTTGTGATTTTGAGGCTTCCTATTTGTAGATGGAGCTTAGTTTTGGAGATTACGTGGAGTTTGTTTCTTGTTTGGGAAAATGGAGGTTTCAATTAAAATTTGGCCATGTTGTTTTCACTTGGAGGGGGAATTCCACTTGAATTCTAGGAATGTTTTATTTCTTTAAAAAAATAAGAGAAGGAAAAATGTATATTTGTGTTGTTTTGAAGTGATGTTTTTATTGTTGTTACTCTTGCAAACCTTGTGATGGGAAAGAAGATTTTTTTTAGTTTTTGTTAAAAAGAATATATTCATTTACCTCGGATTTACAATGAAATTGGATCGAGATCAAAATATTTGAAGTTGCATGAATATCATCCCTTAATATTAATCTTGAATAACATGTGTTGCAAGTCCAAAATTTCATTTCTAATTTGTATAATCTTCTAAAACAATTCTTTAGTTAATTGTTGTTTCTAGTAGAAAAGGAAAATGGATTCTTTGGTTACTTGAAATGGTTGGATTGGAAATGGTTATATATTACCTCATCCAAAATGTATCCTTATTGTCTCTTTGTTTGTAAAAGGAATGGTTTAATGTTACATTTCAATAATCTTAGCTCAATCTTGTTTTACATTTGATCTCCCAAGTTTATTTCCAATAGTAACTTTCAATTTAAAAATGGTTTTAACCATATGAGTAACTTTATTCCTTGCTTGAATTCAAGGGGGAAAAAAATTAGTTAACAAAATAGCTCTTTATTTTCTCCTTTTGTTAAACTTCAAAAGAATGGTGTAACTCTATTAAACCAAGATAGAATTTTTGCATCTTGGTATACATTTAGCAAAAGATCAATACACTTTATATAATCATATATATTTGAAAATGTTTTAATGGTTTTACCCACCAATATATCCTAAAAGATAAATGGGGGTTTATATATACCCTTTCTCGACGGATATATATTGGATGAAGTTTAGTGATATTGAAGGATTCATGTGTGTGTGTGTGTGTGGTGATTCAAAATGAAATTAAAAAAACTCTTGAATAACCTCCACATTTATGCTCAAGTTGTAGCCTTTGAACCGCCCTCCATATGTGTGTGTGTGTGCGTATGCACAGCGTGCACAAATACACCCACCGTAATAGATATTCAAATCTATATGCAACAAAAAAAAAAAAGCTTCCATTAACCCAATTCAGCGTTTGTAGACAAACGAATATTGAGAAATAGTTTATCTCCATTATCTTCCATGAGAGCTCCCTTGAAAACCTCCAAACTAAAAAAATGAAGAAATAAAATGGAAAATTAAAAAATTACACGGAAATTAGGGTTTCTAGGTCACCCTAAGATCTATGGTGGAGAGCCCTTAGCCCTTTAATCCAATGGCTCTCACCTAACCAAAGTTTGGCTACTTGTAGGTGACCCTCTTAAGTTGACTTTTAATTTTGCAAGTGGACTTATTTTTCCCCCTCTCCTTTTTGAAATTGGATGAATTTACTTACTTATAATTAAATTAACATGTATTTTTGGTGTTAGAGGGCATGGGTCCATTTGGATGGGGCCAAATGGTGCCCATGCCCCAATTAGATTAGCTTAGAAGTAAATCTTACCTTAGTGGATAAATCAAACATTTAGATAATCAAAGTTAATTGTTATCATTTCCATTTAAATGGCTCTTACGGAAATAAATTAATTCCCCTTTTTGGCTAGAATAACTTGGTGGGGAAATACTATAACCCTTGTTGAATCAAATTTACATCCATTACATGGAAAATTATTATTACCCTTGTATGTGATTAAGGCCTTAAGTTTTAATCAATAACTCATCGTAATAGTATATTACGTTCTAACAATTATGGTTGATGTTATAAAATCTTTAAATGATTACTAAGTGGTGATTAAGTGACATTAAATCAACGTTTTCCATGGGGTATAATTTTAATCCCTTGGTTTAATTTGTGATGTGGGAAACAATTACTATCTCATTATTAAGTAATTGATCAAATAACATTTAATCAATGTCTTATAACCCTTTATAAAAAAATCCAAATGTTATTAGGTTAATGGAATAATTAGATGGTTAATTTGTGTCATAAAATTATGGACACAACTTATATGTAATAGTCCAATTTGTATGGTTGAAAAGACCCTTTTGACATTGAATACACCGTATCGAGATCAATTTGTGGTGAATAGAACATTGAATATCAACACACTAAAATCACTCAATATACAATGAAAATACGCTTGTAATCCCGGTATTGCCTACGAATGTGCTCATTGCATGAAAAAAAGTAAACATAATATTTTAAAACCACTAGAATTTGGGCTACCCCGATGACTCACTTAACAATTCAAAACAAAAAGCAATTTAACACGAGACAAAGTTGAGGATGAACAAACAACGTGGAGGGTTAAGTACATATAAAACCAATTAATGGAAGCATTGAATAGAGTAATAGTGTGCAATTGGCTTTCATAGAGCATACAGTGGACTAATAGGGCAAAAATGAATAACACACTAAAATCACCCAATATACAATGAAAATATGATTGTAATCCCGGTATTGCCTACGAATGTGCTCATTGCATGAAAAAAATAAACATAATACTTTAAAACCACTAGAATTTGGGATAACCTAATGACTCACTTAACTGTTTCAAAACAAAGAGCAATTTAACACGAGAAACAAAGTTAAGGATGAACAAACAATGTGGAGTGTTAAGTACCAATGAAACCAATTAATGGCAGCATTGAATAGAGTAATAGTGTGCAATTGGCTTTCACAGAGCATACATGTGGACTAATAGGGGAAAATGAATGATATACTTGTAAGCATTTAAGTGTATTTACAAACTATCAACATACATTGAAATTACTAAATATACACTCGAAAAGATGGATGTAATTATGTCTTTGAAAATATTGTATTCCATGGAAAAATTTCTACTATATATTCAATGTATATTTAGTCATTTTAGTGTTTTGGGGAGAGGTAACGGCTGTTGGCCAAATCGTAATTGAACAATTTTTTGTTAGAGTAGGGTGTATGCAATTATCATATTCAATGTATGTTCAATAATTTCAGTGCATATTAAAGGTTTGAATGTATAGTAAAAATGACAAAACTACAACCATATATTCAATATTTGTTCAAAATTCCAAAGAATATTCAACCAATTGATATAATATTAACATGATATACTTAGATATTAAGTACCTAAAAACATAGCACTTATGCATTTTCAGACATTATTTAGTTATGCTCGGTGATAGTCAATATCTATTCACATATTCAATATATATTCATATATTCTTTACATATGCGAGATGTTTTTTTGTTATGGTAACTGAGATTCAATGTATATTCAATAATATCATTGTATATTTATATATCAGCAGCCACACATTGTCTTTAATAATTCAACATCTGTGCATGAATACCATATATTAAACATTGAATATACCATAGTAGCCAAGTTTGTGGAAAATGGAAGATTAAATAAGAACATGCACTAAAATAACTCAATATATACTAAAAATACATTTGCAATCCTAGTATTGTTTGCAAATGTGCTCATTGCATGAAACCTATAAACAAAAGATCTAAAAGCCACTAAAAATATGGGCTCCCCTGATGACTCACTTGGCGATTCAAAGCAGAGAATGATATAGCACAACAAATAACGTTGAAAAGTGATAGGGATGACTTAAATTATGCTTGAAAGCATTTATGTTTATCTACTTATGTTTAATTTTCTGTGCACCACGTTGAACCATGCATAGTTTTAGGCGGGCAAGTTTAGCAATCAATTGGTCTTTCCAAAAGCATTTTTTTAGGAGCTTCAACTTTTTCACCCACCACGTCGCATATGACGTAGCACTAAGGTGTGAAATTCGTCTTTTTATAATCACAAGAAAATATCTAACATCACATATAAATTTGACAATTTATTGTGCTATAAAAAAATCTGAATACGCCCATAAACTTAGGGTGCTCAACAACTAGTACCTCTCCCCTACCAATAATCCACCTAATTAGCAAGGAAGTGCAATGAACATCGACCAAACATGAAATCATGTATATTTCTTACTCCACTTGCCACGTCTGCAATAAATAGATGACATGTATATGTTCAAGAGACATTCCGCGCTTCTTCATAGATTGTGAGGATGTTTTGCTCAGAATGAACTAAAAGAAATAATATAAAAGCTTCCGAGTAATTGTTGATAAATATTGTTGCACAAGGAGCCCACTTGTAGGGACTATGAGACAAATTTTTCCCCAAAAATTTAGAGAATTGATCCATCTCAATTGTATAAAATGAAATGGTTACTATTCAAGTTTGCATCACATCAACAGGTACTACAAATTTTAAGAAAATTAATGGGAAAATTGAACATAATTTTCAGGAATTTCAATTGCATTAGCATCCCAGACAGACTGTTGCACACAAAATTCGACATCCTCCAATGTACCTCGAAACAAACCTTTGAGTAGAAAAATACAGAGGATTGGAGATAAACCTTTTTTAAAATAGTTAAAACATCTGAAAATGAAAAAACCTGAGAAATATGCAGTTCTTAGAAATTGAATCTCCACATTACCCCAAGAAATAGAAATCAGTTCTCATCGGTGGTATTTGAGGACCTCACAAAAGCTCTCGATTTAAGGAATATTTGTTCAATGTAATATTCGGCAATTAAATGGTAATATGTTTTTTTTGGTATGTCATGCTTAAAACTGTAAGATTCAAATTTTGTCAATGGGAAGCACATCCATATATAAAGAGGTTACAATCCAATTATGGGAGAAACATGCACATACAATATCTCTTTGTTTCTCATTGATGAGGCCGACAATATTCTCAGAACAGTTGAGAGATGGACAAAAGAAGCAAAAGCGAAGAAGGGCCAACAATTCGTTAACATAGTCTATAAACTACATAGACCCTCTAAGACTCTACAACAAATTTCCCCTTGATAGTCATTCCACTAAATAACCACGAGTTCTCAAACAACTATCAATGATCTGGAGTGTTATTTTGAAATTGCTTGTTGCTAGCAGTTAAGTTCATTGCAACCCATGGCTTGCTGCTAGATGACAAACCAGGTTGAACTCTGATTCTTGTACCTGAAGAATGCTTTGTAGGGGATGACCTGTTGCATGGCTGCTGGACTTCGTCCTTATCTCTATTTCCTAGCACACATGCAGTTATATTGTGTACCAGCTCTTCCTTTGATCCCATATCAAACGCTTCTGAAGGTGCTGAAAGAGAGACTGCTGAAACACTTGTACTGAGATCAAGATGACAAAGCTGACCATGACATTGCCTTGTAATCTCTTCTTTCATATGAGAAATCACCTGAACACATTCATGATCATTTGGCTCACATACCAGTGCTTTTGCTTTATCGTTATGCATTTGTGGAGTTGAAACAGATGATCTTCTAGCTGAATGATAAAAGAATGGGAAACAAGGGATCAGTTTGTGATACTCGCTAACTAGCAGTATTTGGAAGCTTATCATAATCTCAAGGCCATTAAGCCAGGAAAAACACTTGACTACTGAACCCAAAAGTAAATTATAAACAACTAAATTCTTAGCCTCTTCCTGTTTTATCCCATCTTCTGAATGATAAACTGCACTCACTCTGGACTAAAATAAAGACAATTATTTGAATACAACCAGGATAACTTATTTAAAATAAACAACTATATTAGTTCCCACAAAAAGATTCTTGTTTTAAGCCATTGACCTCAACGTTGGAGAGAAAACTATGGTTATATTAGTTGGTTTTGACCTCAAATAGTCTATGATCTAGCAATGTTTGATTAAATTGTTTGTCTGATCAGTATGCCACCCATATATTATTTTCTATAATACCCAAACCAAATTCATATGATTAGGCTATCAGCCAACAAGCATCAGATGGCGGCAATCTAATCAAAACCAATTTATAACAACCTAAGTAGGCCTGATGGTGAAGGCGTGTGTACTCCATAGGGAGGTCACGGGTTTGAATCCAGAGGGGGGTCGACGTATACACCTCAATGAACACTATATAAGGAAAATGGATAAACAATCCCCTGGTGCCCTTCCACAAGGAGGTTCTCATACACCAAATTGATGCCTCACTTGGTGGTGACTTAAAAAACTACCTTTACCCTTTACCTTTTATGCTATCAAAAGACCTGGCAACCAAACAATTCTTGTTATATATCCACAATTATTGACACTATAGATTGAAAGAGACATCAATAAAGATTAAACAACTGAAGGTGACCGTGAAATAATGGGAAAACTAAAATCTGTCTTCATCAATCAATGCCCATGTTCAGGTTGTGCAACAAAAGAGTTATTCGCAGAAGGAAAGAATCTTACAGTCTTTAAGAGCAGACCACAAAATGGAAGCTGCATTCTTCTCTGCTTGTTTCTTAGTTTTGGCATTTGTTCCTTCAAATGTCATCCCATCAAACTTCACAGTGCACTTGAAAACAGGCATATGTGATGGACCAGATCTAGTTGTGTTGTATGTTGGTGAAGGTTTCCCTTCTTTCTGCGCTTTTTCCTGCAACAAACTCTTGTACATAGATGACTCATCCTGTCCATAGAAAGCCACTGTCAGCCTGAAATTTCATGATGTACCAAGTTCAAAAAAAGAGGAGAATACCTAGCAAAAGAAGCATCAGTCATATACTTCATAAAACTTAGCAAAAGAAGCACCAGTCATATACTCATGAAAGAAGCATGAAAACTAGAGACTGTATAAGCATTTGTTACCAAAGAAGAACCTTTCTCTGACAATGACTTGAGCGCTACAGTTGCAGCTGCATGTTCAGCTTGACGCAATGTATTAAAAAATCCTGGACTCTCAAACGTTTCACCATTAAATTTAACTGCTGCCTTGAAGCGAGGGACATGAGGAAGACCCTCTCGGATCGACGAGTAACAAGGTAAATCAAAACCTCCCCTTATGGCAAAATCTTGCAGCTGATTTTTATGCATGTCTGCATGCCCACAAAGAATATAACTGGGATTTATTTATTTTGATACATGACAGGTACATATTAACCAGTCACATTAAAGTTGTGAGTTTCAAGCAAAGGAATGCCATAATCAAATCCTTGCACGCATGATCAAAGTTATGTCAGAAAAAATTGTTTGACCGCAAGTGTTCTTGATACAAAAAGGCACCTCTTACTAGAAAGGCGAGTTTTGGATTTATCTATTACAAAATTTTATTATTAGAATGTTCCATGCAAAATTCAAAGCCCAAATTTTCCATATTATGTGAATAAAGACCCTGGAACACTTCCTTCGTTAATTTTTATAGCTGTGGAAAGTATTACCTATGTTTCCATCATTTTGCTATAATTATCAACTAATATCATATCATATTGCTATAGTTATCAACTAGTATGTCGTATAATTATATACTCTCACAGATACTTTTTTTCAATGTCCAGGAAATGTCATAAAGCGAAGATTCTTTTAGATACACCTAGCATCATCTACTGAACATTATTACCCATGCACACATCATTTTCTTGATACTCCAAAGTTTTTAAAATCCTTTTTCGGTTTGTGGAACTTTATATTCAATCCAAAAGGTTTGTAAACAATTCTATGGTCTTCTATTCATTTTGGATAATTCCTCGTAGTTTTGGCCAATTTGCAAAAATTTAGAAGTTTTTGTCATCTTACTCCTTGTCATTTAGAAATTCAGAGTAAAGAATAGTGCCCAGGATGAAAAATAATAAACATTTCAGAAATATAAATATTAGTTGATAAATATATCTATTGAGCAAATATCGTATGGAGATGTCTATAAAGAACATGACAAATCTAGAGAACTACCACCTGATTGCTGTCAAATCAGGGAAATAGGTAGTTTGGATTCTTTTAAATACAGGAACATCAGAAAAAGACTGGACAAAAACATTAAACTAGGTCAGAAAAATTAGAAACAAATACATCATGATACAAAGTAGATTCTCAAAGTTAACACGCTATTAAAAAGAATTACAGCACAACGTATTCTTTAGAATAAGGGTGCAAATCTTGAGCTAAAATGCATTGATAGTGTCTTGTATCCTTTTGATTGCTCCTATTATATTTAAAAGAAAAGCACTTGGATATTATGATCAAATTCTTCACTAATTCGTTCAAGAAATACCTATTTTCCAATAAGAGATTGGTGACAATGGTTGTTTAGAAAAGAACCAAGCTGTTGCAAAAGGTGACACCTTCCAATTTACAGAGATGGTTAATCCAAAAATACATAAACTATATTACACAAACTCAGTTTCAGAGTTACATTGCTATGCCCTTAATCTACTTGCTCTGTAATGGGATATGATTAGCCGACATGTGGCTAGCATAATCTCTCCTTGGTCTTGTCACATCTTTCTATGCTTTCATATTATAGTAGGGTCGGCATATGGACTAACCATTGCCTAAGTAGGATATATATAGAAGGTAGGGGTAGTACTTGAGGATCATCTTGAGCATTATAATCTTATTGTAAGGTTTTGGAGGTTGCCCCCTCAAAGTGGCTGAGTGATATAAGCTATTCTATTCTGTTCTATTTTGTTGTTCATTGATCATTTTGGTATTATCTGCGATCTGTTATTGACAATATCTAAGAAGGTTCATAACATTCATTAGAAGGGATGTCCTGCACTCAGAAAATAAGACCATAAAAATGCATGTGCCACTTTGCATGACTGCCAAATTCTTAAGAAAGAGAATATACCAGTCCGAGTTGTAATTTAATCTGTTCAGCATTAGTATATACGGCAAATTACTACTAGGTTTTTGTCCTCCTAATATTGCCTTTTCATACTACCAGTTTTCCTCAATACCAATTGTAGTCTTTAGGCCTCTCATATGTAATTTTGAGGTTGGAGTTTCTCATTCATTGTTTCCTTAAATTTTGACCAGGTATAGAGTTTTGTGCACTGATTTCTAAATCTAATATTTGAGATTAAAAATATAGTAGGAGCCATATACACCTTATTTTTCATACTTGCTAACATTTTTTTCTTTGTAGGTTGTTGGCGCATTAACCTCCTTAGGGGTCTATTGGGAGCAGGGTTGGGGCTGACTAGCCATACCTAGTGAGAGACATCGTGGCACTAGCCCTAGCTTGCCCTAGTGTGCCTTCCTAATACACTTTATAACCACTAAATACCCTCGGTATTACCACCTTCACATCGTCTACCTATAGCACCTTCATATCACTTTGAGATGCCTTTCATACCCATACCAAGTATTTGTTCTACCTCCATTCTCTTTTTCACACTTACTAATGATTTCTCTTTGCAAGTTGGTGCTTTGACCTCCTTAAGCCTTGATACCCTCAGTATTACCACCTTCGCATTGTCTTCCTATAGCACCTTCAAATCACTTTGAGATGCCCTTCATACCCATTCCAAGTGTTTTCTCTACCTCCATTCTCTTTTTCATACTTACTAATGATTTCTCTTTGTAGGTTGTTGGTGCATTGACCTCCTTGAGTGTGTACCTTAAGGGGCATACTAGGAACACAGTTTGGATTGGTTAGCAATACCTAGTGAGAGAATCATCGTGGCACCAGCCCTAGCTTGCTTTAGCATGCCTCCATACTACCACTTTACAACCACTTGATACCCTTAGTATTACCACCTTCACATAGCACCTTCATATCACTTTTAGATCCCCTTCATACCCTTTCCAAGTGTTTTCTCTACCTCCATTCTCTCTCCTCCTTTTACCTTTTATGGATTGTTTGTAGCCAATTCATCAACCATGTGGTAGAGACAACTACTTTTGTCCATGGTTGATGTTGTTGGAGATGTTGAGTAGGGACTTCAAGTTATGTTCCCCTATTAATAGTCAACATTATTGTCATTTCTCAAATATATCATCACATAATACAGTTTGTATTCACTCCCAATTCTACCCTTAAAGGTTTTAGGGTTTAGTAGAGCTTATACTTGGAGTTTATTGGAGCATTGGGTTACTTGGAGCTACAAGAATAGGAGTTGCTACCAATGAGGTCTATCTTAGTCTTTAGGGTCCCCAACTATGGTTCACTTAGGTCCTATTCTGTCCCTATTGTGATCCACTCATAACAACTCCCTCACAAGATGCTACTAACCCCGAAGGAGTTAACCCTAAGCTCTTTCTTTATGTTGGTTGATTGATTATGTCCGTGTATCATGTATCGTTGTTTCCTTTATAACACATGCTTATCGCCAAACGGCATTACAACGTTTAGTTTAGGATTAGCTATTACTTATTACCTTAGCTATCTCTTACAATCCTTAGGATCCTAGTAAAACCCCATTCCCATATTGCAAGAAAATCTGAGCTATCAAAGTAACCTAAAGGAAGCTATGAGACAGTCCACTAAATGGATTAAGCCTCCCTCGAGTTGGGCTAAACTCACCTTCGATGGAGCTTCTAAAGGGAATCCCGAGCTTGCTGGAGTTGGAGGCATTATCAAGGATAGTTCGGGGTTTTAATAGCTGCTTACATAGGTCCTTTGGGCTCTAAATCTAGTGATTATGCTAAGGCCTCCTCGGCTTTATGGGGTTTGACTTTGGCAGCTTCTCTTAACATCACGAAACTCCAAATCAAGGGGACTCCTTTATATAGTTCAAGCAATAAAGAAGGAAATTGGTGTTAACTACAACATACAAAACATATTGGAAGACATTTATAGACTGCTTCCAAGGTTTGAGGAGTTAATATCAAACACACATTTTGAGAAGGTAGCCATTGTGCCGACTAGTTAGCCAATTATGGGGTTAAATGTCATGCCAAGTCCTTGTGGCCAAGTGAGGCAACTCTTTCAGCTTGGATTTTAAGGACTATCAATGATGAAAGATAGTTGTAAATTGCCAAGTGCGACGAAGATTTGGATTTTTATCCTCATTATGCTTCAATATGCAAATTTATGGGTTTTACAGGTTGAGAAAGGGTACTCTGCACCCATTTTTGTTTCACTCTTGTTCTCTTTTTGCAGGGTTAGGTTAACAATATCACCATGGGAGGAGAGTGAGTCCGTGTGGAGCCATCAACCTGTATTGCGTTGCAAAGAGACTCCACCATCTAGGAGATTCTCAAAAAGGCAGCCTCACAAATTATTTGGTCAAGTTGAAAGGACATGATTCGACTCTGTCTTTTGACTTTCTTATGGCTTGGAACAACAGGATGGTAATTGTTAGGCAGTCCACTAAATGGATTAAGGCGCATACCTAGAGTTGAGTTTGGGCTGGTCAGCAATACCTAGTGAGATCCGTCATAGCACTAGCCCTTGCCCTCGCATGCCATCCTACCACTTTTGACCACTTAATACCCTCAATAATGCAACCTTCACATCGTCTTCCTAGAGCACCTTCAATCCCTTTCCAAGTGTTTTCTCTACCTCCATTTTCTCTCCTCCCCTTTTACTTTTTATGGATTATTTGTAGTTGACTACATCGATCATGGTTGATGTTGTCACCTATGTTGAGTAGTGACTTCGTGGTATGTTGCCTATACCATCATTTGTTTCATTTCTCAAATATATCATCGATTCATCACATACTCCACTTTGCCTTCGCTTGCAAATCTACCCTAAAAGGTTTAGGAAGTTTTAAGGTTTAGTGGAGCTTATACTGGCAATCACCATTGGAGCATTGGGTTCTTAGGAGCTAGAAGAAAAGGTGTTGCTGCCAACAAGGTCTACCTTAGTCTTTCGAGTCCCCAATTATGCTTCAATTAGGTCTTCTATCCCTCTTGTAATCAACCCACAAGTCATCAACCACTTATCTTTGAAAGTGGTTTTCTTTATTGGATTTCCTCCCACCATAAAATTTTCCGAGGGTTTCGCTTTGGACCCATCGTAATACACAATGTGTCAGTAGGGCCGAAAACAATATCCTCTCTACTCCAAATCTTTTGGAGATCTTTTACTGCAATTTCGTCTTCGTGAGGTTCTACTAACCCTAGAGGTGGTTAATACACCAATAGTGTCTTCAAAGATAAGCATCCCTATCCTTGAACTCTTTCTAATCAAAATCAGTTGAAAACTTCACATCCATAATATCTAGCTCCGAACGTCGCAAGTCTCTAGTTGGTTCTAAATTAGTCTCATTAACAAAGTTTTTCACGAGTATGCACATGATATTTTCCTCCTTCAACTTGTCCTTATTTAGAACTATGATCTTGTAAATAATCTTATTTATTTTATCCAATTGGTTCAACCTCCGGGACTCTTTTGTTCATTCCAATCTAGGATTAAGATATATGGTGGCCCACCATGCTTCACTTATTTATCGTCATTTGGGATTTGCTGAGGTATTGCTCAGCGCCCCAAATGACAAAATATTTATTAGCAAAAGGATTGTCGAGGCTTATCTATTTATATTCATCCAAATCTTTCCTTGTCACACTTTCAAGAAATCTTGCCTACCTCTCAGTAAAAGTTAGAGCGCATTTATGTTACAGTACCATTTGAGTTCATCGCTTTATTGTGGGCCTTTTCCAAAATCTATATCAGGGAAAAAAATTGTTATCCTCACTCAATATTAGACACATTCAGTACAGGCATGACCTGTTCCTACTACTGAATGTGGTAAGATGATAGATTCCTCAAAGATGTTCCCCGACATTGGAATCAATTTCAAATGCTGCCCAGTTCTATTTTCAGTCCGAAGTTATGAAGACTCTTGTAGCCACTAATTGGGTTATTGGGGCTTTGCATCCAACAATAAATGGCTTTATGGAGTGTTGAAATGGTATGACCACACAAACTTTTCTTATGCACATCAATCTACAATATTCAGACTAGAGGCATTCTCTACTGTGCATTCTTTTTGCCTTTAATTCTTCTGTTGAGGCATCAAACTTGATTTCTCCATTGCGTGCTTCAACAATACCAATCACATTTTCCCTCTGATTTGATCTCTTGGAACTTAATAATTAGTTAACATTGGCTCAAGTTTGGAACGATCATCTTCCATCCACATTGCCGATGGGCTATGCTCTTCTTGTAGTCTCACATTCAACCCACAGAAAATAGGAATGGTATATGATTATCAACATCAAAATTGTTAATGTCAGGCAGGTGAATTGGTTTTGACAATACTATCAAGATTACCACACGTATTTGCGAGTGGGAAATAATGTGAGGCCAACTTGAAATTATATCACGGCAACTTGAGGCCAACTTGATATGACTGATGTATTTTAAGCAAAATTTAAATCCTAAGGTTCAATTTATGTTACGACATCATCTTTATTTCTGATTCCAAGCCAAAAAGGTGTACATTTAAAACATATTTTTGTTGGTATATTTTGGCAAATGTTTCTGTTCTCTGTACCTTGTCTCCCATGCCAGGTTTCTGCGGCAGGAAATTCTTAAGCATTGAAGAGCTCAAGCTGCCACATTCTATAATGTTTGAAAATGGGGTTTCTTGAAAAAACGTGAGAGAAAAAATGAGAACATCGTATGACCCATCTTCAGGATGATGAATTTCTTAAGTAGCGTGTAGCTGTAACTCAATTGTTTTACAAGATTTTACTCCATTTTATTTATCTCTGGTTTTGATTTAGCTTACAGCCTTAAACTCAATACAACACGGAATCACAGACAATCCCTTGCTTAGATAGGGATATTCAGACACCTTACAATCCCATCGCATACAACAGATTATATATTTGTAGAACACTTTTGGTTACTCATAGAGAATGATAATAGAAGAGGAAGAACACCAGTACCCCAATGCTTAAAATCCATAATTGGTCACTGAAGCCAGAGCCTGAATCAAATAGAATTAATAAGAGCTCATGGCATCAAGAACAAAGGAAAATAATTGATACAGAAGTCGTAGGTCAGAATTGTTTTTTTTTAAAACAGATGTAGATCTACATTTTTATTTTTCCAAGACAGGAACAGGGAGATTCCTGAGCCGCCATCTGATAAATTTTCTTAAGAATAAGTGCCAGTACATATCAAAATCAAGTCCTGAGAAAGAAATCGACTGTCAACATTGAGGTGACTATACTCAGTTGACGATCAGGAAAAATGCCTAATTTTACGGGTGTGTTCAAAAGTTAATATACTGCAAGGAAAAATGTACATAAATGGTAGAGAAAAAGTTCAAAACTTTAAAACAACATTCTTTCCTATTTCTCCCTATCTTTAGCTAGTTTTTTTTCAAATGATATAGTTATTGTGGTTTTACACACAAAAACATCGCTTGAAGAATTAATCAAAATTCAGAAACAACATGCCTGGAAAGTGACAGCTGACCCATGTACCTGACATAAACTGAGGAGTTGATATTCTCCCTTCTGATTTCTGGATAACCTCCTCATTTGACAGCCTCTTTTCTAGCATACCTGCAGCCATATTGTGTGCTTGTTCTTTGTCAGTCTTATTACCTGAAGTTTCAGGCATTGAACTGATGTTGTCTGTTCCTTTTCCTGAATTTTCAGATAATGAAAATCCTTGAAGAGGCACAACATGAATCCTTGAGCTAGGAAATGGCAGAGGAGAAGCATGTGCTATTTTTGATGTCTCAGCTTTTAGTTCACTGTGTGCCAACACATTTGCCATTCCAGACTCATAAATAGGTGACACATCTTCAGGTTCTCGTAATTTTTTCTCTTCCATTTCCCTATCACCTTTCTGCTCTTTGTTTGATTCTTTTTGCAAATTTGATGGTACTTCAACAGGCTCCATTTGTACTGTCAGTGAATATAAACTATCATTTAGACATAAACAATACCAAGTGCAAATTGGAAAGAAAAATGCCTACAAGAGCTTGGTTTAGAAGGCTATTCACATGAAACCTGCCAAAAGAATTTCAAAAACCAAATACCCAAGAGACGAATCCAATTTGCGAAACAAAATTCTTGAAAATTATACAAAGGAATTCAACAAGAGATCAAATCCAGGGCCCATCTTATGATTGCCATTGAAAATTTAGGATGAAGTTATGATTGTCATTGTATATACCCGTCTTTGCTCTGTATAGCTCTCTGTAAATACTTTTGTATAAATCTGACGTATCTTTCAAAATAAAATTAAAAAAGCAATTCAACAAAACCATTGTCTACACAATGATTTCAAAGGTCCTGTTTGTTGACCAGATCCCTGCCCCTGTGGGATAGTTGCTTCAGACAATCTGCTGTGATCAGATTAGTAGCCAATGTGTGAATTGATCGACAAACAGAAACACTAGAGCAGACCCAAACATTCATAGGTTGGATATTATAGTGGAACGAGTGCTCAACAAGGGTGGTGTTTTTCTGCTCTAAATGCATAGTATTATTCATCTGCAATGTTTCAAGCCTCCCTAATAGACTCGTCATTGGGAAAGAAGCCTTAGCTTGAGAGGAGCATAAGGGAATAATAATATTTCATAAATCCATGTTGGTTAAGAAAGGTTTTAAGCTAAAATATTTCGTCATATACTTTAATTCTCCGAAGTTTTTAAATTATGGAAAATTCACGCATAAAGTGTATGTCTAGGAAGCAAACAAAGATCAATAAAATAAATGGTTGATTGGAAACCATAGTATCGAAGACTACAGGAGAAAGACCAAATAAATAGAACAATCACAGTGACAGTCGTAAGTTCTGATCCAGTTAGGTTTCCATGTCTGACTCGACATCGACCCATCATCTCTATTGAGGTTGATAGGGTATTTTTCTATTTCAATAGCTTCCCTATATTTCTATCAATTGTCCAACTTTCCATGGATATGCTAATGTTTTTAACAAGTTCGTCATTTTTGTGACACATTTACATCAGCAATAATCACAAGTCAAGGGAACCTACAAAGCACACAAGCACCCCTAAGCAATATTAGTAATGGATAGGAGGATTCTAACACATTAACTCGGGGACTTGAAGGTTGGAGCGGCCACTAAATGGTAAATAATTCTAGTACAATTGTTCTTTTCTTAAACATCTTTGAGCTACTTAAACGTATTATGTAATGCACATGCAACATGCTCCCTAATGCCAAAGACAAGGACACCTAATAAAGGGTAATCATAATCATGTCACTCCAAGAACTAGGGAAATGATAAAGAACACTGAGCTGATGCAAAAGGAGGGTGCACCTCTTGTCATTTCAATGGAACCCAAATCTGCAGACAAAAGATTGTCTACAATACTATGTTGCACCAACAATTGGAAACGGGCAGTTGGAAAATATGATAACATAAGGATTAAAAACACGTGGGTCAGCAAATGGCAAAAAAATACGATATAAACTTCACAGGAAACGATATCATAATTGGTGGAAACATCTGAAAACTCAGAAAGCCATACCAGAAACTGTTGGGTATTTTGAAACTTAATGAGCATTGTGGAAAATTGGGTTTCAATTTTCCAGCAGAGAAAACTTCTAAGATCTCCTAGAAATGGATGGAAACATTTTGGAAACCTGAAATTGGGTATCCAGGTTACTAGAAATGGTTTCTAGCATTCAGAACTATAATACCAATGGCAGGGTTATCCAAAGTGAAGGTTAAGAAATAACAAGCCCAAAAGTGTGCACCCAACATGGCCCTGATGCAAAAGATGGGTGTGCCAACAGGGCACCTAAATCCATGTTGCTTCTGGGAACTCAAACCCAAAGACCATGTGCACGCCAAAGAAGAGTTCACTTGTGTTAAATCAGGTTCAGCTTGAGCAGAAAACCATCAGGGCTTTCATAGACGACATGTTAGGTGATGAGATTGGCTAAAATACAGCATCCAACTCTAGGAAAGGACATTGACATTTCCGCGAGAATTGATCCTTGTTCAAATCTCGTAAAGGAATGTTCTATGCCAAGCAAGCTTGAAACCTCCACTCAAGAGAGTCTGCAATAAATCACAAAATTGTTACATTCTCGTTATTCATGGAAAACAATAGTGGAAGAGGAAGAACCCCAACACTTCAACTGACTGAAGCCAGAGCCTAATTCAAAGAGATACAATAAGAGCTCAACGCAGCAAAAAAACAGAGGAAAATAAATGAAATAGAAGTCACAGGCCAGCAATTTTTATAATAAACAAATGTAGCTCTACATTTTTCCAAGGCAGGAATAGCGAGATGGCTTAGCCACCCCTGGAAAAGTTTCTCTAGAATAAGTGTTAATACATGTTAAAATCAAATATGTAGAAAAGATCAATTCCAAACATCAAGGTGACTATACTCACTTGTTAATCAGGAAAAATGCCTAATTTTATGTGTATGAATTCAAAAAGTTAATATATTCAGAAGAAAAATACACATAATGGTAGTTTGGAAAATTAAGTTTTAATGACAATCTATATTTTTAGACAACAGTTTCCTAGCTTGCTTCAATTGATATAACTATTGTGAATTGCTCAGAAAGATATCATTTCGTGGGTGAATCAAGATTGAGAAACAACATGCCTGGAAAGTAATAATTTGATCAGTGTACCTGACATGAACTGAGGAGTTGATATTTTCCCTTCTGATTGCTGGATAGCTTGTTCTTTGTTTGTCTCATTACCTGAAATTTGAGGGATTGAAATGATATTTCCTGTATTTTGTTTCTCTGTTCTTTTTCCTGAATTTGCAGATGCCGAGTATCCTCGAAGAGACACAACCTGAATCCTGGAGCTGGGAAATGACAGAGGAACTTGTGCTATTTTTGATGTCTCAGCTTTCAGTTCACCGTTTTCCAGCACATTTGCCATTCCAGACTCAGAAATAGGCAACATAACTTCTGATTGTTGTAATGTTTCCTCTTTCTTGTCACCTTTCTGCTCTTTGTTTGATTCTTTTTGCAAATTTGATGGTACTTCAACAGGATCCATTTGTACTGTAAGTGAATATACAATATAACTTAGAATTGAACAATACCGAGTGCAAATTGTAAAACAAAACACCAAAAAAGTCTAGAAGGGCTTGGTTTAGGAGACTACTCACATATAACCTTTTCAGAAAATTTTCAAACACCAAATACTCAAAAGACAAATCTGATTTCCAAATCAAAATACTGGAAAATTATATAAAGAAATTCAATGAAATCAATGTCTGCACCAAGGATTTAAAAGACCGGGTTTGTTGAGCAGGTCCCACCTTTGGTGGCTCTGCTGTGATCAAATTAGTGTCCAATGTGAATTAATCCAAAATATTAAGACATACTCCAAAAGGGACATGCCACTTTGTTTACAAATAGTACAGATATCTTAAATACATCTATCTGTAAAGCACCAATAGATATTAATCTCAAAGCTCTTATCTTGGATTTTCAGTATACCATATTGATTAACTCTATTACCTTCTCCAAACATTTCCTACTGACTGATGACAAACAACATCAATCTAGCTACACCAATGTGTCCGGCTTGGAAAATTCCTTCAGGAAAATAAATGGGCTCCAAACTCCACCGGATAAAAACTTTTTATAAATGGACATCAAGTTTCAACGATGAAATTACCCTATGAAGGTCAAATGGACGTCCAATTTAAGGTCGTCATTAATTGTTTATCCACGGATATTACGGGCCCACACCACCACCCCCAGCTACCATTGTAGGACACCTATCGGCATAACAAACTCCTTCAAACAAAAACTTTTCATAAATGGACATCAAGTTTAAGGCTGAAATTACCCTGTGAAGGTCAAATGGACATCAAATTTAAGGTCGTCATTAATTGTTTATCCACAGATATTACAGGCCCACACCTCCACCCCCAGCTACCATTGTAGGACACCTATCGGCATAACAAATTGCACCATATAACCAAGATGTTACAAACTTTCAATCAACTTCTTAAAGCAAAAAGAAAAAACTAAGTGACGGTCAAATGGACATTAAATTCAAGGTCATCCTTTATTGTTTATCCACAGTCTACAGACATTACAGCCTTCCCACCCCACCACCTCTGGCTGCCATTGTGGGATGCCTATCGGTTTAACAAGCTTGTAATTTTTAGGACACAATTACATCAACAATAGTTACAATGCAAGGGAACCCACAAAGCACACAACCACCTCTAAACAATAATAGTACCAGAGAGGAGGATGCTAACACATGAACCTGGGGGCTTGGTCATTATCAAATGGTGAATAGCTAGTACAGATATCTTTTATACATCTATTTGAAAAACGCCAATAGATATCAATCTCAAAGCTCTTAGAATCTTGGATTTTGAGAATACCATATTGAATGTTAACCCTATTACCTTCTCTGAAAATTTCCTATTGACTGGTGACAAATGGCATCAACCTAGCTGCACCAATGTGTTGGGCTCCAAAAAATATTTCTGCAAAAAAATATTGAGATCCAAATTCCACCAAAGATTAAAAAATTGGTGACGATCAAATAGATGTCAAATTGAAGGTTGAAATTACCTTGTCAAAATGGGCATCAAATTTAAGATCGCCGTTCATTGTTTATCTATGGACATTACAGCCCCCTGCACCACCCCAACTGCCATTGTAGGATGCCTATTGGCATAACAAACTCCCCATATAGCCAAGATATAATATTTTTGTTTATCGACTTCTCAAAGCATAAAGAGAAAACTTTTAGGTAAAAGTCAAATGGAAGTCAAATCTAAGCTTGAAATTATCCTATGACAGTCAAATGGACGTCAAATTAGTTCATAGGCAATTGATTATCCACAAACCTACGTTGCCAGGATACGGATACGAGTATCGGTTTGGATACGGATACGATACGCGGATACGTCAATTTTAAAAAACCCTTGGATACGATACGTCTTGGATACGTCCGTACATATATATATATATATATATATATATATATATATATATATATATATTTTTTAATGTACATCTACTCATTTTACTCATTTTTTAGTCCATAAAAAACTGAAATAATAATACAAAACTTGAATCAATGTTCAAAACATTCAATATACTTAAGACTTTGCATTTTTATTGATCATGTGGCTGCCATACATATGATATACGAATATCATGTTAACATGAAATGATGAATACGAACAAAACTTGAAATTTGAAAAATATACTAGGATCCATGTTCAAATTTTCAAAACATACAATATACTTAAGATTTTACATTTCATTGTTCATGTGGCTGCCATACATATGATATAGGAATACAAACAAATCTAGAATATATCATCTAGATTTTCCTCAAAATCAAGTTCTTGTGTGCCACTTGCGCTAGCTCCACTCTCATTAACTCCACTCTCCACTCCTTGCGAACTCCCTTGAGCGTCATCTTCGCCATCAAATAATGAAAGTTGGGCAAGCGTGGCTATGGAGGCATCCAAGTCTGTGGTCTCTAGAATAAGATCCCAAAGTTTGTGAGGCCCTCTAGCATACTCCTCAAACTTGTGTGACAAGAGGCGCAAATTGGAGTGCACATATACCAAATCCTCAGCTTTTTTAGATGCCAACTTGTTTCTTTTAGCTGAGTGGATAAAGCTATAAGTACTCCAATTCCGCTCTGCAGAAGAATTACTAGCCACCTATTACAACAAAGTTAGAAAATTGAAATTCAAAGACAAGTTAGTATCCTAAGTTCTAACTTAATAAAATTTAAAATATTCAAAATGATTCTAAATTTTAAAATTTATAAATGTTATACTTGTGAAAGAACTTTTATAGCAATAGGACGTAAGTACTTGGCATCATGGCCATGTACACGCCACCATGTGGTTGGAGTCAAGTTGCTCTTGTCGAAAAGAGCCTCAATTAATCCCATGTTGCCTTCTGAACCAGTAAACATGCCCATTTCACTTCTGACCACACTGGCTATAGATGGATCAAGAAAATTCTTTTGAATGCTGCCCTAGTTCCATTTCCAACTTCGGAGTCAGAAAATGGTGCTTGCCTGTTTGGTAGCCCAAGTACATCAAAGCTATAGTACTTTGGGGCGGTCATAAGCAAGAAGATGTAATGAGGTGGTCATTTTATTCCACCTCTTCATGCCCGCAGTCTTGACCTCACCGTAGAAGGTCTCTTCGGATCTTGCCCTTTTTTTGTATTATATCTCTGATACGCTCAAGCATGGAATCTATTCCCAAGCATGCTTCATCGGTATCTACATATCGGATCATGGAGAGAATGGGTTTTGTAAAACTCAACAAATACTCAACCTTGGCCCACCAATCCTCATCAAGGACCCATGATTTTACCCTTGTAGCTTTCTCTGTATTTGAATGCCTCCACAGTGACCAAACACTGTTGATCACCATACTGCGTAAAGCCTATCTCACCTTCACAAGCCGTCTCAAAACAAGTGTGTGAGAGGCAAATCTAGTTCCTGAAAATGGTTTGTGACATATGATGGTTTGTGATAAACATTTGAATGTCATTTGCCTCAAAATAAATTTGCTCAATCCATGGGATTTTCCCAATCTTTTGGGGAAAAAATGTGCTCAAGACAAGGGGTCCAAAAATGTGTTCATATCTACCCTCTATGATCATTCCTGTTGCTTTACAATTTTTAGCGTTGTCCGTGATGACTTGGACAACATTATCGGGGCCCACCGACTCAATTGCCTCTATTAAAATGTCAGCAATAAATTGTGCATCCTTGACTTCCCCTTCACACTCAATGGCTTTAAGGAACATTGCCCCTTTAGGGCATATTGCAACAACATTTATGAGGGGTCTATTTCTAGCATCTTTCCATCCATCTGAAATGATGGAAACCCCTGTTTCCTTCCATGAGTCTTTGATTGGCTGCAAAGTCTTGTGAATGTGTTCCACTTCCTTTCCCAAGAGTGTGGTTCGAACTTTTTCGTAACTTGGGGATTTGTACCCTTGTGGAGCTTCATTGATACCCTTCACCATTTGATGCCAATATGGAGATCTCAATACATTAAAGGGCAGCCCACATGCATAAATGCATCGAGCAACAACCTCATCAACAACCTCCCTCTTTTCAATATTAAATGCTTTCTCCAATGCTCCTTTTGGCCTTTTTCGTGAGCTCTCTAGACTCTCTTCATCAAATGGTTGACTTTGAGTTTGAATGAAAGGATGAGAAGTAGGTCTAGGTGTGGGTGGTAGTGATGAAGGCCTTCTTTGCGAAGGAATTGTTCTAGTTCTATTTCTTTCAGCTTGTTTATCAGCCTCCTCTTGCTCTCTTAGGTACTCTGCCATTTTTTCATTTGATATTTTTGGGCACCTCTTTATCCCCACACCTCCAACACCAGTCAAATGGATTTTCACTCGGCTATATGAGGATTTGTACTGAGCTTGGCAACCATGACATGTCCAAACCCAACACCCACCACCAGCAATGTTGTCTACCACTGTCACATGTCTCCAAAGAGGGGAATTAGGATCATGTTTCATAGGAACTGATGTGTTTTCAACTTGGCCTTGCACTCCACCCGAAGTAGAACTTGATGCCATCCTAATCTGTTTTTGATCACCAAGATCACCATAATGGCGCGAGGTGAGAGCATACACGGGTTAGGATGTTTAAAAAATTAAAAACATTTTGCCTTAACATAAATAAATTAGTTATGTCATCCTAATCTGTTTTTGATCACCAAGATCGCCATAAAGGCGCGAGGTGAGAGCATACACAAGTTTAGGATGTTTAAAAATAAAAACACAATTTGGCTTAACATAAATAAATTACTAATTAGTTATGTCATCCTAATCTGCTTTTTGATCACCAAGATCGCCATCAAGGCGCGAGGTGAGAGCATACAGTTTAGGATGCTTGAAAGATCCCCAATGGGTCTCCCTTATACTCCAATGAATTTTAAATCAAATAAAAACAGCAAATGCAGATTTATGGATGTTATGGCAATTACCCTAATGCAGATCTGAATTTATTTGAGAAAATGCGACTAGGGTTTAAGATAGATCTTAATGCAAATGACACCCAAAAGTAATTTTTGATTTCAAATGATTACCCAAATATTTAGAGACTGAACCATGCAAGAAACTGAATTTATTGCAGCCAAAACAACCCAGAAAATCAGATCTGAAGTCTGCTTAATATTCTGCCTGGAAACCCTCAAAATATACTTCAGAAAATGATGAAAATACAGCGATTTGGTTTACAGATATTATGGAGAATATTTGACAAATATTTAAAATACCTCTGAAATTGCTGCCAAAACTGCCCACAATAGATCGACCCAACTGCTGATCAAAAACCACTGAAAATACCTTCAAAACTCTTCACAAACACTGCTGAAATGAACCTGGAAATCTGATTAACAACGCTGGAAATTTCTGAGTGAAATCCCCTCTCAATCCCTTGGGGTTTTCGTCCACAAGAGATGAAATCCACAAGGGTTTTCGTCCTTGGAATCTCTGATAAAAGCAAGAGCTCTTAACAATGCAAAAATCTGATAATAAAAATTTGGAATGCTTCTAAGCAAGTCGACTTGCCCATATAAAGGCAAAACAACCCAACCACCACCTCTAGACCAGCCAATCGCATTTTTCCCTATGGGCTTGATGTCACATTTTCCAACTTATGACTCCCATAAGCAAGTCACACTTTTCCTCCTTTAATACAATTAATTTTAATTGTATTTTGACATTGACAATTTTAATTTATTAATAAGCTTTATTATTTATTATATGTGCAACTTATAATGTTATTTTAAAAACATTAGCACAATATAATAAAATAATAAAAACTTAGTCACCTTAACTAAAACCTCCTTTGGCGTCATAGACAAAAGGGCTAAGGTCTTCGCCCAAGACTCATTCGGAAAGAGGGGACATTACAATGTTTAAAAAATTAAAACACAATTTGCCTTAACATAAATAAATTACTAATTAGTTATGTCATCCTAATCTGTTTTTGATCACCAAGATCGCCATAAAGGCGCGAGGTGAGAGCATACACAGATTTAGGAAGCTAAAAAAATAAAAAACAAATACATTAACATTGAACAATGCATTTAAAATTAAAAATGATTTTTTACCAATTAATAAATTAAATAACCCTAAACTATGTCATCCTAATCTGTTTTTGATCACCAAGATCACCATAAAGGCGCGAGGTGAGAGCATACACAGATTTAGGATGTGTTTAAATTATAAACTTTAAAAAAATGCAACATAATAAATAAATAAATAACCGTAAAAAAAAAAAAAAAAGGATGAATTAAAAATAAAATTAAAATTAAAATACGGTATACCTGTAGTGTAGAATCGTAGATCCTGGTTGCCTCTAAACAAAATTACAAATGCTACCTCTTCCTCTCAAGTCTACTCTTCTAGTTTTGATTCTTGAATGAACACTAAATTTAAAATTTTAAAACAATCTCTTCCTCTCAAGTCTCAACAATGGCTTCTTCTCCTTCTCCTCCTTGCAATGGTGGACTCCAAACAATAGAAGCAATCGCTGCCCCTCCTTCAAATCTTTGCCTCCTCTAAGCTCTTTGCAAAACCTCCTTCCAATCTTTGCCTCCACTAAGCTCTTCACAACTCTTCTTTGGCTCTTTGCTCATTCACTTGCAAAAAGACAATGAAATTGTTTGTGTGATTTCAAATGAGAGGGGTGGGTGCTTTTTATAACTTTTTGTGGGGGAGAGGGTGTATTATTTTATTCATTTAGTGTTTAGGGTTCGGTTTTAGGGAGTAGAAAAGTCAAAAATTAAAAAAATAAAATAGAACTTTAACAAAACGTATATATTGTTGATACGTTCTAATACGTGCGGGTGCGTCATAATACGTCCACGGATACGTGCATGCGTATCCGTGGCGTATCTGGCGTACCCGTGCGTACGAAACGTATCCATAACGTATCCGTATCCGATACGTTTCCAAGGGGATTCGGGGGGGGTTTTGGCATATCCGTGCAACGTAGCCACAAACATTACAACACTCCACCACCCCCTACCCAACTACTATTGTAAGACTATCATCTTGAATTCTGATGAAATTGTTCATCTTAAAATGCCTTTGAGCTACTTGAACACATTGCCTAATGCATATGCAACATGCTACCGAATGCCAAAGCGGGGACATCTAATACTGGGGTGATCATATTTGTGTCTCTCGAAGAAGGAGAAAAAGCAAAACAATGTTGGGCTGATGCAAAAGCAAGTACACCCACAAACATGGCACTCATACCTCTTGTCATTTCAATGAAACCAAATCTGGAAGTATATACTTGGAGACATAAAAACATGAGTATCCAAAGAAAGGGCACAGGCTGTCGAAATGGAAACATTTTGAGGTGGAATTGTTGCCAAAATGAGCTCCATGCTTCATTTTGGGCTACGTTGCTAGGATATGTCTTGCCCCCACGACCCCTGCACGATATGTATCCGTGCGGATACGTACGAGTTCGGGTACGAGATACGCCAGGGGTTCGTATGGCAGCCACGTGATCAATAAAAATGTAAAGTCTTAAGTATATTGAATGTTTTGAACATTGATTCAAGTTTTGTATTACTATTTCAGTTTTTAATGGACTAAAAATGAGTAAAATGAGTTGATGTATATATATATATAAAATTTAATATATATGTACAAATGTATCCAAGACGTATCGTACCCGAGGGTTTTTAAAATTGACGTATCCACGTATCAAACCCGTACTTGTATCCTAGCAGAACGTAGATTTTGGGTAATTGATCCTAATTTCAAGACTTAGGGGCTTTTTATGGTGTTAGACATGTGTTTTTGGAGCCCCCTTGTGTTTGAAGTTCATTAAAGTTGCATGTCATCCTCTACTCGCACTTAGACAGGCCAAACCCAATTGAATTTAGTGAAAATCGGGAATTTAGACCTCAAGACATTCAAAAATGTTCAAATGCCTTTGATTTATCACTAAAGCAGGTTGTCGATCTTTATTGAGCAAAATGATGACACATGGGGGCCGGTAGCATCTCCCAAAGCTTTGACTTGGTCACTTTTTGCACCTTAGATGGATGAGCGACAAGTGTCACCCATTAGCAAACGAGACTCCCGCAAACCTTAAGTTTTTCGTCGCTCCCCAAAGGCTACAAAATGCCAATGTATAATAAGTGTCACAAGGGACATGTGGTGAAGATGGGCGAGCGGGACCTTTCCAAGGACTTTGTTAAACCTTTGAACTCCGTAGGCTTCCGATGTGTGATGTGTGGCATAATGGACAGATTTCAAGCATCAAAACACAACATCCTTCCAAACCTTTGTGCTCGCCTCCCAAATCTTGCAAGCTATCAATGATGGACATGTGGAGATTCAAGACACTGCAGCAATTGATGTCCAAAACTCTCTTGAAGATTCCCCCATTTCTCTAAGCGGTGTTGAAGCACCAATGAAGGACATGCGGTATGGTGTACACATGGTGGATATCGGTACACTCTTAGATTCGCTACATTGTATGTCCTATGAGCTTAAATTTGACGATTTGGCTTAGTGTTAATCAAATCTCGGGATGTCAATGGTGGCAAACAGGGGTCTTGGTTTTTGCTCATATCTTTGACGAAGGATTACAAATGACATGAGACCGATACCATTGGAAGCGTCTTGGAGAGAGCTACACGTTGAGCCTAGTTTAGTAAAAATAGTTGAGGGATCGAGTTTTGGGCATCTTATGCTCATTCTTTCAACCTATTGGCACCCAAATCATTCTCGGATACTTTTAGAGTGATATCTTCACTTCTAGAGATGTCCTTTGAGTTGAATATACCTCGTGGTCCCACCCAAATGCAGAGGAAAGAGTTAACGAGTTGTTGATCAAAAGATGAGTTGTTACAGTGGTCCTATAGTGAAATCATGCTCTCTTCACCAAGTGGCAACTTGATCTACATTTATCTTCCCGATCTCATGGGCTCCTTCCCAGATATTTTCATGTATGCCTTCTAAGGGATCATTAAAACATAATTTGGTCATTCATAAGGCATCAAATCATTCAAAATCGGATAAACTTGAAACCAATGCAAGTTAAGTAGATACACTTGAAAAGAGAGATTCTTTAACATCTTTTGATCCTTTCTTCTCTCCTCTCCTATAAATGTAACCAAGCTCTATTATAATACGGTCCTCTCTCCGAATGCGAGATTACTCTACCCGATTCGGTTTCCAAGCATTTTGAGTGCCTATGACCTCTAGGTCGAACTTTGTAGATGAAAGACCACCTTGAGTTGTGTTGATATCAGACTGTGTATATTTCTAGCTTTTAATACAATTATGGTTGTGGCTCATATTTGCCCTTTGTCTTTGTGTTAATTTGTCCCTTACCTCTCTGTTATCTGCATGGTTTATTGTGTGTGGCATTTGCAGGGTTTTGATTCACTATGTCTTAAGGTTGAGAGTGAGAATTAGATTTAGATGCATGTTTTGGTTGTGGCTAATATCTGCCCTCTGGAGCTTGTGTTTTGTCTTCTCACTTGTTGAACTCATACGGGAGAGTGATCCCTTTCTCTTTGGTGTATCACCACATTTTATTTCATGTGTCTCTCGTCCCTTTTCCCTTGCAATCAATAGACTAGAGTAGAGTAGTGGTAACATTAGATTAGTTAGAAAAGGAAGACCGCCTTCCCGGAGATCATCACGAGGAGCCAGGTACCACACATTGGGGACATTCCCATTTTCGATGTTGGGATAGCCAAACTCTTCAAATTCGGTGATCTTATCATGGGTGCACATCTCACATCCAATAGGACCTCTCGAAAACCATCAAACTCACTAGAAACTTTTGAAAACTATTGAAAACCGTATCAAGAACAATTGGAAATTCCCGAGTTGAAATTTAGAAACTACGATTTCCAAGCCTCCAACAAAGAAACTTCTACGAACTCTTGAAAATTCTGAAAACATTTTGGAAACCTGAAAATGGGCAGCATATTGAAAACGTTCTAGCATTCGGTGCCATAACACAGGCTACTCGAAAACATCATACAAGCTCCGTACCCGCATGTGAATGTACCAGTGTGCTGATACGAGTCCTAGAACAGAGACAAATACAACGACAAAATCCCGGACACAACCCCCTGCTGTGTTTGGGACATTTCAATACCGTTCCAGCAGTACTCTTCAGTTTTAAATGCCAAACAAAATTAAAACACAAACACAAAAAAAAGGAATCCTAACCCTAATCTACCTACCTAAACCTCTTAAAGACACTATCCAAAAGCAAAATTGGAGCACATATGCCTTCATCCACTTAGCTAAACAAAACAAGTTGGCACCCAAGAAAGATGAGGATTCGGTATATGTACATTCCAATTTGCACCTCCTAACACACAAAACTGAAGACTATACTAAAGGTCCTAACAAACTTTAGGATATTCATCTTAAGACTACTGACTTTGATGCTTTTGTTACTACTTTTGCCCAACTTTCACTACTTGGTATTGATGATGAAAATCCAAGGAGTTCTTCACAAGGGTTGGACAGTGGAGCTAGTGCCAGTGGGAGTGGAGCTGCTAGTGGCATTCATGGAGCTGATTTTGAGGAAAATCTAGATGATATATTCTAGAATTTAGATTATAATCATGTACATATGAAAATTTAAGCATGTTGAATGTTTTGAACTTTCATGAATACAAAGTATTTTAAGTGTTTTATCTTTTATGGACTAAAAATGAGTATTATCAATTCTTTATATTTATTTATGTTTTTTTCAATAATAAATTGTACAGACATTTCCAGGTTGTTTCCTACCTAAAGGTTTTTAAAAATTGGCATTTCCACATTTCGAACCCATAACTATACCCGTACATGTTTCCTAGCAACCTAGGCTATAATGCCAAAGGCCAGCATTCCCTAAGAAAAGGTTAAGGAGAAAACAAGCCTAAAAGTGTAAACCCAACATAAACCTGATGCAAAAGATGTGTGTCCTGAGAACATGGCACATAAATTCCTGTTGCTTCTGGGAACTCAAACCCAAAGATTTGAATGTCGAATAAGAATTCAATTGTTTCAATGGGCTGAGATTAAACTGTATATCATAGTAGAGCTCAAGTTCAAAAATCCCCAGAGGATATGTTAGGTTTTGAAATTGGTTAAAATACTACAACTCAGACAGAGAACTTGTACATTTACAAGAGAATTGATAGTATTCAAATCCCACAATGTTGTGTTGTATGCCAAGCAAGTTTGAAATATCCACTTTAGAGGGACTGCACTAAATCAAAAATTGCAAGTGCCTTACCAAACACCCCAGGTTGGTATTTTGGTGTGGATTTACATTTACAAGAGAATTGATCGACGTTTAGGCACTCAATCGACTTCGGGAATGAACGCAAGAAAATCCCTCACTTCAAAGGGAGAGGAGGTCGATGGCCATTAGCAACTTGACCAATGGGAAAGAAACTTAGTTGACTTCAGGTTATTTATGCCCCCAGGTGGATGAGGATGATAGCAAGTTGTGAGTGACTTTGATGGAAGAGATACCCCTCAGACATGGCATCTAAGCCAAACATTACCCAATGAGGAAAATTTGCCAGCAAAAATAAATTAAAAGAAATCACCTCGCTTTTATCCCTAGTGAACCCCTAAAAAACCACCTCTACTTTTAGATTTAATGTCACCACAAAGAAAACCCAATAACTCCATCAATTCAGGCATTCATAGGAAGTGCAGACATTGGAAAAACTTAGCAGATCATTTACACCCTCGCCTTCTTCATCCCTTCAGGTTGGCATACCCCTATGGGCAAGGCCAGGTGCAAGTCCCCTCCTAGACTTTGATGGAAGATATATCCTGCAATCACGGCATACCCAAACCAAACACAAGAATTCGCCAAAAAAGGAGTGGGTCTACCTAAAAGCAGGGGATCTAGACATGTTGCCACAGGACAGGCTAAGGTGAGTGTCCTCAATAATAATGCCCAATAAGCATAACCCTATCAATTCACACATATCAAGGCTTTATATCAGAAGAGGCTTACCAGTTACAAGTCAGCAAGAAGACTTTGCCAGGAAGTAAACCCAAAAACGAAAAATACCACAAACGAAAAATACTAAAACACTTGTCTGTCGAAACGTATGACACCCATGAAGTATAACAGTATCAGTTCAAAGTTGGAACACGGTGAGATATGAGAAGAGACATACCGATTACAGAACCATTTGTAAGGTTGAAATTGTGATTGGATGTGAGGTTGAGTGCATGAAGTGCAGCCTCTGCAGCGGCAGTCTCGGCCTGTTTGACACTTGTGAAAAAGGCGGGGCTGTGATAAGTGTGCCCATCGTATGTAACGCTTGCCCTGAACCTGGGTGCATGATCTGGCCCCTCTTTCGTGGAATTGTAGATGGGCAGGCTTCTGTAGTTCCTCTGTGCAAATTCTTGCAGCTTGTTCTTCGACATCTTCCCTCTCCTATCTCCTCGCAATTCAATATGTAGTTAAGCCCCTCCTCCTCCTCCTCCTCCTCCTCCTCCTCCTCATCATCTTCCTGCATTTGAACAGGAAAGGAAAGAAGAAAACATTTTAGGGAGTGGCAGAGGCCACGGGCCACGGGAATGAAACTTTTGGTGCGAAATGGAGTCGGAGTCGAAGCGGAAGGTTACAGAAATGAGGGAACAGGAGCAAGAGTAGGACAGTTAAAGAGTAACCGTTGGGCAGCCGCCTTGCAGTTTAGGTTGGGAATCATGATGTACGGCACCCCTTTTTACTATTCGTAATCGAATCTGACTGGTTTAAGTGTTAAATTTATGGCGTGTGAAAACGTGTCGTCAATTGTCCAATCATCATATCTCAACTTTAAAAAGGAGTGCTAATAGAATTGTTTGTATTAAAGGGGAAGAGGGTGCGCTCATCAATGACAATAAGGAAATCCAACAAGCTCCTATTTCCTTATTCAGTAGGCTGCTGTCTTCAACTAGCTCTTCTAACAACGTTAATAATAACATGCTTACCAAAATCTTAATTATGGAAGAAATTGAATTTATGCTGAAATCTCTAAATCCAGACAAATTTCAGGACCGGATGGGTTTCCGGCTCTCTTTTTTCAAACCTTTTGGGAGATAGTTAAGGAAGATACTTGCAAAGCTATCCAAGAATTCTTTAAGAACAAAAAGATGCTTCAAGAGTTAAACAACACCTTTCTAGCTTTAATTCCCAAGAATCATAATCCTACGGATTTCAGGAATTTCAAACCGATTAGCCTATGTAATTGTGTTTATAAAATGTGCTCCAAAATTCTTGCTTTAAGAATTGCACGTTCTGCCTTCTATAATTTTTGACCAGCAAGGAGGTTTTGTTATGGGAAGACAGACCCAGGATGGTATCGTCACTATTCAAGAGACTCTTCATACAGTTAAGCAGAATAAAAAGGAAGCCATGTTTATCAAACTTGATATGGAGAAAGCCTATGATCGGGTCTCATGGCCTTTTCTTCTAAAAGTTCTAACTAGGTTCGGTTTTAGTGAACACTTTAGGTTGATGATACATACATGTATTTCCACAACTAAGTTCTTGGTCTTGATTAATGGGACCCCCTGTGGTTTTTTTAACAACACGCGTGGATTAAGACAAGGTGATCTTATTTCTCCCTTTCTATTCATAATTATGGCAGAGACCCTCAGTAGAGCTCTTAATAAGGCTTTGTTAGTGCAAAATCACAGCACCCCTGGATGTTGATCAGATTTCTAGTTTGATCATACTAGCATCCAGTGTGATTGCACAACATGGAATCCTTTCTCCAAGTGTGGGACTTGTGAAACTGAGAGAGGAATCTCCAGATTAGAGGCTGGTTCCTCAAACTCCTCTGATTAGATCTAATGCTTACACAACTACAGAGGTTCAGATCCTAATCCTACTCTAAATTGCGAGAGAGACGGGGTAGAAATGTAAAAATGAAACTAAACTAAAGATGGTGATGCACCAAAAGGAGTGATGAAACATTTTTGCCATGTAAATAGACACAAATTCATGAAATGCAACAAGGAAAACATACACAAGGCGATAAGATGCGATAAGAGATCTCGAAAATGAAGTAAAAACAATACAAACAGAGAGGGTGAAAACATTCACGAGTTTGCTGACTTGTCATTTCCATGTAAAAATCCCTTGCATTACACCATCAAAGAGGTATAAACTGTTACAATCCTTGAAAAAGGCACGATACTTACAAAATTCACTTGTTTTCGTGAAAGAAGAAGTCTAATGTTCCAAAAGTGTTTCCCCTTTAGAAATGAGCCAAATCGCTTTTACATTACATGGGTCGAGCCGGAGAGAGAAAATGTACAAAACGTGGGAGCCCATTCCTCATTGATCGCAAATGCATTAAATCGGCATGGGGGACCTTACAAACCCATACCTGTCATTTTTACCAAATTAGAGGAGAATACGACCCATCTGCATTAAATTTGGTTCTTTGAAATGTCATTTCTGCCCATGGACACGTACCAAAGCCGTTTTTGAATTTTCTCTCTTGAAACTGAACCAAAATTCAAAATTGACCATGTAATCATGTAGAGAATTTCATAAGCTTTCCAATGATGTAAAGAACGTGCAAATCCGAGCTCTGGATCAAAAGATATGAAGGTCTGAAGTTTTAGGGCAAAACGGCCCAAAAACGGATGTCGGGCAAAAAAATTTAAATTTTGACCTTTTTGCATTTTGGAAAATTTTTGAAAAATTTCCGCACTCCACCGGTCGGATGCCACGTGTCAGGTGCTAGTTCGTTGACAGGGGTGCGGGGGCATCTTTTACCTTTTAGTTTTTTGGCCAATGCTTTTGCCAAATTCTCTAAGTCCTCCCCGAGCCCCGAACTCCTATCTCCCTTAGGACATGCATCCTCTTTTTATTGGCTCGGGCCAACGCTCCAACTCGCTCCCTTTAAAAACTCGGCCAAAAACACTTAGTCGAAATTTTTTATTGCACCTCCCCTTGTGACACGTGTCACAACTTTGATCGATTGGCGGCTCTTTCGGCTCCCCGTCCCCACGCGTACTTTTGGCCCGGATGTCCCAAACTGTCTGGGACAAAAATCTCCGAACCGCCCGATTCGGGCTTCCTTGTTCCTGTTTGAGGCGAAGACACGTGGCAAGATTTGATTCGCTCTTGGCTCTTTCGGCTTTTCGCGTCCCGCGCGTACTCTTGTCCCAACTGTCCCGGACAAAACTTGGCGATTTTTTCCACTTTCGACCGGTTCGCCTTTTCGCGTCCCGACGTCCCAATTGCTCAATCAGCTGCTGCACGGATTTGCTGGCGGCTTTTCGGCCGGTTCGCGCCCCCGACGTCCCAATGTCCCAGCATCACTGGACTAGGACTTAGCTAATTTTCATGATGATTTTTTTTTGGCCCCCAAGATCTGATGCATGTTATCAAAATTACCCTGAGGGGGTGAATTTTGGATAACAGGCTTCCTTGGAAGGAAGAATCAGAGGTATTTCTCCTGTTGTTAACTGTACTAATGTTGCTCACCAACATTTTGTGGATGACACTATGTTGGTTGGTGAAGCCATTGTCCTAGAGACTATTGAGTTCAAATAGATAATGATCGATTATGAGGAAGCCTCTGACCAATTGATCAATTATGGGAAAATTTTGGTTTATTTTATCAACACTTTGGAAAGAAGATGTAATAAAATAGCTGGAATTCTTGGTTGCATGACTAAAACCTTCCCGACTAGGTATCTAGGCATGCTTATTGGAACGGAAAAACCTAAGAATGCTGATTGGAATTTCTTGATAGATAGGTTTCTTAAGAAACTCGAAGGTTGGAAAGGTTCACTGTTATCCCAAGCAGGTAAGGCGGTCCTCCTTAAATGCTTGATTCAAAATTTGCTTGTTTACTCGATGTCTATTTATAGATTACCCTCCTCTATTGCTAGTAAGTTGGAGAGCATTCAAAAAAGATTCCTTTGGAGCAGCTCAGAACCAAAAGATAGAATTCCTCTTATTGCATGGGAAAAGGTTTGCTCACCAAAAAATCATGGAGGTCTAGGTATCAGAGATTGGACCAAAATGAATAAAGCAATGTTGTCAAAAATGATCGAAGGTTGGTCAAGGAAGATAGTGTTTGGACATCCATTATTAGGGGAAAATATTGGTCAACTCTAACTGCCAATGAATGGTGCTTCTGCAATCAGGATTCTAATGGTTCTTTTTTTTTGGAAATCGATAAACTGGGCAAAACACTTAGTCTCTGAGGGTAGTAAATGGATGGTTGGCAATGGGAGAATGATTAACTTTTGGGAGGATAAATGGTTAGGGGACCTTCCTCTTAAGGCCATTTATCCCACAATCTACAGAGATTTAGTGGTCAAATATGAGACTAAGGTCAGAGATTATTTCAACTTTGATGAACCCCTTGGCCAATGGAAAACAATCGAACTTGAAGGTTCTAACAACAAATTAAGAGGAGTTATTGTTAATAAGGAGAGTTTAGAAGATGATAGTATTTACTTGGTCAAAGGAGGACAGTGGAATCTTCTTGGTTCGAAGTGCCTACAATTCCTTCTTTTCGATGTTGGGGAAACTGATAACTTCAATTGGGGAAGAGTTTGGGTCAAAGAATTAACTCCCAAGATTAATATGTTCTGGTGGTTGGTTATCCATGATAAGATCCTTACTGTTAGTAACCTTAACAAGAGAAATTTCACATGGTTAACAGTGTGTTCTATGTGAAAGAGAGAGTGAAGACTCTTCACACCTTTTCCTCAATTATCCCTTTCTGGTCTTGGTTAGAAAGACTATTCTTAATCTTTTTGAAATCAATTGGGTTTTCCTAGATTCCATTAAACAATTGTGGTCTCAATGGTCTAGTCCTTTAAGAGCTAAGGATTAAAATATTTGTGGACCTTTTCTATTATGCATTTAGCGTGGGAAATTTGGAAAGAGAGAAATAGAAGAATTTTCAAAGGGAAGAAGGATTCGATCAAGAATGTTGGAGCCTATTGTGTTAATACTATCCATGCTAATTTCTCTAATTTGGCCCCTCATAAGAAGACTATCCTTGAATGAAGTTAGATTTTCTTCAAATTGGGGGTTGGGGTCTTCACCAACTAGTACTCCTATTCTAAACCCTAGACTCAAAGGTTGGGTGAAACCTAGCAAGGAGTGTATTAAGTTGAATTTTGATGGCGCTTCTAAAGGAAACCCTAGTAGAGCTGGTTGTGGTGGGGTGTTCCATGATTCTGAAGGCAGATTTATTCTAGGGTATCATCACAATCTTGGCACTCAAACAAACCATGTTCTGAAGCAACGGTGGTTTTTTGGGGGTTTTATAGCTCTTCAATACAATTTTGTTAGATTGGAGGTGGAAGGAGACTCTATGAACATTATCAACAACATTTATGGGAGAGGGTCTACTTCAATTTCCATCCAAAACTCTATAAAGAGTATAAAGGAAATGTCTAATTTGTTTGAAATTATAACTTTCAAGCATGTCTATAGGGAGGCTAACTTTGTTGCTGATTATTTTGCTAACATGGGGGTTAATTGTAATGAGTTGACACTTATCAATGAAGTTGAAGCTCTTGATTCCAAGGTGCGAGCACACCTACATAATGACTTAAATGGACACGTTATCAAATAATGTCAGGTCACGGTGTCAAATTCATCATGTTCATATGTCATATGAATAGTGGGAATTTATTTCTAAATGATGCAAAGATCTGGGAGAGGATCCGCTCGTGTTTTTTGAAAGCTTTTTTTGCCTTCCATGCCTAGAAAAGTAATATCTTCGGGCTTGCTTGTAATCTTCTGTCTACCCAGAAATTTGGTTCTTTTGTGAACTGGTTATTGTCTTTGCCAAATGGGAGGAGATCTGGTTAGAATGGAACTTGTAGACCTTGATGGGGTGACGCCTGAAGCCATGACGATGTTTGAGAGCAAGGGTTTTTCACCCTTCCTTAAAATTTTGAAGGCCATTTTGAAAATCTAAGTAAATATTTTGCTAGTGCTTGGAAGACTACAAAAAAAAGGGGCGGTAGTAGAAATGAAAGGGATTCGTATAGAGATCTCTGTGGATTCGGTCGCTAAAGTGATGGGTCTTCCTGCTACTAGGAGGGAGGTCTATAAACCCAAAAAGAAGCCTCAGAGAACTGAACATGTTTCTCAGAGGTAACAAAAATCTTACTCCCCACTTTGTTGGTTATCTTCGTCTATCTTTACCTAAACCTTTTGATGATGTGGCTCTTACCCTTATCCAATTTCTTACTCTTGAGGTTGTCACCACAAGTGCATTTACGCCTATCATTTGCCTATGCTTAATCACTTCCATCGTGGCCATACTTTTAGCTTCCCCACTTTCTTTTTCTCTCTCTAAGCGCTTGATTTCTAGAGTCTCATTACTGCTCCATCGAACTTCATTCTCGCCCTATCAAAAGAGAAGTTTTGGATATTGATAAGTCTGGTTCCCTTACAAAATCCTGGAAGCTTATGTGGAGGGGGTTGACTTAGATTCGGAGGAAGAAGACTCAAGTGATGAGTTTGACTCGTTGGAAGGTGACTCGAAGGAGGATAAAGATGTTATTGAAATTGTTCTTTGCCTAGAATCTCAGGGAGCTAAAATCCAAGCAGGTTCCTAGTGTTTTAGTGAATACCAAAGGGGAATCTAGTAAACAGGATGTTTAGGCTCCTGTTAATGTCCAATTGGAACAGCAGTTCAAGGCTATGGGGCATGTTGGACCTGTGAAAGGGGAGAACCATCTGGCTAAGATGGCAGCAGATTGAAGAACTTAAGGGAGATATGAGGCTCACCAAGAGCTCTATGCAGTTCTTGTTCAACGATTGACATAAAATGAAATCACAAGTCGAGGAAGTTGTTAAAAATGGGAATGGTGGAGAGGTCAAAATTCTAAAAGCCAACTATGGTTTCATAACCAACGAGGTGGACCACATTCGTGCTATTCTTCACAACTACATGGAGTGGAGTGTGGTCACGGTCAAATCTACACTGTAGCATCTCCAGACTTTGGGTCAACTAGCTAATGCTTATAGTGCTGCGGACAATTAGGGCAAGAAAAGAAAGGTGACTCTTGAAGGTCTCGACTTGGTGTCTTTGGCTGGCAACATAGATGCTCTGGCTAAGGAAATGGCAAAAAGTACTGGAAGGGCTTGAAAAAGCCTATAAGTGATCTAAAATGGGGGTTGTTTATTTTACCCTTTTTGTGTCTTGTTTGTTGTTAGTTCCTCTTTGTTTTTTCCGTTGTTGTTATTTAACCACTCTTTACTATTGCTCTTGGTGGAGCCCGAGTATTATTATGGACTTTTATACTATCTTTTTGTTTGGCATGTAATGATTTCATCTGCTCATATGGAGCTCTGACTTTGTATGGGGTAGGGTCCCCTCAACCCTTTTTTACCTTTTATATAAAAAAATAAAGGACATTGAGTCTCGATTATACAACACACAATACTTGTTATAGTATAATCTCATAGTTGTTATAGTGATTGTTTAATTTTGACATGACAACACTTAATCACATCACAATATATAAAATTTATTTTTATTAAATATTCAATGTTTTGTTATTATCACCCATGTTAAGTATTGGTTTCCATCATAGTTTAGTGTAACTCAAATTTATTATTTTAAATCAATTCAAAATATGTCTTTAACACCACTACTAGCCCCTCTCCCCTAATAAATAGATCTCTCTAAAATTTAGTGTGAGTTATAACTTTGAGAAAATATTATTTAAATATTTTTTAAAAATAAAGTGGGTAAATGCTAATGAACCATGTAAAAGTATTTGTGATTACTCAAAAATATGAATTATCCATCCATCAATAAAACCAAAGGGTTCATAATATTTATGGATTTTAAACTCTTTAAAATATGTTTTTATATTTATTTTTATGTAATGTAGATCGAGTTATGTCTTTTTAGTATAAAATGCACGTTACATTATATACTTTGGAGTAAATGTAAGGGAGTGTAGTATTCAAATTTTGACCATGTGTATTTGTTAGTATTAATTTAGCATTTATTTGAACTTTATTTTATTTATTTATTAACCAATTAAAAGCTCACTCTATTATATACCTTGATTTTAGTATGGTCTTAAAAATTTCAACTAAACATTATAAGAATTGTTATACATTTTAGGGAATATGTTTATAAATAATTACTGTCTCAAACTGATTCCAAATGTTAGCTTGGACATGTTCATTGGCGAATTTGACCCTTGTACTTACAATGATCGTCTTTTAAATGCACACTTAGCTTGATTGGCCTATGTAGTACTTTTGGGTCAATTGAGTGAGAAGTTATTTTAATTGTCACTTATATAAACATGTCTACTCTAAGTTACTATGGCCATCTAGGGATCTCATATCAAAGGCATGCTCTAAGAAGGAGATGAGCAAAAGCATTGAAATAACTCATTCCTTATAGTGTCACTATAACAAAGCTACTCAAATTTTGAATACATCTTTATTACTATCCTAAATCAAGAATCATTACAACTAAGTCAAATTGTTCCCAAAATGAGCCCCCTTCTTCATTTAGAAAATTAAACTACACTTCTCTCGCATATTTAACAACTTTCACAATTTCTATGAAATGTTTTCGAGTTGTAGGAGCTTTTGACGTGTGTGCAAAGATTTTGGAAGATGTGGAATCATGAGACACCATCCTCTTCATTTGGTTTCATTCATATGATGTTTTTCCCTAATTTTTGCCTAGCATAGCTTACACAAGTACACTTTGGGAATTTCAAACCCTTTTTGCAGTTGCGAGTCCATCTTGGGGTGGAATGTTACTTTTCTCTTCTTTATAGTCCCTTTTGAGTTGTGTTCTCAACTTATTAAGAAGAAAATACAACCAACACAATTGGCCTTGGATGGATTTGATCTCTCAATTGCATCACAATTGGTTTTGATGACAAGTTGAAGCTTTGTATTCCCTCAAAGTTGGGTACAAACCATGACAAGAGATTTATTTGTCGCAGGTTCAACACACTCACGTTTGGAGCGAAAATGACAACCATATTCACTTTTTAACTTTGGAATTTATCCTACATTCACCAAGTAATGAGTCTCCTTAGTGTTTATATTAAAAAGCACTTTATTACTAAGTGGAACAAAGGCACCACTTACTTCCCCCTTTTGGTAATGTTCAAAGATCAACTAAGTAGTTGAACCAAACACACAAAAAAGGGATAAGGTGGAATAGAAAGGTCTCGAGGTCCCAATTAGTTGGGATTGCACCATGTGGCACAATCTTGTGTACTTAGGTCTTGGAAAATTGATGATTGAGCGGTCCAATGATTGCATATGGAGATAGGCCATAGTTAAGTACGAGTCGCCATGTGGAATAATCATGGGCAATCAAGTGTCAGCGAGAATTCGACAAAGATGGGAACAAAATAGAAAAAATGGGTCCCGAGGAGCATGAAATAGTGCCACATGGTGCTAATCATGGGTTGTCCACGTGGCCCAATCAAGGGCGATCAAGTCTTAGGAAGAATATTGAGTGGAGAAGTGGTCTTAGACAAAATATCCCATATCCAATCACAGATTGACACATGATACCCATCATAAAATTTTATAGCCAATCATGAGTCACCATATGGCGCCAATCACAATGTGATATGTGGCCCATTTTAAAATAAGCAAAGGGACTATAGTGTTGAATGTGATTAATTTTTGTGCAATCTTAATGGAGTGGGAAGAAATAGGGTTACTGGTTTTCATTCACATGTTTTACTAGAGAGCTTTATTTTAGATTGGTTGATACTGATCAGAGAGTTAGTTTGAAGAGCTAAGCATTTGTGCCATTTTTGGGTAAAATTTTTGAGAGGGTTGTGAGCAATTTGTGACAATTTTTGTGAATGTTTTAAGCATCCACTATAATTTTCACCTGTCTTCCAATTTGTCACTTTTGCACATGTCTCTATATGCCTCTCTTGGTGTAATATGGCCCAATGAGATAAATGAGAAGGAGACTATAGTTGTGTAGAAACTAAAATTTATTATTTTATCCTTATTCAATGCCAAGTTTGATCATTCTCCCTTGCTAAGACAAATGTTCACATTTGGAATCCAATCAATGCATCTCTCTAGTTCTTTTAGTTCTTACTTATCTCTACATTTTGCTTTGTCCTCGACTATGGGAATATTAGCTTATAACATTAATAAACCACATATATACTTCACGTCCAAAATTTTTGTTTTACATTCCTCCTTTTTCCAAACCCATACAACTAGGTTAGAATGTTGGGTCCATTCTTGGCCGACTTGTATAGTCATGGCTCCTCGAGTTCACTAACTATGTTCTCAATTTGAATATCTTCTTTGGGTCATTTATCTTTCTAGGGTCAACCTTATTAGAATATTTCATCCACATAAGGCTATATAAGCAAGTTAGTGTCACTTTATAATTCACACGACACTCTTACAAGATCCTATTGAAAAGATCATTTGAAAATCACGTAAAGGGTTCCTAAATCTACCCAAATCAGTCATACATCAATTAGAGTAGTTCATATTATATATTTGAAGCACTCAACCATATCAAAGAGACTATCTTCCTCCATTTAAAGCATGCAAGTATCATATAGTTGTGCCTTATAAAGAGAAAACAACTCCAAGTATTGTTCATTGGTTTCACGGAATAAAGTTTAGGTCATATAGCTAAGTGATTAAGAAAAATATGGATTTATGCTATAAAAATGCTTAATCTGATTGTTATTGTACCAGTAAATGATTAATCAAATAAGTACGAGAAAATAACTCAAGCAAACTAAGTTATAAAATGTAAAACCCTAGATACAAGGAAAGGATAGAATGACTTGGCCATTTCACAAAGATTACGAAGGTGCATAGAGCTAGTAAATTTAAAAATTTGAAGCACAGATTGTTGCACCGAAGCTCAAAAAAATGTAGATCTGGAGGAATGTGGTGGACAGGGGCACCTGAAAAGGGGCAGGGGTGCCTGCGGACGCCACAAACTTGTAGTAGGTTCCTGTGAATATGAAAATTCTCAGAAAACCATCCTTGACTAGTCGCAAGGTGTTCATTATCCTTCGCCTTTAGTCATTATGGGATCACACAATGATCATCGAGGTTACTGGAAACCTGCAATGAAATAATGACCTGTAAAACCCTCAAAGAGACATCAAATCCTAAAAAAGAAAGATGAAAAATGAGGGGTCAAACTGTCCTCAGCTATCAAACAAGTGATCTTACAACTAAGCACTACACTACATTTCAGACCCAATGTAGTTCTATGTGTGTGTGTGTAGAATCATGCCCTAGGTGGCTCTTGTGCGTATCACACTTGGATAACAAACAAGTAGCTAGATGTAAAAGATGTGTGCATGGAATAGAATAGAATCCCCTCCTATGAAGTGTATGCAGAATAATGCAATCCCTTTCCCTTGAATGGATGCTAGAATGGATGTTTGAATGCTCTTGAATAACCTTTGGATGCAACCTTAGGTGGTGATAGCTAATGCTTAGTGCTTGGTCCTTTATTATGATCACATAACTTTATATTTATATGATTCCCTTGCTTAAATTTCATAATTAACCCCGAAAAGACCAAGCTTGCTAAAAAGATAAGATTCTCAAATGGCTAGAAAGGACCTAAAAGATGTGAGTAAAGTACAAAGAGGTCAGGGGTGCCCAGAGGGGACGGGGTTTCCAGTGTTAGCGTCTGGCTAGGTGCTTAGCATTTAAACTCAAATAAACTGAAGGGTTAGAGGTCAAACTGAGCAAGAAGGTGTGTAAGACCAAAAGTGGAAATAGAAAGAAAGAAAAGATGGCCAAATACATGGGTTAGTTAGTACTTTTCTTACTTAGGAATCATATGAATAATAGTATGCAATCATGACTAGATAATTACCCAAAGTGCGTGATTTTGTGTCTAAATTTTGCCCCCACTTTATGTTATTGAGATAAATCTCAATAACATAAAGTAAATAGAGATGCATACCAAATAACCATGTATATTGATGGCGAGAAGTGTGCCGAGAGATAAGGAAAAGTGTGGAGTGATAAAAAGGTAGAGCGTGGAGACTAAAGACGAAAAGTGAAAACGTGATGAGATAATGACCCTAGGAAGAAATGTAAGTTCTAGATGTCGCCATTGTGCCTATTGTTGATTTCAATGTTGATGTGTGTGGTGTTGTTGTTTAAATGATGTTGAATATCACTTCCCATACTAATAAACTTGCAAAAGAGAAGAATGAACAAGTAGTCAAATACGCATGTATATGTGTAAAAAGTATGTAAAATGATTTTTTTTAAAAGGAACATGTGCACCTGATCTGTAATGAGGAAAAGAGTATAGAAAGGATCATGTAGATGTTGTAAAAGACTAAGTTTTTTGGGCGATCTCACGCTGGTTGTGGCAGCTATGAGTTTTTTAGGCTATCTCACGCCAATGATCTAGAAGAAGTATAGGGAGAAAATTCCAGTTTCATCCTCCAAACTTTAACTACTTCCCGCAATATGGAACACCACTACAGATGGTGTGTAAAAATATGATCTGGTTCAACCAATTCTGATCCAATGTTGAATGTTGTATGTATGGTGGGTACTAAGGACTATCTCGCCATGTAAAAGTCACTATGTAGAGTGGTAGAGATTATGTTGCAGAAAGAATTATGTGTAACTCCCCCTACTCACGGGCATACAGGAAGGACTAGGGGCACCCAGTGCTACTTTCCTAGTTTGGGCAATGTGTTTGTGTTGTACTAAGGACCCAAATCAGATTTTGAGCCCCGTCTAAAAGTGATGACTGTGTTGTACCGATATTATGTTGTGTTGAATTATGTATGTAGTGATGTATGGGGTGAGTGATTCACCCAAATTATGGCCCCTCATTTGAGGTGCATGTGACATCATCGAGGATAATGTGGCCCAAAGGAGGACCAATCATTGTGTTGAAACTAATGCCTTGCGGGGAGGGAGTGTGCTTGGTAAAAACCAAGGAACATGCAAACAAAGTGGCTAGGAGATAAGTGTTAATACAAGTAAACATGCATGTAAAATGTAATCTAGCAGAGAATCAGATAATGTGTAATCTAAGACACAAGAATACTATATGAAAGAAGACAATGTAGACCGTGAAAAATGGGTTTCAAACATGGAACATCACTCACAATGTCGCAAGACAATCAAGGCCAACTAGGCCAAAAGCATACAATTGTGCACACAAGACAAAAGACAAAGCCCATAAATAATGACAAGCAATGTAATAGACAACCATGGAAGTAAATAGACATGTAATATATGTGTTGAACATGAAGCACCCGTTAACATGTTAGAAAGATAAAACGTATGTCAACTCGTGTATAACATGATAATAATGTGCTATGTAAAATAAAACAATAACACTTGTAGTGTATGAAAGTGGATGCCCCCTAGGAGCCATTATGGGACTGGTAATAGGTATTGCACCAAGCATCCATGTTGCGTGTATAGATCTATAGAATATGTGATCACAACTAGAAATCAAGTGAACGTGCATGTGTGTATGATAAAGATAATGACATATAAGATATCTATCTATCATGTGTAATAAGGTGTACATGTAACAAGTAAATGTAAGCAAGACTAAGTGCGACTAAGATATGCAACATGTTGTGGATGAGATAGGATGGAATACAGAGTGAATGATAGGAGTAACATGCCCCTTGAGCAGATGTGTATGTATGAGATGAGGTTCGTGTATGCATGTCCCCTCAGTAGTCAAGAATGAACCTCAGAGTAAGAATGCGTCATCAGAAAATGGTTTGAATTATGTATACTAAAAATATGTGACCGTCAAAGCGCAAAATGTAGAGTGTAAGCATGTAAGTGGATGAGTGAATGATTGAATGTGTGAGTGTGATGAGTTCCATTTGAGATGTAGAACCTCAATAGTCAAGTATGGACCGTGGAAATAGAATGTGTCATAGGGTAATGAACGTAGTGTGTAGAGGTAGTTGTCATAAAGATATGTCGTGAATGCATAGAGTAGATGTTGCATAGGAAGAGATGAATTCGTGATGTGTGAAGTATGTAGTGTGTAGTGTAGTGTAGTGTGTGAGGTTCATGTGTATAGGATGCCCTCAACAGTCAAGTGTGAACCATAACACAAGAGTGCGTCATTGGGTAGTGATGATACTAGAGTTTGTCAAGAGACATATGTCATATGTGAAAGTCTAGATGTGAAGTGACGAGAGAATAAGATGCGTGTTGATGTAGTGGGGGAGAAATAAATAGTGTGATGCCCCCCCAAGTGTGTGATGATGAATGTGTTATTTGATAAAAGTGAAGGGTGAGGGTCCTCTACTCGATGCTTGTGGAGATAAAGGCATGTGATCATGCTCGAGAGTAGTGGTATGTAACATCCCACTAATTAATATGTTATTTTGACATTTAATTATTCAAATAAGTATGAATAATGGGAAAATGAATGTTTGTTTAAATAATTAAGCATTAAATTTGGATGACGGTAATTATTCATCTAAGTACTTAATTAAATATTAAGTACTTAGATAACTAAATACCTCCTTATTATTGTTATAGTTGAATTATAATGCAATACTATGTATTGTCTTGTTCATATTTTGATGAGCGTCAAGTCGATTAGGACGACATAATCCTTAATTGATATGGTCGCCGCACAACAATGAAGTTGTGTTGGCACCCATATGGACTAAGGGTGATGTCACTCCTAAGGCAACTTGCGCGTTGTGTTTTAACTAGGCTTGGGATGTTTTATGTTATTTTGAGGTACTTGTTTTATTATTACCGGAATTGTTTCGAGTGGCATTGGTTGGTAAAGGCAATAAGGCTTAAAATCCTTGGTAAGATGAGATGATAACATTAAAGTTAATTATATTATTTTTAAAATCTTATAGTGATGGGAGCCATATGGCCTCACCCATCAAGTGGATAAACATTATGTTAGATTGTTTATTAAGTTCTATTTTAAAATGGTGTTGAACACCATATTTGGCTTGCATAAGGATTTATTATTGCTAAATTCACTTTAGTGGAAAAAACATGTAGAGGGGTAGATTTTAATTATTAAATTGGATATTTCATTTTTGAGGAGATCCCCTCCCATGAGACCATGAGCCTCCATTCACTTTCCACTTGGCGGGCGGTAGGTAGAGGAAGTAAAGACATGTCATGGTTTTTGGAATTCCCGAATGAATGGGAGGAAAAGATGGAGTTTAGTTTGTTGCATTTCATTTGACTTGTATTTGGAGCTCCAGTCATGGGGGACACTCTGTCAAATTTCTCTCTGCATGTGTGGAATCGATTTTTAATGAGAAACCCTCCATTTTTAAAGAGGAATTTAATGAGGAGGTGTTGGTTATTTTGGAGAGATGGGAACTTTTTCACTCAAGGAAAATCGATAGTGTTTTTTGAGAGCAACTAGAAGCAAAAAATGCAGGCACAAATCATTTTTAGGCAAGGCGTTTCTCTTCTTGCTTCACTTGTTTTTGATTGATAATGTGGTTGTCTTCTTTGTGTGTGGTTTCATTTTATGAATGGTATATGGAAAATATAATGAGAAATTGTATTCAAACATTGAGTTCTTCCAATAAATTTGTATGGTTGCTATGGCTTTAGAATATAATTGATATATTGTGGGTTTCAAATTTGAGCTCCTTCATTAAATTTGTATGGTTGTTTCTCATTTTATGTGGTTTGTGTTGTGGAAGGGTTCTGGAAATCATCTTGAGAAAATAGTGGGTATTGAACCGAGCTCCTTCAATAAAAATGTATGGTTGTGTTTCTTGTGTGTAATCTGTAGTAAACGTTTTTCTAAAATGTGGGTTCGAATGTGCGTTGAATAAATTTGTTTATGGGATTTAAAACTTATTTTCTTTCAATATAAACGTATGGTTTTGTTTTCCTATGTGTAATATATAGAAAACATTTAGTTGGAATGAGGGTTTGAACAAAGAGTTGAATAAATAAGCTTTTGTGGGATTTTGAACTTGTATTCTTGCTATAAATTTGTGTGGCTATTTTGGTTTTGGAAAACAAACTGAGGTTTTTAGGTTTGAATCTTTTTGGGAAGATTTCTTTGTTCTTAGGTCTTTGATGCGTAAGAGGGATTAGAGTTTTCTATTTTATCCTTAGCTAGAAGAACGATTTACCGAGAAGGTTTTCTATAAAAATAAGAAGAGTTAGTGACCTCGTAGTTATGAATTGGTGTTGTATTATTCATTAATAGCCCCAACCTAAGATTTTTTTTTACACTCTTGAAGGTATGCCTTTTGGATGTTCTTTTCTCTCCGTAAATTTGACTTGTAATAGAATGGGAATTGAGAATTCATATGTTGGTATGGCATGTTGTTAGTTTGATTTATGTACGAGTTATTTATTGTTGGAAGTGAATTAGGCATCACCCTTGAGTGTCTAGGGTGTATGTTGAATGTATTATGCAACCCTTTTGAAATTCTAATTATATGGAGTAATGGATAACTCTTTGAAATTAAGAAAATATGTGGACTGTGTTAAAACAGTAAGGTTTTTTCTATATAGTTGAGTATGGTAATATTTTTATAAGACGTACTTGGTACTATGAAGAGGGAATTCATTTATTCGTACTCATTGCATGGAAAGAAAATTAGTTTAAATGCATGTTTTCATTTCCAATTATGAAATAAAAATGAATACTATAAATTCGCATGAATAGAAAAGATAGAATATGCAGTTCTTGTTTATATTATGGATGCATTAACCTTCTGCAGGGTCATTGGAAAATGTTAATAAAAGTAAATGTAAGATGATGGTTTAGCTGGGTTAGTTTAATTCCTTTTAGTTTTTTTTTTTTTACCCGAGACCACCGGAGACTTGGAGGGCATACCTTTTCATTTTATCCATTTATTTCATTCTTTGATTCGATTATGTAAATCTTCTTTCTAGAAAATTTTAAAAGTGGAAAATACAAGGGGAGACTATCAAAATTTTGTTAGAATTCTATACTTAGTCATTTTTATGGTTGAAAATTATTCAAATTGTTGGGTTGTGAAGCTGAATTGCTTCACAAAGGCATGCATTTGAGGTTTATTGGTTTACACGATGAACCGTCGGTTGGCTAATCGATTTCGGTCACATGGGGGAACCATCACGGTCAACATCAAGGAACCGACACCGACACTTTCGGTCAAGGAATCGACACCGGTTACGTGTGCACTTATGTTTTTATTTTAGACACGGGATTAAATCCAACCTTTGATTTAAAGGTGATCTAAAGGTTGTAAATGTATAGCTATGGTGTCCTAAGTTTGTAGATTCTTATATAAGCATGAAATCTAGGGTTAAATGATTAATTAAAGTAATCCTTGGTTGAGAGGATGAAGAAGAAGAAAACGATGGTTACATGAGGATAGAGCTTCCATGGAGAGAAGTTGGACAGAAGGAAATAGTAGGTACATTTGAATGGTGACAAGAGGGTAATGTCTTCTACTTGTATTTCCTTTGTATTGTCTTGTCTCAATGTAATGGCTTGCATAGTATGCAAAGCACATAGTCTTTCATCTTGTAGATCCATAGGTTGTTGTGAGATCTTGTATTGTAGATCCATGAGATCATGTTGTATTGTTGGTCCATTGTAGATCTAGTATTGTAGCTTGTTGGAGAGCTTGTGGGTATAGATAGTATCCAAATATTGTAGATGAGGCTTTCTTCTTGTTTGCACAACAATAGATGCCGAGATGGAGGAGAGACTTACTTCTTGGTATAGAGTTATAGTTGCACATTGGTAGACCCATGTGAGAGGTCTTGTTTATAGATTCATAGGAGAGCTTAGTTGTAGTTCAGAGATGCAATAGTTCATGGTTATGTAAGATCTACTGGTGGTTTAGAGGCACGATAGTAGTGCACTCATGGAGATTCGTTTAGAGATCTGGAGGAGGAGATACTCTTGGAGAGATGCATTGTACTCTTGTATGAAGAGTTGGTTTGCACTCTTATTTATTATATATATTGAGATCTCTATCTTTGGTGGACGTAGTCCACATTGGGTGAACCATGGTAAATGTTGTGTTATGTGTGTGTACTTTTTTTTGATTTGGATTGTTCTAGTTTATACTTTTACGAGATGTAGAATTTAGGGAATTGTTTAGATCCTGTGTGCATGATTTTGTTTGTTATTGAATCATATCACTATTACGTAGTCCCGAATTCCCAAAACTGGTATCAGAGCTTGGTTATTTCAGAGCAAGGTTTTACTTCATAGTATATTGTTAGTGGTTTATTGACAGGTGTATGAGAGCAGGGTTTGTTTTTCCTAATGTGAAAATCACAAGAAGAGATTTAAATCTCAAGTGGAAGCTAGAAATGAGGGTTCTTTGGAGAATACAAAGGTGGCGTTAGTTAGGTGGCAACCGACATGCAGGGGTGACCGAGGTCGATTCTGAAGGTGATTTTGGTCTTTTACTTAGGCAACCTAGTTTTAAACAGAAAATCACATATCTGAAGAAATTGAGAAGATGCAGTGAATGTGTCTTGTTTGCTAAGGTGTCCCTGGTTCTTAGAGGCACATGCATGTTGGTCAGATTGCATATCCAAATTATAGAGGTATGGTTTTATCTTGGTATTACAGTGCTTGTATGTTTTGGATGCACATGCATGGTTTGGGATTACAGATCTGAGTATGAGATAGAGGAGTAGTTATGCATCCTTGGTGTAGTTAGATGCATGAGATTTGGTAGAGAGGCGTGTAGAGCACGAACAAAGATGAGGCTTCCATTAGAGAAGCATGTTCTTCAGTTGAAGATGCGATTGAGTATCTTGGTGCTAGTAAGGTGATGTATTTCATCTTGGTGCAATTTATTTGCATGTATTGTTGTTAAGTTTTTGTACAAGATTTGGGTGCTTCTTGAAATGACTGGCTCAACACAACTATCGATTTTGGTCGAGTAGGCACCTGGTTTGGTGTACTATGCTAATTTTTTGACATTGTGTTTATTCTAACAACAACGACTACGGTCGGGGAACTAACATTGGTCACAAAGGAACCAATACCGGTCAAGCAACCGAGGTCGGTCTCTGTGGCAGTGAATATGTACTAGGTTTTTGCATTAGAAGAGGGCATGGATGGTTTAGTGTCATGTTTTGGAGGATCGAGTTTCTTGCACTGAGTGTACATGGAAAAAACGGTGTAGATCACTTCAATGATTGAATTAGAAAGAGGACAGAGTTGGATCGGTTAGTCCAGTGAGACTTTGGGTTAGGTATCTCTATATGGTTCATGTTTTATTTCTTTCATTTGAAGCAACTGATATTATGTTTGGATTGTGTGCATAAGTAAAAAATTTACACCATGGATATTTGGTGGGTTTGACTTTTATTTCCAGGATGTGTTGGAATCTTGAGGACAAGGGTATCTAGTCTAAGGATGAGATCCTCAATGAAAAGTCATGTTTAGACACACAGTTGCAGGTAACGGAGATGTTAGTACACATGGATGAAAAGAAGGTGATTCACCTACTTCACAAGAAGTCCAAAATTCTGTGATGTAGAAGTATTATTTGTTAAGAAGGGAATCGGTTTATATTTCTTTCATCTGGTTTTATTTCTCACTGATATATATTGGAGCTTTTGAGCTTGTTATTAGAAGCAGTGCAGGGGATTTCATGTTGAGTGGGAGAAAGCCATGGTTATTGGAATTGTAGGTTAGACACAGATGCACATGTAGAGTGAGAGGAGTATGCTACTATTCAGAGTGGCGTGAGGCACAAGTTGTTTTGGAGGAAAATCACGATTTTACAGGTATTTTGTGTTCATTGCATGGTGATGTCACTTCTGGTTTTATTTTTGGTGCCTGGATATCCCTATGGGATGGCAGTTGATGGTTGATTCAGCTAGGTTTAGATGATAGAGAAAATTTTGAGTTTGAAGGGTGGAAAAAGAAAGAAATATGACTGTTATAGAGACCGACATCGTTCATCTAGGAACCGTGGTCGGTCAAGCGTTGACCGATGTTGGTTGGGCAACCGTGGTCGGTTAGGCTACAAGATTGACAACAATGTTTATTTACCATTTTGGATGGTGCCCTTGTTTTCTTTCATCTTGGATGGTTGTGCAGAGTATGTTGATGACATGTTTGTTGGTATTTGCATTATTTTTAGTAGCATGGTTTAACATGGTTGTTTGTTGTTGACATTGATGAGCACATGATTCATATTTGGCTTTGGAGTTAGTCGGTGGTAGACTTGGAGCTTCTGGAGATCCTGGTGATATGGATGGATGTACATGGTGAGTTTGTACATGTGTATAGATTCTATTTTGTGAGTCTATGATGATGCAGATGTTTGTTTTGCACATGGATTCCTATGAGCATGGTTTGAGATGCCTTGAGCATGATTAGGGGATGTTTGTATTTCCTCTTATTACTATGTTACTCCATTGATATGTTATCTATAGATGGTTATCTTGGACATGCAAGTTGTTTATGCAAGGTTAGATTTGTAGATTGCAATGTTTGGATTCTTTGAGTTATGCAGGTGTTGTGGATTGATCACCCACTAGTTGAATGTAGAACTCATTTGGGTTGTCTTTTCCCAAGATCTTGTTTTTTCTTATGCATATTCCAGTTTGACTTGTCTTTGGTCAGTTGCATTGGTGGTTGCATGGAGACATGGATAGGTGGTTGGAGAACATGGTTGGTATGGATATGGTTGTGATTGAAGCTCAGTACTTCAGTTGGAGTGGGAGCTCTTGTAGGTATGTTAGTCATGGTGGATTGGTTGCATGAGAGGCTTAGAGTTATGATTCAGTGGGAGCTTGATGTATGGTTAGCTTGTGTATCATGGATCAATAGTAGCTTTGTGTAGGTATATGGTAAGTCACGGGTTTGTTATCTTCTTAGTTTTAGAAGATGGTTTAATCTTCTTGATTTCATTTGAGAGAATTGTTGATGTAAAGAATAGATGGTCTTCATGGTATGTAGAGGATGGTGATGTACAAGTATAGGTACAAGTTCAACAATTTATCTCCAAGTGGGAGATTGTTGGGTTGTGGAGCTGAATTGCTTCACAAAGGCATGCATTTTAGGTTTATTGGTTTACTCAATGAACCAAAGATTGATCACTGGGGAACCAACACCGATTACCTGTGTGTTTATGTTTTTAATTTAGACATGGGATTAGATCCAACCTTTGATTTAAAAGTGATATAAAGGTTGTACATGCATATCTATGGTGCCCTAAGTTTGTAGATGCTTATATAAGCATGAACGATAAATGGTTAGTTAGAGTAATCCTTGGTTGAGAGGATGATGAAGAAGAAAAATATGGTTACATGAAGATAGAGCTTCCATGGAGAGAAGATGGACAAAAGGAAATAACATGCTTACATCGATTAGTGAGAAGACGGTAATGTATTATACTTTGTATTTCCTTTATATTGTCTTGTCTCAACGTAATGACTTGCATAGTATGCAAATCACATAGTCTTTCATCTTGTAGATCCACAGTTATTGTGAGATCTTGTATTGCAGATCCATGAGATCATGTTGTATTATTGGTCCATTGTAGATCTAATATTGTAGCTCATTGGAGAGCTTGTGGGTACATATAGTATCCAAATATTGGAGAGGAGGTTTTCTTCTTGTTTGCATAGTGGCAGATGCAGAGATGGAGGAGAGTCTTCTTGCAGTACGAGTTATATTTGCACTAGTAGACCCATGTGAGAGGTCTTGTTTGTAGATTCATAGGAAATCTTGGTTGCGGTAGTTCTGGTTATGTGAGATCTACTAGTGGTTTGGAGGCATGGTTGTAGTGCACTCATGGAGATCATTTAGAGATCTAGAGGAGGAGATAGTCTTGGAGAGATGTATTGTACTCTTGTATGAAGAGTTGGTTTGTACTCTTGTTTATTATATATATTGATATCTCTATCTTTGGTGGACGTAGCCCACATTGGGTGAACCACAATACATGTTGTGTTATATGTGTGTACTTTGTTTTGATTTGGATTGTTCTAGTTTATACTTTCTATTGTGTAGATTTTGGGAATCGTTTAGATCAGTGTGCATGATTTTGTTTGTTATTGAATCATAACACTATTCCGTAGTCCCGAATTCCCAACACGGATGAATTTTTATGGCATGAGAATTATTCTGCGATAATGTTCATTGCAAAACAAATTTAATTTTCCCTAAATGATGGTTAGATTAAATTTATTGATTGGTTTGATTCTTGTGTTGTGTGAATATGGTGGTTCCAACATAGATCGGAAAACCGAAACCTCCGCCATTCGCATGGTTTGCGATTGAAGAAGCGGGAGGTTTGTATGTGAAGTGTTCCTCCGAGAATGCTTAGCATATACACCCCCATGCCTCTTTCATCGCCAACTATGGGATTGTTGGAGAGTTCTAGCTCCCTACCTTTGGTGGAAGCATTACCATTGCATAATGACATAGTTTAGTTGTGATGACTAATCTACTTTATTTGTCAAAAACATAGTTAGGTGATTGGATTAACGTCTCGCTAGTTCTTTGAATCGACACCCCAAACCAAACGTGTTGCGGGTTTTGTGATGATGCATGGACATTCTATCACCAACTTGTGAAGAATGACGTTAGACTTGATGATTTTATTATGGATCTTTGATCCTATTGTACTTGTAATTTATGGATATATAAACTTTGCTTGGACAAGATGTCCTTTGTACTAGTCCATTTATGGATAAGACTTGTAATATATAAATGTGTTGGCTGATTTCTATATTTATAAATACACTTTGTCATGTTATGGGATTTAGTAACTAAATGGTATGTTGATAAAGTTAAGGTTTCTCATATTTAACTATCTTATGCTTATAATGGGTATGGTTTATGATAATAAAGTGGTACCTCATATCTATTTGACTCTCCATTACAAAAAAGAGGTTATTATGGGTACGAAAAAATATTATTAAGTGAGTTATAAAACTGTTTTGGGAAGGGTAAAAATGTTAGGAAATAAGGGATAAAATATGCGAGAATAATCCCTCACGAATCGTAACAAAGAAAAACTAATATGCGTAAAATATTATAGATCTCAAATAAAATTGCGAGAATAAAATAACACAACACAAAGACAGTATTTAATGTGGTTCACCCAATTTGGGCTACATCCACTAAGAATCACTTGCTCGATTTTATTACAAGCCACCACTCTCTCAATACAATACCCATATCTGTTTGGAGCTATGCTCAAAAACTCTCTGAAATTCACACCTGAATTCAAAACACATTTGCAATGTTACATTATCCCTACCATATGCATAAAACCATATAAGTAGACAACTGCTTAAGCAGTTTTACAAAACCGTGGGTATCAAAACCATGGGCCAAAACCATCCCATAAACCTATGGGTCAAAAATCCCACCCATATGAGAAAAGCACATTTCCCGATATATCGAGCATGTTTTAAGGCTAATTTTTTTTATCGGGGGATGCACCCCCGGACCCCTGCTCAGGGCCCAACCTGGCCCCAAACCCCGGTGAGATAACTATGGAAAGTGTACAGTACTCTTAGTGTACAGTATTCAACACTTTCTCACATGAAAACAAGATCCACAACCTAACAATCTCCCACTTGGAGACTAGTTTTCCTATGAGCAAGCTTCTCAACCCTTCACTAGTTTCTGTGAAGACCAACCAAAGCTGAACACAACTTCAATTTTTCCCTTGTGAGCACCTTGGTCATCATGTCTACAAGATTTTGATTGGTATGGATCTTCTCCAACTTCAACTTCTCTTCCTCCAAAGATGTCTTGATGAAATGGTACCTTAACTATATATGCTTCATCTTAGAGTGGAAAGCAGAGTTCTTAGCTAGGTGTATAACACTCTGACTATCACTATGCAACTTTCCTTCCTCTTGCTTATGCCCAAACTCCTCAAGTAATTGTTGTAACCAAATAATTTCTTTGCGTGCCTTTGTGGCGATAGAACATACTCGGCCTCTGTGGTTGACAAAGCTACCGGCTTCTATAGTTGTGAAATCCACTCACTTTGTTGTTCCACCTATAGTGTCAACATAACTGTCATGCTCCTCCTACTGCCTCTACATCTCTAGCCATATATGAATCTACATAACCACACTAAGTAGTGTCTAATCCACTCAGTAGCACAAAAGCTGTCCCCATGGTCCCTCTCAAATACCGAAGGATCCACTTTACTACATGTCAGTGATCTCTACATGGATCACTCATAAATCTACTCACCGCTCCCACTGCATGGGCAATATCAGGCCTAGTGCACACCATGACATACATCAAACTTCCAACCACTGATGAGTAAGGTACCTTAGACATCTGGTTTCTCTCCTGCTATGTCTTAGGACACTTTGCTCCTTTGATAACTTGAAATGGCCTACTAAAGGAGTCCCAACCAATTTAGCATCCTGCATATTAAACCTCTCCAAGACCTTCTTAATGTACTCTTCCTGAGATAAAGTTAGCTTCTATTCCTTCCTATCCTAAGATATTCTCATACCAAGGATTTGTTTGGCTGCCCCCAAATCCTTCATAGCAAAGGATTCACTTAGTTGCTTCTTGAGTACTTTTATTTCCTGCATGTTTTTACCTACAACCAACATGTCATCCACATACAAACACGGATAATATAACTGCCATCCTCAAATTTCTTTGTATACATGCAATGGTTAGAATGACATCTAATATAACCTTGCTCCATCATGAAGCTATCAAATTTCTTATACCATTGATGTGGAGCTTGTTTCAAGCCATACAAGCTCTTCTTCAATTTGCACACCATCTCCTCTTTACCTTTGACCTCATAGCCCTCTGGTTGCTTTGCATATATAGTTCCTCCTCCAAATCACCATGGAGAAATGTAGTTTTTACATCAAGCTACTCTAAGTGCAAGTCTTCTGCTGCAACTATTCCAAGAACAATTCTAATAGAAGTCATTTTTACTATAGGAGAAAAAATCTCATCAAAATCTATACCTTTTTTCTGTGCAAACCCCTTGACCACCAATGGGCCTTATATCTTTTCTTGCCTCCTTCTTCCTCTTTGACTCTAAACACCCACTTGTTCTGTAATGCTCTTTTGCCTTCGGGTAGCTTCACCAAATCCCATGTCTAGTTCTCCATGAGAGCCTAATGCTCCTCATCCATGGCTTACTCCCACTTCTTCCTGGCATCTACCTGCATTGCTTCATCAAAGCTCTTTGGCTCTCCACTATCAGTGAGTAATAAATAATAAAGAGAAGGAGAAAAATGTTCAGGTTCTCTTCTTACCCTAAAAGACCTCCTCAATATAGGAGTTTGGGGTTCTTGTTGAGGAGGTTCTTGAATTGATTCATGTGTCACTTTTCCATCCGGAAGATCCTCTACCGCTGCATATTCTTTCTTGGATTCTTCCTGTTTTCCTGCAACTACTGCTTATACATGACTTTCTCATTAAAGACCACATCCCTAGATTAAATGATTTTCTTGTCCTTAATACTCCAACATTTATATCCAAAGTCATCACCACCATAACCAATGAAAGTACATTTTTCTAATTTAGCCTCTAGCTTGGTCCTATCATCCTTGTCTATATGAACAAACACCTCACATCCAAAGACTATAAGAAATGAATAATCAACTTTCTTACCATACCAAGCCTCTTCAGGTATGCCTCCATCCAAGGCACTTAAGGGTCCTCTGTTTATCAAGTACATAGCTGTGCTCACCGCTTCTGTCCAAAAAGAAGGAGGCAGTCCTGCATGTAACCTCATGCTCCTAACACGTTCCATTATTGTTTTGTTCATCCTTTCCGATACCCCATTCTATCAAGGGAGTTCACGAACCGTATTTTGCCTACTGGATTCCATTCTTAGAAAAATAACCATCAAATTCATTGCTGCAATACTCCCTCCATTATCGACTTAAGACATTTTAGCTTAAGACTGTTTCATTCTCCACTAAAGCTTTCCATTTAAACAAAGTGTTAAATACATCAAATTTGTTTCTAATACAATAAACCCAAACTTTCCTTTTTGCATCATCAATAAAAGTAACATAATAACTTGAACCCCTAAGAGATGATACATGAGCCGACCCCCACACATCGAGTGCACCAGTGTAGCTTACTCTCTTTCTTTGTAGGTCCAACCTTGATAAACCTTAATCGCTTGTTTCCCATATATGCAGTCCTCATAGAACTCCAAATCTATTTTTGTATATCTGGGTAAATCCTTATTTATGATCTCCATGCCCTTATGGCTCATATGACCGATCATATAGTGCCACAATTTTGTATCTACTTTTGAAGCCACAAGATTACAAAAATTAGTGCTATAAGTGGTTAAATACAAGGTTCCAACCTTCTTACCTCTTACCACCACAAGAGCACCCTTGGTAACCTTCCAAGAGTCTAGTTTTAAATATCACAATACAACCATCACTTCCCAACTGCCCTGCCAATATCAAATTTCATCTTAATGTAGGCACATGTCTGACATCCTTCAATAACCAAGTATTCACATTCTGCATCTTAACCTGAATAGAACCTTTTCCAACTATGTTGCAAGGCTCATCATCACCAAGAAAAACATGCCCAAAATCTCCTTGAACATAATCAACAAAATAATGCCTATGTGGAGTAGCATGGAAAGAAGCCCCAATCTAAAACCCAAGATTCAGTAATATTGTGCAAAGAAAGAATCAAAGCATCCTGACATACATTACCCGTTGCCACATTTGCCTCCTTGTTTTCTTCCTGTTGTTTCTTCTTATCCCGAATCTCCCAACAGTCCTTCTTTGCATGCCCAGACTTTCCACAATGCTAACATACTATCTTGCTTTTGGATTTTGACCTTGCCCAATCCTTTGATTTTCCATGGCTTCCTCTATTATTTTGTCTCCCTCTAGTTTCCACTATCAAAGAATTCCCTGAAGTAGAAGATTCACCAGAGATTTGTCTTCACATTTCCTCGCTTAGAATCACCCCTACAACATCCTCAAACTTCGACTTTGAGTTAGGCTGAACCGAGTTTCTTACCGCCATTACTAGACTATTCCAACTCTCGGGTAAAGAGCACAAAACTAATAAAGCCCTAAATTCTTCATCAAATTCTATCAGAACCGAAGCTAGCATATTTATACAACCATATTAAAATCATTTAAATGATTTGCTCTTGAACCATTCCAGAGACATCTTCATATTAAACAAATTTTTCATTAAAAATATCTTATTAGAGGCGAGAGGGTTTTTCATACAACTTCCTAATGCATCCATCGGTTATTTTGTAGTCTTTTCCTTTAAAACATTAAATAATATCGAAGATGCAAGACATAGCCGGATAGTCCTAAGTGCCTTCCTATCCAGTAAATCCCATTCTGCATCTGTCATACTCGAGGGTTTGTTCACCTTTTCAGACAATAGAATATAAAGATCCTTCTGATAAAGGTAATCTTCCATCTGCATCTTCCAAAGACTGAAATTATACCCGTTGAATTTATCAACCCTAGATCTTCCATCATCTGCCATAGCTCCCACTCAAGATAAAACTTTCCATGCGATTCAAAACTTTAGCAAACCAAACCAGGATCTGATACCAATTGTTAGGAAATAAGGGATAAAATATGCAAAATAATCCCTCATAGAATCGCAACAGTAGAAACTAATATGTAGAAAATATTACAGATCTCAAATAAAATTACGAATAAAATAACACAACACAAAGAGATAGTATTTAACGTGGTTCACCCAATTTGGGCTACGTACACCAAGAATATTTTCTTAGATTTTATTATAAGCCACCGCTCTCTCAATACAATACCTAGATCTGTTTGGAGCTATGCTCAACAAACTCTACAAAATTCACACACAATTCAAAACACATCTAGATGTTACATTATACCTACCATATGCATAAAACCATATAAGTAGAAAACTACTTAAGCAATTTTACAAAATCGTGGGTATTAAAACCATGGGCCAAAACCATCCCATAAACCTATGGGTCAAAAATCCCACCCATATGAGAAAAACATGTTTCCTAATATATCGGCACATTTTAAGGCCAATTTTTTTTTCGGGGCTACACCCCCAAACCCTGCTACTCACGGGGGCTACCGCTCTCGGACCTGCTGTTCGAGGCCCAACCCGACCTCAAACCTCGGTGAGAAAAATGTGGAAAGTGTACAATACTCTTAGTGTACAATATTCAACACTTTCTCACATGAAAACAGGCTCCACAACCTAACAAAAAATACATGATGATAGTATTAACTTTAAAAAGATTAAAATGTGATTTTGGGTAACATAATGGTCCAATCTATAATGTTATGCATTAAGTAAATGATTGAAAGTAATCTGGTTAAGAATTTATAAGACTAGTTCAATAATAGGTATGAAGGCATCTAAAAGAGGTATGCTATATGTCTTGTAAATCAATTTATTACCTTGTAAGATTTAAAGGTTATTAAAATGAACTTATCTTTCTTCGTTAAGAAAATAATTGAATTCTAAGTAGAGATTATTTCTAGCTTTAAACAAGATGTGAGATATAGTCATAATAAAGTGTTGATATGACTTTGTTAATGGATAATGAATCAAGATATACTAAATCATGACATTGTAAGGTTAATAAGACTTGGTGGATTCTTGACTAGGGATCTAACATACCTTTTCTATAGAAAGGCTAGAATGTATGGATAGGAAACAAAGTGATAATCCCTTCATGATCTTATATGTATATCCAAATTAATTATATGTGTAAACTATATTTCACCAAGTAATTGGATAATCCATGAAGGTCATGAACCCTTGTAGGAATTGCTTAATTAATGCACGTTGTAGGCTACCTATGAGTGACCCATAAGTTGCTTAATGTGGTAACATATTAAGCTATGGATTGGCCTCCCATAGGTAACCAATAACGAGACATTGGGGTTCCTTGAATTTATGAAGTTGAACTGTTAGGAATTTAGAAAAGTCTTAATAGGTTCACCTACATAAGTTTAATAAATCTAGATAATCTGTGATGAGACGTTTGTGAGGTGATGGGAAGACAAGTTTAGATGTTATGTGCATGTGTCTATACTAAGCGTACATAGTAAAACTAAATACTTTGGCCAAAATAATGTTCTTCTTTGGGTGCATTGTTTAATCATTGTGATTGCTCAAATCTCAAAGTGTAGGGTAAATGATGGATTTTTATTAAATAAAACTCTAGGTAGACACTAGAGGATCAGTCACATGTTCTCACTACCGCAGTGTGGTAAAACCAAGCGAGGCTAAGTATGAACATTCAAACGAATGTTAAGGGTGATCGTGGAGATCAGGGATATTTAACCCTTACAACTGCACAAGGTTTATCACTATGTTATATGATGGATTAATTTATTAATACATGTTGCATAAGATAGCTTTAGCTAGTTACCTGATTTAATTATGCAAGGGAATGTCTACTTGTTGATAATTTAATATGACTTGTTACATTAACTAGCTTTAGCTAGTTATCTGATTTTAATATGTAGAGGAATGTCTATTTGTTGTTAAAAGAAAAAAATTTCCTACTAATTTGGGTGTCAAATTTTAGGTTGTTACATTTGGTATCAGAGCTGAAGGTTGCAGGTCTTAGACTTATTGGGTCCTTACGCTTACTTGAATTCTGATTTTTATTAACAAAATAAAATGAATGTGAGAAGGATGTACCGTGGAGAATGAACCCAACCAAACTATGCTTCAGGTTTGGTGGTAAGTAAGTTAGATAATACTCTAACAAGTCCTTCGTGACACATGAAACCAGAAGGATGCAAGGAGCAATTGGTTGAGTGTGAAAATGATCAGTTCTATGTTGAACAATTTGAATTGAATGATGACAATCAACAAGGGAGTTGCTTGATTGTTGAACTGTCAAGATGACAAATTTTGGAACATGAATCCAACATGAAATAAAAACCGCATAGGGTAGGTGAAGTGGATAGGAGAAGACTATATATTGTAGCATAGTGACTGGAAAGGCCAAATAGGCTAGAATGAAATCTGTAATAAATGTTGACTTGAAAAGAGTAAAAGTAAAACAAGAGCATTGGCTCATCTTCACCATTTAATTTTAGGAAGAAAGGTACGTGGGAGAGCTTGAGATGCTCAAGGGTCTGTAATCTTGATTGAAGAGCAATAAATCAAACTAATTGTATTGAATGATCTTTTAATATATAGATTTCTTGATCATTATGACCTATGATTCTTGTAATTGGCATTAGAATCTCAATGTGTTGTATGGATTTAATGATGATTCCACTGTTATATTTTCCAAGGAATGCATTGAAAGACTATTGGTAAGGTTTTTCATACACTCTCTTAGCTTGATATGATGATCAAAGACTCTGTTTGGTGAGTAGAGTGGACTCTTGACTGATATGAAGGCAAGTTAGATGATGGAAGTTTGTGCCTAGGTAAATTTGGAAGACCTTACAATTGGGAGTATGATTAGGGGTTTATTTTATGATTAGAGGACATTTGTATGACCCTGATATATTATTGGCAACTGCATTAAATATGTTGTAACTTCTAAAGACAAGAACAAAACCATTCATTGCTTGGTAAAAATAAGTTATAGAATGGGACGTTGTTGGAAGCAACTCAAGCAAATAAAAATTTGCACAAGGAAAGGAAAAGGGTAGAAAATAAGAACTGACAGGAAGAAACATAATGATAAAATAAGCTATAAATTTTGAAAGAAAATTATGATTTAAATTATGATTTTCTTTAACATATGATAAGAGGTTTGTTTGAGCTATGAAATTAAGTGAGTCATTATGAAGTACCTGGTAAGTTGTATGGTCATTCTGTAAAAGTTTTAATAGATACTTGGGCAACCAAATGTTTCATTTCTAAAGTTTTAGCAACAAAATTGTGTAGAAAAGCTAGCTATATGGAAAATTCATGGACAATGTAGTATGGGAACAATGCTAGACATAAGGTAGAGCAATGCTTGCCTATGAAAACATTAGAACTGTTCCAATTTACAACTAAAGTGAACCTTTATGTAGCTCCATTAGGGTCTTATGATGTAATAATTGAGTCAATGATTGTCCAAACACTGAGCTATTGTGGACTGCGCAAAAATGTGTAAAATGTCTAGATGATGAGCTGAAACTAGCCATTATTCAAGGAATAAAAAGGATTTTTTTTTCGTAAGGCAGATTTCAGCCATGCAACTGAAAAAGGCAAAAAGAAAAGGTTGTACACTCTTTTATGTAAAAATAGATGATTTAGAGAAAATGACTAAATCTCCTTTGGCTGATTCGCCACTTTTACAATGCTTTAGTGATGTATTTCCTAGAGGATATACTCATCTACTCCAAGAATGAACAAGAGCACAATACACATTTGGAAATCATGTTGGAAATTTTGAGAAAGAACAAGCTTTATGGAAATTTGGCTAAATGTGCTTTCTATCAGAAGGAGATACAATATCTTGGTCATGTAATTAATGAGAATGGAATCTCCGTGGACTATGCAAAGATAAGAGCCATTGTAGAGTGGCTAGCACCAAAGGATGTACATGAGGTAAGAATCTTCATGGGTTTGGCGGGATATTACTGCAAATTCATGAAGGACTTTTCAAGATTGGCAGGTCCAATAACATCACTTCAGAAGAAGGAAAAAAAGTTTGTGTGGAATGATAAATGTGAGCAAGAATTTAATCTATTGAAGGAGCGTTTGACAATTGATACAATGCTAGCCATCCCCGATCCAAATGGAAATTTCTCGGTTATTATTGATGCATCCGATGAAGGATTAGGAGGAGTTATACTCTAGGATGGACATGTTGTGGCATATGAGGGAAGAAAACTAAAATTTCATGAGTATAATTATGCCCCTCATGATTTGGAATTGGTTGTGATAGTTCATTCTTTATAGGTTTGGAGGCACTATTTGATGGGAAAACCTTTTGAATTAAAAACCAATCACTTGGGGCTGAAGTATATCTTCATGCAACCCAATTTAAATGCACGATAGTGAAGATGGTTGGAGTTTCTATCACAATATGAATTTGATATCAGTTATATCAAAGGCAAGGAAAATAGGGTAGTGGATGCCTTGAGCCATAGGAAGTACTTAGCAATTGTTATAACTTTATGAACAAAATTCAAGGAAGAAGTCATGAAGGAGTCACCTACAGATCCGTACTATTTGCAAGTACATGCAGCTCTAGAAGCTGATCCTAAGGATAAGAGGTATGCTAGTTTTAGTTTTGAAAATGATAGAATTCTACGTTTTGAGAACATAATTTATATTCCGGAAGGGAACGAACTCATAATGAAAGTGTTACAAGAATTCCATGATGCACCATATTTTTGGAAAGGAATGAAAAAGAGCATCACAACTTATGTTTCAAGTTGTTTAGAATGTCAAAGGGTAAAAGCGGAGCACGCACACCCTATTGGACTGTTATACCCGCATAACATTCCACACCATAAATGGAAAGTCATTAGCATGGACTTTGTCCAAGGACTGCCCTTGACTAAAAACTGACATGATATGATATTGGTAGTAGTAGAAAAGTTGACAAAGGTAGCTCACTTTATACCTTGGAACCTTACTGATGATTCCCAATTCTTGAAAAAGGTTTGTGCATGAGATCTTTTGATGCACGAAGTTCCAAAAATAATCATTTTAGATAGAGATCCAAGGATGACATCTCATTTTTGGCAAACATTAAATTATGGTTTGGGCACTAAACTAAATTTTAGTTCAGCTTATCATCCATAAACATACGGTTAAATTGATCCTGTAATTTTTTTTGGAAGATATGCTTCACATGTACTTGCATGGATCAACATTACAAGTGGGAAGAATACCTTCCACTAGTTGAGTTTACATACAATAACTCATATCACTCTTCACCGAAAATGGAACCATTTGAAGCATTATACGGAAGAAAATGTCGAACACTTGTAAGTTGGGACAACGTAGAGGATAGAGAAGTGGTTGGGCCGAAAATGCTAACTGAAATGGCAAAGCAAGTTAAGAAAATCTAGGAGCACTTGAAAGAAGTTGTAGATCATCAAAAGAGTTATGTAGATCTGCATAGGAAGGAAAGAATATTTGAAAATGGGGACACAGTTTTCTTCGAGTAAATCCCAATAATAGTTCAATAACGTTTGGGAAGGCTTTATCCACATTATGTTGGACCATTCAAAGTTTTAGAAGTTCTTATCTCGGTTGCATACCAACTAACATTACCTCCTTCACTGTCAAAGATGCACGATGTTTTCCATGTTTCATTATTAAAGAAGTATGTTTCAGATTTATCACATGTACTTAATTGGGACTCACTACAAGTTCTGGAACCTAGAATCATCGTCGTGGAGCCCATTAGAGTGTTAGAGACACCTATAAGTTGCTACTGAGAAATAGAGAAATTTCTCAATGCAAGGTCCAATGGGACCAGTATTCTGAGGACAATGTAACTTGGGAGAATCTGGATGAATTTAAAATTGTTTTTCTATATTTATTCGTTTAGAAACTTGTGATGAAATTATATTATTTGTAAAAATTCTAGTTATTACTTTATGATAGTTGGAAAAATTCTGATTTATCAGTGGTGAGGCTGGTAAAAATATGATTCTATTCAGATTAATAAGGCTATTTTAGATATGTTGTTACTTTTAAAATTTTTGATTATGATATTTTGGGATACTGAATGAAGGATTTATTTAGTAAATTTTGACAACAGTTTTATTTCTGTTTTTGTGAAAACAATAATTAATTCATCAGGGAAGGTGAATCATCATAGTAGGGAGGAATGTAACATCCTGCTAATTAATCATTTATTTTGACATTTAATCATTCAAATAAGTATGAATAATGGGAAAATGGATGTTTGTTCAAATAATTAATCATTAAATTTGGATGACGATAATTATTCATCTAAGTAATTGATCAAAGATTAAGTATTTAGATAACTAAATACCACCTTATTATTATTACAATTTAATTATAATGTGGTACTATGTATTGTCTTGTTCATATTTTGATGAGCGTTAAGTCGATTAGGACGACATAGTCCTTAATCGATATGGTCGCCGCACAATGATGAAGTTGTGTTGGTGCCCATATGGACTAAGGGTGATGTTACTCCTAAGGCAACTTGCGCATTGTGTTTTAATAAGGCTTGGGAAGTATTATGTTATTACGAGGTACTCGTTTTATCATTAAGGAATCATTTTAGGTGGCATTGGTTGGTAAAGGCAATAAGGCTTAAAAGCCTTGGTAAGATGAGATGGTAACATTAAAGTTAATAATATTATTTTTAAAATCATATAGTTATGGGGGCCATATGGCCACACCCATTGAGTGGATAGAAATTATGTTAGACTATTTATTGAGTTCTATTTTAAAATGGTGTTGAACACCATATTTGGCTTGGATAAAGCTTTATTATTGCTAAATCCACTTTAGTGGACAACTCACGTAGAGGGGTAAATTTTAATTATTAAATTGGATATTCAATTTTTGAGAAGGAGATCCCCTCTCATGAGACCATGAGCCTCCATTCGGCATCCACTTGGTAGGCGGTAGGTGGAGGAAGCAAAGGCATGACACAAATTTTGGAATTCGAAGTTGAATGAGAGGAAAAGCTGGAGTTTAGTTTGTTGCATTTCATTCTACTTGTAGTTGGAGCTCCAGTCATGAGGACCCTCTTCCGAAGTTCTCTCTGCATGTGTGGAATCAATTTTTAATGAGAAACCCTCCATTTTAAAGAGGAATGTAATGAGTAGGTGTTGGTTGTTTTGGAGAGCTGAGAACTATTGCACTCAAGGAAAATCAATAGGGTTTTTGAGAGCAATGGAGGCAAAAAAATTTATGAACAAATCATTTTCAAGCAAGGGTTTTCTCTTCTTCCTTCACTAGTTTTTGATTAATAATGTGGTTGTATTCTTTGTGCGTGGTTTCATTTTATGAATGGTATATGGAAAATATAATGAGAAAGCTGTATTCAAATGTTGAATTCTTCCAATAAATTCGTATGACTACTATGGCTTTGGAATATAATATGTGATATATTGTGGGTTTCAAACTTGAGCCCCTTCATTAAATTTGTATGGTTGTTTTTCATTTTATGTGGTTCATGTTGTGGAAGGGTTATGGAAATCATCTTGAGAAAATAGTGGGTATTGAACCGCATCTCCTTCAATAAAATGTATGGTTATGTTTCCTATGTGTAATATGTAGTAAACATTTTGTTGAAATGTGGGTTAAAATGTGTGTTGAATAATTTTTTTATGAGATTTCAAACTTGTTTTATTTCAATAAAAATGTATGGCTCTATTTTCTGTGTGTAATCTATAGAAAACATTTAGTTGGAATGAGGGTTTGAACAAAGAGTTGAATAAATAAGGTTTTGTGGGATTTAGAACTTGTATTCTTGCTATAAATTCATGTGGCTGTTTTGGTTTTGGAAAACAAACAAAGGTTTTGTGAGACTTAAATATTTTTGGGAAAATTTCATTGTCCTTAAGTCTGCCTTCGTAAGAGGAATTAGAGTTTTCTCTTTTATCCTTACCTAAAAGAAAGATTTACTAGAAGTTTTTCTAGAAAAAATAAGAAGAGTTAGTGACCCCTTAGTTATGACTTGGTGTTGTACTATTCATTAATAGCCCCGGCCTAGGATTGTTTTTGACACTCTTGAAGGTCTGCCTTTTGGGATCTTCTTTTCTCTCCATAAAGTTGGCTTGTAGTAGAATGGGAATTGAGAATTCATATGTTGGTATGGCATGTTGTTAGTCTGATTTATGTACGAGTTATTTATTGTTGGAAGTGAATTAGGCATCACCCTTGAGTGTCTAGGGTGTATGTTGAATGTATTATGCAACCCTTGTGAAATGCTAATTATATGGAGTAATGGATAACTCTTTGAAATTAAGAAAATAGGAGGATTATGTTATAACAATAAGGTGTTTTCTATATAGTTGAGTATGGTAATATTTTTATAAGATGTACTTGGTACTCTGGAGAGGAATTAGTTTATTGGTACTCATTGCTTGGAAAGAAAATTAGTTTAAATGCATGTTTTCATTTCCACTTATGAAATAAAAATGAATACTATAAATTGGCATGAATAAAAGAGATAGAATCAGTAATTCTTGTTTATATTATGGATGCATTAACCTTGTAAAGGGTCATTGGAAAATGTTAACAAAAGTAATGTAAGTTGACAGTTCAATTCCTTTTAGTTTTTATTTTTACCCGAGATCCTGGAGACTCAGAGGGTTAGATAATTTGATCCATACCTTTTCATTTTATGCATTTATTTCATTATTTGATTTAGATTATGTAAATTTGCTTTCTGGAAAATTTTAAAAGTGGAAAATACAAGGGGAGACTATGTCAAAATTTTGTCATAATTATATACTTAGTCATTTTTATGGTTGAAAATTATTCGGATGACTTCGTGATAATGTTTTTTTATTAGGGGTAAATATTTTTGAAGGGAATATATCCTATTACAAAATGTGCTTAAAATCCGATATAATAGAAAAAAATAGTCCACAGCTTTTAAAGGGACTATACCCTTATACAAAAAGGCTCCATAGCTAGATAATGCAATAAATACATCAAGTTTAGATCAACATCCAACATATACATGAATGTCCAACTATAATTATCTGAAAAACTATACAATATGATCAAAACTGCAACAAAGCAACATGAAAACAACATCTTAACAACATTAAAACAAAAATCTAGAAGTAAGGACCATCCTTTTCACTTATGCCTTTGTCAATATTTTCCTTACCTTAACGAAAAGAGATGAAGAGTTCCATGGAAGTGGCATGGGTGGGATCCTTCTTATCCAACTGTGAGAGAATCAAGTCCCTTACTGGTTCCGACTCCCAAATGGTAGTAGGAATGTCGCTGAGCACACATACACTTTTGACATGCTACTCCAAAAATTTGTAGATAACCTTAAGCACAGAAATGGTATAGTCATTCCTTCCTTTTGCATTTCCCATCTTTTTTTCCCAATGAGTTAAGCTTCTTGTAAATTTCAAGAATTTGATCATTATCCTGCTCAAGGTCATTATGCATCTTCCTTTTTCCTTCTCTCTTACAAACTGCTTGAGATCTTCTTTCAAAGCCCCAACCTCCTTTTCCAGATTGACAATTCTATTGAGAAGGACATCCTTCCATTCCATAGTAGAAGCACCAGTTGGATTGCTGATGTGATGAAGATTTTTAGCAGACTCAATTTATTTGTTGCTACGAAGGATTCTTTGGGAGGGGAAGGGATGATTAAGGGGGTAAAGTAGGTTTTTGGTTTCGATTTTACTTTGAACAAGAGCAGTGGTGGGGCAAGCGGTGCAATCGGGGTAGGGAGGGGTAGGGGCAACTAGAATATAATGATGTTGAGAAAGGTAATGGTAGAAAATCAGCGAGAATGAGGCCTTAGTGAAGGGAGGTGGCACGAGTGTGGTTTTGAAATTCAATAAAAAAGTGTTCCAGTGAATTTAAAAGACAATGCGAAAAGCTAACATGAAAATTCCTTCTAAAATGATTAAGGAAAACCAAATTCTTGAGAGGAACTGTCACATATCTGCCTTCTAAAGTGACATACCTGAATATCATCCTTGTAATTTCATCGAAGGGCTCTAGAATGAAGGTCAATTTTATGCCTTCCGTAACAAATTCAAGATTTTCTCTGTCTGCTAAAATGTTCATTGCAAAACATATTTAATTTTCCCTGAATGATGGTTAGATTAAATTTGTTGATTGGTTTGATTCTTGTGTTGTGCAAAGATAATGGATCCGACACGAGATCGGGAACCCGAAACCTTCACTATTCACATGGTTTATGATTGAAGAAGCGAGGAAGTTTGTATGAGAAGTGTTCCTCAAGGAAAGATTCACATAGACAACTCCATGCCTCTTTCATCACCAATTATGGGACTGTTGGAGGGTTCTAGCTCCCTACCTTTGGCGGAAGCATTACCATTGCATAATGGCATAGTTTAGTTGTGATGACTAATCTACTTTATTTGTCAAAAACATAGTTAGGTGAGTAGATTAACTTCTTGCTAGTTCTTTGAACTGACACCCCTAAACCAAACAATGTCGTAGGTTTTGTGATGATGCATGGACATTCTATCACTGGCTTGTGAAGAACAACGTTAGATTTGATGATTTTATTACGGATCTTTGATCCTATTGTACTTGTAATTTATGGATATATAAACTTGGCTTGGACAAGATGTCCTTTGTACTAGTCCATTTATGGACAATACTTGTAATATATAAACATGTTGGCTGATTTCTATATGTCTAAATACATTGTCATGTTATGGGATTTAGTAACTAAATGGTATGTTGATAAAGTTAAGGTTTCTCCTATTGAGCTATAATATTTTTAGAATGGGTATGGTTTATGATAATAAAGTGGTACCTCATAACTATTTGACTCTCCATTATAGTAAAGAGGTTATTATGGGCAAAGAAAAATATTATTAAGTGAGTTATAAAACTATTTTGGGAAGGGTGAAAATGCATGATGATAGTCTTAACTTTAAAAAGATTAAAATCTGATTTTGGGTAACATAATGGTCCAATCTATAATGTTATGCATTAAGTAAATGATTGAAAGTAATCTGGTCAAGAATTTATAAGACTAGTTCAATAATATGTATGAAGGCATCTAAAGGAGGTATGATATAAGTCTTGTAAATCAATTTATTACCTTGTAAGATTTAAAGGTTATTAAAATGAACTTATCTTCCTTTGTTAAGAAAAGAAATGAATTCTAAGTAGAGATTATCTCTAGCTTTAAACAAGATGCGAGATATAGTCATAATAAAGTATAGATATGACTTTTTTAATGGATAATGAATCAAGATATACTAAATCATGACATTGTAAGGTTAATAAGACCTGGTGGATTCTTGACTAGGGATCTAACATACCTTTTCTATAGAAAGGATAGAATGTATGGATAGGGCAACAAAGTGATAATCCCTTCATGATCTTATCCGTCTATCCAAAGTAATTAGATGCATAAACTATATTTCACTAAGTAATTGGATAATCCATGAAGGTCATGAACCCTTGTAGGAATTATTTAATTAATGCACATTGTAGGCTACCTACGAGTGACCCATAGGTTGCTTAATGTGGTAACATATTAAGCAACGGATTGGCCTCCCATAGGTAACCAATAGCGAACATTGGGGTTCCTTGTACTTATGAAGTTGAACCCGTTAGGAATTCAGAAAATTCTTAATAGGTTCACCTACATAAGTTTAATAAATATAGATAACTTTGATGATAATTTTGTGAGGTTATGGTAAGACAAGTTTAGATGCTATGTGGACGCATCTATACTAAACGTACATAGTAAAACTAATTTTTTTGGCTAAAGTAATGTGCTTACTAGGTACATTATCTAATCACTGTGATCCCTCAAATCCTAAACTGTAGGATACATGGATTTTTACTAAATAAAACTCTAGGTAGACACTAAAGGATTAGTCACATGTTCTCACTATTGCAGTGCGGTAAAACCAAGTGAGGATAAGTATGAACATTCAAATGAATGTTAAGGGTGATCATGGAGATCAAAGATATTTAACCCTTACAAATGCATAAGGTTTATCATTATGTTATAGGATGGATTAATTTATTAAGACATGTTGCATAAGCTAGCTTTAACTAGTTACTTGATTTAATTATTCAGGGGAATGTCTAGTTCTAATAGTTTAATATGACTTGCTACATTAAGTAGCTTTTGCTAGTTATCTAATTTTAATATGTAGAGGAATGTCTATTTACTGTTAGAAGAAAACAAATTCCTACTAATTTGGGTGTTAAATTTTAGGTTGTTACATGGTATATGAGATAGATGTTGTGCAGGTGAATGAATTCTATAGGCATGCGATCCGATGATTATATTGTGGAGATAGTGGGAACCTTTGTATAACAATATGTGGAGATGATGAAGACCTACATGAAACGAGAACACGAGAGGTGATGAAAACCTATGTAAACTAGAGTGTGAAGGTAATGGACCCCTATGTGGGGTCAAACGAGGTGGTGAAGTATGCCTAGATGAAGGAGTTTTCTTAGTGATGGACCTAGACTATATAACTAACTAGCATATCGATGAGACCACATAGGCCATGTTCAACAAGTGAGTGGGAGTGGTTTGTGCTTTGGTTTGGACATGCCGCGGGGACCTAGATGCTCTAGATGATGTAATGGTAACCTCAAGAGGAGGTTGTGGCCATGGAGTGGATGGTGAAACACCATTGATAGAGATGACTTGGTTGTTGTGAATGAATTTTAGACACAAGTGATTCATGGATATGATAGATTGAGATCTGCGAATCCAATTGATACCTAAGAGCATGTCACACCCTTGAATTGATGGTGCCATAAGAAAAGGTACAAGCATGGTGAGAGGACTGATAATGACTTGAAGCTTGAAAACCCCATATGAGTTAGGGATTGGATATGAAATTTGTAAGAGCAGATAGCTGATAGTGATAAGAAGTGCAATAGAACACACGCAAATACACCATGATTGATCAACTTTAGTGTTATTTATAGAAATGGAGTCTGATAGAATCACTAATGTGCAAGTGATTAGAAGAGAATGTAATGTGATAGTCATGATCGGAGAAAGTACTAAGTGGTGGGGATGTATTAGTATGAGAAAAAGAAAATCAAGAGCCCCCGATGTACGAGGAGGCAACTTTGCATGATATGTATGATCGCCGAGGAATCAACTACGTTTTTGTCATATTTTGGAAGAGGATTGTTGAAGATATTGAGCTTATGATTTTTATTGGGAAGTACGAAGCCATAGGCCTTGAAGCTCAATTGCATTATTATTGATCAAATATTGAATGAGATTGCGAAGTTTTAAAAAACAATCGATAGAATGTCCAAATCACATTGATGATAGTCGCATATGAGTTTTCATCATAATTAAGACCTTTAAGATGAGATGGATCTAAATTAAGCGACAGATGAAGTGTGATAAGATTTCTTTTGACAAGTTACAGTATTAGAATATGTGGAGTGATAATTAACTTTGTGTATGTTTACTTAGGCGGTTGCCATTGAAGCTCTTTAGTATTAGATACAACGTTGACAATGATTTTTGCTTCAGTAGGTTTTGTGGTTGGTGGCTTAAAAGTTGATTTACTTTGAAAGTGTGTAGAAGATGAAGTTTGTTCCTAATATTTAAGCTTTCCTATAGATAAGAGTTTATTTTTGCATAGCTTAAGAGTATGGCTTAAAATGATGGAGATGATTTAAAGAGAACACTCTCATGGAGAGGTGACAATAGAATTTGAATGAATATATCCCAAATCTCGAGTCTGCAAAGAACATTAGACATCTTAGCTAAGTTTTTTTTGTATCATAAGATGTAATCTACTAGATATTCATTAGATCCTTGTTAAAGTTTTGCGAGTTAAGCATATGAGATCTTAGAGCTGATATTGATAGAGAAATGAGTGAGAAAAGCATCAACTAGATGTGTGAAAGATGTTATTGAGTGGATAGGTAGGTCATAGAACCAATGCATCACATAATCTTGGAGACTATGAGGAAAAATATTTGCAAGTAAAGTATGATCATCCACATAGTCTAGGCATGCTACATGAAAATCTTGAAGATGTTCTTGAGGGTCGCCATGGCCTTTGAAAGTGGGAAACTTAGGGGTGACAAAATTGAGAGGAAACGAATAAGCGAGATAGCGGGTGTGAAAGGGGTGTGAAGGAGTGTAGTGGAATATAAAGATGATGATGCACTGAAAAGTAGCAAATTAAAGTTGATGAATTTGCATCTATAGATCTTGATATAAAGAAGTTAAATCACAAGTATTCAAGGAAGATCCATGATGTGTACTAGGATAATTAGGGTGATTAATGGGGGTGGTAGTAGTAGGAATGGAAGTTGGAATATGAAGGGGTGGAGTAGAGGCCATGGTAGTTGAGGAAGAACCTACAAGAGGTGTTGAAGCAACATCACAAGTATTTTTAGCAACAATCAAAGCATGGAGAATATGTGGAAGATGTGTAGGATTATCACACAAAGCTTGTCAAAAATTTGTGAGTTTTTCTAATTATTCTTGATCGACATTGGTATCCTCATCATATGATTGTTCACTATCATATGTTTTGAGTTCGTTAAGAGGAACATTGTGAGAGTTGGAAAAAGGGTTGTCAATTATAGCCATTGATGCAGAAACCTCAGCCATTGATTTAGAGACCCTATAAGTAGATAAAGGAATCTTAAGATGCTCAAAATATTCAAAATGACCACTATGGGTGATGGGCATAAGAAGAAAAACCCTAAGAAAGAAGGTGGATTCGAGCATGGGGTTCACCAAAATGACTAAGAAAAATATGGATTTATGTTATAAAAATGCTTAATCTAATTGTTATTGTAGCAGTAAATGACTAATCAATTAAGTACAAAAAATAACTCAAGAAAAATAAGCTATAAAATGTAAAACATTAGTTACAAGGAAGGGATAGAATGACTTAGTTACAAAGATCCCAAAGGTTCACAAAGCTGGAAAACTAGAAAATCCAAAACACCAAATGTCACACCAAAGCTTAGAAAATGTAGATTTGGAGGAATATGTTGGATAAGGGTGCCTGAAAACGAGTAGGGGGCGCTGCGGCACCACAAACTTGTAGTAGGCACCTGTGACTGTGAAAATTATTAGAAAACTATCCTTGACTAGTCATAAGGTGTTTAATGTCCTTTTCCTTTGGTCCCTATGAGATTGCTCAATGATCGCCAAGTTTGTTAGAAACTTGCAATGAAATAATGACCTGTAAAACCCTCAAAGAGACATCAAATCCTAAAAAATAAATATTTAAAATGAGGGGTCAGAGTCGACTGTCCCAATGTCACAAACAAGTGATCTTACAAATGAGCACTTTGCACTACATTTTAGAACCAATGTATTTTTATATGTGTGTGTGAGTGGAATCGTGCCCTAGGTGGCTCTTGTGCATGTCACACTTAGATAGAGAGAAAGTAGATAGATGTAAAAGATGTGTGCATGGAATAGAATAGACTCCCCTCCTATGAAGTGTATGCAAAATTATGCAATCCCTTGCCCTTGAATGGATGCTAGAATGCTCTTGAATAGCCTTTGGATGTAACCCTGGGTGGTGATAGCTAATGCTTAGTGCTTGGTCCTTTATTATGATCACATAAATTTATATTTATATGATTCCCTTATTTTAATTTTTTAATTAACCCCGAAAAGGTTGACTACCAAAAATATAAGATGCTCAAACAACTAGAAAAAACCCAAAATATGTGAGTAAAGTATAAAGAGGTCAAGGGTGCACGACGTTGGCATCTTGACTTGGAGATGGTGTCTAGATTCAAAGAAACTGAAGGGTCGAGGTCGGCCGAGCAAGAAGGCATGCAAGAACAAATGTGGAAATAGAAAGAAAACAAATATGGTCAAAGATATGGGTTGATTAGTACTTTTCTTACTTAGGAATCATATGAATAGTAGTATACAATTAGGACTAGATAATTACCCAAAGTGTGTGATTTTATGTCTACACTAAGGAAAACCACATCACACTACCAACTGCTATTTGAGTACCATCTACACCATAGATTTAGCTCACTATCTCATTGTTAAGAGACATGAGGGCACCCCTTTTTCACCCTTTTTTATTTTGATTATGGTTTTACATACAATCGGACTAGGAATGAAATAAATGTTACAAGGGGTTATTTTGATTAATTAACTTCCAACATTAACCATTTAATATTAGAATAACACTTTAATACTTACAAAAAATCTACACAATGCAATAAAAACTCATAAATACAATGGATTGAGTGTACTTAGCTAATTACATGTTATTCTTAGGCGATATGGGTAATCCGAATGTTGTAAATTAGGCATCTAGACTTGAGAAACCTTTGGAACTAGAACTATGAGTTTAATACCACTAGGGACAAGACCGTACAATAGGGTCAAGAAGGATTGTATGGTTTCCCCTATTTTGTATGGTTTTGCACCTTCTCAAAACCAAAACCTATGACTTTATGTTTTTATCACTTGTTTAATTCTCTTCATCATTGTCTATCAGTCACTCTCGATCAAACTATGAGGTTCTCTAAATAATATACTCAATCCTTGAAAACCCTAAACATGGATGAAGTTTTGTAAAACAAACATTACTTGGTTTTTGGTCACGCATTTATGTTGCTAACGTCAACACTACTCGAAGATGCCTCAAACTACATGTAATTCTACACCTAACATGTGATATCTTGTAACATCCTCATTTTAATACATTAGAACAAGATTTTTTTTTTTGATTAGTGTTTTCTAGTTCTAAATACATAATTTAGAACACACAGATCATAACAATCATTCTTATAACAGATAACCATATGCAGCTGTAATGACTCGGTGTACCGCCGATCTATTCATTCCATGACTCGGTGAACTACCGATCTATTCATGTGTATCTTAGAGTTGGTGTTTTCATCAGAACACTTCACTCTTGTGGTTCTCTTCCCTAATCCGGGATTCTGAGTGCTCTGTCCAAGGAACCTATCTGAATAATTGTTACCATTATTCATCGGCATCACGTCCCTTAGACTAGGTGACATAGGACAACGCAATCAGTAGCTTGCGATACTTTGGCCAAAGATTTGAAACATATTGTTCATGTTACTTATTCCTTGATGGCATACTCATCAATCTGGAATACGTCCTTCACCCCACTCCCATGTTATATAGAATGTCTTATACTAACTTCTTTAGTCCCCTTGTCCCAAGTTTTCACTCCGAGTCGGGTTAATATCATAATTCACGTTATAAGGATGCCCTTGAAGACTAGGGGTAAGCTGACATACTGGATTAACCAATGTTCACCCCGTGTGTCAGGCTATCCCGAGTCTCAGAGGGCTACCTCATAATCTGCCTATGATCTTAACCAGTTCTGAAGGAAATTCTTGATCAAGTTTCAGGTGTAAATCTTAACGATCAAAGCAGAAGGGTATTGCCATATGTCATCTGCATTGTTGTATCCTTGAGAAGATCCTAATCTTCTCGAAGGTACAACCCTGCAGTTGACATGTGTCAACATCCTATGAAATAGCCTCGAGAAAGATGTACATACCTCCAAGAAGTTACTTATGTTGAGTTATAATTGGTTTACAGGCCCTCCTAACTGGGTAGCCTTTCCCCAACCCTGGGTCCCACACTTTTGAGTTACCTTACGTAATTAGGTTCAGTTTCGCAGAGAAAAGTTTTAATAAGATTTAAGATCGCGTCAAGGTGCCAATTGGTTCCTAATAACCTTGTTTCCTCATAATAGGGCAACAACCCTAAGTTTTCCCATAAGGAAGGTAACTAAACTGTAAGGGTTCGTATCAACCTCGAAGACTGAAATATATCAGACTTATTACCATTAAGACATGGTGATTTATAACCATCAATTACATTGCTTTGAATTAGAACATTATTAGGGAGTAATAGAATACTCTTCCAGTTATAGCTACATGTTAGGGCATAGTTCAACCTCAACTTCCCTAAAAATGTAGTGGTCTAATTTCCAATTTAGCCATATTCATAATATATAAGAATTACTAACCAGAACATGTAGTATTCACCACATAATTTTACAAGGCTTACTTAGGGAATCCATCTAGACCCCATTGCATATAATAATAAGAATGCACTCTCATTCATACAGACAAGAGAAGATCAATTCAACAAATAAGAACACAAGCCACGTAAGTAATATGTCCCCATTTCATTTATTTCCAAGCCTATACAATTACAACTTATGCACTTCGGCATATTTTAATACAATAATCACCAACAAAAGAGTAACTTTCTTCTTATAGTACAATTAGAGAAATCATGTCGAATTCATCATAAAAACCAGATTAAACAATCTGTGCATCATATCAGATCTGCATGCCTTTACCACTTACGATGACCATCTGCAAAATTTGCTAGCATGGGTCAGTTCAGTGAACTGAGCATGATAAGCACTAATTCTTAAAACAATTGCATTCCATCAATTGTTTCCATTAAACAACCTGTTTAAATGAAATCAATTTCATCAAATCCATAATCATGAATCACGCTAATTTTCTTTCTACCATTCTAATATGACTTTATAACATAACTCATATTATAGTTACTATTTCAACTTAAATATTTTTCGGATGATTCATCTTATACAAGAAAATAAGAAGAAATGATGTGAATCTTAAGTACCTAGCCATCCAAAAACCAAGAACAGTATCAATCATGTTATAATCACTCTAATCAAAGGAATGAAACCTTTTCAAGGTATGCAACCAACAGATTTGCATATAAACAATTCAAGCAAAGGACAGATTACTGCCTCAAGCAAGTTCAACTAACGGATTTCCTCTAACTTTTCATATCAATTCATAAACATTGATAAGTATACAAAACTTTTACTACAATGCTACTTTTATACAAGTAGATAATAACTGAAATTCTCAATCAGGGTAATAATACTGCTAAAAAGAAGGAAAGGAGACTTCTAGTTAAGATTCAACACTTACCACTCTTTCCACCTAAATTTTAACAGTCTATTCATCTCATACCCATACTGTAGAGTTCTTATAGAAATTCTAAAGAAGAGAACACTCATAATTTCAAGAGAGAGAGAGAGATACCTTCGTATTCAAATCCTATAACAACTATCCTTCACAACTCAAAGGAAGGAACAAAGAAAATCAGAACTCTATTTTAAACAAGTTCAGAACTATACCAACTTCCCAGGAGTAATATATATAAATATATTCTTAAATTCAATTAGGGAAAAAGAGAAGGCAAGTAAAACAACACCTAAGTTCACCAATAGCTCCAATCAGGTAGAACTGCTTTAAAAGTTGCCCATAGATCCCTATGGTCTTGCGATTGTACATTAAACAAAAGACAAAATCGTTACAAAACGATATAAACGTTCTAATCTCAGACCACAATCCTGATCCATGTAAACAGTCTACACTTCACCCATGACTCGAATCATTTTTGACTAAGAGTTAGGGTAACTATCCCTATTATCATTACTTACCAATAGATCAAAACTAATTATTTCCAACCATTACACTTGATAGGTTGTTGTTTCGTTCCAAGATACCAAATCAAATTGCACTTCCAGAGTTAATAGATGAATTCTAATTATAGATTTCAAAGTCACCTCTGGTAACATCAAACACAGTCCATTCCTATCCAATTATTAAACCTAATTTCCATTCATGCAGATCTAGGATCACCCACAAATTGTTAGGGGACAGAGTTCATCCAAGTACATTTTCTCTTGATCATAACTGTGTTCCAATTATCCAAGTAAAAATCGTAAAAACAACAGCTACACCAAATATTTCCTTACTTACAGAACCTATATTCATAGAAACATTCAGACCCCTTTCAAATAAAGGTACAGGCTTAGAATTCAACCATATTTCCAACTCATGCGACTAAACCAGTCGAGCTTTACAGAAGGAACTAACATTTTCACCACAAATCCAACTATTTACTTTCCTGAAGATGTCTAGTAATAGTTAGAGTTCATACAACTAAGCAACAATCATATAAACCAACCATATTTGAAACAACAGTTTATTCAGTAGTGTCTTCAAACATGAAATCATCAAGCATGAAGTCTATCATGGTGCCGATTTTAAATTCAATACCTCAACCAGAAAAGAAAACATAAAACACTTCCAACAAATCAAGCCCATATTGTATTCACAGCATGGAAAGAAGATTAAAGAAGCAGATTTCATCAGGATCTACGTATAACCTAGAATTCCCAAATCAACAAAAAGGAAAACCAATACATTGCTACCAGCCAAGCCGACTGTACAAAAATCATCTGAACAGAGTTGTTCTAATGAAAGCATTTAAAGGAAAGCAAGATTTTTAAAAGTTAGGGCCTATCATGCCTGATAGTGTCGCTAAAAATTCGAAGAAGACCTCTGAATGTGCTTGCACCTTCTCTTCTTCTTCCACGAAAGATTAAACAACAAAATATTGTTACCTCCATGCCTTATATATTTCCCCACAAAAGTAAGCTAGAAACTCTCAAAGTTGCCATGCAACGAAGAGTAGATGGCTGGTTCAAAGAACCAGTGCTCATGCAGTGAAAAATGGAATGCATGGAAAAAAAAACAACCAAACAAAATTCCACTTGCATGCCTTCCCAAGCAATCTGCGCTCAAGGCCAAATGCTCATTAATTACATTTATTTTTATTCTCACACCTATTTTCCATTGCCACCGATTGCCAAAGTTGGTGATTGCTAAGACAAAATAAACAAACATTCCCATCCTTAGAGATACTGCCACGTAAGACTATATTAGCAGTTTTTATCCTCCGCTAAACCTGACAACATTCCATGTCCTTCAACCTTATCCCCTCTTAAATGCCATGGAAACCACTGCCCATGACTCGCGACCCTCCTTAGGTCCCCCTTCTTAGCATTAGTTAAGATAGGTTAGTGACTTAGGTTAGATCATAGGATATGACATTAGTCTCATTTCCATAGTGCTAGGTTTAGTTAACCCTTAGGAGTATTAAGCTCATAGTTTAGGACTAGGTTAGATTAACAAATCTTGTAACATTAGGTTATAGTTTAGGTTAAAACTATTAACCTTACTGATTCTAGTTTAGGTCCCCTAAATAGGACTAATCAGTGTTAGAGTTCAAATAGGATAAAACATTCCTGTATCAGATTCCATTTGGCATCAATAATTTAAGCTTTAGATATAAAACATATACATCTTACCTGGCTTAAGGTCCAGGTCTTTCCTGATGTTACGATATCTGGAACCAAATTCTATTTACCATGATTAGCTTGAGTTAACCTCCGGAATTGATCATTCAAAGCTCAGCCAGACTTTGTAACTCTCGAAAAGTCAATAAAATTTGTTCATCCTGAATAAACTTAAAACATTCCTTGGATCAATGCAACTGATCCAAGGCTGAGTCATAAAGGTGGATAAATCCACAATCTTCTAGAAATCAAATTGAACTCAAGTGTTAGAATGAAAGAAACAAAAGACATTCCGGTTCAGTCAAGATCTTAAGAGTAGAAAGGATATAATCCATATCAAGCATGACTTCCCTAAACCAAAGGAACATGTCCTAATATAGGAGAAATCATATATCAACACTTGAATGCTCAGGAGAAAGTAACAACTGTTCAGGGTGTTACATGCTTCCCTCCTAAAAGATTCATCGTCCCGATGATTACATCTTTTGATTTATCTTCAGGCCAATCAATTCATTGGTTCTCTAAACAAATTACTATTTCTAACTTGAATAATTCCAGAATTCAATATCGTGATACTATTCATTCAACCTGAATAAATGTTTGCCCCAAAACTGGCTTACATAAAGACATGAAAAAGATAAATTCATAATAATTTTTTTTTTAGTCAACAGATTCAATTCTATTCAAAAAGAAAGGGAAAAGCAGTTTTCATCTCTTCCAGATTTTCCCAAGTTGCACTTTCTTCGTTAAACTAGTCCCACTGGACCTTACATTCTTTGTATTTCACGATTTCTCAAATGAAATTTGTGAGTTTCAACACTCGTGTGGGTTTAACCATGATTATTCCTAGGTCTTGGACCTGCATGGAATTCTAATTTAAAACATGTGACAAGTCTAAAATGTATTTCTTAAGCAAAGAAATATGGAAAACATCATGCATGCGAGACAAAGTAGGTGGTAATGCTAATCGGTAAGCTACGGGATTGATTACTTTGACAATTTCGAAAGGTCCCACATAACGAGGTGATAACTTGGCAGCCTTGCCAAAAGTTATTGAGCTCTTTCTTGGTTTAACATGAAGAAAAACCTTTTCACCAAGTTCAAATTTTCAGTCAACCCGCTTTAAGTCAGCATAGCTCTTCTTTATCTGTTGCTTCCTTCAATCGTTCACGAATCATTTTAACTTGTTGTTCCATTTCAGTAAGGATTTCAGGTCCAATTACCACTCTATCCTCAATACTATCCCAACTAACAGGGGTTCTGCACTTTCTTCCATAAAGTGCCTCGAAAGGTGCCATTTTAAGAGAAGAGTGATATGTGTTGTTGTATGCAAATTCAACTAATGGGAGATACTCTTCCCATTTATACTGTTGATCCATGCAATACATTCGTAACATATCTTCCAACACCTGATTTACTCTCTCAGTTTGTCCATCTGTTTCTGGATGATATGCAAAACTGAAGTTTAGTTTAGTTCCAAGAGTTGTATTAAGCATTTTCCAAAATCTTGATGTCATTCTAGGATCCCTATCAGATATTATCAATTCTGGTACTCCATGTAACCTGAAAATTTTGTGCACAAATCTTTTAGCTAACACAGGAGAATCATCCTTTAGATTTCCAGCGATGAAATGAGCTACCTTTGTTAGTTTGTCCACAAATACCAAGATAACATCATGTTTATTTCTCGACATAGGCAGCACTTGCACAAAGGCCATGCTTATTACTTGCCATTTATACTACGGTATGCTATGGGGATATAATAAACCAGCAGGGTGCATGTGTTCTGCCTTCACCCGCTGACATTCTAGATAATGAGTCACATAATTAATAACATCCTTTTTCATTCCCTTCTAAAAAAATTACTGTTTTAGATCAGCAAGCATTTTAGTAATACCCGGGTGTCTAGAAAAGGGCGAACTATGAAATTTAACTAACAATTTCTTTCTCAAATCATTTAGCAAAGGTACGTATACTCTATTTTCATAACGTAAGATTCCTTCATTATCAAAATGAAAACCTTTATACCTTTCATCTTTTGGTTCTGCAGCAAGCGCTACTTTTACTTGCTGAAAGTATATATCAGATTCTGATGCACTTTTCACCTCATCTTTAAAATGAGTTCTTAATGTTATAAGAGCAGAAATGTGCTTCCTACGAATTAGAGCATCTCTACTCTATTATCTTTTCCTTTGATGTAACTAATATCAAAATCATATTGAGACAAAAACCTAACCACCTTCACTGTCTTGCATTTAGATTAGGTTGAGTGAAAATATATTTCAGCCCTAAATGATCGAGTTTTCAACTCAAAAGGTTTCCCAGTAAATAGTGTCTCCAAACTTGAAGCGCATGAACAATTGCAGCAAGCTCTAAATCATGAGGTGCATAATTCAGCTCATGTAACTTAAGTTTTCTACTTTCATATGCTATGACATGATCATTTTGTAACAAAACACCTCCAGGCCTTCCCCGAAAGCATCCGTTACATAGTAAAGTCTCCATTAGGTGCAGTATGGCTAAAATAGGTGCTAAAGTCAACTGACTTTTCAAACTTTTAAAAAGCGATTCACACTTATCATTCCAAATAAATTTCTTATCCTTTTACTCAGTAATGAAGTTATCGGTGCACCACTTTAGAATTTTTTTTAACAAATTTTCTATAATAACCAGCAAGGCCCATGAAGCTTCTCACTTCATGTAAATTCTTTGGTGCAGGCCATTTGGTTATTGCCACTATTTTTGAAGGATCTACAGACAATTCCTTCTTTACTAATGACATGACCCAAATAGTGAACTTCAGTATCAAAGAAAGAACATTTGGATAACTTACCGTATAACTTTCTTTTTCTCAAAATTTCCAAAACTACCTTCAAATGCTCATTATGCTCCTCAACACTTTTAGAATATATGAGAATATCGTCTAAGAATACAAGCACAAACTTGTCCAAATATTCTTGAAAGATATTATTCATTAAGTTCATGAAAGCTGCGGGTGCATTAGTTAATCCAAAGGGTAAAACCGTGAATTCATAATGTCCGTACCTTGTCTGGAAAGCTATTTTATGAATATCTTCTTCTTTAATTCTTAATTGATGATACCCAGATCAAAGATCTATCTTGGAATAAACCGATGCTCCGCGCATTTGATCAAATAAATCGTCAATTCTTGGAAGTGGGTATCTATTCTTGATTGTTGCTTTGTTTAACATCCGATAATCAATACACAGTCTAAGTGTTCCATCTTTCTTTTTCACAAATATCACCGGCGCTCCCCAAGGTGAAACACTTGGTCTAATCAAACCTTTAGACAAAAGTTCTTGCAATTGAGCCTTAAGCTCGACTAACTCTATAGCAGTCATTTGATAAGGTGCCTTAGAAATAGGCTCCGTCCCTAGTTTGATTTCAATGGTGAAGTCAAATTCCCTTTTGGGTGGTAAACCTAGTAATTCCTCCGAAATACATCTTTGAAACTTTGTAACAGTGGGTATCGTTTCATGAAATCACCGTCTTCTTCTGCAGATTTAGATATCTTTACTACATATAAGGTACATCCTTTGTTTTTAGCCTTTTTAAGTTGCATAGCTGACAGTTTCCTAACTGAAATTTCCCGTTTTACACCTTGAATCTCTCTGTTTTCAGCTGATCATCTAAACATCTTATATATTTTTCAAAGCGATCTACTCTTACTTTATGGTCAGCGAATCAATTGACACCGATGAAAATGTCATAGGATCCCAAAGGTGCAACATAGAGGTCAACTTCCATGGAAAAGTTAGGTAAGTCAAGGAATTTGCTCCAAAAAGACACATACTAACCGTATGAACGAGTTATTACTATCTTTATGCAGGTCCAAGATTTATCCATTTTTCCAGCTTTTATTTTAAGTTTAGAAGCGAGTTTACTAGAAATAAAACATTTAGTAGCTCTTGTATCAAAAAGAATAGTTACAGGTATGCCAAATAACTTACCAGGAACTTCTATAGGTGTCACTTGCCTTTCAGCTTGCTTGTCTGCTACTGCAGCATGTATCTTATGCTGCTGATTACGATCATCCTTCTTCAAAGGGCATTGATTTGCGTAGTGATCTTTGCCACAATTATAACAGCCTCTTACAGGTCCCTTTTTAGGCTCAAAATTACTTCCAGCCTTAAAATTATCACGTTGGCCTCCATAGGACTTCTGCCCATTATTATAATTCTTGGCAAAACTATCCCTTACATTTCCAGCAGGCTTATTCGTTGTCGTTTTCTTATTATTATCCACTGAAAACTTATTTTTGTTGCCAAAATTTTTCCATGGCCCCTTCTTGGGTGCAAGAGAAGTTGAAGAAGGGTTTGGAATCTTCTTCCGCACTTCCTCTTTATGAGCAGAAATAGCCTTTAATTTCTGTTCTTGCCTTATGGATTTTTCAACAACCCCTTCCATAGTGGTTGGGCTGTGAACATCAACCTCTCCTCCAATCACGGGATTTAGTCCCATGATGAATTTCCGTATTTTGAACTTCTCGTCAGTTTGATACTGTGGTACATACTTGAGGAGTTTCGTAAACCGCTCCCAGTACTTAGTTACAGTTAGCTTTCCTTGAACTAAGTTCTAGAATTCTATCATTTTCTGATCATAGAAAAGTTGTGGCAGCCAACGTTGCCTAAAATAGCCTTTAAATTGATCCCAAGTGATGTTGGTTTCATCAATATTTAGCTCAGCTTTACGGCTATCCCACCATGAAGATGCTTCATGGGAAAGATGATAGGCTCCCCAAATAGCTTTGGTTTCCTCCGAGAAGTTTCTTATTGCAAAGTACTTCTCCATTTCGCTGAGCCAGTTCTTAGCTCCATCTCCTAATGTGGTGCCATCAAATTTAGGTGGACTTATCCTTTTTATATCATTAGTGAGTTCCGCTGCCAACCTGGCCTTTTTGTTTTCTGGTTGGACAGGTACATTTCCATTGTTATTACCAACACCCATATCGGGGTTGTCCTCAGGAGGTGGCTGATTGTTGTTACCAGCTTCATCGTCCTCCTCATTTCCCATCACTTGTTGTTCAAGTACAGCCAAACGATCTCTTGTGTCCAGTAGGGCAGCAAGGATCTCATCAAGTTTTTGGGTTGTTGCCGCCCCTTCCTCAGGTGGAGCATTATTCGCAACATTTCCCCTTGTTCTAACCATTTTCTGTTACAAGAAAATTCAGGTTTTTATCAGATTATGGACACAATAGGTCCAAGAGCTACAACCTTCAGCTCTGATACCAAGATGTAACATCCTCATTTTAATACATTAGAACAAGATAATTTTTTTTTTTTTTTGATTAGTGTTTTCTAGTTCTAAATACATAATTTAGAACACACAGATCATAACAATCATTCTTATAATAGATAACCATATGTAGCTGTAATGAATCGGTGTTACTGCCGATCTATTCATTCCATGACTCGGTGAACTACTGATCTATTCATGTGTATCTTAGAGTTGGTTTTTTCATCGAACACTTCACTCTTGTGGTTCTCTTCCCTAATCTAGGATTCTGAGTGCTCTGTCCAAGGAACCTATCTGAATAATTGTTACCATTATTCATCGGCATCATGTCCCTTAGACTAGGTGACATAGGACAACGCAATCAGTAGCTTGCGATACTTTGGCCAAAGATTTGAAACATACTGTTCATGTTACTTATTCCTTGATGGCATACTCGTCAATCTGGAATACGTCCTTCACCCCACTCCCATGTTATATAGAACGTCTTATACTGACTTCTGTCAGTCCCCTTGTCCCAAGTTTTCACTCCGAATCAGGTTAATATCATAATTCATGTTATAAGGATGCCCTTGAAGACTAGGGGTAAGCTGACATACTGGGTTAACCAATGTTCACCCCGTGTGTCAGGCTATCCCGAGTCTTAGAGGGCTACCTCATAATCTACCTATGATCTTAACCAGTCCCGAAGGGAAGTCTTGATCAAGTTTCAGGTGTAAATCTTAACGATCAAAGCAGAAGGGTATTGCCATATGTCATCTGCATTGTTGTATCCTCGAGAAGATCCTAATCTTCTCGAAGGTACAACCCTGCAGTTGACATGTGTCAACATCCTATGAAACAGCCTCGAAAGATGTACATACCTCCAAGAAGTTACTTATGTTGAGTTATAATTGGTTTATAGGCCCTCCTAACTAGGTAGCCTTCCCCCAACCCTGGGTCCCACACTTTTGAGTTACCTTACGTAATTAGGTTCGTTTCGCAGAGAAAAGTTTTAATAAGATTTAAGATCACGTCAAGGTGCCAATTGGTTCCTAATAACCTTATTTCCTCATAATAGGGCAACAGCCCTAAGTTTTCCCATAAGGAAGGTAACTAAACCATAAGGGTTCATATCAACCTCGAAGACTGAAATATATCAGACTTATTACCATTAAGACATGGTGATTTATAGCCATCAATTACATTTCTTTGAATTAGAACATTAATAGAGAGTAATAGAATACTCTTCCAGTTATAGCTACATGTTAGGGCATAGTTCAACCTCAACTTCCCTAAAAATGTAGTGGTCTAATTTCCAATTTAGCCATATTCATAATATATAAGAATTACTAACTAAGAACATGTAGTATTTAGCCACATAATTTTACAAGGCTTACTTAGGGAAACCATCTAGACCCCATTGCATATAATAATAAGAATGCACTCTCATTCATATAGATAAGAGAAGATCAATTCAACAAATAAGAACACAGCCACGTAAGTAATATGTCCCCATTTCATTTATTTCCAAGCCTATACAATTACAACTTATGCACTTCGGCATATTTTAATACAATAATCACTAGCAAAAGAGTAACTTTCTTCTTATAGTACAATTAGAGAAATCATGTCGAAATTCATCATAAAAACCAGATTAAACAATCTATGCATCATATCAGATCTGCATGCCTTTACCACTTACGATGACCATCTGTAAATTTGCTAGCAATTCGATTCATAGAACCGAGCATGATAAGCACTAATTCTTAAAACAATTGCATTCCATCAATTGTTTCCATTAAACAACCTGTTTAAATGAAATCAATTTCATCAAATCCATAATCATGAATCACGCTAATTTTCTTTCTACCATTCTAATATGACTTTATAACATAACTCATATTATAGTTATTATTTCAACTTAAATATTTTTCGGATGATTCATCTTATACAAGAAAATAAGAAGAAACAATATGAATCTTAAGTACCTAGCCATCCGAAAACCAAGAACAATGTCAATCATGTTATAATCACTCTAAACAAAAGAATGAAACCTTCTTAAGGTATGCAACCAATAGGTTTGCATAAAAACAATTTAAACAAAGGACAGATTACTACCTCAAGCAAGTTCAACTAACGGATTTCCTCTAACTTTTCATATCAATTCATAAACATTGATAAGTATACAAAACTTTTACTACAATGCTACTTTTATACAAGTAGATAATAACTGAAATTCTCAATCAGGGTAATAATACTGCTAAAAGAAGGAAAGGAGACTTCTAGTTAAGATTCAACACTTACCACTCTTTCCACCTAAATTTTAACAGTCTATTCATCTCATACCCATACTGTAGAGTTCTTATAGAAATTCTAAAGAAGAGAACACTCATAATTTCCAGAGAGAGAGAGAGAGAGAATACCTTCGTATTCCAAAATCCTATAACAACTATCCTTCACAACTTAGAGGAAGGAACAGAGAAAATCATAACCCTATTTTAATCAAGTTCAGAACTATACCAACTTCCCAGGAGTAATATATATATTCTTAAATTCAATCAGGGAAAAAGAGAAGGCAAGTAAAACAACACCTAAGTTCACCAATAGCTCCAATCAGGTAGAACTGCTTTAAAAGTTTCCCATAGATCCCTATGGTCTTGCGATTGTACATTAAACAAAAGCCAAAATTGTTACAAAATGATATAAATGTTCTAATCTCAGACCACAATCCTGATCCATGTAAATAATCTACACTTCACCCATTACTCGAATCATTTTTGACTAAGAGTTAGGGTAACTGTCCCATTATCATTACTTACCAATAGATCGAAACTAATTATTTCCAACCATTACACTTGATAGGTTGTTGTTTCATTCAAAGATACCAAATCAAATTACATGTACAGAGTTAATAGATGAATTCTAAATATAGATTTCAAAGTCACCTCTGGTAACATCAAACACAGTCCATTCTTATCCAATTATTAAACCTAATTTCCATTCATGTAGATCTAGGATCAACCATGAATTGTTAGGGGATAGAGTTCATCCAAGTACGTTTTCTCTTGATCATAACTGTGTTCCAATTATCCAGGTAAAAATCGTAAAAACAATAGCTACACCAAATATTTCCTTACATAACCTATATTCATAGAAACATTTAGACCCCTTTCAATAAAGGTACAGGCTTAGAATTCAACCATATTTCCAACTCATGTGACTAAACCAGTCGAGCTTTACAGAAGGAACTAACATTTTCACCACAAATCCAACTATTTACTTTCTGAAGGCTGTCTAGTAATAGTTAGAGTTCATACAACTAAGCAATAATCATATAAACCAACCATATTTGAAACAACAGTTTATTCAGTAGTGTCTTCAAACACAAAATCATCAAGCACGAAGTCTATCATGGTGCCATTATAGACACCAAATTTGGGTCTTACGATGCCCTTTACCCCGTATCTTGTCCCGCAACCTAACCCTACCTCACCACCTAAAACCTTACACACCTAATGATTTATTAATTACCTTATAATTAATAAATCCACATCTCCAAACCTGCCACCTCATCTCGCCACCTCACCATGACCTAGCCCTAACCCTAAACCAACCTAATTAAGACCTATGACTTGGTCCAGACCCACATCCATGACTCATCACCCCTCACCCGCACCAAAATGAGCCAAATAATGACTTGACCAAGCCCACAACCCAGATCCATCGGGAGAAAAGGAGGGAAAGATGGTGTTTTACTAAAAATAGCCACTTTGACCTAACTGACATCGGTTCCTACTCGACCGCCATCGGTTACGTAACCGCCATCGGTTCCCTGTTAATGACCTCCCCCAACCAAAAAGAAAGGATCCGGAATTCATTTGGGTAGGAGAAAGAGAAGTGAAACAAGCAGAAGAGGTTGCAGAGAAGAGCATCGAGCCGAAGACTGCAACTGAGCAACTGGATCACTGTCACCCTCGTTCAAGCATTGGAAAATACTGAGGATAGCTTCATCAGCTTGCTTTCCAATACCGGATCATCCTAACTAAGCCTTCTTTGTCGCCACCACATTCCTTGGACTGTATCTTCATTAGGAACCAGATTAAGTATTATCTTGTAGTTCTTTGTTATCATTTTGCTTTAATTCATATCAAATGGGGAACCGACCACCTTCGAAAGGAACTATAATATTTCCTGGGCCTAAGGTAGTTCCCTCACCTATTGTCTAACTAAGATCTGGTGGTCTTATATTCTTACTTACAGGTAGTCCTTCCCAGACAAAAAGGAGTTCTTCACAATCGATCTGATCTCTCTACGGTACGCGCACACCTTCCCAACATTCAACAGGTATTCCTCCTAGCCCTAACCCTTATCTGTTTCTCAAGAGAATGAAAGGATAGAAGCAACTCTATTCTGGAAAGAAATTCTATGCGAAACATTTTGGCACGCCCGGTGGGACCCATTTCGGTTTCTTTCTTTCTTGCTTGCTTTCATATAGGGAGCATACTTGTTGTTTCTTTCTTCTAAATATTCACAAAATATTTTGTCATTTTGGTAAAAGAATTTGTCTTTCTTTAGAATCTTTGCATTAGTGAAAGTCATCTTCTTTGCTTCATCGAATATCATTTTCGATTTGGGTTTAAAACACGTACATCACATTCTTGCTTGCTGTTTTTAATTCTAGTGAATGTAGATTAAGTAAATTCGTACACATGGGGGGTGATATCCACGGTATTGACAAGAAATTAATCTTACTCTCACTGCACAACACATACCAAATCACATCATAATCAACACAACAGCTCAAACATCCCCCCTTCCCGCGGTATTCCTCCGCCCGATTGAGGTAGCCTTATGAGCCAAAACAAACTTGACATCTCCCTTAGGTCTCTTGTTTAGGATTGACATCATCTGGTGTCTAAGGCATAAGCCCAAAGTGATTAAAACTAATCCTAGGGTTAGTCTATTGATTTGCTTGTGCATCTTGCTTGTTTTTAGTTCTGTTTCTCTGTCATACACTATTTCAGTGATCACTTCAAGATAGTTTGGTAGGTATATTAAGCATTGTTATCCCCAAACCAGCAGCTTCTTACATCCTCTCTTTGCTTTCACAGTGACCGACACCGGTCCCATACTACCGACATCGGTTAACTGACCGACACCAGTTACATTCTGACCAACATCGGTTATCTGACCGATATCGGTTACTGTGTTTAACAGTTCTTGACACACCAACAACCTATCAATTCCAACATTTTGTTGCTGTTTTCATTCCGGATTGATTAAATCCCTGCTGTGTCCTCTTTTCCATGGTTGTTATCACCCGAAACAAGCAGCAACCATGGTTTCACATGCCTGTTCCGTGCCTTTTCCTGAGTCACCCCCTTCACATCCTATGGGGAATCCTACGGATACCAGTAATTTTCCCAAGATCCCTATAGGAGATAAGGAATTTGCCAAATTTTTGGATGCTAATCCTAGCACTTTGTATAATATTATTTATCTCATACCCCCGATTTGCACCCGATGGTCAGGCTCCTCATTGGTATGCCTATTAGTATCACCGCTCACTTAGCCCCTTCCCCACCTAATAACTCCGCCTTACCATCTTCATCCTTAGCCCCATCTCCCAGCTCAGTAGCTTCGGTGGTTCATACTACACCGATTGGTTTTCCTCTTGTTAATCTGGGACCCCACATATCACTACCGTCCACTGCCCCTACCTCATCTCTCTCACAGGTTGCCTCTTTCATCACTTGCTCTCTGCCACCTATACACATGAGCTTTCCCTCATAAGTTCCGCCCACCTTTTCATTTCCACAAATTCATCCGGTGGCCTCAACCTCTTATATAGGACACCCTTATTCGGCTGCCCCAACACATTCATCACCATTATCTTATCAACATTCAATCCCACCATTGTCTAGTAGCGGCTCTTGGACCAATCCTCCTCTGTTTACAATGACAACACCATCATCTAACCCAACCAATGATTTAATCAAACAGATGATGGACAAGATGCAAAATCTTGAGGCTTCTGTTTCAGGAAGTCGTAAAGCCTGACATACGAGCAAGTTTTTCAGGAGCCTATTCATCCTTCTATCCCCCTTCATACATATCCTCCTCAATGGGAATTACCGAAATTTACTCACTTTAATAGTAAGGAGGACCCTCAACAACACTTACGATCATTTAGGCATGCCTGATATCTGATTGCTCATGACGATGCCTTACTACTCCGTACCTTTCCCATGTCCTTATCAGGACCTGCCTCGGAGTGATACAGTGCTTTAACCCAACAGTAAATCTTCTCCTTTAACCAACTAGCCCAATCTTTCTTGGATCACTTCTCCATCAATATTGCTAAGAAAGTATCCATTACCGACCTCTACGCCAGCCGACAATTTGAAGACGAGTCTATTGCAAATTTCGTTGGATGATGGCGGGCCTCATCAACCAACTTACTTACACCTTACCTCAGGCCGAGCTCATCAAACTCTTTACACGGGCCTATGCTAAACACATTTCTCCCACCCTCCAAATTCAAACTTTCCGCACCTTTGATGAGGCCTTTACTATGGCTCGGAAACTAGAGATTCAATCTTAGAGGAAAAGAAATTGAGGTTACGCAACAAAAGCTCAAATTTCCACCCAAGACTCTACCACCAAACCCAACACCACCAATTCTCACACATCGGCTGCTTCAAAATCAAAGGGTGTCGTACATGCTGTGACGGTCAAATCTCAAGCCTTTATCCCAATACCCAAGAAAGCCACCTATAAATATAAAGTCGAGCCCATCAATTATACTCCCTTGGGAGAAACTTATGGTGTGATCTTAGAAAAATTGCTTAAAGCAGGAGCTATCACCTCGCATCTTGTTAAACCTCACTCCGAGTTTGATTCCACCCACGCTATTCCTTCTTGGTATAAATAAAATGACTTCTGTAACTTCCATCGCGTGAAGGGATGCAGTCACGAAAACTGCAAGATGTTGAAAAACATAATGCAGGAAATGGTTGATGCAGGGGATATAACTCTCGATAATCCTAATGCCCCCGCTAATTGAAATTTAAAAATCTTCAACAAACCATTTCCAAACCATGCATCTAACAGTAACACAAATCAAGACACCTCAGTAGGAGAAGGCGTGCATGAGATCCATGCGATTTTCAACTCCCAACCTAGGGCTTCCATTGAGGAAATTCTGAATCAAGATTCTTCACCAACGCAGGATTTTCACCCCTTCTCCTTTATCGGGATGAGAGGGCAGGACCCGCTATTCCTTTACCTATAAAGGAATTAACCGCCCAGAGTTCTCTTCTCACAAATGAACCTTCTTACACCACATCCCTGCAAGATTGTGAGTGAATGTTATCTAACTTATCTATTTCCCAAACACCTCCTTCCACCACTCTTGCTGTAACAGAAGAAGGCTTGCCACTTTTTCTGTCACCCTTAGAGGAGAAACCCCTTGAGCCTACATCACCAAACTCCTCAATCATAATGGATCCCCTCGAACATCCCCTTCTACCTATTAGTTCTTCATCACCTAAATCTTTCCAGCGACCGGTTGACCTCTTAGTACCCATTGATACGGCGCCTCATTTACCCCCTGTATCACACCCACAGTGGACCGGAATCACAACCCATCTCTCTTCCATACCAAAGTTCCTATTTACACGTGAAGAGTGTCATCCCTCAGAAGATAGACGAGCCTTATGGGAGCACTTGAGTACACCCTGCTCTACTCAAATGCAGATGACTAATCCAGACACCTCTACCATATACCCGAGGTGTTTACAAAAGCTCAAAATGCCTATGTCCTCACCTTCACCCCCCTCATCTCTATCAAATCCCTCAGCCATCTCTATCAACCTAACCAAGCCTTCCCTTACGCTTGGGACTTCACCAATTCCCAGCCTGACACACCCACCTAAACGTTTAGATTTATCCAAAAATACTGCCATCAATCCACCTAGGAGACAGACCCAATCTCCTCGAGTCCAATCTATACCTCTTCCACAACTAAAACCCTCACCCCCGATCACACCGATACAACAAGCTCGGCTTCAGCCTTCACCATCACACCTACCTTCTATATTAGGGCCTCACCCCTCCACCTTGCCACAATACACCTTGCCTCCCACATCTTCTTTAACACGACCTATACCTTTTGCACCCCTACAGACACTCACAGGCGTATCAACACCGTCGACCCAAGTATCTGGCCTACCTACCAACCCTAAGCAAACTCGATCATCGAAGGACTTGTTTGTTGTCGCTCCTCTTTCCCCATGGTTGTTTCACCACCACGTCAGCTGGGGCCTCATCATCTAACCAGCTAAACATAACTTCATGTAGAAGAAACCACGCCTAGTTAAAACCACTCATCAAAATCCCTTGCCTAAATCACCACCTGTATGAACCACTCACACCCAACCCTTACCAAAACAATCAAAAATCTCACCCACTCAATCAACAGCCTCATCTTCATCTGAATTTGACCCACTCAAAGGATCTTACTCCAAGATCCTTGATATGTTGGTAGGGGATGCGACCATTTCCCTACCCCCGCTCAGACTCTATGATCCATCTAAACCTCGACCTATAGGTTATGATGAATCTAAAATCATGCTTACCATCGCACACTAGGACACGATGTAGAAGGATGCAAATCTTTGAAAGCCATCCTTCGCCAGTCACCTATCTCGGATAGACAGCCTAAGAAAGACAATTTATGGAGAGAGAAGCCCTTAGCTTCGATTCCTTCTCCTATACCACCTGTCCCCGCCTCGCCAAAATCTATCATCATTGCAACCCCGCCTCTTGAGAACAATGACTTATCCCCACCATCTTCCTCCTCTCGTATTCATGAGATCAACATGATTAACATTGCTACTCGAGGTCAGAAAAATAATGGAAAAGCTAAAGAAAGCACACCTGCGGCCTCTCTTTCTCCTTCTGCCATCCCGATCGCACCACCACCAAAAGTGGTCATTCGTGGACCTGCCTATCCTGTCTCTGATGGAGTTGCCCACCGCACCATGATCAAACAACTTCACCAATCTCCTGTCAAAATGACACTCTATGATCTCATTCAAACATCTGAATCGCATCGACAAGCTTTAATTGAGATCCTTCAAGGGATAGAGGTCCTACCTAATGAAACCTTGCCCGTCACTTCCATTTTAACACCCAACCACGTCACTTCTCTCACCAAACAACCTACCTCCACAACCACTTCTGTCCCTGTACAACAAGCCGTTGCTGTCAGTTTTTCTGAAGAAGAAATTGTCATCTTTGGTGTAGAAGATCTTGATCCCGCTCTTTTCATCTCGGCTTACGTCCGGGACATCCGGGTACATCGTGTTATGATTGACAGGGGTGCTAGCCTAAACATCGTCTCTTCCAAAGCATTCCAATAGATGAATATCCCTCCTGGCTGCATGTGTGCCAACCCCACCATGTTGTGTTTATTCAACGATGCTATTACTTCTACCTTAGGCACCATGATCCTTAACATTTGTGTAGGGCCACATACCTTACCCGAACTCTTCTATGTCCTTGAGGGAGAATTTCAATACAACATATTGTTAGGCCGCCCTTGGATCCGGGCTATGGGATGTGTTCCCTCCACCTTACATAAATGCATCAAATTCGAGTATGAGGGGAAGTCATACACTTTATCAAAGCTAACGCTTCCCCTTCAAAACCTACAATGTTATATCGCCCTAATGATGTGCTTGTACCAGTCAAGGCACCCATTGATCCAGCCCAACCATCTACTTCAACCACGTCTCCACCATCCACCTTAACCACACTCACACCTTCAACCAATGAACCCACTGCCGCGAATACCACTTCCTTCCCCACGGACAACATCCCAACTTCAGACCCCTTGGTAGATGTTTTTCAACACCTTACGCTAGGGGAATACCGCCTATACAACGTTAGCACCTTTCATACCCCACAGGAGTATGGACAGTTACATGCACATCCTACCTACGACCGTCGTGTGGGGGAGGTGATCTCCTACGGACCACCTAATTTCCGCACCAACCTAACATATGGGGGTGTTGACACATCCTCTATCACCCCTGAACCTCCCCTTGGTGTGGTTCCCTTCCAATCTGATTTTCGATATCTAACCAATGTCATTTTTCCCTCACCTTCCTGACGTCTTTGTGCTTGGAAGGGTTTTGGTTTTGGTCTTTATGAACAAGGCCGACACACGATCATTCCCGTAACTACCCGCAAACACAAAGATCGTCGTGGTCTTGGATTTTTTGAACCACCTACACCGAAGAAACCTCATGTTAATTGTATCCAGGAAAACAATGAAGTCACCCCTTCCGAACCATCATCACCCATTTTTCCATCTTCACCCACAGAGTCGATAGACCCGGAAGCTATCCCTCCTAACTTTTTTTTTTCGTGAATGCTATCTTCCTGGGTCCTCTCACTTATCAACGCGATAGTGAAGACCCATCTTCTCTCCCCCTTTTGTATCCAGATATGATTGAAGAAGATTCACCTTCAATTAATGTTGTGGAGTGCCAGGATGATGACTCCATCCTCACCTACCTTGGTGCGGACGACTCTTATATTCAACGTGCCTTACCATCTGACACCCAAACTATGTTAAATGAATCAACTATAGAAATCAACATCCACACAGAGGACGATCCTCACATTGTAAAGATCAGACAATCTCTTGATGCATTAGAACAAGCCGCCTTCACTACCTTCCTCCATGCCCGCAATCAAGCTTTTGCTTGGTCCTACGCCGACATGCCAGGAATCGATCCTGACATTGCTTTGTCCATAACATCACTCTGAAACCAGACTCTAAACCAGTTAAACAGAAACTGAGAAAAATGCATCCACACATTGCCCTCTTGGTGAAAGAAGAGCTTCAATGCCTTCTTTCTGTTTCTTTCATCTTACCTATTGACTATCCGCAATGGATTTCTAATGTCATACCTGTCACTAAAGCGACGGGGGACTTCAGATATGCACGGATTTTCGGGACCTTAACCTCGCTTGCCCAAAGGATGACTTCCCCTTACCTAGCATTGATCAACTTGTTGATCTCACTGTGGGCCATGAGATGCTTTCTCTCATGGATGGCTTCTCGGGATACAATCAAATTTTGGTAGCCCCGGCCGATCAACATAAAACCACCTTCATTACCCCCTGGGGGACCTTCTGCTATCGTGTCATGCCATTCAGCCTTAAGAATGCTGGTGTGACCTATCAATGAGCTATGACTTATATTTTCCATGACATTATGCACACTATCCTCGAGGATTATGTCGATGATCTTCTTGGAAAATCCAAACATCGCAGTGAACATCTCGATGTTTTAACCATTATTTTCGATCACCTCGCAATCATCGTGTCGTCTTCAACCAAAGAAATGTGTCTTTAGCATCCTTTTGGGAAAAATCCTTGGCTTTATCATCTCTTTGCGTGGCATTGAGGTCGACCCAGCTAAAGTCAAAGCAATCCTAGAAATGCCCCCACCCACTAACCTCAAACAATTGCGTAGTTTGCAAGGCAAACTCCAATCTATCCGTCGTTTCATTTCACAACTCTCGGACCGATGTCAACCTTTCCATCATCTCCTTAAAAAAGACATTGTCTTTCAATGGAGTGAGGAATGCCACCAAGCCTTTGAGGCTCTTAAAGCTTATCTCTTGCAGCCACCCGTGCTTATCCCACCTCAGGACGATCGCCCTTTCTACCTTTACCTTTCTGCCACCGACCATGCTTTGTAAGAGCCATGCTCGCACATCGTGAATCTGAGCATTGAGAACAAGCAGTTTATTACATAAGTCGTACTCTTGTGGATTACGAGACTAGGTATACACACGTAGAAAAGTTGTGCCTAGCCCTATCATTTGTGGCCACCAAACTCTAACATTACCTCCTGAATCACAAAACTTTTGTCATCACCAACACTGACCCCATACATTATATGTACGCCAAACCTTATCTAAACCAACGCATCGCCTGATGGCTTATGCTACTCGCCGACCTCGACCTTGAGTTTGTACACCAAAATCAGTCAAAGGACAAACTATCGCAGACCAACTCGCGGAAGCCCCTTTACCTGGGGAACAATTTACCAATTTTAATTTCCCTGATGAGCTCATCACAACTCTTTCACTCAGTAATGTGTCATATCCAATGACCCTCTTCTTCGATGGATCTAAATGCCAGCACGGTGGAGGGGCAAGCGTTGTTCTCATTCCTCTTGAAGGTGAACCTATGCCTCTTTCATTCAGGCTCGATTTCCCCTGCACTAACAACACAACTGGAATACGAGGCCCTTGTTTTGGGTCTCCATGTTGCGTTACACTTAGGTGTGAAGTCTATTAATATTTTCGGTGACTCTCAATTGGTAGTAAATCAAGTTACTGGCATCTACCAATGTAAAAATGAGGAACTTCAAAAGTACAAACATTATGTGGATTCACTTTTGACCTTATTTTCTCATTATTCTATTCAAACCATTCCCCGCTCAACTAATAAATTTGCAGATACTATGGCTTGCTTGGCCTCACAAATTCTGGCCTCACCAACTGACTCGACATATTTGTCTTGGTCCAACAACTCTTTGCCCCATCTTACTTAGTTCCGGATGTTTGTATGGTAAATAATGTATCTACTGATTCACAGGATACCTGGTATAACCAATTTCACGACTACCTTACAACCTCTGTTCTACCACCTGACCTTACTAGTAATGGTAAATGTGCTTTTCTTAAAAGTGTTTCTCGTTATGTCGTCATGGGGGGACTCCTCTATAAATGTGGCTTCGATGGTATCCTCCTTCACTGTCTAACCGGCGCTGAAGTCACTCATACCACCCAACAAATCCACGACGGACTTTGTGGCGGGCACTTTAGTGGCCTCGCCATGGCCAAGCGGATCCTTCACCTAGGATATTATTGGCCTACTCTCAATAAAGATTCTTTGTGAATATGTTAAGCATTGTGTTATGTGTCAACAACATGCCAACCTTCAACATACTCCTAGCCACCTATTACAGGTCGCACAAGATCTTTGGCCTTTCTCACAATGGGGTTTAGACCTTATTGGCAAGATTCACCCGCCTTCTTCGCAGCATCACCATTGGATCATCACGGCAACCGAATATTACACTAAATGGGTGGAAGCCGTTCCACTCATTTCAACCAAAAAAGAAAAAATTGTTGAGTTCATCAATCATCACATCATCTATCGTTTTGGTGTTCCTCATCGCCTGATAACAGATAATGGAAAATATTTCAAAAATAAGTTGTTACAAGACCTTTGTGACAACTTTGGTATCAAACTTAGCTTCTCATCACCCTACTATCCATAAGTAAATGGACAAGCCAGAATCTTCTAACAAAACCTTAATCAAAATTCTCATGAAATTCGTTAACAATTCTGGAAAAAACTGGCATGATCACATCCCCTTTGCCCTTTGGGCTTATCGTACCAGCATTCGTACTTCTACTAATGCCACACCATTCTCTCTAGTGTATGGTACCGAGGCTATCTTGCCTCTCGAAATACAAATCCCTTCTCTCAGAATATCTCTTCAGGATATTCTCGCCAATGATGACTTCCACCAAGAGTGGTTAGCCCAATTAGAGCTTCTTGACGAGTGTCATCTTACAGCTCTTGACCACCTACAAATTTATCAAAAGCACATTAAGCATGCTTATGATAAGTGAATTCATGAGCGTACCTTTAAGATTGGCGATCTTGTCCTCAAAGAGAATCAACATGTAACCAAACTAGAAAAGAGCAAACGTGGAAAATTTGCTCCTAATTGGATTGGGCCTTACATTATCACTCACACCTATGGATCAGGTACTTATCATTTAGCTTCGCTTAATGGTAAACCCGAGCCTGAACCCCTTAATGCCTTGCATCTCCGACCATTCTACTGTTGAATTTAGTGTTACATCACTTCTTATCTACCTTGCGCTCGTCCCTTGAGCTCATTTACCACCTCATACACCTTGTTTCGTGCATCTCAAAATGGAATCAAGCTCACATGGTCTGATCATCACCTCTTCTTAAAGATGCCTTCCCCTTTTTAGTCTGGTCCATGACTTAAAAGTATCAAAATAACAAGTTCTCAATTATACAATTCTGGGATATTCTTGAGTCAAACTTCCTGCAAAACTAGATGCTTCATGTCAAACAGACGTCTAGACCTCTAAGCTATAAACTAGACTGTTCCCTCGAAGGATAGCTATGTGCAAAGCCGCATCTGTTATTATACACTAGACTGCTCCCTCGAAGGACAGCTATGTGCAAAGCCGCATCATGCTACTATAAGTAGACTGCTCCCTTGAAGGACAACTATACAAAGTCAGCCTCTATCAGAAGCTTCTCGCATTGATCAACTTCGTGAAGACCTCAAGAAACAACAAAATGTATATCCCATATAGACTTCCCGCATCGATCAGTCTATATCCAGAAAAATAAAAGCAGTATTCAAAAGCACTTTTGAGTCATGAACTCGTCTATCTAGGTTTGGATCTATTTCATCAGAATAATCACCTTATAACAAGTCCTCTACGCCCCAGTTATACCATCCACCTCACCTCACCATTCTTCACAAATAACAAAACTCGAGGGACGTGACGTATATCCGATATATTGTGATTATACAACTCTTTTCACCTATCGACTTCTCGCCTATGCAAGGTACCTAGAGATTCAAGCTCATCCTATGATAATACGTGATTTGTTTAGCTCTTTCCAACTATGGGACATTTTTGCCTCTTTTACCCGAATCTGGGATTATATGTTGACCTTAATCAGGACACGGTTCCCTAATGCTTGGGTAAGCTAACCCTCACTTCACCTATAACCACATCAACACCAACAACATTACTCTACCAACATCAAACTTTTACCAACCAACAAATTGCCTAACCACAACCAAATTTCCTGAATTCACCTCTCCCTGGTCCTAAGGGAGAACTACATCGGTCTGAGGCCCCTCCTTGCTTTATGTAATGGGCTATGTAGGTAGCACTTAGGAGACAGGGGGTCTCCCAAGGTTAGCTCGACCATCCCCTACCATAACCTATCATGTGTTGTGTTTTGCTTAAAAATATAAATGTTTTCGCATATTTATATTGATAACACTCACTTTTGTCCTTTATTAATCCAAACATTCAAAACACAACCATTTCTTATTATTATCATCAACTCAAAATCAACATACATATTCAGTTTTATTTAGATGTTAAACAAATACACCTTCTCTATCATCGACATGCAGGTCGGTTTCCTCATTTATTCTTCTACCCCTATAAAATTCACGTCGGCCCCCGCGCCTCATCCCGAACTAGGTAGTGATGGTGATCGTCGACGCCACTCACCTGGCCTCTCCACCCTCAAAGGGGCCACTACTATTGGATCCTCCCACTGATCCGCCAATCTCTCCTGTAACATACGAATACGCCCTCTCGCGTGGAGGAATCTTGCCTCTAGCCTCTCCACTCATGACTGCGAAACCTCTAACAATCTCGTTGTCTCATTCACCTATGTTTGAAGCTGGTGAACTAAACCCTGCAGGCGGTCTCTCTCCATTGTAATCACAACTATGTCAGGATGATCGACCCTCTCACATGTACCTTGCAGCTCTACTACCCACCATAATCTATAAGACTCTGTCACTCCTGCATCCATTACCCTACGATCGGCTGTTGTCTCCTCTGGTCCTTCTGGAAGTGTCGGTCATGGCGGTGAGAGGGGTGCCTCGGCATCGATCCTCCTGTATGGTCTATGAGCCATGGGTATATCCTGAACAAATCCAAATTGTCGCCGCACACGATCTAGAGGAATCCTCTCGTACTCACCTGGCTTGTGTCCCGCAATCCACCTTAATCACTCTACACCCCTCAAATCCTCGGCTATGTTCACCATCACCATGTAGTTCCCATACGGTCTCCAACAAATATCCGCAATCGTCACCATCTCCCACATCTGCCTATAATACTCGGCGTCATCTATCACGGTTTCGGCTCTTGCCTCTTGCTCTGTCTGGACCCATCGTCTGAATCCCAACCTCTGCATTCCTGTCTCTTCTCCCTGGATTGGTCAGCCTATTGGTCGCACACACACAATGTGCTCATAGGCCCAACAATGTAATAAGTATGCACAATCCAGTGTAGTCCTATGATTTCACCTGCATGCCCATAAACCCCTGTATAGCTCAAGATATGTAGGTGCCCATGCAAAAGTAACGCTACCTTCTATCATCTCACGAATAATACACATCAATGATTTTAGAAATCTTCCCCCGTCCACTCTAGGTAATGCATAATACCCCACCGCTATCATTAATACCACTGCCAACCTTGTTGCCTCAGGGTGTGCCGCAAACATTATACCATAAGTGAATGTCAAACCTCGCTGTGTCAAATCTCGTGTGGCTGGACCAAATACTGCCGTTATCGCTGCCCGCCGCGTTAGGCCCCACCTGATACACTAGTCTTCCTGTAATTGGGAGTCTCAGAATTCGGAACACATCTTCTAACGTCACTGTCATCTCCCCTGTTGGCAGATAAAAGGTATTCTTTTTAGGATTCCATCTCTCAATCGACTCTGAACATACAGGATTGCATGTGATCCGTGAATAATAGTGGATTTCACTTAACCCCACACGGTTTATTAATGCCCACTCACCGGTGTTACGTCCTCTCGGACCGTGGACAACAAAGCTGGCACCCTATCATTCATCCTCAACCCTACCTGTGCCTGCACACATTAAACCAACAAACAACAAATCAACAAATAACTTCCCACGTGTTTTTTATCATAATCCGCAACTTTACACAGTAATCGATATCGGTTATAGACAACCGATACCGGTTACCTAACCGATACCGGTTATTCCTAAACGATATCGGTCACTGTCAATTCCAACCACCCCACTCAAAAACACCACCTATGATAACTTCTGCACTCATTTTCCCCTCTCTGTCCCTACGCACATATCTCCAACACCTGATTACCTACCCTACAACACTCACCCCATCCCAAGCTCTTGCCTATCACCTTTCTACCCATTTACCTTACCACATTCTATTTATAACCATGCAAAATTTAACTCCAACCAAAAATCATATATACCTCCTGGGATGCAGCAGTTTGAGGTGGAACCTGTCTTCCCTCTCCTCTCTACCCACTGGATGCTTCTCCTTGTTCAGCCATGTTCACCACCCTCTTCACTATTACTTGCCTTTACGCCTTCTTACTCCAAGCTCACGATCACTGTAGTTGTCTCTTTCCTCCTTATCACTCAATTCTCCCATGCAACTACCTGTATGGATGACAACAACCTCGCATCTTCCTATTTAACATGTTGTATGACTCTAAAAATAAGAATCTAAAATTACCTTTTTAGAAAAGCTTGTTTTAACATAACCGATGTCGGTTATATAACCGATATCGTCGGCACAAACGTAACCCGCATCGGTTAGCCTATACCTATTTTGATTATATCCAGGCCTTCTATTTGTTTTTACAAAACTTTGGCGCGCCGCCTCTTTTCCCTGCATAATGACATCACTATCAACATCCATCATCATACTAAACATCAATATTTCAAAACATATGCATATCATTAAAACATCATCCACATCATTTATATATACATCACAAACATTCCAATACCATCAACACAAAAACATAAAGCATTATAATATATGCACCAAATCCACAATTACACACACCATATGGATCAACCTCATCATCTATATATATCATCAAAACAATGTTACAATATACAAATTGCCCTGCATGGGGCCTCTATCATACAAACCAAAAATACAAAGTCGGCACGCAGGCCGTTGTCTCTGTCAAAATCTCGACTCGGCTCAGCAGCCGGCCTCTCATGTCAAAAATATACTCGGCTCGCAGGCCGGTATCAACTATACAACATGTACTCAGCTCGCAGCCGATATATATAACAAACATGAATACATCAAATGAGGGCACGCAGGCCTCTATATACACACTCGGTTCGCAGACCGGTGTCTCTATCAAATCAGAAAAACCTAGCTCTACTCCTGGGGTGACTCAGCTCTCTCCCCCTCCCTCGGCTCATCTCTCAGCTAGCCCCTGTTCCAGATCTCGCCTCCTACCTGTCACTGACCCACCGGCTGTGGCTGCGGCCCCCTGTGACCTGTGACTCGAGATGTCTCAGCTCTGTGAGCTGCATATGGCTGATAGTCAGCCCCGGTACCATCTAGTACATCCTGATAATATCGGGCCTCCGCTCTCGCACCTCCATGTAGCGGGCCCATGCCACCATGGCTAGTGGGGCTGCTCCCCCGACTCCTAATATCACTGGGCCCTATCCTGCCTGTACACCCTGACCCTGCGCCTGTACCTATGGTGGCGGTGGAGCTGCCATCGAGCCTGAACAGGGACCTGTGCCTATGCCTGAATAAGGATCTGGCCCTACGGCCGTGTCGTGCATGTACTGTGCTGTCCTCGTGCTGCCTGGGCCACCTACTTATGTAGCACTCCGATCTATTCTGTGTAGTAGCAAGTTGCCCCTGTAATAACTACACCTGGCCCAAGAGATGGTCCCTCTCTGCTATAACAGCCGCCAAATCTGGCTGTGTGGGTTGTGCTCTCATGGCTGCCCTCTGCCCTGCCCACCAAACCAAAAATGCACCTGTAACACCGGCGTCGTCCACCGTATCATCCGCCGGTCTCTCCGCGACCCAGACTAGATCCCATGGCTGCGGAAGAGGCAGTGGTGCCTCTACATCCTCCCTCCGATACTGTGGGAAGGGAGGTGGCTCGTCCTGTCATAGACCCAACTGTCGGCGTACCCTCTCTAGGGGAATCCGCTCATGCTCCCCGGGTCTCCGTCCAGCTATCCAGAAGATATACTGGATCCATCGTAGCTGTGCTCAGGCTCCTCCTCGGGCCGATGGCCTCTGTATGGCCTCCATATAATATCTAGTGCGGTTAGGCCCTCTAACATATGCTGGTAGTACGCGACATCTTTCCTGTAATAGCATGCTGCCGTGGTTGGCCCACGACCCCAACCACCTCTAGAACCCATACCTTTACACTACCTACATACCGGCCGCTAGGGTAGCCCTACCGGTCGTAAACACACAATGTGCTCAAGTAGACCCAAATGTAGCAAGAATGTCGAGCATATCCCAAATCGCCTCATACGGTGATAGCCCCAAAGCTCTTTGTATAGCTGCACCAAATACACCGGTGCCCATGCATAAAGCAGGTGTGCTCCTACACCATCTCATGCAATACTCCCATCGGTGCCGTGGAAGCGACCTCCTCTCGAGTTCGAGAGGGCAAAGCGGTGATACCGGTCATCATCATCGGCCAACAAGTCGTGTCTCCTGTCGGTGTGCACGATACATATCACCGTAGCAAATGCTCGTGCTATTATATGTAATCAATGGGGCTGCATCCCCAAATACCTATAGGATGGTGTCCATCGCTATCTCAAAATCCACTGGAACAACTGTCTCGCCTATGATGGTAGTCTCAGGATGCGATACACATCCTCTAGTGTGACCGTCATCTCTCCAGTAGGGAGATGGAAGACATTGGTTGCGGATCCCATCTCTCGATGAGGGCAACCATCAGGCTGTGGTCCCTATCCATAGCCCTATATCTCTAGACTCCCGAGTCCAACCTCCTACATGACTGACCACTACGCTACAGTCACATGTGGCCGCATCCACCCCAGTAGAGGTGGCATCCGATCCCACATCGTCAGCTGCTGGCGTGCCTACAAAAACAACCCACTACATCAGGCCTACTCTTTCCAAAACAACTACCCAATAACCCCAATATCACTAACCCCACCCAACAAAACACCTACAATATCCCCTTTACCTATCCCACAACCTACCACCTACCCCACTCATACACCACCCGATTACCCCCACCCCAATAACCTTTCCTACCAACTCTACCTTTTCCCCTTTCACCCCACAATTCTATCCTACCCGCCTACAACAAACCAACACAACAACTTTCACACCCTTTCCCCCTACCCATGATAACCGGTACTGGTCACCCTCGACCGCCATCGGTCCCCCACCCCTTATCTATACCCTGTTTTTATGCACCGACGTCGGTTGGCACATGACCGACACCGGTCTCTGAACCCACAACATCTTAACAACTTGCGTGGTGACCGATGCCGGTCGCTTAGTGACCGACATCGGTCACTGTGGGATTTCGGGCCGGATCGAAAACGGCCCCCAAATCCCCTTTTTTCTATTTTTAACCTATCTACCCAGCCCAATTGCCTAAAAACTTACCCACCCTACCGTGTTGACTTACCTAACATATCTACCCACTCCATTTTACGATTTACCTTCATTTATTCATTATTTTATCACATTTTAGATTCCTACCCCAAAACCCACATCCTAGCTAAATTCATCAACTTCACACAGATAGGGATTTAGAACCTACCGGTATGACTACACGTCATCGTGGTGGGATAGGTGGTGGTGGTCCAGCTCCTCCAGCACCTCCTGCTTCTCCAGGCTGTGCCATAGCTCCAAATCTCCTCAGCAGGGTCCTCAACTAATCAAACTCTACCTCTTGATCGTTGGGGCCTACCAAAAACTCCCTCCTCCACTCAACTAGTGCCAACTCAGCCCACAAACTCAACAAAATCAATTCAACACTCAGAAAAGCAAACGGTTGGCACTCAAATTGACAATGTGAAAATGACACGCCGTATTTTTTCTTTTTATAGGTTTTGACCTCTAACCGATATCGGTCGTCTAACCGATAGCGGTCATAACTAACCGATATCGGTTACCTGCCTAGTTTACCCTAACTCCTGTCCTTCTCCACCGAACTCTATTTTTCACCACATCGCCTACCCCCGGCCTTTGCTAAATAGCCTTATTTTGAATTCATTGGCCCAACCCAAGGCTGCAACAAACCAATCGGCCCGACCCAAGGCCGCAACAAACCAACTGGCCCGACCCAAGGCCACAACCAATCACTTGGCCCGACCTAAGGCCACAACAAACCAACCAGCCTGACTAAGGCCGCAACAAACCAACCGGCCCAACCCAAGGCCGCATCCAATCACTTGGCCCGACCGAAGGCCGCAACACACCAATCAGCCCTACCCAAGGCGCAACAAACCAACTGGCCCGACCCAAGGCTGCAACAAACCAACTAGCTCGACCCAGGGCCGCAACCAATCACTTGGCCCGACCCAAGGCCGCAACAAACCAACCGGCCTGACCCAAGGCCGCAACCAATCACTTGCCCGACCCAAGGCCGCAACAAACCAACCGGCCCGACCCAAGGCCGCAACAAACCAACCGCCCGACCTAAGGCTGCATCCAATCACTTGGCCCGACCCAAGGCCGTAACAAACCAATCGGCCCAACCCAAGGCCGCAACAAACCAACTGGCCCGACCCAAGGCCGCAACCAATCACTTGGCCTGACCCAAGGCCGCAACAAACCAACCGGCCCAACCTAAGGCCGCGAAAACCAATCGGCCCGACTTAAGGCGCGCAACAAACCAACCGGCCCGACCCAAGGCCACAACCAACCAATCAGCCTGACCCACGGCCGCACCAATTAAGTACCTCGACCGAAGCCCACAAATTATGATTCTATCCACCCATAATGTAGTCTGTTTGTTCAATCGAGCTCACCTGTTCGTGTTTTAGCATGACTAGGATACTTGAATTGATCAGCCAACCAGCTTTGCTTAGACCGAGACCGTGACATTTATCTCAACCAAACCAACCATTTGGTACTACCAAACATGCCTAAACGTTCCGGTACCTTACCCGTTATATCCCCTGGAGCTACTTCCTATGCCTTGGATACCAGGATTATATCAACCTTGTTTGGATAAACTATCGACCTTTGCCTATGAATTGCTTTTTTGCTCTTCAATTCGTGTACCCTGGTCGCACTACTGCATTTCAACATGCGTCTGCCTCCTTGAACTTACCCCACCATCTTACCATCATCTCATCATAATTCACCCTTTATCAACCCTATCCCTGATTTCACGTCGCCTCAATCTGTGATAGATTTGAGGGGGATTACCTATACCCTTAACTGGGGCAACCACTTTTTATTTTTGTCAGTGCAACTTTAAAATACAAGCTACACGACAACAAGGGGAAAATGTAGACACCAAATTTGGGTCTTACGACGCCCTTTACCCCGTATCTCGTCCCGCAACCTAACCCTACCTCACCACCTAAAACCTTACACACCTAATGATTTATTAATTACCTTATAATTAATAAATCCACATCTTCAAACCCGCCACCTCATCTCGCCACCTCACCATGACCTAGCCCTAACCCTAAACCAACCTAATTAAGACCTATGACTTGGTCTAGACCCACCTCCATGACTCATCACCCCTCACCCGCACCAAAACGAGCCAAATAATGACTTGACCAAGCCCACAACCGATCCCTTGGGAGAAAAAGAAGGAAAGATGGTGTTTTACTAAAAATAGCCACTTTGACCTAACCGACATCGATTCCCTCTCGATCACCGTCGGTTACATAACCGCCATTGGTTCCCTATTAATGACCTCCCCCAACCAAAAAGAAAGGATCCAGAATTCATTTGGGTAGGAGAAAGAGAAGTGAAACAAGCAGAAGAGGTTGCAGAGAAGAGAATCGAGTTGAAGACTCGCAACGAGCAATCTGGATCGTTGTCACACCCTCATTCAAGCATTGGAAAAGACTCGAGGATAGCTTCATCACTCACTTTCCAATACCGGATCATACCAACTAAGCCTTCTTGCCGCCACCACATTCCTTGGACTCGTATCTTCATCAAGAACTAATAAGTATTATCTTGTAGTTCTTTGTTATCATTTTCTTTCATTCATATCAAATGGGAACTAACCACCTTCAAAAGGAAGTAAAATGGGGATCTGGTGGTCTTTTATTCTTACTTACAGGTAGTCCTTCCCAGACAAAAAAGTAGTTCTTCACAATCGATTTGATCTCTCTCTGCGCGCACACACCTTCCCAACATTCAACAGTATTCCTCCTAGCCCTAATCCTTATCTGTTTCTCAAGAGAATGAAAGGATAGAAGCAACTCTATTCTAGAAAGAAATTACATGTGTGAAATAGCCATATTTTAAATTCAATACCTCAGCCAGACAAAGAAAACATAAAACACTTCCAATAGAAATCGAAGCCCATATTGTATTCACAGCATGGAAAGAAGATTAAAGAAGCAGATTTCATCAGGATCTACGTATAACCTAGAATTCCCAAATCAACAAAAAGGAAAACCAATACATTGCTACCAGCTAGGCCGACTGTACAAAAATCATCTAAACAGAGTTGTTCTAATGAAAGCATTTAAAGGAAAGCAAGATTTTTAAAAGTTAGGGCCTATCATGCCTGATAGTGTCACTAAAAATTCGAAGAAGACCTCTGAATGTGCTCACACCTTCTCTTCTTCTTCCACGAAAGATTAAACAACAAAATATTGTTACCTCCATGCCTTATATATTTCCCCCGATAGAGAAGTAAACTAGAAACTCTCAAAGTTGCCATGCAACGAAGAGTAGATGGCTGGTTCGAAGAACCAGTGCTCATGCAGAGTGAAAAATGGAATGCATGGAAAACAAAACAACCAAACAAAATTCCACTTGCATGCCTTCCCAAGCAATCCGTACTCGAGGCCCAATGCTCATTAATTGCATTTATTTTTATTCTCCCACCTATTTTCCATTGCCACCGACTACCAAAGTTGGTGATTTCCAAAACAAAATAAACAAACATTCCCATCCTTAGAGATACCGCCACGTAAGACTATATTAGCAATTTTTATCCTCCGCTAAACCTGACAGCATTCCATGTCCTTCAACCTTATCCCCTCTTAAATGCCATGGAAACCACCGCCCATGACTCACGACCCTCCTTAGGTCCCCCTTCTTAGCATTAGTTAAGATAGGTTAGTGACTTAGGTTAGATCATAGGATATGACATTAGTCTCATTTCCATAGTGCTAGGTTTAGTTAACCCTTAGGAGTATTAAGCTCATAGTTTAGGACTAGGTTAGATTAACAAATCTTGTAACATTAGGTTATAGTTTAGGTTAAAACTATTAACCTTACTGATTCTAGTTTAGGTCCCCTAAATAGGACTAATCAGTGTTAGAGTTCAAACAGGATAAAACATTCCTGTATCAGATTCCGTTTGGCATCAATAATTTAAGCTTTAGATATAAAACATATACATCTTACCTGGCTTAAGGTCCAGGTCTTTCCTGATGTTACGATATCTGGAACCAAATTCTATTTACCATGATCATCCTGAGTTAATCTCTAGATTTGATCATTCAAATCTCAGCCAGACTTTGTAACTCTCGAAAAGTCAATAAAATTTGTTCATCCTGAATAAACTTAAAACATTCCTTGGATCAATGCAACTGATCCAAGGCTGAGTCATAAAGGTGGATAAATCCACAATCTTCTAGAAATCAAATTGAACTCAAGTGTCAGAATGAAAGAAACAAAAGAGTCCAAGCACATTCCGGTTCAGTCAAGATCTTAAGAGCAGAAAGGATATAATCCATATCAAGCATGACTTCCCTAAACCAAAGGAACATGTCCTAATATAGGAGAAATCATATATCAACACTTGAATGCTCAGGAGAAAGTAACAATTGTTCAGGGTGTTACATATCTAGCTATAGAGAAATCATATTTGGCATTTACTCTTTGAAATTTTTTGACTTGAGTTCATCTCTTGTGTAATCTACTTGAGTGGGTGACTTTGGATGCTTGCAAATGTGGAATCAGGTTCCTATACCTAGTGAGAAGCTTTAGACTTGTAGACAATGTTGCTCCAATGAATTTGCAAAGGTATTTTTGGAATGTAGGGATCTTTGGGTGCCTTTTGTGCTAGCTTTTGTAATAGGAGTCCATATGACTGCTTGAGATTGTTAGGTATTAAATAAGGTAAGTTTCAATTTCTTATATATGCTTCCAAATGTGATTTAAGTTGGAAAGGATTATTGAGAGGAAAAAAATGACCCAAAGAATAATTTGCAATAGGAAGTTAGGGACCAAATTGAGCTAGGTCAAGACCATACAATGAGGTTAGGACCATACAAACATTCTTGTTCTAGTTGTACATTTTTATCCAAGGGTGAAAAACTTGCAATATGAAGTTTGGAAGCTCGAAAGTGAATTTTCTTACTATGTCTCATGTATTCAATTCTCATAAATTGTCAATGTAAAAGTATGTAAGAGCAAACAAGCTAGACAATAGAATCATGGATGTTCCAAATGAGAATGGGTAAAGTACACTTATTTGAGCAAGAGAGAAATGTTAAGAAAAACAATATCGAAGAGTATAATTAGTAAATCGAGTTTCTACACATCCATAAGGGTTTGGTTAGTTGTTCACACTTGCATAAACACCTAGGAGAACTACTTGAGGCTTGATCTGCAATGAGGACATGTAGTGCAATACTTGAATTGGTTTTGCAACTAGGAGTCTAAATGTCAAGGGTAGTATAACCTCAACCAAAAACACATATTTTCTCATTTTGGCTTGTTAATGATTTGATGAAGGGTTTTACAAGTTTTTAGGGTTTCCAGTTTGTTATAGGTGATTACGGGTTATCCTAAAGTTGTGCGAAAGAAAAACATATAGTGAAGTTCATTTCCAAAAAAGTGAAACACATGAATTTTTAATTCCAAACTATCAAAGGGTCTAAGACCATACAAATACAAGTAAGAATTATACAAATTATGTCTAAACCGTATAATAATTATCTTGTCATACCCCTATTTAGTTTCTAGTTCCACAATCATTATCAAAGCATTTTCCCATTTGTGATCTATTTGTTTTACCATCTTAAACATTTATCTCCTCGTTCTATTTTTTACAACTAAGTTTCTCTCCACTTTTGTGTATTTGAGTAGTTACTTATTTTTTTACCAATTTTTAAATGTATGAATGCATTATTCTGATTATGAATGGTTAATGTTGGAAGTTAATTAATCAAAATATTCTACCTATTACAAACCCTTACATCCTTTTTATTGTTGTGCATTTCCCATAACACTAATTTAATTAGGGTGTAACAAGTTAATATTTAAATTGTTGCGTGCAAGTTTAATGAAGATCATGGGTGTCATATCTCTGCTTTATTAGCCACATATTTTGTCTTGAGAGCACTAAATCACGTAAAGTTGGATTTATTGTAAATATCTACGAGATTATAATCAAATGGAACATAGCTTGGGCCATAAACATCACTAATTCATGAGTAGTTCACATTTAAATATCATGTAGTCCATTTTACCCTTAAGACTCTTAAGACCCTTTGTCTTACCTTTCTCTTTGCATTAATAATGTAATAGATGTGACAGACATGTATGCTTTGTAAGTCATCTCGTAAGCTATTAAGTATTATCCCACATGCATGGGTAGTAGTAATTTCTAGAATAGAAATAATATATTAAGGAGTGCTTAGGCCAAGAAATGTATCCACGAATATTATTGTATTGAGATTGCTCAAAGGAGGTTGCCCCCTCAAAGTGGCATGCAATATAAAATTTATTGAAGTTATTTTCCAAATTTTATTTCATTTTTATTTTATTTTTGTAGTTTGTAAATCTATGCAGAAGGATCCTCACATCTAGTATCGAGCACTTTCTTGGCCTTGCGGGTAGATTTTGGAGATTTTTTTAGCAGGGCTTCCTAGGAGTTGTGTCATTTCCAAAAATATTTTCTTTGCATTTAGTTTCTACATATTTATTGTAGGTTCGGATAAGGGTAAATACCCATCCACATAACTATGGAAAGTACTTGGGCATAAGCCCTAAAAATCATTGTGAGGAGTACCACTTGAACAATAAATTAGCTGCCCATTGAGAGGGGCCATCACAAAGAAAAGGGCACCGACCCATCCCGATTGACTAGTTTACACCTATGAGATAAACCAAGATTTGTCTATGGTAATGACCCCATCCTAATTGATTAAGGGGTAAAGTTTGTGACCATAAATTTTTTGGTGAGTGGTATTCGTTCAAACAACATTGGTAGAGAGAATCCTTAAAACCCTTAGGCAACCTAACAAACTAGGGCCATATCCAACATAACATTTTAATGGGAAAATAATAGAGTGGTCACATTTGAGAATCATTAGTAGCTTCACACTTTCAGGAAGAAAAAATAAAGAAATCATCAAAATTCCCAGTCTAAAAAAATAGTTTTTGCCATATCTTTCATTTTATAGTTCCATTGACTCTCAAAATTTCTTGGAACACCTGAAATTTCATTTTTTTGCATTTCTTTTGTTGAGGTTCATATCCAAATTCCACTTTTATTAGCATGAAATCTCAATTTTATAATTTTTTTGGGTTTTGCCATAACTTCTTTAGTTTTTCTCCAATTTCTTCAAAAAATTCTCTGACAATGTTCTTCTATTTTCTGCTCCTTTTTCCCTCTTGGACAAATTTCCCAATTTTTCCATTCTAGTTCCAAAATTACCCTACATTCATCAATCTTAATCAGGAGGTGCCAAAAACTAGTAAAATTCCATTTACCCCTTCTGATTGAGCTCACATTAAAATTTTCCATTACTGATCATGTCTTAAAACACATTTTTCTATCCATTGCAAAAAAATGGTTATGGTTGTCACCTGTGTAGGTGTAAAAACATGGAGGAAGAAATCACTACCTTGAAGGCACAAATGTTTGAGCTCACACACATGATACAAGGATTGAATCAAAAAAATTTCATCCTCACTAAGAAACTCCATATTGAGTCCACTTCAAACCATAGTTTCTCTATGCCAAATATGCCACATGGCCCCAAGCTAGATTTTCCTCGCTTTAATGGGATGGACCCAATTGGATGGATATACAAGGTAGAACAATTCTTCAGTCTCCATAATACCTACTATGTGAATAAGGTCCCATTTGCTTCTTTTCACTTGGAATAAGAGGCCCTACAATTCATCATTGGTATTTACAATTTCATGATGAACCAAACATGCCACGGTTTGCATCTCTCATTCTAGAGTGGTTTGGCTAGAGTGCTTATGATGAAAACACATGCGTGCTCACTAAACTCTAACAAATAGGCTTGGTCCATGACTACGAGATGGAATTAGAGAGATTAGCCAATCACACGAAGGCTTGTTAGAATTTTTTTTTCAAGATTTGTTTCATTAGTGGCCTTAAGGAGGAAATACACTCAGAATTCAAAAGGTTTAAACCCAATTCCATGATGGAGCATTGGGCTTGGCCAAAGTGACAGATGAAAAAATCACAGCAGAACACCAACCTTATGGTTTCCCTTCATTGAAAAATCTAGTCACTTGACATGCTCCCATGGTATCTCCCCTAAAGTCAACCCCAACCAAATGTCTTATATAAACAGAAACACATGAGCATAGAGAGAAAGGCCTATGCTAAAATTGTGATAATACATTCACCGGAGGGCATCGATGCGTGAATTTTTTTACCTCTTAGATGTAGAATCACCTCTCAAATCAAACAAATATGAAGATTCTTAGGAAGTCCAAGAAGAAGATTCACCATTGGATGAAACCCCTCCTTAGGATTCTCAACCAAAGATCTCACTTCACACCTTTAGAAGGAGTCACCAACCCTCAAACCATGAGGGTAAAAGGGTATTTCAAAAGATTCCTCTAACCATCTTAATTGATTCAAGTAGCACACATAACTTTATTGATCCAAGGATGGCCAAATACGTAAGTTGATTTGTTTACCATTGTTCTAGATTTGAATTTATTATTGTTAATGGTGGTATATTAACTTGTAAGAAAAAGTGTCATAATGTTCATATTGCAATGGGAGATTATCATCTTTACTTAGATATGTTTGTCCTCCTTGGGTGGATGTGACATTTTTTTGGGATCTCAATGGGTGTGTACACTTGGAATCATATAATGGGATTTCTTTGAACTATGTATGCAAATCTCTTACAATGGGAGAAAACACACCTTAAATTTTTTTTCTTTAGGTACCACCAGTATTATTATCTCCCATTGTATGGAAAATATTCTAAGGAAAGGATCACATGGGGTCATTTCCCAGTTGTTTTCTATCTAGTTGAATCCACCTACTTCTTCCAACACCCCTACAAATTTATGAGCCATTTTGGACAAACATACTCCTGTATTTTCTAAGCCCAATGGACTACCATATTCACACCCAAAATATAATTGTATTTAGCTCCTCCCAAAAATTTCTCCTCACAAAATTTGGCCCTACGCTGTATCCTTTTTATAAAATATGGAAATTTAAAATATCATTCAAGAACTTCTCAAGGTGGGAGTCATTCGCCCTAGCACCAGCCTGTATTCCTCCCCATTTTTACTTGTCCACAAAAAGGATATCTTATGGTTTCTTTGTATTGATCTCATAGAACTCAACAAGATCACTATTAAGGATAAGTTCCCTATTATAATGACCAATGATCTTCTAGATGAAATTCATAGCGATCATTTTTCTCTAAATTAGATCTCCACTTGGGGTACCACTAGATTTGCCTTCATGAGGAAGATATTCTAAAGACATCCTTCCACACTCATGATGGTCACTATGAATTTTTAGTCATTCCATTTGGGCTTACCAATGCCCCATCAACATTCCAAGGCTTGATGAATAATATTTTTCGGCCCTTCCTTCGTCATTTCATCTTGGTATTCTTTGATGACATCTTGATCTATAATCAAACTTAGGTTGAGCATCTACAACACATTGATAGGGCATTACAACTTCTCACAGACAATCAATTGTGCACCAAACACTCCAAGTGATCCTTTGGCCAAACTAAAGTTGAATATATAGGACATATTGTCTCTACAAAGGGTGTTCACGTGGACCCAAATAAAATCAATGCCATGCAAAATTGGCCACTCCCTAAAACACTCTGAATTTTCACGGATTCTTGGGTCTTACGGGATAATATAGAAAAGTTTTTAGGATTATAGTAAAATTGTAGCTCCATTGACAACCATTTTGAAAAAGGATGATTTTCATGGAATGATGAAACTAAAGAGGCACTTTAGGCCTTAAAAAAAGTTATGTACAATACACCTATCTTAGCCATTCCAGATTTCACCAAGACTTCCATCATTGAAAGTGATGCTTGTGGCAATGTCCTTGGTGTTGTTATCCTCTAGGAAGGTCAGATGCTTTCCTTCACTAGTAAAGCTATCTTGTGAAAGAATTTATTCATGTCTACCTATGAGAAGGAGATGATGGCAATTTTGCATGCAATACAAAAGTGGTGGCCATACTTGTTAGGAAGGCATTTTTGCATCAAGACAGATCATCATAGTTTGAATTATTTCCTTGAACAACGGGTCTCATCTCCTGCTCAACAAAAGTAGGTCTCTAAGCTTATGGGGTATGACTATGAGATCACCTATAATAAAGGAAAAGATAATGCAATTGTTGATGCTCTCTCTTGTGATTTCAAGGATCAAGTCTCCCTATGTACAATATTTGTGACCATACTTGAATGAATTTCATAACTCTAAAAAGAGTGGAACAAAGATCCAACCTTGCAACACCTCATCCAACAATTGGCATTTGATCCTACCTCATCCCTGCACTACTCTTGGACAAAACCTATTTTTGGTATAAAGGAAACTTGATGTTACCATCTAAAGATGAGATTCACCATGCAATTCTTCTTGAACTCCATGCTTCTCCATTTGTCATCAATCATGTTTTTAAAAACCTATAATAGGTTTCGTAGTAATTTCTTTTGGCATGGAATTAAGGTATACATCAAAATATTTATGACGAAATGTGATACATGTCAACACAACAAGGGTGAAATAGTGACAACCCTAGGTTTGTTACAACCATTACCCATTCCAACCTAGATCTGGATTGATATTTCCATGGACTTCATTGAAGGGATTCCTAAATATGGGGAAAGTCAATAATCTTGGTTGTAGTGGACCGCCTCTCCAAGTATGCCCATTTTGTTCCTTATCCCACCCATATATGGCCTCAACCATTTCCCAACTATTCATTGACCAAATCTTCCACCTCCATAGTATCCCAACCTCCATTGTCTCATATCATGATGTCACTTTCACTAGCCATTTTTGGACAAAATTATTTCATAGGAAAAGTATCTAATTGAGGATGAGTTCAGGATATCACATGTAAATGGATGATCAAACTAAAATTGTTAATAAATGTTTAGAAACATTCCTTCAATGTTTTACCTCCTAGCACCAACAATAGTGGGTCAAGTGGCTACCTCTTGTTGAATGGTGGTATAACACCTCATATCAAACCTCCACCAAATGATTTCATATGAAGTATTTTATAGCCAACCGCTACCACCTCTCCTTCCTTACACTCCTAGAAGTTCTCTAGTTCAGGTTGTCGACACCACCCTCACCCAACAAGACCAAATTCCTTGTACTCTTTGGGACAATATCCATATAGTGTAAAACCATATGAAACAATAAGAAAATCAAGACTACTTGGAGTGTAACTTTCAACTTGGGGATATGGTTTATATATGCTTACAATTGTATAAACAGAATTCCTTGAAACTCAAAGGGTGTCAAAATATTTCCCCTAAGTTTTATGGACCCTAAAAATTTCTCCAAAAGATCGATGCCATTGCATACAAGATTGAGCTTCCACCCAGCTTGTGATTTCATCCTATCTTCCATGTCTCTTGTTTGAACAAAGTTCTGAGCCAACACATTACAACATAAATAATACCACCAGAGCTTGATGGTGAAGGATCCATCATTCTTGAGCATGTCATGATTATCAATAAGCACTCCTGAAAACTTCATAACCACTCTATCACTGAGGTCTTAATCCAGTGGTATGATATACAACTAGTAGATGCAACTTGGGAGCCCCTTATATAAATTCATCAACAATTCCCAAAATTACATCTTTGAGGAAAAATAATTTAAGGGGAAGGGGATGTGAAGACCCTTCATCTTATCTTTATCCTTACATTAGAAATGTAATAGATGTGACAGATGTGTATGCTTTATAAGTCATCTCGTAATCTATTAAATATTATCCAACATGCATGGGTAGTAGTAATTTTAGAATAGAACTAGTATATTAAAGTTCTTAGGCCAAGAAATGTATCCACGAATATTATTATATTGATATTTCTTGAAGGAAGTTTATTCCTCAAAATGGATTGTGATATAAAATTTATTTAAGTTATTTTCCAAAGTTTATTTCATTGTTCCTTTATTTTTATAGTTTGTAAATATATGCGAAGGATCCTCGAGAAAGTTAAAAGCATATTTGGAGTGAAGATGCAATATTTTAGCATTGATTAAAGATCATATTCATTAATAGATTTCCCATCTTCATAGGATTAGAGAGATGGAATTCCTTTCTTGGAGGAGTTTACAAATGCGGGGATTGATTTATGTGGGTATTGTGTGCAACAACATTTTAAGAGGGCTTTTGGGATTTCAAAGTTAGAATTATATATATATATATATATATCTCCCTATTCTCTACTCTATAAAATGTAAAATAATTTCATTATAAATGTTCATCTCCCTCTCAAATGTAAGGGTAATCTAGTTTTTGAGAGTAAAATATCATATCTAAGTGTTTAAACATCTATTTTTCATTCATACAATAAATCCAGTGCATTTCCCATGTATAAACCAGATTGTGCAAAATTCAAACAAAAAGATAATGCTAATTTTATCCCATATCAACCATTCAACACCATGATTTGTTATCTTTCCTTATGTTTCTTATTTGATATAGTCTATGCGAGTATTATTAGTAGGATTTTGGCTCACTATGTTGTTAAAAACTAAAGGAAAGATACCTCAATTTCTCTAGTGCACCTCTAAGTGTTGTTCCATTTTGTTCCTTCTCCCTTTTCCCCTTGTAATTTTTAGCTTATTAATTAGTTTAGTGTTATTATCTACCTTAGAGTAATTAGGTATACGATCTAACTTTCTTTGGAGATCTAATTCAAAGAGCTAGGGTGACGCATTTATTGGAAACATTTCATAGTATTGTACGAGTTTCCATGGTGCACATTTTTGTACCAAAAAGTTTTTTGACATGCAAAATGGGACTTGATTTGTTTTATTGTGTTGAAAATTTCAAGAAAGACACCTGTTTTATATTTCTAGTTAAAATTTTGGTGATGATATTGACTTTATCTTCTTTTAGTAGCATAAACCAATGACCTATTGACTATACTCATTTGAAGAACCCATTCTCACATTTTCATACCACTCCTTCATCTCCCTCCACCTCCCAATATTTTCACAATTCCATGGCTCTTCCCATATCTCTTTATTTACATTATTGGGGCTTTATCCCTCTCCATTTGTAGTAGTAGGGATGGTATTCCTAAAACAACATTGAAAATTTTCCCCCTATTTCATGGAAATTATTTTGTGAGCCTTGTGAAGAATTTCCAATATATAGTCAATCATTATTCAATACATGAAATCAAAAAGGATAATGTATATCTAATACTAATCTTATCTTCATTAAGAGAAAAATATCTATACGGTACAAAATCTTGGCTACATAATCGGTCTCACACATGACCAACTGGGAGAAAATTTGAACTAGCTCAAGGAGAATGCAAACATTATATCTCTTGAAACACCTCAGTAGCATAAAGAGGGCATCCATATAAGATGATTTAGACTTTGATATCATATTCAAAAGGAATTAAAAAAGAATTCCTCAAGAATATAGACCCTAACCAAATATGATATTCTTGATTTATTTGAGAGATTTGGTCTTGATGTTGCTATCATGTTTCAGTTTATTAGAGGTAATGCTCTTGTTTAGGCCTTTGATATAGCTATCCAAGTAGAGAATAACCTCATCCATGTTGGAAATAAGAATCATGTCCCCATTTATCCTCTCCTTCCCTCACATTATGACTCACCCTTAACTCTCCATGCACTTGTACTCTCCCAAACCACATCATTTGCAAACCACCCTTGCTGCTCCCATCACTCCATTTACATTGTAAAAGAATCTTTTCATCCTCGTTATCTAATTTTCATTACAAAGGAGCCTCCCATATCCACCTAAATCATTACCCAACCCCCAACATTATTGTAATAAATCCTTGGGAGGTTGTGGTAATTCACATGTTTTCCCTTTCAAGTATCCCACCTTATGTAAGCTTGATTTTCACACAACGATGGTGGAAAAAGGTGTTTTTCATTTGTATGATGATGATGACACCTTAAAAAACATAATGAAATATATAATTCTTAATCATTCAATCAAGTTGGGATATTACCACGAGTAGGATAGGGACAAGTATGTTTTCCTAATTTTGGTTAAGTTACAGAAGTAGGAACGGATCAAATAAGAGCACTTGCAATGTTTGGAGTAGAAAATCAAAAAATTTAAGCTTGGGAAAGCTCTTCATGAGAGAATAAATGATAGTCAACCATTGCAATCACTTCATGGTTTGTTGGAATTAATTTCATCTAAAAAGATCATGAGATAAAAAAAATGGAATGGAATGAATTTGATTTTGCAAATGAAAACATGTTTTTCCCAACTAAGAGGTGTATTTTTAAGAGAATGATCAAATAGAGTTGAAGAGGGGGAATGGAGTTTCATTATACACAACTAGTGTTTAACTTAAAGCTTTAGAGGAAGAAGATTAGGGTGATAAAGATAATTTTATTGAATACACTGACCCTAATTGCTCTGCATGTCTAGAACTTATTGTCATCCTTGGATGTTGTAGTGAGTAATCATTAAGAGTGTATTTAGACACCAAGGTTAATCAAATAGAGCTCTAAAGGGATGATAAAGAAGAGATTCAGCCTATAAATTTTATATTCGAGGCTAAGGAGAAGGAGGGATAGACCAATATTGATAAATGGATGTTTTGTTGAGATGAAAGTAGAGGAATAGAAGGTAAAATATATCTCAAGCCCTATCTTAAAGGAAATGGAAGAAATTATCTACAAGCCCTATCCATGAGGCTAAAGAAAAATAAGAAAATTAAAACCTACATGGATAGTGCATTCCTTTGGCTTTGAAAAATGGGAGTCCTGTCTAACACCTAACTGGTTTAAATTCTCAATCATTGTTACCATTGGTCATGCTCATGTAGACACCACTTTTTCACCCCTAGGTGACCCTACACATATTAATCATATTATCATTATTTACATTATTATCCCTATCCGAATTCCATTACCCCTTAATATAATTTACCATAGTAAACACCCATTTACCCACATATAATCTCATTTATCGTCATTTAACCACCTAAAACAAATCTAACCTAAATTACCCTAACTATCCCAACCCCTAACCTATTCCTACCCGATCCATGACCTCCCACCATTCTAAAAATCTATAAGCCTTGAATGGCAAGTGGTTTTAACCATTTTCCATCCTCTCTTGTTTGTTTTTATCCATCCTTGAACCGATTGATGAAGATTCATGATTGAAAGTGATTGTTACGGACATCGTCAATTCCATTTAATCACCCTCCTTATCCATTTCACATGTAGACGGAGTTAGACATATTAGATCTGCAGATTATTGAATATTTACACAACATCACGACATTAGAAGACATCCACACTCTACTTTCATTCTTTGGGAATACTCATAGAAAAATAAATCATCCATTTGGAGCTCCACCAACCTTGAAAACATTCAATAAGGTTAGTGTACTTATATTTTTCATTTTCAATCATCTTACATTAGTCATATCCTACAAACACTAGTCTTTATGTGTCCCGATAACCGCCACACTCTATCTCTTCCATTTAGCTCTTTGATCAATATTTTTGTATATCATCAATATTACTGTGGATTGCCACCAATCCCCAATCACCATCAATCAGATCCCCATCCCTTTAAAACTTATTAAGCCCTTTATACGTGTTAAAACCTTTGCATTATACATCTTCTCTATTTCTAGAGTCCCTTTAGTCCATCTTGGTATTGTCAAACTCACATGCATCAATCGTAGTCTGCTTTTATTAGCCCTTGATTAAAGTAGACCATTTTTACCCGATAACCGTTGATCCCTGATTTCTATTGATATTTTTCCTTTCAATTATTTTATCGGTTATCATATATTTATCAATCTATTTTGGCCTAATCTATTTTTTGTAAGATGTATTCTTTGTAGATGACTGTTCTAGGATAGGTCCACCCCATCATAAGTATATATGACATCTTAATCGTACCATAAAATTTTGTGTGGGAGAAGTTTGATATTTTCTATGAACTCATCCTGTGCCTTTCCCTCACTCTCTAAATTGAAGACATTGAGGAACAACTTGATATCATACAAGATGAATGAGAAGCCAAAAAATAGATCTGTTTAACTTTTTCTTAGACTTGGAGCTTGCTATGCTGACCCTAGCTTTAGTTCACCTATCAATCGAGTAGGATCTCTCCATCCCTATTGAATTTTAATCATATTTTCATTATCTTATTTTATTATCATATAACTTGATTGTAAAACACGAGTTGACACCCTTCAAGGAATCCCTTTGGATTCCTAGGATTGGCCTTTACCGAGAAACTTGTTTAATCATTATCTAATATTTGTCTTGTCTAACTATCTTTGTATACATGTATTCTCACCTAAAAAAAGGAGGAGTCTCTTGTAATGTCCATATATTCACTCTACTCGACGTTGTGTTCATCGGCGTAGGTATCGATAAACCTTGTTTTATGTAGATTTTTGGTATTTCAGCATAATAAAAACTAACCAAAAATCACCATAAACATCCTAACACGCTGATGGGACATTTAGTCCCTTTTTTATTAGATTTTATATCTTCTTTTTCCTTTCTTTTCAAATTATCTAACCTTTCAGCTTGGAGTGCTTCGTTATCATTGTTTTAAAAACGCGTAAAAATTAAAATCAAAATTAAATAAGGAATAGTGATCATAGGAAAACCTTATTTATTTCATTCCTTCTTTTATCATTGCATTTTTATCACCTTGTTCTTAGCAAAGTAAACATTTCCTTTTGGATCTTAAAATGAACTTTCATATCTGATTTCTCATTGAGTCTAATTAGGAGTTGAATGAATTACATTCACAATAATCCCTTCACACATAACTAACCACCTAACACATCAAATTTTCTTTTAAAAATCCCTCCCGGTGGACCTAATTGGATTTCATCACCAAGAGGAAAAGGCGACTCGGTTTTACAGTTGTGTATACATAATCGGTGGGTTGTGTATCGGTAAGAACCCAACACCCTTATTGTTGTGAGACAATGTAGTGAAGGGGTAGGCCCCAATATCATGCCTCATACCAACACAAAAACTGATCTAGGCCTCACATATCTTCTAGTATATTGATGACTATGACCTTAAACTCACCTAAAACTAGCCTTAGATGACCTTTTCTTAGTACCCTTTTGGCCATTCTCTCATTTCACACTTTTCTTAAATTAATCAAGATAATCAAATTATTTATGTGACTCATTGTTCAGATTTTTAAACAACCATTTTTTATTTTCTCTTCATTAATTATTGATTATTTCAAGGTTTTAACTAGAAAACAATCCCGATTAACTAAAATATGAAAAATATTCTATATTCTAAGTTAATCTAAACTAGTAACAAAAATGAAATAAATAGTATAAAATGAAGTAGGAATGTTAAATAATTTTATTTGATATTTAAATGAAATGAAATAATTGGAATATGAGGGATAAGGTACTAACATGAAAATTACTTACCTCGCTATGATTCTAGACCTCAACAAGATGATGTGTGGATAGGACAGTATGATGGCACAACCTAGGAAATCGCAACATATGAAGATTCATTACATTTGGGGCACTGAGTCTTGGGGCACCTATGGGCACCCAGTGCTGCAGGTATGGGTTATCTCGGTCTGAAAAGCTCGGGACCTAAATTTGGAAGTGTTGTTAGATATTCACAATGTCTCGATCTTTGTCATGTGATTGTCACAATAACTTTGCTTGTGTCACTTTGTAAACTGTGATGAATATCTACCTGTATAACCCTATACAAAAGCATCAAATCCCTAAAAAATAAAGATGCATATGAAGGGGTTAGATTGACCTTAGCTTTGCCATAGTGGTGGGCTTACAACTAAGAGCTACACTATGTTCTAGACCTAATGTAGTTGTGTGTGCTTGTGTGTGTAATTGTGTGCTTACGGTTCCATAATGCGAATGAAGCAGAGATAGGGGGTAATAGCTAGATGTAAAATGTAAATGGAGGATGAAATAAAATGAATATAACCCTTCCTATTTAGTTTGTGTGATGCAATGATGCCCAAATGCATTCCCTTGCCTTAATAGATAACTAGCCCTTGATAGTAGATAGTCTACCCTTAGAATAATGTGTATGTTGCGTTTATATAGGGATCTCTTGCTCAATTTTTGACACTAATGACCCGCCATGCTGAATAGTACCTAGGGGAATTAGAGGGAAAATCATAAATACAAACCTCGAAACTCTAAATTAAACACAAGTGTTTCGAAACTAGGGAACCTAAAATTAAGGACTGGGGCACCGAAAGGTACCCCAATACTATCTTAGGCACCATAGTTAAATACTAGAGATGAAAAATAAAAAAATAACAACACACGAGACTCCTGGACTATGCAAGACAAATGACGACAAAGACCAACTAATTGATGACAGGACTAGGGGATGAGTCATTAGTGAATAATTTTCTTACGCAAGATCCATATATAAAACAACATACTTGGCGGTATAAATGTAATAGTAAGTGTGTGATTTTGTGACTACATTTACCCCCACTTTATGTTGGTGAGCGAGAAAGTTTGGTAACATAAATTAATTAGAGATGCGTACCTAAGAGAAATCTAGAGAAGCCCATGCTATAGTAGAACACACGGATATGGTAGTAAAATTGTGTTGAAAGAGCCATATAGTCTGTTGAACCATGGATCAATGTGTTGGTGCTCGAATTAATCTTGCCCTTATTCGGTTAAGATTTGTCATCGTTGTCTGCTATATTTTTACGCTTTCCTGTTGAGGTGCGAGTCAACTTTGCGTATTTTTGTGTATGGTTTAGTATTTCTTCATTTTCAGTCGAGGATCATGTCTGGATATGCATTATCTGATGGTTTTTATGGAGAATCCATTGTGTTTTAAGTTCTGGAGTTGGAAGGATTGCTTGTTATAAATTACTTCTGGGTCTTATCTTTTTATTTGCATTTTCTCTCCCATTGCCTGCTGATATGTGGCAGTTCCCAATCGATTGTGGTGTGGTAAGTCAAATTTGCAAACTTGTAATTTTCTCTCACATTCAAAAAGTGTGAAATTGGCCCCGTCACCCGATAAATGTTCTCTGAATATTCGCAGTCAAAAGGTAACACAAATAATTTCTCAATTGGTGTCAAGGAGTGTACATGTGTCACAATTGGAGTGGATGTGGGGAGGCGGTACATATTGGTAGCTTTACGCATTTAAGAGGAAGGGAGTGAAGGTGTAAAAAGGTTCCCAAAACCTGCTAGGGACATGTGGCTACTTAAATGCAAAAGGTGGAGATGCGGGTCGCTAGGGAACTCAAGAATTTTTGGTTTGAAAAGGAAGTGAGATAAAATTGTAAAAAAGTGCCACAACCCCACTATCACTCAAGTGCAACCATGTGTTGAGCCCATATTGAAAAATAAAAGGTGGATGGGCAGGTCAAGTTTTCCAAAAATGTGTAAATTCTCTAATGCTACAAAATTACAAAAGGTTTCCCCAAGCCCGTGATAGCGAAAAGCTTCATTCCACGTGGACGACTCATTTTTAAAATTACGAACGATGGATTGAATGGTCATGATGCATTGCATTTATTTCTTCTACCATTAATGTTGCTATGCAAATCAAGGATGTTTTAAAGCTTGTGAATGCTTTCGTCTTTATTTACCAATTGGCTTGATTTTTGTTACTACCTTTGTGATTTTCACGAAGAATTATTGCATCATTAGTTGTGAAGCTCAAATTATGAACTGAGGACTTAAGAAGTTGTGGATTTGGGTTTAAATTTCTCAAGCACTCGTGGATTGAATGGTAAGAGCTTAGAAACTCCTGTATTTCTCTTTCAGTGGCAGGTTGGTTTAAAGGAAAGTTAGGGTTTTTGAAGGATGAAGACTATGCCATCTTCATTCTCGGTTGCATCAGGGGTCACGAGTGATTTGGAAAATATTACAGACATGGAATTGATGTGTGCTGATCTAGATGATTTTATTCAGAGGATTAATAGTCCCCATAAGAGTGAATCCCTTAAGGCAATTCAAGACAGTTGTATTGCCTTAGTAGGTGTTATCCCACCAGTAGTTCATTTCCCAGAATTGGTGTGGCATTGTGCTATGAATTATGATCTCGAAAAGAGGGAAGTATTAGATAGGAGCGGGGATGTAATTTTGACATTGACACCTGCAACCATTATAATAATGCTAAAGTTGCATGTAATCACCAACCCAATCACCATCGCTATCAAATTAGCTCTGTAGGATAATGAAACAAAGAAGAAGGACTATGTCAAGATGATAAATACAAAATGGCTTATTACGAAGAAGACAATGGCTAGAATCCCTAAAAAGTTGGTTAGGGCACAATTTTTTGAGGAGGTTGAATATGTCATTATGTTGCTAAGTCGAATGGCAGGTTTGGAAATTGTAAATGAATTAAAAGAGTGGATGGTTACCTATATATGGATCATTTTGGAGAGAAAAGGGAGCATCTGCTAGGAAAATTTCATTACAGATGAACTCCATGATCACATGGTCACCTTAGCAGTGAGAATTGAGATGGGTGATAATTCAGATCTAGAATTTTACATGATGACTTACCTAATCTACCTAATCTACAATGTTACTAGGCATAGATGCTTCTGGGTTTGTCACCACGTGTAAATTTCAAGCAGTGCCAAATGCATGAGATATTTCCCCAACTACAATTGATCAACTGGAGTGGGAATGTAAGGTTAGTTAATGATGCTTTCTTTTCCCCAATCATTTGTCTTTTCAAGCTAGAGTGGGGAAAATATAGGATGTCTGAACAAGATAGACAAGTAATTTTGGAATATGGATGCTACTTCATCCAATATAAAAATTTCACTTACATAAGAGTTAGTGGTTTTGAGGGAAAGCCATATAAGATTCCTAGGTATGTAGATGATAAATTGATTTTATGTGAAATAACAAGGCAATTAACACCTGTACATAAAATAATTGTTGGGAGGCATAAAATAAATATCAAATTTCCTATTTGAATTGGAAGGTATTCATGCCCTTCCATCATAAAGGCTAGGTTGATTAAAGAGGAAATGCATAAATTTGATATGGAAAAGTTTGAGGCAAGGGCCAATTATGACATCGATGGGTATTCAACAACATTTCCAACACTTTTGAACATGAGCCTTAGTTTGAAGATTATTGGATGAACTGTAGGGATGAGGAAGAATTCAGATTAAGGGATTTCTCTAGAATGACCCTTTCACAAATAATTGATTTCAAAATTACAATTATTCCAGAAGGAATTGTGGATGACCCACATACGGTAAGTAGGTATTATGTTGATCAGAAAGTGGAGGCACAACCCATAATTCCCCCATATTGGAATGAGATAGAATCTGATGATTCTTATGTAAGGATAGCAGATGTAATGAGAAGAACAGTGAATTGGTTGACTCAGAAAGGCATTGACTTATCAATTCAAAATACCAAAATCTTAAATAATTTTAGGAATTTGGGAAACTTAAATGATGATATTCCACCCTGAAGGAGGGAGCAGATAGAATGGATCCTCTGGGAGGAAAGGCCCCTCAATTTCCCTCAAAAATGCCTACTCCTGAACTCATAGATGAGTGGACCTCAACCACTAGTGGAACTGGTACTCCTATGTCAGTTCTTAGGAAAAATACTAAAAGCATGCTTTTGAAATCTATGGAAAATGCCCCCATTACTTTTGCAATTCCAATCCAAGAAAGGGGAAGGGATTAACATCCCATGTAGTGTCTTAGGTGATGCACCAAAGCCTCATAATAATGAGAAATTAAAGAGCGATGCCATAGTAAGTGGTGTTACTCAACCTAAGTTGCATAAAGAAGGGTAAAGAGTTGCTCATGATCTAAAAAAGTTTGAGAGGGCACACAAGAAACATAAAGTTTCTCATGTACCAGTCTTGGTGAGAGTAGGTGCCCACATGCCCAAGAAGCAAAAACATAGAGATATGGTAATTGATCCTCCTGAGTTTGAAAGGAGTGATGTTTCTTAGGCTCAGTATGCCCTATCATTGCCACAAGTGGGAAAATCAAAGTCTCCTCTCTTACCTTGGCTTGTGAAAGAAGCAACAAAAAAAGTCACTAAATATCAAAAAATCAAAAAAATGTTGTGGATAGTTCAAGAAATGTACCAAAATTTAACTCCAAGTACAAATACATCTAAAACTCTACTTACTAATGATATGAGTATGCCTTTGACTGAAACATTGTATGAATCTGCAAAGGCCCTAGATAATGTAATTGATGTTGATGATGGTGAGGGATTTTCCATGTTATATTCTCTCAAATTATCAATGAGTGAACCATTAATGATACCAGTAGATGACCCCCAAATTGGTGAGGAAATAGGGAGAAATGCTCCTCCATTGAATAACAAGGAAAAGGCTCAAGTAACAGATGATCCTTCATAAAACAAGTTGTTGCAGAATCAGGTAAACCAGAATTACCTAGTGGAGGAGATGTTAATACAAAGGTGTTAACAAAAGAGATTGTTTCTTTTCGTGTAGATTACTAAGGATGATGAAATCTCTCAAAAAGAAAATCTGTTCATGAAGAGAAAGTAGAGGTAGCACAAGCTACAATTGTTGGCGAAATGAGCATTGTTGATGAGGATATGCAGCCCCTAGATAGAAATGTGGAGTTGGCTTTAGATGAAAAACCTACCATATCATTTCCAGGAACATCATCAGAGCACGAGGAGGGTAGGATGCCAACTCCATAAAGTTTGAAGAATGAAGAGCTCATAAGCTAGTCAATAATTCAAGAAAGTGTCGAAGGAAAAGTGGGGTCTAATGTGGCATCCATTGAAGAAATAAGGAAAGAATCTCCCCTGAATGTTGATATAAATCAAGGAAGAAATGATCAACTTCAGTCTCTAGACCAAGGAGAGGAACATCCAAAAGAATTATTAACACGGTGAGACTAACAAGATGGTCATTAAAGTAAATAATGAAAATAAGACAAGATTACTAAATCTGGATGAGCAGGGGGTTTTCAAACAGTTAATGGTTATCCCTGAGGAGCCTCAACCTGAATCACAAGAGGAAAAGACTGAATTTTTTTTGGCAAAAGGGTGGATCAACGAACTAATTTTAAATGAGGAAAAAGAGATCCTTCATATGCAAGCTATTGACCTTACTGCTTTGTTTTTTCCAAAGATAGTAAGGGCCTCAAAAAGTGCTAGAACCATTACTAAAACCCACATTGATTCATCAAGAGCTAAAACTTTGGAAATATCAATCCCTTTGAAGGAAAGACTAGGGATGACATAACATCCAATGATTATAACATCTAGATTATTCCCTTGGGAAATCCTTCAAGAGACCAATTAAAGCAAGGGGTGTTTGAAGCTGTCAATGACCTTTTGCAAAAGGTGGATGAAGATAGAATGACGAAGAAGAAATTAAAAGAGCAAGTCAAGGCCCTAAGTTTGAGTTTGCAAAAATTAATTGGGCAACCTAGTCAGGATCAAACAAGTGCCTCCATTGATACCCCTAAGGGAATGGATAAAATAAACAAGGTTGTTAAGAAGGTTCAGGCAGTGGACACATGGATTGAAAAATTGACCAAGAGGGGAAAAGAAGAAATTGTAGAGGCCAGATCAAAGTATGAAGATCTCAAAAATAGACTCAGTGAAATTGATGAGATAGTTGAACAATGTGACAATGATATTTTCTATTTTGAAGGTATTCTTCCCAAGCTAGACTGCATTACCTAGCTCAGTGATGAGTTGGTTGAGAAAGAAGATATTGTTCCTTTAGTAGTCAAAGGAAGCCAACATGATATTGAAGAATTGTCAAAAATCAGAGTAGAGACCTTGAATGGGATCAAGGAAAAGCTTGAAATTAAGAGAAACTGGGTTGATGATACTCTCGATGCTATTGACTTAAAGTTAGAGGATATGGTCATTGATAAGTTCAAAAAGAGTTATGGGGATATGAAGATTGACTTCTTACTTAATTATTTTGAAAGGAATGTTTTGAAGAATGATTTCTCCTATGAATTCATTAAGACCATGAGAAATATTGAGAATAGAATTGTAGAGTTAAAGGAAAGACCACTAGAATACAAGCAAAAAATGGGCCATTGCATTGATGCAATATCTAGGCAGGCATTGATTTTCCAACATCATATAGGACTAGATGAGGATGAAGTTAACAAGTTATTCAAAAGGTATGATGCATATGTGGCAAGGATACCAAAAGAACAAAATACAAAAGTGGATGTTGAAGAAGAAGAAAATGCAGATGCAAAGGGTAATGAACATGATTAGACAATTGTTCCTTGAATTGTATTCTCTTTTCATATTCATCCTTTTAAACTGATGTTTTAAAATGACACTTCTATTACATGGGAAATAATTGTTTCTCTGAATTTTATTGTTCCTTTATTTCAATTAAAAAATGGAAGAATGCAGTAATGCCATATTTACTTTGATGAAATTAACATACATTTGGATAAGCATGTAAATGATTGATATTGTTATGCTTCTTGAATTTTGAACAAGGAACAAAATGTGGTTCTATAGGGGCCCTTTCCCATGACAAAGAAAGATATATACATGCCAGAAAGAGAAAAAATGAAAGAAAAACAACATCTAGGCATTCTTTAACCCTACTTCATAGTTTCCTCCTAGCAGGGGGAGCTTGTTGAGAAGATTATTTCTCCTCACACAAACTCGTTTGAGCCTTGTGTTGTCTGAATGAAAATGACTGACCCTTCCAGGTCCTAGGACATTCCCATATCCATCAATGCCTCTAGAGTCATTCTAGGATGACTCATGATTTTCTCCAGTTCAATTTTCTTCTATTGAGATGAAACCCAATCTAAAAGATCCAGACCTCCTGTGAAGAATTTCATCTTTCCTTTCACTTTGTGAAGGGTCAACATCTTGGGAGTGGGTTGAGAGGGGATGCACAAGTGGTTGGAAGGGAAAGTACTACATGTTGTTGACTGGGCTGATTGTGAGGCCTCAAAATTGACCTAACCTCCCATTTCCTTGTGAAAGGTGGATTGTATTTTGGAGAAGGAATTGGTTGAGGGCCCAATAATTCATGCTCTACCCGAGGAGCATGATGCATTAAGTGGGTGGAAAACCGAATATCAAATCTCCCCTATTGTCCTAAGCAGAGGAAATGGCTACCCTTGAATGATGAGTAGACAATGATCGATCCTCCTCTCCATCTGAGATAATGATTGGAGGTTGAGGTTGTGGTTCACCTTTCCTTTTCCTTGAAGATGACCCTGGTGTTGAAACTAGTTACAAAGGCCTCTACTTGCTTTTTGTTCGAAAATTGATCCTTTTCTCCAACTCATCTATTTTATGGGAAATAACAGGCACTGTGTTGATGGAGGATTTATCATACAACACATATGATTCCTTGGGAATATCTTTTGATACAAAATCCTCATCACACAAAAGGGACATTGAAAACTAGTTTTCCTGGAAACTGAGGTCTTCTCTCAACCCAATATCTTTTTAAATCTTCGGGAGATTTCATGTGCTCCCATCTAAAAAGATGGAAATACATATCTGGAAGGCTACAAACATAGGATTGATCTTTATTAGCCTTGTAATAAGTGCTAACCAGACTTTTTGGTATGTTAAGGGCCCTCTGGTGTCACCCGCACATTCTATATCAAACAGAGCCCTGACAAAAGCTTCATCAATCTTTGCTTAAATAAAAAATCCGATTTAAGTCCTCTGAAGAAATGTTCTTCAGGCTATGAGCTACAAGTACTGTTTCCATTTTCTTTGAAATTTGTTATACTCGGTCAAGAAGGAAGGGCATGATGATAATGAAATTGAGCTAGGTTTTATAATGAAAAGGAGACATATGTTTTGATTTGATGCAATATTTCCCATGAAATGAAGGAGATTTTTTTCAGTTCACACAAAGGAGAATTTAAGAATTGGAAAAGGTTAGGAATGAGCAGAGCTAGTAAATCAAGGTGATTCGATAGAAAATATGTGTGGCAATTAAGCAAATGAGACATGAAACAGTGTGTGGCACCCAAGTTAGATTATTAAAAGAGAGTATGGATATATGTCATATCAGTGTCATCTGAAGTGTTTAGAGATTGTTTGAAATGATTACCTAATCAATATCAAGAAATAATGATTAAAGTAATCCACTAGAAGTGATGACCTGATATCCTAGTCGAGCACTAGTGAAGTTGATTGAAAAGACTTGTGATTTGTACACCTAAAAACTTTAAAAGAAAAACCTTTCTAAATGCCATGTTCTAGAACAAATTTTGAAAAAGGAATATTCCTTGGAATATTCATACTTTTAGGGGGAAATAAATTTGAAGGTTAACAAGTGAAGGGGTGATATAAAAGGAAAAAGGATAATCATGAAAAGGGGGTTAATCTTTCTAATATTTATTCGAGAAAAGAGAAGGAGAAAAAGTTGAGAAAAGCCATTTTCCAAAGGAACTTATTTGAGAAACCAGTTATTTCTTGTGTATCTTTGAAATTGATCATGTCAAGATGGTTGTAAGTGTCCAACCATTGATAAGCTTTGAGATTGTAAACAAAATTTCCCTTGCTGATCAATTTGAAAAACCTTAAGTAATTTATGTTAATCATGAACCGTGTTGTGTCTACTGTCATTTTGAGATATCTTCAAATAGTTATTTGTGTTCCTATTGTAATCTTATATTAAGAATCCCTTTGAAATCACACAAGATCTTGTCCTCATGATAGTATTGTGGCATTTGCAATTACATTATGAAGAGAGTTTTCATTTCATAATGCAATAAACGATTTAAATTCACTTTAATTTCATTTCAGTGATCTGATTGTTTGTCATTTTATGAGTGTATCATAAGCGTGATAGATCAGGGACTTTTGAGGTTTAATTAAGTCTTTAACATGAGTTCTTATGTTAAATCCTTGAAGAATGTGTGAAGCCGTGTGTCTTTGAGCTTTCATAGATGCACAATTTTCTAGTTGAAGGTTCATCCTGACTATTTGAAGCCATTTGTCATTTTACTTTATATATTTTTCAACATTTGTTAAAAGTTCTCAATAATTTGGTATAATCAACTTTATCCTGCTTAACTTCCCAACCATAAATTTCATATTCAGTGATATATCATACATGAACCATCCACAGACCTTGTATATCCACAAATTTTAAAGAAGATCATTAAATTTGTCCATCCTTTACCAAAATATACAGATGCAATCAGTTTTTATCATTGTCTTTAGTGACTTGGACCTTGTCTAGAGAACATCTTCATTCTCTAAGGTGACAACTGGTGAGAGTTAGGTGATGTTGTATTGACCATGTTTTCTCAAGGTATCCTTCAAAATACTACAAAGTAAGATTCAAATATTGTTAATCCATTGATATCTTCCATTAACACAGGTCACAAAGTGGGTCCTCTCACCCTGGTTGAAGGCACAACCTAAAGAGGTAAGGGTAGGTAAAAATATTAGCATGATGTTACTCAGTCCTTTCCAAACTAGAGTGATAAAGAGTCATCTAGAATCCATCCCCAGCTACAAAATGACTCCTATTATGATTTTTTTGTCTCTAAGCATCCTGATCAACTTGTGATGCTACTCGGTTTCAAAAGAAGGATCAATTTGGGTACCAACACAATGTAGTGAAAAGCGTAATGTCATGATGAAAATGTGAGTAATGTTAAAAAATGTTAGATGATTTCGAACGTTGTTTGATGACAATGAGATGGGGTAGGGAGTGATCGGTTCACCCAAACACACATATACGAATAATCAAGCTGGAGGATTTGGGCGTCCTGCCACTAGAAGAAGAGTGTAGGGAGAAAAATGCATTATTATCCAATCTCTAACTACATCCGTAAGATCTAGCCACTGCAGATGGACTCAGATAAAATATTTGTGATTTTGGATCCAAATAATTTCAATCAAATAGTTGACCCATATATGAGTGGTATAGGAAAGGCACTCTTTCCCCCACTCCATGGGTGTCACCGCAATATGATTGATTCCAAGTTAGGTCATCTAGAAGTGAATGTGAAATGATGGCTTCAAAGTTAGGTCATCTAGAAGCAAACACGAAATTATGAATAACTTCCCAAGTTAGGTCATCTGGGAAAGCAATGGATGTAATATCCCAAGTTAGGTCATCTGGGAGGCCACATGTAACTCCCAAGTTATGTCATCTGGGAAGCCAATTGTGTTGAATTTTTATTGATTAAATGATATGATTTCGATTGTTAGAAATTTGAATGCGTTGATTGATTGATTTATTTATTACTCATAAAGAGATTTTATGCTAGTTGCCCCTAGTTTAGGTCATTAGGGGGATCGATAGAAATTGGTGAATGATCACATAGAAATAATTTTAATCACTTGTTGCCCCTAGGTTAGGTCATTAGGGAAGTGATGAAACGTCGTATAGAAAACTTGTATATTTTTTCCCCCAGTTTGGTCATTAGAGGAATCACCTGGTAGAATGTCACGTAATGTGTTAGTAAATGTTTTGAAAATGATGGATTAGTAATATTGATTGTTCACATGGTAATGTTAGGGGAATTTTAGGATGACCCCAATGATATGCCCCCTTTTCGGTGAAAGGGGAAGTGATGAAAAGAACAAATGCTAAGAAAAAAGTAAGCACGAAAGAACTAGAAAGTGATAGAAACCATAATAATGTGTAGGAACATGATGGAAGACAAATTCAAGGAGATATAATGTGATTGTAATGTGTATGTGATGGTGGTAGGTAGCATTCTTAAAATAATTCTATAAACAGGGTGTAAATTGGAGTAGAAATGCTCAAGATATGACTGATTAACTAAAAACGGGTATGTGGTATAGTTAATCTAAACTATGAAAAAATGTAAATAAATTAAATAGATGATGTACATAAATATTAAAAATGACCCAAGTAACTATGAAAAAGGAAATTCTAACCCTAATGTGCAAGAGGGAAGAGGAAAAAACTTAGTTGAATAAAAGATTCTCGTAGGACAATGTCGTAGGGATGACTGGAGAATATAGAAGCGGGAGCAATTGTGTAGAAGCTTTGAAAAGGATGGATTGGGACTGGAGCACCAAAAAAGGGACTCAAGGTACCTATGGGTGATTTGGTCTTTAAAATGGGAACCCTAGTCTATGTAAAAGCTCTAAAACTGATCTTCATAGGTTCGAGTAGATGGTCCAAACCCTCACTTTGTCTATCGCATCAAGTTCGTTGCAGCTTCAAATGTCATTGATATTCTAAGACAATGAAAAGACCTATCAAAGAACAAAAGAAGTATCAAAACCCTAAAAAATAAAAATGCAAATGAATGGGTCAGATTGACCTTAGCTACCACAACAATGGGCTTACTAATTGAGCGTTTCACTACATTTTGGACCCAAATGTAGTTCTAGTGAGTGTGTGCATGATGTGCCCTAGGTGTTCTTGTGCCATTTTCATCATGTACTTTATGGAGTAGCGAGCAATAACTATATGTAGAAAATGTAATAGAATGTGTGCATGGAATAGAATAGAACCCTCCATATGAAGTGTGAAGTAGATGTCGAGCCTTGTTCCTTGTGATGGAGCTATGTGAATGCAAGTGATGTCTAATGTAATATATGGATGCAACTCTAGATGGATGATAGTAGTGACTAGTGCTTAGTCCCTTATTATGGTCTCATAACTTTATATTTATAGGGCTATCTTGATCTAATTTCATATTTAACCCTGAAATGGCCGACCACTAAAAATATAAAAATCTCAAATGGCTAGAAAGATCCCAAAAAGTGGCGGGAAAGTGCTAAGAGGATTGGGGTGCCCATGGTGGGACCAGGGCATGCATGGCGCCCCCATTGAGGATAAAATAATAGGAAGTGATGAAAGATGACTGGGCATATGGGTATAAGAGGTCGAGAATAATGGAATAAAATAAAACAAGATGACTAAAAGACGAGGGTTAATTAGTAATTTCTTCACTCAAGAACCTTGTAAATAGTAGTATGAAACCATGATAAATAATATCTACAGTGCATGATTTTGTGACCACATTTTCCCCCACTTTATGTTGGTGAGCAGAAATATTGGTAACATAAAGTAGATATGCATACTTGATGTCTATGAATATTGTAGTAGAAAGCGCTACGATAGACTAGACAAAGTGTTGAATGACAAAAAAGATGGAGGAGCATGGAAACTAAAGATGAAAAATGCACAAAAAAGTGATGAGATTAAACTTAGGGCGGAAACGTGTGTGTAGCTACTGATGTATGTGATGTACTTGTATGTTTAGTAAGGTGCGTGTTATCATAAAGTGTTGTTGTTTTTGTTTCCCTCATTTGAATACTTGTTTCTCATACAGTCAGACTTGAAAGGAGATAACGATCAAGTAGTCAAATATGTATGTATGTATGTGTAGAAATGTAATGTAAAAGACACATGTAAAAGTATGTAAATGTAAAGTACGTAAATGAAACATGTGCACCTGATTCATGTTGAGAAAGAGAGTGTAAAAGGATATCCTATACTATTGTAGGTTTTTAGACGATCCGAAGCCATAGGTGAAGAAGTATAGGTAGGAATTCCACTATATCCTCCAAGATCTAATCTGTTTCCTTGAATGTGGTGAAGAGGTCTCGTACGACCTATTTTTTTGGGTGATGCGACGCCACTGGTCAAAGTAGTGTAGGGATGCACATCCACTTTAACCTTAGAGCTTGTTATTCTTCTTCCCAGAATGCTAAAGACACCATGTCCTGTAAAATACACCGTGTAATGGGGGTTTGTAGACCGATCCGAACCCACTATATGTATGTAACCCACAATGCCAAGGGAAGAAAGTGCACTGAACTAAACAGATGTAAACACATTGTGTTAGTATGTAAAACTCCAAATGATTCCCCCCCTCTTTGGAGGCGCATGCAATGTCACCGATAGGAGAATGCAGCCATAAAGAGGAACAACCGTATGAACCGTACCTTGGAAAGTTCTTGGTAGAAACCAAAGCATGTAAAAACAAGAGGCTATCCAAAGACAATTGTTAGTACAAACAAACAAGCATATAAAAAATAATGTGTAAGCTACGCAGATAAGTTAAAAGATACCAAATAAAGTAGTAATGTAAACATGCAAGAAAACAAGTAATCCACACAAAGCGGGCTACAAACATGGCACATCACTCACGATGTCGCAAGACATGCAATGTCATCATGGCCGCAAACAAAAAACAAGTGTGCACAACAAACATATGGCAAGGTCCGCAACTAAGAGAAAACAATAACAAACAATGTAAAAAAAAACAAGTATGGAAGCAAATATCCCTGCAAAATTTTTTTACACATGAAGCACTGTTAGCATGTTAGAAAGATAACTAGTATGTTAAAAACATGTATAAAAAAGTAATATGAGGTGTTAAGTAAAAATGAAATAATATCACTGTGAGAGATGAGTGTGGATGACCCCAACAACCAGTGTAGGAAGGGTAGAAGGCGAGCATCCATGTTGTGTGTAAAGACACATCTCTGTGATCACAACTAGAAAAAGACGTGAACACACATGTGTGGGTAATATAAATAAATGACATATAAGTAATCAAACTAGCATGTGTAATAAAGTGACCATGAACAATAAAAAGTAAGAAAGTGTAAAAGTAACCATAATATGTAGTATGTTGTGGATGGATGGAATGGAATGCAAGATGGATGACAAGATCCATGTGCCCCTCGAGTGAATGGAAATATATGTAGTGAGGTTCATTTGGTTGATCAATTAGAATCTAGCACTTAGTGAAGAAAATACAGAAGGTTCGCATGGGAGAGCAGAGTGCATTCAAAGGCACGTGATTATTAGAAAGGATAACGCACAAATAAGAGAGATAGATTTGAGACTTAGCCATTTTCATGATGAGGATCTATTTTTGGAGATAGCATGTGGAGCAATCAAACTAATTAGAGACTTGCGTGACACGCATTGGATATTTTTGGATGATTAACTATGAAGTGTTTTGCATGGATGTAAGTTAAAGATAGAATTGTGAACTAATAGTTGACTAAGAGATATCTATTGTTAGAATTCTTGCATGTAAGCCTATTTTTGTAATGGCATGTGGATAATAATAACATGTGACCTATTTTGGGATTAGATAAGTGGTGAAGGGAAAGTCCCCACCCTTATAAGTATGTAGTAAACTGTATATAAAGAGAGCATAGATATACGTGTGAGAACTAGGGTATAGTAAGATTATGCTACTACATCATGTTACCCACATGAGCGTATACTAATTTTAGTGTAAGGAAGTTTCGTGTATTTACTGAATTCAATATAATGGAGATTATGGATTGAAACAAGGTGGTATCGTGGTTATAATTCAATATTGCATGCTTGATTCCATTATGGTTATCCTTTAATGCTATTATTTTCTAGATCTAGATATGAATATTCACTGTAGAAAGATATATTAGCTATAGATATGAATGATAAAGTATTCATCAAGATAACATCCTATAATAACAACCCTAAAGAGGGGCCTCGATACCTTTGCATGCTTCGGTGAGCGCTCGGTCTAGGCCGAGTGATGCGCCATCGCGCCCGGCTTTTATTGCTGAATTCTAGGTTGCATCATTGGTTCCATTTCCGGACCTCTTTTCCAGCTTGTTTTTAGGATGGTTCATGATGAATACATCTTGGTTAACCTTAGTAAGTTTTGAGGAGTGGATACATGATCTGAAGAAGAATACGCATGGCGGTTCAACAATGGATATGAGTTTGACACATGCGTATGGGTGGAATAGAATATGTATGACAATTTATATGAGAGTTTCTTCATTATCTTTCCAAAGTATAATTGTTCGAGTGGCTGATTGCTTATGTATCTAAGAAAAATTGGAGGTATCACACACTTGTTTGGATGCGGGAAGAATTTAAGGCCCTTTATGATGCTTTGATCTAATTTGGACTCGAGCTTTGTGGATACATGGCTCCATGGTGTTTTGAAAAGTTATATCTTGGAGTACCCAATTTCCACTAATTCGTGTCTAGAGGTAGTTGAATTCCATTTTTTACAATATCCAAGGGGAACTTACCCTGTAAGAAATTCCACCGGCAATCAAGATCCCGATGGTAACTTTGAATTTAGAGAGTAAATAGATGGCTAACTAAACTCCACCATGTCTTTGGGGCGGGAGTAGGTTTGGTGAAAGATGGAAGACATAGCGAGAAGAAAGACAGAGAGAGAGGAAAGGTGGCTTAAGTATAATGAGGCACGCAAGAGGGAGATAGAGAAGCAATGGGAGGTTGTAGAGTAAATGGCATTGTGGAGAAAGATAGTTTAGGAAGGAGTTGAAGTTCATGTAGAATACATGGAACCCGAGCCTCGAAACTCCCCCATTTGGGAAAACATTATAGGAACCCTCCTCGACCTCATGTAGAAGTGCACCAAGAGAGACGATATGGGCCATGGGTGTGCATTTGAATCCACTTGGAAACCTTTCCCTTACGCTTGGTTTTCCAGCATCTAGTACAACAAGTGGTCAATAAACTAATTCAAGCAGTGGGAGAGTAGGAGTGAGTCTTATAAGAGTCACATTGATGGTAGTGCAAACGACTTCATTGTTATATGGGAGTACCTTTTCGGGTGTATCATTAGCATAGAATACATGCATGCTGATTTTTGGATTAACTTCTGGGAGTGGTAACACTTCACAGATATCGAGAACGATTCGGTTCTACTATTGGGACAAAGGGAAGTACATCTTCTAGTCCAACCCCGCTTATAGGTTCGAATCACAAGGCATAGGTAGCTCTAATTCCGGCAGATTTGGTGGTTCTAGAGGCAGAGGAAACATAGGAGGTTTTGGATTAGGTGGACAAGGTCCGCACCAACCCCAAAATATTTACACCAAGATGTCTCTTCATCTTCCAAAGTATATGGGCATAAAAGACACTGATGAACATGTGCATATGTGTGAAATACTATGGCGCGTAAAAGGAATCACGGATTTTGAACTTAGGGCAAGCCAATTTCTTACTATGTTACAAGGGCACACACACAAATAGTATAGAAAGTTTGACCACGACCCGACTTACGTAGACTATACAAATTTAAAAGATGCATTCCTTAAAGAGTTTCACATCCCTAGTTTGAGCGAAGAGTATAAGTGCACTTAAGGATATTAAGCAAGGAACTACTAAAAGTGTCGAGAGTATGATGCATGGTTTAAAATGTGATTATCTAAGCTTTCTTATGATATACATGCAAGCCAACATGTACAATGGTTCGTTGGGGTCTTGATTACCCCTTTTAGGAGGGCATTATCACATAAGACATACACTGATCTGAGTGAAGCACTCAAAGCAACCTTATACACCGAGGCGGTTGGAGCATAGACAACTGGGAGCCCGATTTTAGAAACACGAGATCATAGCTATGACAAAACAAATTGGAGAGACTATCAGCAAATTCAGCACATGAGACACGCATAGGGATTTGGTGCATAGATTGTGAAGTAAAAGTTCACACAAAGGATATTTTTCCTCATAGATTAGTAAACTTGCTGCTATTGGATTATGGGATATGCCATTTAAACCATGATGCTAGCCACTACCCATTATTACAATGCGCGATAAGAAAGAACGTTTCAAGCTATTGTAAAATTTGTAGGTCCACGACTCATGACATGGAAGATTGTCGATTGATTGGCTAGATCCATGATGCTATAAATATTGGTGTATGAAAAACATGAGTTTCGAGATAACTCTAAGGAAATAACAAGCATTAGGACTGGAATCATAATCGGAACACTATGATCAAAATGAAGGGTGTTTTGAAGGTGGTCGTGGTAGGTCAAGGATACCACGGTGGATTCAGAGGACAAGGTCGTGGTGGTGGAATAAGTGAGTTTCCTTGTGGAACATGTTATACATGTGGATCTCTTGACCACTATAGGTGTGAATGTCCTCAAAATATTACATGTTATTTTTGTGGAAAGAACCATAGCTATGAGGAATGCCCAAACTGTATGAGCATCTTAGTAAGCAACATAAACAAGAAAAAAGGGCACAAGGATGGTTAGGATACAATGCGCTGTGGAAAATAAGTGGATGCATAAGTTGGAAGTAGAGTATGAGGTGTTGCAAGTAAATATCACGACCCATGACATGAGTCGGCACACGTCGAGAAGCATTACAACCGAAGCCTACCATCACTAAGGAGGAGGTTCTACATGCATGATACCCAGATCCTGCCCATTAGAAGGAGGTTTATCAGGAAACCATGGAGGTTCTTAGGAATCTTCAGGGTGAGATACAGTACTTAAAAGAGCAATCACGGAAGATGGAACAAAAGAAAGTATCGAGAGATGGTCAAAACTGATATAGATAACTTAAGAGACATGTGTAAAATGTTGTGCCATGAAAATATCATTCAACTATTAGGGAATTGGTTAAAGGGAAACATTCCATGTGTAATTATTGAGATTGGATGGCAGATCCTACATGTGAATATTCCCTCTCATAGCCTAGATTATGACAAGGAAATCACTCATTTGTTGTGGATGGGTGGCTATTGAGTAATATACTTGATTGATACAAATGCGAGAGTTAATGTTCTTACCTTAGATGCATTGGTACAAATGGGAAGACCCCCATTGTAGCCATCCTCTAATGTATTGTTCATGGCTAATCGGATTCAGGCCACTCCCATCGGAGTTTTGAAAGATACATTCATTACCATACAAGGAGCCAACTTCACTGGAGATTTTGAGGTTTTAGCCTTGGTAGAGTCAAATAGATTCCTAGCTCTCTTAGGGTGTCCCTGGTGCTATGAAAATAATGTTGATATTCGATTCAACAAAGTTTATATCATTTTTAAAACAAGGAGGAAAGAATTATTATCCCTTTAACAGATGGCAAATTTGTGCCCTATGTTGAACCCTTAAGTGAAGAAGATCTCGAATAGGATTTATGTATGCATTATCCAAGACCCGAGAGATCCTTGAGAAAAATAAAGAAGGAATAATTCGGTGGGAGGATGCACGAGTCCATTAATGATACTACAACGATTTGCTTGTGATAATTGGGCTCATAGCACTTGTTGGTGTAAATTTTAACTTTGCAGTTGTGCCCTGATTTTCTATATCCAGTTTTTCTCAGAAAACATTTCATTTGCTCAAACTGGTGACCTGTAATTCATATTTTCCAATTGAATGCCTTTGAATTGCTCACATTGTCATGATTTTTCCCTAAATTGAAAAAAATTTCCAAGTTCCCCTCTTTTGTGCCCTAATTTCTTCATTTTTTTGGGCTGAGCGTTTTCCCTTTGTCAAATTCATGCAAAAAATTAAAATGGATCGAATCCGAGTTGTTTGCTATTAAAATCTCATTCCCCAGGCCTAAATCAATGTAAAATCATGTTTCATTGGAGTTAAAACCGAGAAATCTGCCCTCCTTGTGATTTTTTTGATTTCTAGGGCATCCCTGCATTTTTTACGTTTTGAAGGGCATACGGGTGTCATTTTCCGTCAAATTCATCCTTGCATCCTTTTGGTGACGTGGCAAGTTTCTATTGGTGGGGCAATCGGGAAAATGTTATAAGTTGTTACTTTTTAAAAAATTGACAAAGGAAAATTTTGCTCCACGGCCTGCATTTGCTACAGTGATGTGCCTACGTGGCATGATTTGATTGGTTAGAGGATTGGCGGGTGGTGGGGATCACTTAGAAATTTTTCTTCCATTTTGAAAAATTTCTCGAAGTTTTTTTGTCCGAAGGCCCGTGTCCAATGGGAAGTGGACACGTGGCGGGAGATCAAGCGGATGGCGGGGGAGTTGGAGAAAATTTTTGATTTGGGGTTTCGGGAAAAATTTTGACCCAGGGCCCGTGTCCAATGAAAAGAGGACATGTGTCCAGGAGGGTCAAATGGAGAGGCGAAGAGTTGGAAAAATTTGAAGTTTTTGGCTTCAAAATGCCAAAGGAAAAATTATGCCCGAAGGCCCGTGTTGAATGGGAAGAGGACACGTGTCCTAAAATTGGTGGAGATTTGGAGCACGGAGGAAACATGGAGAAATTTACAAACTTTGGTAGAAATTCTCAAAATGAAAAATGGACCCACGGAAAATTTGGAGGTGTCCCCCACAACCAATTAGGGGGCGACACGTGGCCTATTCCAAAAGGCAAAAAGGGGAGCGCGGGCCCGTAGGAGGATTTTGTGCTCATGCGGAGGAATGAAGGAAAAATAGGAAGGTCGGCTCCGTAGCTAATGGGAGACCGCCACATGGTAGAAGAAGCAGTGGGTGTTCGGGCCCACGGAGGTTTTTGAGGAAATTTTCCTTTTCTCAAAAAAGAGAAAATTTCATTATTTTTGCCCCGCGACTTTCAGTGGGGCCCACCTAAGGACACGTGGCGGGTCCAGGGGGCAAGCGGGGAAAATTTTCAAAATTTTCCCAAAGTTCAAAAAGGTTTAAAATGCATTTTAAGGATTGGGGGCCCACTCCAATCATATTTGGACGTGTCCACCTTATCCAAAGGAAAAAAGGGGGAGATTTTGGACACGTGGATGACACAAATTTAAAGTTGAATTTGGATCAACGGTTGCTGAGTATTTTCATTTCTTGCCGCCATGAGAGCTCCAAGATGCTTGGATTCATCATTTTTACACCAAATTGCATGAAATTTTATATGAATTCACATCCCCTCAGCCTTTTGAATGAAATGGCATCATTCATTTGAGCTAATTCGGTGCCCTTTAGTGTTTTTCATGAAATATTTTTCTCAACCCATGTAAAAATGAGAAAAGTAAAAAATTAAAGTTGCAGAGTTAAAAATGATGAGGGAAAAAGGTGGAAAATGATTGCAAATGCATGCTTGGCATGTTGGAATGACAAAAACATGACCTTGGGATGGATAAGGATCCGAGCCCATGTAATATTTTATTATTTTTGTGCATCCCTAGCATTTTGTGAGCTATTTCACAGTTTAATATCATTTTTCATCAAATGGATAGGGTTTTGTAACAAATTTGATCCTTTGAGAATATTATTTTCTTGGGATGCAAGGATCTAAGCTGGCATAGGGTATAAGTTGTAATTTTGAAGCATTTTGTAAGGCCGATAGAGATTTTGGAGAAAGAGAGAAGAATTTTCACGAGGAAAACTAGAAGTAGTCCATTTCTTTTGGAGAAACTACCTGAGAGCCATTTTTAATTCCTTCTTGCATCAAATGTTCATCATGTTGAGTTGGTTTCAGCTGTAAAGCCATCAAAAAGCTTTGAGATTGTCTTAATAACATTCCCTTGCTGGTGTATTTGATCAAATTTATGGATTGACTAGTTTTATCTCTTGGTAAAACTTGCATACACTTGTATTTCAGTATGTTTTCAATTTGTGTTTCATGCTCATGTTGCAATCTTGTGTTTGGGATCTCTTTTGATCATACATGGCCTCATTTCTTGTAGAGGGTTTGAAGGCATCTACAATATTTCATTCAGAAGAGCATTCATTTGAGTGAAGATAAACAAATTTAAATTCATCTTACTTTCCTTGAATATTGAGGGTGTTTGTAAACCTTTGGGTGTACCTTAGGTCATGATCAAATAAGGGTTTCTAGATGCTTCATTGATATTTTGCTTCAAGCTTTTGTGGTAGGTTATCAAAGTTTGTGTGGAATAGTGCAGATTTGGGCCTCCATTTGTGCACACATCCAGGTTGAAAGAGCACTTCAAACTCATTGAAACATCTCTGTTGTTTAGGTGTTGTAATTCTTTTGCAAAGGTTCCCAAAGAAGTTGGTAATTCCTTATCTTGTCTTTTCTAAACTTCTCCCATCGAATTTCATTCAAACTAACTCATCCTACCTATACTACCCCTACATTGCATTGTGTATCAACAAAAGAACTCAATCCTTTCACAAAAATGCACAAAGCATATCAGGGTTTTATCATGTCTTTAACAGCCCTAGCTTTGTTTTGAAATCATATCCATCATTTAGTAGTGAAAACTCCTTTGATTTTGGATAATGGATACTTGATCATGTTTTCAAAAGGCCTCTTTCATATCATATGCAAAACACAAGGATATCTCTACCTCCTTAACCATACAAGGGCTGCAATATAGGTTCTCTTGCCTTGGTTGATAGGCACAACCTAAAATAGTGAGGGTTAGATCAAAACCCTTATGAAGGTGCTATCCACTTCCTCAAATATTGAATGCAAACAAGCAGATAGGTGTGATCCCCGACTACAAATGACACACAAACCATCTATCTACTCTTGAAGTGTCTTGTGCTAGTTCATGATGCTATTCAAGTTGTGAAGGAGACTAAAACTGGATACCAACAACACTTATGAGTTGGTAGGGTGCAAGTAAAGATAATATTTCTTAGATCCGAAAACTTTGTTATTTCATAAGGATAGGTAAAATATCAGTATCTTGTTACACCGAATAAGGAGATCCTATGGTATTTTTGAGCGCCATGGAGGAACAATGGATAGACCCATTGGAAAGAATGAATATGCTAGCATATACACTACGTGGGATAACAACATCTTTGGTGGATGGCCCATAAGGATAATTGTTGTTACAAATCAGCAACACCCATGGATGTAAATCGAGTTTCTAAGTTGATGTTTCGGGCATCCAGGTGTGATTGCACAACATTGAAACCTATCTCCAAGTGCGGGACTTGTAAAATGAGAGAGGAATCTCTAGATTAGAGGTTGGTTCCTCAAAATCCTCTGATCAGATCTGTTATTTACACAATTGCAGAGGTTTGAATCCTAATCCTACTCTAAATTCCAAGGAGACAGAGATAGAAAGTGCAAAAATTGAAACTAAACTAATAGGTGATACACCAAAGGAGTGGTGAACACTTCTTGTTCATGAAAATTGACACAATTTCATGAAATGCAACATGAAACATCATACATAGGCTGATAAGATGCAATTAGAGGTCTCGAAGAGAAGCAAGACAATACAAACAAAGGACTTTGAAAATTGATCACGAGTCACGCATTGTCATTTTCACTGTCAAAATCCTTTCATTTGCAACATCAAAGAGGTAGAAACCTATTACAATCATGAAGAAGGTCGATACTTACAAAAATAACTTTTTAAGGTGAAAGAAGAAGATTGCTATCAAAAAAAAAATGTTCAACCCTCAAAAAATGAGCCAAATCTGGCTTTTACAATGCATGGGTCGAGCCCAGGAGAGAGAAAATGTGTAAAAAACATGGGAGCCATTCCCCATTGAATGAAGATGCATTAAAAAAACATGGGCATCCTTATAGACCCATGCCCTGACGTTTTTGGCCATGCTGAAGAAGAATGCGACCCATTTTGCATTAAAACTGGTTGTTGAAATGTCATTTCTGGCCATTACCACGTGCCAGAGACGTTTCTTGATTTTATCTCTCCAAACTGAACCAAAATGAAAAATTGACCCCGAAATCATGTAGAGAATTTCACCAGATTTCCATTGATATAAAGAACATGAAAATCTGAGCTCTGGATCGAAAGATATGGCGATTTGAAAATTTAGGGCAAAAACAGGCCAAAATCGGATTGGCGGGCAAAAAGTTTGAATTTTTACCCGTTTGGTCTTTGGAAATTTTTTCAAATTTTCCCCATGCTCTGCCACTCCAGGTGCCACATGGCATGTTCTGATTGGTCATGGGCCCTTCCTGCTCCATTTTACTTCATTTTTGCCTTTGGAAATTTTTTTCAAAATTTCCCCGCCGGGCCAATGAGGTGAAGACACGTGGCGTGATGTGATTAGCTCGGGCCTGTCTCTCCTGAATTTTCTGCGGGTCGCTTCGAATTTTTTTTTTGGCCTGGACACATGTCAAAACCCCATTAGGTGTGGATTTGACCCTTTAAAATCTCCTTGTGGGCTTGCTCTGAATTTTTTGCCCTACCTAGACACGTGGCGAGATTCCATTGGCTCGCAATAAGGGGGCGGGCTTTCCCTTCTAAATTTTCCTCTATTTCCTCCTTGGGAAAATTTCCCAAATATTCCCCGTGCTCCACCCGGCCAGGACACGTGGTGAGATTCCATTTGTTGGTGGGGGCAGCGGGCCAAAACTCGCCCTTTGGACTTTCGGCAAAACATTTTGCCAAAAATTCTAATTCTTCCCCCGCTCTGCTGGTGTGGACCTCCTTGGACACGTGTCACATTGTGATTAGGTGGCGGGAAAATGGGTGAAAATTTCCTTCTTTGAAATTTCAGCCAACACTTAGCCAAATTTCCAAATTTACCCCTGCGCTCTACTTTCCAATTCCTTATGACACGTGTCACGTTTTGATTGGCCGCGGGGCCATCTCTTCAAAATTTCCTTGCGCCAACACTTAGCCGATTTTCCCAAATTTTTTCCCTGGGACACGTGGCAGCTCCTTATTCATCAGCGGGCCCCGCGGGAAGAATTTTTCTTTTGAAACCTTTGCCAAAACACTTGGCAAAAAACCAAGTTCTCCTCCGACCCTCGCCACTTCTTGGACACGTGGCAACATATCATTGGTTGCGGGCCTTCTAGGGGAAAATTTCCCACAAAAACTCTGCCGAGCCATAACTTGAAAAATATGAGGAGTTAGGAGGAAAACTTTACCTTTCTGGAAAGATGAGAGAGAGCTCTATCCAATGGTGCCATTTTTAGAAAGATTTGAGTCCCTAAAAATCAAAAATGGAGACTGAGGCACAAGAGAAGGAAAGATGAAAGGAGTTAGCTAGAAAATGAGCATGGGGCACATTTTGGGTAACAATAATATTGTAGGATGGAATGAAATTAGGATCACCCTTACTACTAGGTTCTTTAGGAGCAATGCACCTACTCGATCCATACTTATCATAGTAATCAACCCGTTTAGCACCAAGTTTAGAAGTGTGAGAGAATCTGGATAGAAGGACATGAAGCTTTACCACCTTCGCTATGGGTGCACAAGTTTTATTCCACTTTACAAGGATGCAAACGTGCTTGGTATGTATATACAGAACTCCATAGAGAGACCGAAAATTAGCCGAGATCTAATTGCAGGAATGGCCCGACATTTGACATTTTCTCTACAAATCCTCCGGTGGAAGAAGTATTGAGAGTCATAAAGCGCTTAACTATGGGAGATAGTGCCAAGGCTGAAGAACTCCTTCAGGAGTTATTAGATGAAGGGGACTTAGGAGCACGTCTTATTGAAGAAACAGAGGCCAATGTCACACTACTTCAACATGTTTACCTTGAGAAAGAAAAATGCAAAATGGACTACTTAGTGGATGACGAAGAAGTAGAAAATATGGATGTACATCATTTAACAGGTAAGCGTGAGGTGTTGGACAATGCGAGATAAGACCACATGTGCCTATCATGTACCTATAAAGAAAAAGAAGGTGAATATTGGATTAGATGCTTTGAGCCAAAGAAAGCCACAATTGGAGACTATTGGTCGAATCAAAGTGGAAAAAATCATAGAGTTACTAAGGGATTATCGGGACTTATTCGCTAGGGGGTACCGTGAACTTAAAGGCGCGTATGAATAATTAGGGAGATGAAGATAAAGATTAAAGAGGGTGCATGCCCAATTAGAAAGAGAACCTACATGATGAATCCCAACTTGTGTGAAAAGGTCAAAGAAGAGATTGAAAAAATGTTGAAGTCTAGAATTATCAAGCCCCTTGATAAGCCAAAATGGGTTTTCAATGGTGACCAATGTCAAGAAGAATGGATAGATCATGATTTGCATGGAATAGAGGGGAGCTAAATGCTTTGAATGTGTGACTAGACCCTTTCCCACCATTCACTAAGGAAATACTAGAAGGTATTGGATGGTATGAAATCTATTCGTTTATAGATGGGTTATATATGTATCATTAGGTTCAGATTGCCTAGAAGGATCGGAAAAGAATACATTTACTACTTTTGAATGGGGTAGCTTTTCCTAAACCGTAATGCTTTTTGGTCTGAAAAATGCACCAACTATGTTTTTGTGCATAGTTCTTTGAAGCATTCAAGGAATTTATTCATAACTTCTTATAGATCTATTTAGACAATTGGATGGTGTATGAACTAGTTAAGGATCATTGTGACAATCATGTTTAATGTTTGAAATATGTAGACAATTGAGTATCTCCTTGAACATCAAGAACTACATATTTTGTACACCATTTGGGATACTACTAGGACACATAATCTACAAGGAAGGTTTGTTGGTTGATCCAGCCAAGGTTGTAGTCATTATAGGCCTAAGAGAGCCTACCATTCGAGTGAAGTGCGCAAATTTTTGGGTCATACAAGATATTATAGAAATTTTATCAAAGGATATGCCAAATTTTCCGCACCATTGGAGGAGTTACTAAAAGGGAAAGGTACGTTCTACTGGGGAAAACCGCAACAGCATGCATTCGAGACATTAAAGGAAAAAATTACTACCGTGCCTATTCTACGTTTTCCTTCATGGGACCAACCATTTCATGTACATGTTAATGCCTCTGGCATGACCATTGGCGTGGTGTTGGCTCAACCTGGAGAAGGTATTGTAGATCATCCTATTTGTTTTGCTAGTAGAAAGATGACTCCTACAGAACATAATTACACCACTACAAAGCGTGAAGCTTTGTCAATGATCTATGCGTTACATAAATTCCACCAATATCTACTTGCTACACCATTCATCTTTTATATAGATCACATGACATTGAAGTATTTGGTAAACAAGCTTGTTCTACAAGGGAACATATGTCGATGGGTGCTATTGTTCAAAGAATTTGTTTTCAAAATTGTGGTAAAACTAGGGAAAAGTAATTCTAGACTAGATCATTTATCCAGAATACAGTTAGGAGAAGAAGCACATGCAATTGAATATACCATTCTAGATGCAAAGTTATACAGGTTACAATGAGCGCCATTAGAACTAGAGGACATTTCTGTCTTTCTACAAATAGGGATGGCACCAAAAGGAATGAAATCCTTGGAGAAGAAACAACTTGCTATACACGCAGCCCCATACATGTTGATTAGCGGTGTCATGTACAAGTTAGGCCGGATGAGGTATTACACCGTTGTGTATTAGAACATTAGCACACAGATATTATGAAAGAAGCTCATGGTGGTATTGCAAGTGGCCACTATGTAGGTGATCCAACTACATGTAATATTCTACTCGTAGGATTATGGTGGGAGCGCTTGTATAAAGATTGTAAGGAATTTTGTAATGCTTGTGATCATTGTCAACGTCTTGGGAAACTAGGTCAATGAGATGAAATGCCTCTGAGACCCATTATTAGTGCTGAACCGTTTGAGAAATGGGCTATAGATTTTGTGGGTCCTATTTTTCTAGGCTGCGCATAGAACTAGATTACACTACATCATAACTTGCATAGATTATCTAACTAGGTGGGCGGAAAAACACCTATGAAGGATTGTATAATGACTACAACAGCTAGGTTTCTTTGGGAAAATATTATTACAAGGTATGGATGTCCTTTAAGTTTGAATAGTGATAAGGGAACACATTTTCTTAATGAGACAATCTGAATTCTATTGGATAAATTCATGATTGCACACCATAAGACTACACCCTATCATCCTTAGGAAAATGGGACTGCTGAGTCTTTCAACAAAATTTTGAGCTAGACATTGACAAAAATCCCTGATGTTAGAAGAAAGGATTGGGATGATAAAGTATCTATAGTGCTTTGGGCATATCAGACAACATATAAAAGGTTGAACAAATCCACACCATTTCGATTAGTGTTTGGCATGAAGCGAGTTCTTCCTATGGAATTTATGTTACCTTCTTTGTGTATTGCGCGTGTGATTAGGGGATCATTTTTGAAAACGTTCCCTAAACATCCCTAAATGGTGTCAGTGCAGAAGATCATCTCAAGAGATTTCCAATGACTGTAAGAACGCGAAAAACGGACATCGGGAGCTCTAGATATGTCTGGTCAAAGTTTGGTCAACGGAAAGTCAACTCTAGTCAACTGGTCAATAATGGACCAATCGCTACTGCGACATGTGGCGAAAAGGCAAAAGGGAGTTGTTTGTTGGTTTTCGACCACCGGTCTTTGACGAGCGTAAAAAAATAAAGGTGCTCGGGAACAAGAGGCTCAACTTTTATTACGGAGGGGAGCCCGGCCGCCGTGTGGACTAAGGTATTATTGCCGACGTGGTGGGTCCACAAGCCACCACGTGGCTTGCCACCACTCGTCGAATTCGCTCGATTTTCCTATCAAGGGTCGACAAGTGGTATTTTATTGCCACATTTCATTTGGAATGTCATTATATTAATTGGGTCGAAATTATATGATCTTGATAAGACCACTTTTCATATTCTACGCCTTATTTCCAAATGCCACGCATATATTTAAAACTTCCCACGCATTAGTTTGAACTGTCCACCATTTAAGGTTATCCATGCATAGATCCTATGGATTGGGTGCTAAAACCAAACAATGCGCATCCCCCAAGTCAAGCGCCTATTACATAGGCTTAGGTGGCTTCCTTGCCACTTGAAATGCGCACCTACCTTCTAATTTAAACCATTAGATAAGTCTCCAAGCGCCCAATGTGGGATTTTATTCCCAAAAGGATAAGCCAAAAGACAAGGAGGGGAATGGAACTCGGGTGGGCCGAGTAAAAGATAAGCGCCCAGCCATCAGACCAGGGGGCGCATAAACAATATAAAAGGAGCTATATTCTATTTGAATGAGGAGGTACAGGTCTGTGCAAGAAGCCTAAGGACCAGATTGCAGAGAACTCCATTTTTGAAGGCCGTGCACTCAGATTGGGCATTTGGAGTAAAAATATGAAATGTAGAGAATTATGAGATGATTCCAACGATATAAGGTTTAATCTTTTTTGATGATTTTAAACCTGTTTTTGGAAGATTTGAATGCAGATTTTAATAGAGATCTTCAAGACAGCCAGTTGGAAAACACGAATTTCAATGCACTTCTAGTCCGAATTGTGACTTGGTGTAAACATGAAAAGTGTTCAATTCAGATCTGATCTCGGATTTTTTTCATGGAATGTTTTTAAATATCCATTTGTAGGTGTTTTTCTAACACAGTTGCAGGGAGATCACATTGTGAAAACACTGTAGGAGCCACAGATCGTTCTTGGGATAGTTTCTGCTATTTTTCAGAGTTCTTGGGACATTGATCAGCTCATTTTCAGGTTGTGATTAATTATTGATTGTTTGTAAGAGTTATTAAACTTTCATTTCAATATTATTAATGGATCGGTTCAATCTGAACCCGGGGACGTAGGAATTCCGAACCCCGTAAACAATCTCTTTTGTTATCTGAATGTTTTAGTTTTGATTATTTCTTTGCTACACAAGTTTTCCGCACTTCTATGGATGAAAAATAATCAGAATTTAATCAATTTTTGGATTCAAGAATACTTAAAATTGGTTAAAAAAATCACGATCTTTGGAAACTTATAAAGTGATAAAATTACAACATCACGTTTTTAGATCAGCGTGTTAGAGGTCTTGCGATGAGAAATCCTTAGAAGAATAGATTGAAAAGTTAATCAAGTTGGATGAGCGATGAGCCATAACATGTTGGAGTCAAAAACAAGAGAAGGCTAGGCACATCATGGATAAAAAGCTTGACATAGGACAAATGGTGCTCCTTTATGATTATACATTTTTCACCATCTAGGAAAACTCAAGGTACATTGTTTGGGGCTATTTGTTATCACTCACATACTTGAATTAGGCGCTTGTCAATTAGAGGCACTTAATGGAATATGGTTACCCGGTTACTTCAATGGGAGTAGGCTGAGGCCCTATTATAAATAAGTCTTCTTGGTGTTTATAATAAGGTAGTATTTCCATTTAGATTAGGTTTTCAATTATGCATTCCCTTAATGTGTTTCCTTCTTTGTTGTTATGATTTTTTTAGTTTAGTTTGTGTGTTTGTGTAATAAGCTCGTTTACGTGCCATAAGTGAATTACTATTTGAAGAATTTTTATGCATAGAGGACTGCACATACCCTTAGTGTGGGGTAGGTTGTTGATATCCAGGTACAGGACTGATGGAAATAAGTCCACATGAAAGGAACTATCTACGGGTGCTATTCAAGGTTGGAAAATTAAAAAATATATATTTCTTCTAGACACAAGGACCATAGATAGAGATGAATGAAGAAACAAGTATAACACGAGGTAAGTAGAGGCCGGGAAGACTACCGGTGGAAGGCGTAGTGATGAGGTACTCCAGTGCATGGAAGCACGCTGAAGAGAAGTCTACAGCCATAAGGTAGGAGGGCGCGCTAGAAGGTTATAACATGGGTGTGAAGATGTACCTCACAGAAATAATGAAAATGGTTGATTAATGAGAGGATTGTTGGTAGGTGGAGGAGCAATAAATGCACTAAACTTTTGAAATTCTATATAAAAATGGGTTGCAAGTTCATTTTTACTGTTGCAATTGAGAGAATTTGAAAAGGGTTAGGTGTGAATGAGCAAGAAATCATGTTGAGGTGCGTAGAGTGTGAAACCGGACATGGAGAAAAGGGTTTTGCATAGAAGAAGCTTGCGTTCCCATAAGTGAAGGGTGAGAAAATCGGACATGTTACAAGTGACTTAGGGGACATGATTTCCACTAGGGCATGAAGATTTAAGCTAGGGTTTTAACTTGCTCGATTATGGAGGGAAGAAAAGAGAGATTTTTCAAATGGCACCGAAGAAAGCATCCACAACAGGAGATAAAGGGAATAAGAAGGTTGAAGTGGAAGAATAAATTGCTCCCGAGTAAATTTTTAGAAATGCGATATCTGGAGGGTGTGATTATGGGACAAGAATGGGATTCCCATATCTTCCAATGTAAAATCAATGATTACAATCATCGAACATCAGACAATAAGGAGCTCGATGCATTGCTGAGCACAAAAATGAACAAGTGCATGATAGAGGATATGCTTGTATATGATGACACTGGTGAGAAGTTGTTGAAGCATAATGAAGTCTACTTGATGTATGAACTGCCATATTTTAGAAAGTATGAACCATTATATTAATTATTGATGAGAAGAGTCCATGAAGACTTCTTCTACTTCGCGAATGGAGGGTAAGAATCACAACCGATTTGATATCAATAGTGACGGGACTAAGGGCCTCGGGGTTGGATCTGGATAGTGATTTAACCGATACTTGGAGATGAGGAAAGAGCTAGGGTATACCAAGGGTTTGCGTGACATGGACATTGAAAAATTAAAAAAGTACCCAGATGGTGCGGAAACCGTACATCTTGTGACAAAGGCGAATGACCAAGGAAGGTGGTCACGGGTAAACACAATGTGGTTACACGTCTCTAGGAAAATGTCTCAAGGACTGGTCTACAATATAGAGATCACATAACAAAGACAATCATTGAAGAAGCACAGATAGGTGAAAAAATAAGTTTTGGCACTGTATTATTGTCTTTAGTATTTATGGATATTGGGGTACCTGGTGGGCCAAAAGAGAAGATTTGGGAATACCCCATGGAACACAAGTCACATGTGGAAATATTTGGAAAGTACTTGTGTGATGGATCAATGAGTGGACCATTCAAGAAAAGGGCAAAGATGTGGTACGATAGACTCCATGCGGCATTTGAGGAAGAGTGGCGCATACCCAAGGATTTACCTTCGGTGGTGGGTAAGGCAGTTCAGTTTTCCGTATACCAACATTTTTACATCACACGATTTGAGATGAAGGACGGGGCTTGGAGCCCATGGTGTAAACTATCATATGCCTTCACAAGTAAAGGTATTTCTAAGCATCTGTCTTCATAGGTTTTTAGATGTGCACCACTTAACCTTTAATGAAGACAAGGTAGATTTCAACTAACACACTTTGTGAGAAAAGAAGTATGTATATCCAGGTGCAATGCATACATTGAAATAATTATTTCAAATATTATAAGAATGAATCCTGTAAGCTTGGCGGTTGGGGACACCGAGCAAGTGCTTGTGTACCTACAACTCAAACCCAAGTTGGAGAACATTGAGTATATGGAGAATGTGTTCGCGCTCTCAGGGCCGCCAAAGGGTAAGCATACAATGGAAAATATTCCAGTGCCTAAGCCCATAGAAACAATTAAGGTTGATGATGAAGAGGAAGAGCATGAAGATAGTGGTGGTTTGGAACATAGAGGTAGAAGAAAACTTCCAAATAAGGATGAAGTCGAGTGCACAACTACACCACCTCAGCCTACAAGAGGGAGATGATGAAGACTTGGATGCGAGTCCAGGAGAATGCCATTTTAATAGGGTATTCAAAAGAACAAAGACCAAAGGTGCTACCCCAAAAATAGTGCGCATATCACCTTGACTCTCTCCACAAAGAGGAGACAATTGAGAAAAGGCGAAGGAAATTAAAGCTAAATAAGGAAGTGGAAGATTACTGAGGAAAGTGTACCTAATTCTACTACACCTCTAGAGAATGTGGAAGAATAAAAAGATGAAGAAATGAAGGATGGAGAAGAGCTGGAAAAAGGAATAGAAGAGACGATGTCGAGACCGCTCAGGGACATATCTGCGAAGTTCCAAATCTTGAAGCCCAAATTCCTAAGTAGCCTAAATCAAGAAGAACAAATAAGGAGTATATTCCACTAGCCATGGATATGCCGAGGACACAATTAAAATTGTTTATGCCCGTTTCTAGAGAATAATCACACAAAAGGATTTGTATGGATGGGAGTTAATGGATGAAGATATGGCAACAATGCACAAAGGAAGCAATTTTCATGGTCGATGCACACACACATGGATGAACTAGACTTTGATGTGTGTGAGGATTCATGCATGTCAAGGAGGTTGAAAAAGACACCTCAGGCTAGACACATAACAATAAATCCTACTATTATGTCAAATGAATAGGTGAGCAATGCTTTGGTGAAAGTCTCAACAGAAGTCACATGACAAAATATGGATAAACTTTCCACAATCATGGCACCGAGGAGGAGATCAAGACTAAGGATGAGGAAATAGCGTGCCTAAAGCAAGAAAGAGACTTGACATAGAAGAATAATATTGTGTTTATCGGCATGGCGAGAGGAGATTGGTGATAATGTTATGAAGGCTAGGCCACACTCGAGCCCAAGGTACCTAAGATGTTTCCTTTGAAAATACATTATGTTAGTACATTGGTGGACTTAGTGCTTGAAGATGAAACTCTGTGCATGCCTAAACCAAAGGATCTAACGAGAGACGAAGCGGGGAAAAGGCTTCAGTGATGTGGAAGATTGCATCATATGAAGGATTGCTTCAGATCTTGTAGGAGGAACTAAAGAAGGTAGATCAAGTGCTAAATATTTGTACAATGCCATAAGCCGTTATAAGGACTAGGACCATTTTAGAAGACAATGAGGTCCTGAAGGCCATGAAGGATGAGACATTGGGCTGCATAGAATGGTTAACACTTATTAATTAGAAGTGCGAGGCCCTTATATCCACTCGGGAACATCACAAAGAAAGCTTGGATGAGTTTGGGAAGGTCATCGCTTAGAAAATGAACTTGTTGGAAGGGAGAATGATTGGCATGTCTAGCATTATGTTGGTCTTATAGAATGAAAAGGGATAGATTACAAGGGATGAATTAGAGTCAATTAGAGTGGATATTCCACGAAATAAGAGGCTATACTCGGTGATTGGTAGAACTTAGAGGTAGAGATAAAAGAGGAATATCCAAAATTGATTATTCAAAGTTACAACAAAAGATACTTTGCAGTTAACAACATTCTTTTATCCATCAAAATTCTTTATATTATTCTATCCATATTCTTTGATTCGTTTTGGGGACAACCGTTGTCAGGGCGGAAATGCAACTAGTGTGGGGTAATGTTGATTAGTCCGAATTTGGCACTTAGCAAAGAAAATATGGAAGGTTTGCACGAAAGCGAGTGCATTCAAAGGTGTGGGATTATCGAAATGATTACACATGAATACGAGAGAAAAATTTAGGACTTAGCCATTTTCATGATGAAAATCTATTTTTAGAGATAGCGTGCAAAGCACCTTGAAACTGATTGGAGACTTGCACGACATGCATGGCTATTTTTGGATGATCAGCTATGAAGTGTTTTACATGAATGTAGGGTAAAGATAGAATTGTGAACTAATAGTTGACTAAGAGAGATCTATTGTTAGCATTCTTACATGTAAGCCTATTTTTGTAATGGCATGTGGCTAATAATAGCATGCAACCAATTTTTGGATTAGATAAGTGGTGAAGGGAAAGTCCCCACCCTTATAAGTATGTAGTAAAATGTATAGATAGAGAGAGAGCATAGATCTATGTGTGAGAAATAGGGTATAGTAATATTATGTTACTAGATCTCATTACGTGCATGAACATATACTATTATTCTTGTAGGGGAAGCTTTTGTGTATTTACTTGAATTCAATATAATAGAGATTATGGACTGAACCAAGGTGGTATCGTGGTTATAATTCAGTATTTCATGCTTGATTCCATTATGGTATCCTTTAATGCTGTTATTTTCTATATCTAGATATGAATATGCACCGTAGAAAGATATATTGGCTATAGATTTGAATGATTAAAGTCTTCATCATGCTAACATCTTGTAATGAGAAACCCTAAAGAGGGGCTTGATACCTTTGCATGCTTAGGGTGAGTGCTCGAGTCTAGGTGAGTGATGTGCTTAGCGGGCATGGGCTTGTATTATCAAATTCTAGGCTACATCACTAGCATGTGTAATAAAGTGACCATGAACAAGAAAAAGTAAGCAAGAGTAAAAGCAATCATAATATGTAGTATGTTGTGGATGGATGGAATGGAATGCAATATGGATAGCAGGATCCATGTGCCCCTCACGTGAATGGAAATATATGAAGTGAGGTTCATTTGGTTTGCCACCTCAATAGTCAAGAATCACTTGTAAACAAGAGTGCGTCATCGAGAAATGGCTAAATAGTGTATGTTGTGTCTAGCATGCTGTGATGAATACGTATATGTAGTGATGATGATATGTGACATATAGAAGAGATGTGTGTGAACCTTATAACCAATGTGCATATAACGAAAAATGAATGGTGGAATGATGATTTAGCCCTAAGCATGTATCACTACATGATGATTAGAATAAGTGTTGATAATGTAAAAAGGAGTGGTGATGTAGCCTAAAGCATATACCACTAGAAGATGAAAGAGTAAGTGACTATTTATCCTATAACGTGTGTCACTATCCTAAAAATGTCACATGATGAAAGTTTAAATGATAAATTCATGATGAATGTAAGGTCCATTTGATTTGTAAGCCCTCAACAGTTGAGTATGGACCGAGGAAATGAAGTGCACCATCGGGTAGTGAGTGAAATGTGTAGAAGATGATGTAGTATATGATATGATGATGATAAACAACCATGTGATGTGGAGGTATTATATAGTATGGAATGCAATATGTACAAAGTGTGTCGAAGAGTATATAGTATGTAGGATGCAATGCTTTAGATGAGTAGAATACGTAAAGTGTAATGTATAGAGTGGAATGTAATGTAAGTAAATAGACTAGTAATGTAGTATGTAGGATGAGTAATGTATGATGCTAGACATGTAGATAATATAAGTATGATGTATGCATAATGATGACAAGTATTAGGTATGATGTATGATGTGTGATATGTGAATAGATGCGGTGTGCGGGAGTAATTGTGTAGTATGTGGGGTTTATGTGTAGTAATCTCTCAACAAGTAAAGTGTGAACCAAAGCACAAGAGTGTGTCATTAGGTAATGGCGACACTAACATGTGGGATGAGTATGCTTATGTGAGAATATTGATGTATGAAAATAAAAATAGGATAGATGCGTAGATGTGGCGATGGGTGGGGAGATGTATTAGATGTTATACCCCAAGTGTACATGAATGAGCTAACCAATAACCATGAAGGATGAAGGTCCTCCACCGATGAATGTGATGATGAAATCATATGACCATGTTATAATAGTGGTGGTATGGAAGATAAGCAATGTGCTAGTAAATGAAGTCGATGTGCATGCGAGGGATGAATATATGAAGAAGGTCATGGCATAAAAATGCATCGAGTGATGGAGATCTACATGATGCGGAATGCGAAGGTGAAGAAGATCCATGTGGAATAAACCGAGGTGGTGACCTATGTCGAGATGTAGTAACTATCCAAGGAATGGGCCTATACCTATGTGTAGGGCTAGTGGAATGGTGCGATCGTGCAAATGATACGCGAGTAGGTGAACTAGGAGTAGATTGTGCTTTAAGTAACATAGAGTGTGAGGTGTTAGAAGAAGCATATGGTGTGCTAGCTACTATGCAAGGAGATGAAAACCATGGAGCGGATGGAGGGACACCATCGATATAAATGAATTGATTGTTGTGAATAAATTTAAGTTACAAATGATTCATATAAATGATAGATTGAGAGCGACAAATCCAATTAAGACCAAGAAGCATGTCGCATCCATCAACTATGTTTCTAATGAGAAAAGGAACATGCGAGTAAAAGGGCCAACTATAATGTGTAGCCTAACAACACCAAAGGGTTTTTGAAAGGGTACTCAATTTGTGATATAGGAAAGCTGATAGCCTTAAGAAGTGAAATAGAGCATGCAATAATGTGCCATGATGGGTCAACCTTAGTCTTGTTGATGGAGGTCAAGCTAATAGATGCATTGATGTGTAAATGATTAGATGTGAAATTTTCATGATAATTGACATTGGAGAAAGAAATGATTAGTGGTGAAGCTTCAGTGTTAGTAACTAAGAAGTCTATAGCTCTTGATCTAGGAGGAGTTACTACGTGGTATACATGATTAGAATAAGATTCAGATGTATTTTTGTCACATTGTTGAGATTCGTTGTTAAAGAGCTTGAGTTTACCCTTGTCATTGTTTGGTGGAGAGTTAGCAGATTCTGGAAATTCTAGTTTTTGTCTCAATTAGGTATTGAATTATTGTATGGAGTTTGAAACACCTATTTTTAGAATGTCCCATACATTAATGATAATCAAACTGAAATTTCTCATTGTAGTTCCTACCTTTTGTTCATGATGGGTTTAACTTGAGTGGTGAGGGAAGGGTAATAAGATTTCTTTCGAGAGGTTGGTTCAATATAAGATGTGGAGCTATTGGAAGGTTGATAAACATGCGCCGAGGTTACTGTGTATGAACCTCCTTAGTGGGGGTGACCACATTGACAATTATTTTAGTGTCATTTGGTTTAGTTGCAGAGGGTTTGAATGGTGTCTTGTTTGGAAAATGAGTGGAGGACGAAGCCTGCTCCTGATATTTAAGCTTGCCTATAAATAGGAGTTTGGTCTCACAAAGCTTAAGAGTATTAAAAATCTGATCAAATGAAGGAGAAGTTTCAAAGAGAAAACTCTCTTAGAGAGGTGGTAAAAGAATCTAGATAAATAAACCTGGAGCTTATAGCTGCAAGAACATTTTTCATCTTGGATAGATTATTCTTATACCTCAAGACGTAGTTAGCGAGGTGTTCATTTGATCCTGTTTAAGTTGTGCTAGCTGAGCATAAGAGATCTTAGAGCTGATATTAATAGAAAAATGAGTAAGGAAAGCATCGTCTAGATGTGTAAATGAGGTTACCGAGTGAACAGGTAGGTTGTAAAACCAACACATCACATAATCATAGAGACTACGAGGAAATATTTTAGCTAAAAGAATATGATCGTCGGAAAAATCTAGACAAGTGATATGAAACTCTCTAAGATGCTCCTATGGGTTACCATGCCCATTGAAAATGGGAAGCTTAGGGGTGACAAAGCTAGGATGAAGCGGATAAGTAGAGATGGAAGGTGTGAATGGAGTATAAAATAATAAGGTAGAATCTAAAGATGGTGATGCATGTGAAGTAGCTTCTATAGACTACAGATTTGAGCTTGAAGATCACGATAAAGAGGAGTTAAGTCTTGATTTACAACAGATGAAACTTTCCATATATGAGAAACTAAGGGAAATGTAAATTATTAGTAGGAGTAGTAATAGAGATGGGAAATGTAGAAATAGGTGGAAGAATATAAGCAAGCAGTTGAGTAGTAAGAGAAGTAGGTATGATCGCGAAAGTATTGAGTTCTTCCAAATTAGTAACCTCCTCATGAGCCACATGTAAAAGCAATTGTAGATCTTGTGGATGTGCAATGAGATGATCATTAATGACCTTAAGATGTTTTTAGTAAAATCAGTATGAGAGTGAACCATCACGAAAGGAGAATAGACACTAGAATGATAAGGTATGAATGAAGAATTTAGAAACATGAATGATCGAGTCGGGTTCACCCAAAATGGTTAAATAAAAATGGGGTATGGGGTAAAGTTAATCTAAGCTATGAATAACTGTAAATAAAGTAAATAGATGTTGTAAATAAATATAAAAATGACCCAAGAAACTATGTGAAAGGAAATGCTAACTCTAATGTGTAAGAGGAAGAGGAAAGAACTTAGGCTGAATAGAAGATGCTTACATGATAATGTTGCGAGAGATGACCGGAGAATCTAGAAGCGGGGAGGGACTTTGTAGAATCCTTGAAAAGGATGGATCTAGACTAGAGCACTTGGAAAGGGACCGAGGCAGTGCAGCACTCTGGTTTGAAAAATGGGCACCCTGGTTTGTGCAAAATCTCTGAAACTAATCTTCGAGGTTTAGCAAATGGTCCAAAACCCTTGTTGTCTGTCACATCAAGTTTGTTGTATTGCTTTAGATGTTTATGATATTCCAAGACAATCAAAGACCTACAAAATACCAAAATAAGTATCAAAACCCTAAAAATAAAAATGAAAATGAATGGGTCGATTGACTGAGCTAGCAAATAGTGGGCTTACTAACTAAGTGGTGCACTACATTTCAGACCCAAATGTAGTTTTGGTCAGTGTGTACATGATGTGCCCTAGGTGATCTTGTGCTAATCACACTTTTTGGAGTAGTGAGAAAAAACTATATGTATAAAATGTAATAGAATGTGTGCATGGAATAAAATAGAATTCCTCCTCCTATGAAGTATGATGAAAGTGTCCTAGCCTTGTTCCTTGTGATGGAACTATGTGGTTGCAAGTGATCTCTAATGAAATATATGGATGCAAATCTACATGGATGATAGTAGTGACTAGTGCTTGGTCCCTTATTATGGTCTCATAACTTTATATTTATAGGGTTCTCTTGATTTGATTTCATATTTAACCCCAAAATGGCTAACCACCAAAAAGATAAAGATCTCAAACAACTAGAAAGATCCCAAAAAGTGGCGGGAAAGTGCAAAAGGATCGAGGCACTCATGGTGGGACTGGGGCACCCATGGGCACCCAGTCAAGGCTAAAATAATAGTAAGTGATGAAAGATGACTGGACATATGGGTGTAAGAGGTCGGGAATGAAAAAATAAAATAAAACAAGATGGCCAAAAGACGAGGGTTAATTAGTACTTTCTTCACTCAAGAACCTTCTAAATAGTAGTATGAAACTAGGATAAATAATATCTAAAGTGCATGATTTTTTGAATACAATGACAAAAATAGTGTGGTGTGTATTAGTTGTGAGAATAAGCATGAAATAATGACTATAATAAAGTAGGTGAAAAAGTAACTATACGTAGTGAAGTGAAAAAGTGTTTAGTCACTTTATTTGTTATCTGCGTGAGTGAAATTGAGCTCTGTGAGTAAAGATGACACAAGTAAAAGCAACATTACCTAGTCGGTTTGAGAGGGTGGCAACTTCCGTAGCGTCACACACGACCGTGGAGTTGGTAAGTGCCTTATTTTTTGAAAAGTGTATGGTGTAATAGTCATTTTTATTGAATTTTGAAATTTGAGAATTTAAATTTTCTCGGCATTTTGGACCCAGAAAATAATGGTGAGGGTACTAGTGACCCTTGGGATAAGAGCACCCAGATGTGGGTGCTTGTTTCCTACTCTTGGGTGCCCAAGTCCTGCATTTAGGCGCCCTAGTCTAGAATGTGTGAATTTAGTCTAGAATGATGAAAAATGAGATTTGTAATGTATATGCATTGGATAAGTGAGTGTGCTTGGATTTTTATAGTGTTCTAATGCTACTTTTATTGTTTTTTAATGGTGTGTAATGGGATATTCACTCGAGGGAGTTCCGTAGTGGATGTCATTTGAGTATGTTGCTTGGATAAGGTTTATCGATGATGACCGGGATGTTATGGAACGTGATAGCATGTGGCACATAACACGGATGGGGATGTGCCCCATAATATGCCTATGTTGATTGCATTATGTGATAGATGGTGTGTGGATACATGCACATTTTGGTTTCCTACAAGAGAGATGACTATTATGTTGGAGGATGTGTATCATATATTGTGGTTGTCACATTGTCGAGAGAGAGATTGAGAGAGAGAGAGAGAGAGAGAGAGAGAGAGAGAGAGAGAGAGAGAGAGAGAGTACATGTGCTAGTGGAGGATATGGAGAGGCATATGCAAGCTACTAGATGATATTTTGTGGGGACTCAAGTACCTACCGAGGCCCATATCAGTTTGGATGTTATTCTAAGGTTTGGTGTTCGTGCTTGTGGAAGTTCATTACAGTGGTCATTTCTTCATCTATTGCAGTTGAGGGAGGAGGTGTATGCATCTTGTATAAGATGCATGCTATATATCGGCATATAAAGGAGGAGAGCACTAGGTACACGTGGGCACAATGTGTGTTAGCCCACCTATATAGAGATTTGTACCGATTTACTCATGATGAGCATGGTGGTGGGATAGGAGCTACTACACTATTACATGTATGGGAGTATGAGCACATAACATTGTTAAGACCAGTTGGAGGTCCGCGAGGAGAGTGGGCTAGGCAAAAGATATACGCTAGGTGGTGGATTAACATTTGTGGGTGTATGATGGACACAAATACCTACATGGAACTAATAGATAGGATGGGGCTGAGGTAGTTACATGGAGGCCATACCGTGACTATGAAGGATGACTCGAGGATGCTGTAGAGTTATGGTGTATTCAAAGGACTATGTGGTTAGAGGATTGATTCCTAGGTGTGGTCGATATTTTTAGGTAGAGAGAGTATCACAATAGTTTGGTATGGCTTAGGATGTGCCCCCAGAGCCATATATATGGTTGAGAGCTATCGAGCACCCAAGAGGGTCGAAGCTAGATAAGGGCCCATAATAGAGTAGCCGATAGACTTAGATGATGCGGGTTGCACATAGGAGTACCATGCATGGTGGGTGGCACATTGATGGGTATTGTTGTTACCATTATTTGTAGGTTCACTAGGTTTTCCACATGGAGGAGGAGAGGGGGAAGCCCATGCCCCCGATAATGTAGAAGTGTCTATAGTGGAGCATGACTATCTATATGTAACTATGCTATGTATTTTATTGTTGGTGTATGTTTTAGTAATGGTTGTTTAATGCGTTGTGTTATTTGTTTTGTATGTGACGTGTCTTTGGTCTTTAATAGTCAAAACATCCATCTCGCACATTGACACAAAATGTGCCGACCGATGTACTTGGTGGAGGGATAGTAGAGTATGTAGATGAGATCATGGGTGTGCATGCCCATTTATTTGAGATAGTGGTCATAGCAACAACGAAGTGTACTATATTGCTAATGAGAGGGACGAGACACATGAGGAGACTCGATGAGATAGAGAGGTGTTTGGGGGTGGTCCCTTAGCGTAGGATGTATTTGATCGATACGAGGATTTGCACCAATAATTTTTAGAGCATTCTATGAAGAACACCTTATTGCGTAGGAAAGCAAGGAGGTATCGAGGTTGCAAACAACAACACTTGTTGAGTTAGTAGTGAGGCATCTATTTCTAGGGATCTTGTAGTACCCGAGAGTGATTGCAATAATGAGGTTTGATTGGTGTTAATGTATATGAATTATGGGAGTTTCCCCAATGATAAATGTATTCGATATATATGTATGGTAATATGTGATTTATGTATGATGAGCTGATTTTGTGTTGTACCAATGTTGTATATTTGGTGATTTGTGTTGAAATGTATGTGATGCTTTTGTTAGTGTTTATTGATGTATTATTCATGTAATGATGAAAAAAATAATGTGTAATAGATAAGAATCGAGTGACGAGCTAAGTGAAATGTTTATTAAATGGAATTCCTAATGTGTAGTTAGTATTATGATGAAAATATGATGAATGTAAAAAGAGATGATGTATGATTATTGAACTAATGTGTTGTGATAGCGTAATGCAATCGTAATATGATAGTGTGATAAGGGGGAAAAATTAGCAATGCCCCCTAACGTATGGATGATTAGGTTCATTTGAATTAAGACCCCTTAATAGTCAAGAATGAACCATAAAAAAAAGAGTGTGTCATTGGGAAATGATTGGATGCGCTAGATGAACGACAAAGCGCATGATGAAAGGTTCTTAGAGAAAAAACCCTCAACAGTCGTGTAAGAACTATAAGAACACAAGTGCATCATTAGGAGGTAAGGTGATAATAATCACCTACCAAAGACTAAGGCAACACGAAGTGGTGGAAGCATGTGGGATGGAAGAAGTATGTGAATATGTGCTCAATTTAATGTCATATAGAGCTGCGGTGGTATGTGCGAAGGTGGAGGGATGTAGAAACCAATGTGGAGGAACAATGTGATGTAGTGGATAACATGAATGTGATGGATGCGGTGGATGAAGTGAATGCAGTGGATGTGATGATGTAACAATGTATGTATGTAGTGGAGAGCGTGCATGAGTAACAAACCACGGTAGTGGATACACTATGTCCCGAGAACTAGGTGAAGGGGATGACTCATTTGTAGTAGAAACTCTTTGACAAAGTAGATGAGAGATGCATCACTCATGAGAGTGAGAGCCAAAGAAGAAAATGCCCTTATCCTCTAAATGTTTCAATATATCATGAAGGGAAAGATAATCATTTTCTTAATGATTAGTTATGTGATGATAATTACAATAAGGTTGGTCACACTGCGACGTTGTAGCCTATGCTTTATGGAGGATGTTGGTTAGATGGTAAATGAATTAGCTACTTTTCAAGTAAGGAAAAGTATGCATCATGAGGTCTAGCATGATGGGAGAAATGCAATGGCTCACGCAACATAGATGGAGTAGAAGGAGAAGTGGCCTATTGTAGAGGAGGAGAAGAAGTAGTATGTGGTGGTGGAGTAGGTTGAGCTTGTTTTCCTGCTTGTGAGGAAAAGGTGGAGACTATGTAGGATTCTTAACCAATTTTGATGGAGGAGGACTAGATGATATAATATAAGCAAACATATATAGAGGATCAATAACATGTGCGAAAGAATATCTTTCTCTAGATCGAGGAATTTATAGCATAGAAGAATAAATGACTCACATGTATCATACTGTAATATTTGTTTGAGTGCAGGAATCAAACCATGATAGAAAATGAATTGCTTCTCAAGGTCTATAGGTTGGAATACTAACTGATGTATACAAACATTAAATCGTAATATATAATCCTTGATAGGTTCTGATGAGCCTTGATGTAAAGTAGGTAAGCAGTCATAAGTAACTTTAGGGCCATTGTTGATGATAAACCAATGGAGGAAAACATCCTCCATGTCATAGAAAGTACTAATAGACCCAAATGGAAGATGAGTGTACCATTACAATGCCTCATCAGTGAGATTGTATTGAAATGCCTTAAGTAATAGCTTATCATTAGAATAAGAGGTCATAGCCATGTGGTAATGTAGAAGATGAGCATGAGGATCACCAGTACCATCAAAGTAAATAAATGTAGGCATGAAAAGTCCTTAGGAAATGCAAAATTGTGAATCTACTTGGGAATAGGGTTACCATGTAATGCATTGTTATCACTAGAAGCATAGTAAGCCATACTTTCTAGAGCAAAAGACTGAACTTGAGATTGTATTTGACCTACACCAGTCATGAGAGAGATGATATCCTGTGAAGGAATAGTGGAAGATGGCAAAAATGTGTTAAGATGTTGTAATTTTCCATTGTGAGTGATCATAGGAATATCAAGAGATGATAAAGGAGATTTTGATGCTAAGGGAACACTAGGATAAGGTTATGAAGAAACTATAGTAGATGGTGTAGATGAAATATCCATAGTGGTGGTAGGACTATCATTAGAAACATCCAAAATAGGTGAAGTGATTGAGGGAGAGACATCTATATGAGAAGATGAACTAATGTGTGTAAATGATATAATAAGAGGAGATGAAATGGTAGGAGAAGAAGAAGTAATAGATGGAGGTGACTCATGTATAGTGCTAGATGTAATATCAGGAGAAGGTAGTGATGGAATAGGAGATTCAAACTTATCTATATGAAAATAAATAGAATCATGACTATCAACCAACTCATTAGTATCGAGATAGAGACTCGAAATGAGAATGCCGTTAAAGATGCTATCAATAGGATCATCAACAAAATATGAAGGAGTATGCAAGATAGTATGAGATGTATCATGAGAAGCAATATCAAAAGTAGGAGAATAATGAGAAGGAACTATAGTAGTAGCTTGAATAGAATCAAAATCAGTATGCATATGTGAGTGATTGTCAATACCAAACAAGTAATCTATAAGAGAATCATCTAAAAATTCCTTAGAAATATCAGAAGGAGGATCACAAGTAGCCGTATAACATGTTTTACAATGAGTGAAGGCTATAGGTTCCTCAACAATACTAATTCCAATGGGAGAATATTCAAAATGAGTAGGCACATGTTGTTGACCATCTAGAAGTTGTTTTTGAATATGAGTCGGGATAAGAGAAAGATTACTATATAGAGTCATGAGCTTAACAATGGCAGCCTCATCATAGATAGGGTTAACAATAAAATGAGACATGATGGATGAAGAGGATGAACTATCCTTAGCCATTAGGGTTTGAATTGGATCCTAGGGAAAAATATTCTAAAACACGGGTTCACTAAAATGATTAACTAAAATATGAATAATATTCTATATTCTAAGTTAATCTAAACTAGTAACAATAATGAAATAACTAGTATAAACTAAAGTAGGAATGTTAAATACTTTTATTTGATATTTAAATGAAATGAAATAATTGAAATAAGAGGGATAAAGTAATAACCTAAAAATGACTTACCTCGCTATGATTCAAGACCAAGAGGATGTTCTACGAGACATGACACAATGTGATGGCACAACCCAAGAAATTAAAATAGATGAAGATTCACTCAACTGGGGTTCTTAGAGGAGGACTAGGGTGCCTATGGGTGCAATGGTCTACAATATGTGCACTTTGATATGTAGAAAATATCGGGACCTAAATGGGGAAGTGTCTTTAGATATTCGCAATGTATTGATCTTTGTCACATGATTGTTGGAGTAATTTCACTTATGTCGTTGTAAACTTTGTGATGAATATCTACCCGCACAACCCCATGAAAGGGTCAGATGGACCTTAGCTACCACAATGGTGGAATTATAACTAAGTGTTGCACTATATTCCAGACCCAATATAGTTTTGTGTACTTGTGTGCCTAGGGTTCCCTAACACCAATGATGCAGAGATAGGGGAAATAGCTAAATGTAAAAATAAAATGGTGGATGGAATAGCATGAATAAAACCCTTCATATACATTATGTGTGATGCAATGATGCCCAAATGCAGTCCCTTAACTTAGTAGATAACTAGCCCTTGATAGTAGATAGTCCACCCTTAGAATAGTGTGTATGTTGTGTTTATATAGGGATCTCTTGCTCAAATTTTGACAATAATGACCTGACATGTTGACTAGTACCTAGGGGAATGAGAGGAAATTCATAAAAAATGACCTTGAAACTCTAAATTAGACGCAAGTGCTGCAAGAACTAGGGCACATAAAATTAAGCAACGGGAACCCAAGGGTGCCCTAATATAACCCTAGGTTCCCTAGTTAAAGACTATAGAAGAAAAATGACCAAATAATGACACCTGAGACTCCTTGGGAGATGACCAAAACTATGAAAAAAATAGACGAATATGTAAAAAAAATGATGAAGATGACCAACTAACTAACGAAAGGACTAGGGTATGAGTCATTAGCGAATAATTTTCTTATGGAAGATCTATACATAAAACAACATACTTGGTGATATGAATTTAATAGTAAGTGCATGATTTTTACTACAAATTCCATCCCCAAAATAATGACGATATGAAAACCCTCTTTAGCAATCCATGGACACTCTCAAGTCCCATATCCAAGATATTCCTAGCATAATAGATCAATTTCAAAGACATTTAAAGACCAATCCAGAACCCTCAAATTCACCTAGTACTTAGCCAGTCCACATCGAGATTCCAGATCTATTCAACCCATGGTTCTTTAACAATAGTGATCCAATCTTTACATTACTTCTAGACTCTAAACTAGTGGCCTTTAACACTTACCTTACCTCCCTGGGGTGTCCTTCTTAAACAACCCGAGCCAACATAATGAATTCCCATTACCATTATCACCATCAATTATACCAAACTCATTGACCCCAATCATGAGCATGTTATCCAACAAATCAACCCCTATTCCACTACTAGTGAATTGGGAACATCGATCCACAACTTCATCATCTCTTGTCACTAGTTTTGATCTTAACACTATCTCATCACAAGAAACATCCAACCAACAACCATCTATGTCATTGAATCCTTCATTGAGCTCACCAGCTACACAAACCAACACTACAATGTGTCCTTCCATACGGAGTCCCACAACCTCCGGTGGTCCTCATCTTCCTCCTCGAAGCTCGCTTGGTGTTCCTCTTACTACGAACCCTCCTATTGTATCTCAAATCATCCCATCACAACAACCTACATCCTCAATCCATAACCTAGTCTTATCCATCCCTACATCTATACCCCTTGTCAATATGAGTTCCATCACTAGTACTCACCCCTTTTCACATCGTGTATCCACCGCCCCTATCTCACATTATAGTACCATACCTTTTTAGTATATACCACAACAATCACAACCTCTTATCAACACTTCCATTCATATCCCTTATTAATACATTCAATCCTCATAGCCCCTAGTCTCTAAATATCCCCATAATACCTTGACGAGTGATCCAATTCATCATAATATCCCTTTCTTGTATCGGTTGTACCAAAAGCAAACCCACATATCTATAATAAACCTATATTTTCATCCTCAAATATTATACAACAACCTCAAAATATCCTTTGCAAGCACACATGAATAGGATTACAAGTCTTGAAGCCATTGCCATGGGTCCTAAAAATATCCTTTCCTATGAACAACTTTGCAGTGAACCTATCCACCCATCATCACCTTTTACAACTTATCCCCACAACGAGAACTCCCAAAATTTATCGAGTTATACAGTAAGGAGGACCTGTAGCAGCACATTAGGGCATTTCATAATGTGTGTAATCTCATCGTCCATGACCGAGGATCTCATGTTAAGGAAATTTCCCATGTCCTGAATAGGGCCCGCCCTTGACTAGTACAAAAACATCCCACAATACTCTCCTCTTTCATACAAATCATGCAGTTGTTCTTAGATCATTTCTCTATCAATGTCACCCATAAGATCTCCATCAATGATATCTATAGCATTAAACAATTTGAAGATGAATCTATTAAAAATTTGTCACCGGATGGTGGGGATTATCAATAAATTACCATTCTCCCTTCCAAAACCGAGTTAATTGGTATATTTTCTTGATCCTTCACTAAACACATATCATCAAATCTCCAGATCCAATCCTTCCAAACATTTGATGAAGCCTTTAACATGGCCCAGATAATAGAGCTTTGTGCTTTGAAAGATGGTAAGGTCAAAATAAAGTTAAAGAAGCCCAAACCCAGTCTCGCATTTAAACCTTCTTTTAGCAACGATAAAACCAAAGGCTCAATGAATGCGGTTGTTGTAAAATTTGCGTCTAAATTTTTTTTTCGACTCTAAACAAACCTGACATCAACATAACTACACACCTATTGGGGAGTCTTATAGTATTGTTTTCGACAAACTTATAGTCACGTGCATGATTAAACTTTCTCATATCTTCCTATTGACACATCCACATATAAAACTTCATGTTATCGAGATAATGATTATTATAGATACAATCAAGTCTGAGGTCACAAAATCGAAAGGTGTTATTCATTTAGAAACTTTCTTCAAGATCTTAGTAACAAAGAAAAAATACAAATTAAAAATCCAAACATGCCTCCAAATTAAAACTTGGATTTCATTAAACAACCTTTCCCGAACCATTCCTCGTCCACTAGTCAACCCCAATCCAACCCCATTAATTCTCATCATATTATTAATACTATCAAATATCTCTCACCGCATCCTCAACTCCTTTTATTTCTACCATAGAAACACCGGCCGAATCATCCAACTCTTCTATTCTTTTCATGACCGAGATCATGAGTCTTATTACATCTAGCACATCCTCATTAGATTCACATATTTCCTATTCAAAATCTCTAGAAAAGAAACATGTCATCTAAATTCAAAACATCTCTTTCAAATACCATGTCACTCAACACCACATCAAGAATCTCAATAATCCCACTACATTATAAAAAAATCATTCATCTAGAACAATAGAAATTCTACCACCCAATCCTCATACAACCTTACCATGAAATGAAAAACCCTTTCCTTTTATCTCGGGTCTCATCCCTAATCTAAATTCTTGATTACCATTACAGAATCTAGGGTTTTTCCTTAGCTAGCACCTAAACATGCGACAGAAAACACAATCCCATCATCTCAATCCTTTAAATCATCAAAAATATATAGACCCCTTCATCCTCATTGTCATCCCAAATAGCTACAATAGGATATTATACTAGAATCCTCGAAAATATTATCCAATCATATACTATAATGTTATCTCCTATTAATTCATTTGACTCCCAAAGGTGGAATCCATATTGGTACGATTATGAAGCATTATACACATACCATTAGACACTGGACATTCCACTGAGGACTATAAATCCCTCCATGCTATGATTCAAAGCGTTGATAGGAAAGGGATTCTCCCCACAAATCCCAATCATCCAAATGTAATCAAACCAAGCCACGTAATTAAACCAACTCATCAAACTTTATAACTGATCCATCCGAACCATCACCCAACACCAAATCCACATCCAAAAAGAGTGAGGCTTCTTCCAACAAAATGCCACTCCATTAGATAGATTTCATTCACATAACCACAAGAGCGCATGTAAAAGAATTAAAGGAATCAAATCAAAACAAACACAAAGTATCTACCCCCATTTCTCCCTCCAAATCACCTAATCTATCATATTACAAGGCCAAGGTGTCTATCCTTACCACTCCACACACCAAATCTACCACATCTATACAAAACACCATAATCAAACAAATCCATCAAGATCCAATGAAGATGTCTCTGTACGAGCTTTTTCAAACTTCTCCATAACATTGAAAAACAATTATTAAATATCTCTAATCCATCTCAGTACCATCAGGTGACCCTCAACCATTTACTAACCTTGTCGACACTCTCAAAATGTCTACCACTATCACCTTTGATGATTCTAAAATCCCATCCTTACATTCCAAGACCATGCTCTTCCACTCTTGATCACTACCCAAATCAACGATACTCTCATCAAGAGAGTTATGATTGATAATATAGCTAGTATAAAAATCATATCATCTTAGGCTTTCAAACATCTTTAGTTACCTAAAACCATTATCACCCAGTCACACGATGTGTTACATGCCTTTAATGAAACAATCACCCCCACATTAGGCATGGTCAATTTACCCATCAAGGTAGGCGTCAAAATCCTTCACAAGCTCTTCTATCTTTTATAAGGATAGTTTCAATATAACATGTTGTTGGGATGACCTTGGATATGCGTAATGTCCTACATCCCATCAACATTACACTTTATTGTCTAAATTATGAACATGAATATAAAACCTTTACTTGCTTCTGTTGATCCAAATCCTTTTAAATCATGTGACATGACCTACCGGCCTAATGAGGTGCTCATCCAAGGAAAAATTGGGCTCTCCTTATGAGGCCTCTACTTGCACCTTCGTTAATGCATCTAAGTTACCTTATGATGAAACTTTTGAAGACATAAAGCAATATATTTCATTGGGTAAGTATCAAATCTTGGCCCTTAACTCACTTCATACACACAAAACGTATGGGAGACTTGAAAAAAACCTATTTATGAACAAAACATCATAGATATCATCCCCTTTGGTCCTCATATGAAAATCAACCTTTTTACAAAGGGATTGATCATCCTTCCCCAAACCATGACAATCAATATCATGTCAAACCCTTTATATCTAATTTCTCATTCTTATACAACCAATAGTTTGCACAAATGTATCTTCATCATTGTTCATGGAAAGGTTTTGGTTTAGGACATTACAAACAAGGTATACATGACTTGGTCTTTGACCAGATCTCAAAATCCTCATGAGAAATTTAGACTAGGCTTCAACAAGCCTTCCTCAAACACTTCCATGACCACCACACCCAAATCCATAATAGAAATAGAGCCATTCTCTTTATCTTCACTTAATAACTCCATGGACATGGATGAAACCATATCCATTCCTCCATATTTTTAATCAATACAACCACCTTAAGACTCGCTCACTTATTAGACTAATGATGACACTAAGACCCTTCTACTAGTATTACCTAAAATAGTAGAGGAAGACTCCCTACCATTGACATTCTTCAATTCCATGACAATGAATCCATCCTATCCTATATGGGGGTGGAGGACCATTATCTTCAAAAGAATCTACCACCTAACACATCTACACTCCTTAATGAATCCACTATCAACGTCAACATAGGGACTTCACAAGACCCTCACATAGTCAAAGTTGGCCAGTCTTTAGATTCAAAAGAATTAAATGACTTCACCACCTTTCTTTTCGAACAGAGTCAGGCCTTCACATGGTCATACAGTGACATGTCATGAATTGAACATAACATTGTTGTCCATAACATTGTCAATATTCCTAATTCCAAGCCCGTTAAGAAAAATCTACGTAGGATGCATCCTTGCATAGCCCTACTCATAAAAGAATAATTACAATGTCTTATCTATGCTAATTTCATCTTACCCATTGAATATCCACAATTGGAATCTAATATCATACCAATAACCAAAGCCACTAGAAATTTACGTATCTACACATACTTCTAAGATCTCAATCTCATTTTTCCTAAAGATGACTTCCCTCTTCCTAACATCGATTAACCCATCGATCTCATGACAGGCCATGAGATGTTATCTCTTATGAATGGATTTTCTAGGTATAATCGATCCTCATCACACCAGAGGACCAACATAAGACATCTTTCATTACCCCTTAGGGGACCTTTTGCTATCGAGTCTTTCACTTCAGGACTAAAGAACGTAGGGGCCACTTATCAATGTGCCATGACTTATATCTTCCATGATCTCATCCATAAAACCGTATAAGACTACATTGATGATATATTAGGTGAATACAAACATCAAGGGACCATGTCATCATCCTTGATGTCATGTTTTCTCTCCTTATTCGATGCTTCCTTTTCCTTAACCTTGAGAAAATGCGTATTTGACATTCTCACCAAAAGCTCTTAGGGTTTATCATATATATTAGGAAATTTAAGTAGACCCTATTAAAATAAAATCCATCATATAAATGCCTCATTATTCTAATATAAAACAACTTCATAGTCTCTAAGGTATACTTCAATCACTCACGATTAATTTCTTAGATTTTAGATTGTTGTTAACCTTTTCATCACATCCTTTGAAAGGATGTCTATTTAAAATGGGATGACAATCACAAAAGGCATTTGAAGACCTCAAACAATATCTCCTATTACCATCTGTGATCACACCTCCACGTGAGGGGATCCATTTTATCTATATATATCTGCCACCAACCATTCCTTGGGTGCCATGTTAGCACACCGAGATTAGTGAGGTAGAGATAAAATCAAATATTATGTAATTCATACTCTTCATGACTACAAAACTCATTACACTGAAGCAAAAAGTTATGTTGTGCCTTACTTCACAACTTCTAATATTCTTCATTATATCCTTAATCATAGTACTTATGTTGTCACCAACTTCAATCCTCTCAAAGATATGCATTCCAAACCATATCAATTTGATCACATCACCCAATGGTTCATACTTATGACTGAGTTTGAAATCTAATTCATGTTGTAGAAATATATGAAGGGCAAGCCATCATTGAACAACTCGTCAAATATCCCCTTCCTAATAATCAACTACCTCATGAAAAATTTCTGAAGAATCCATCAACACCATCCATCAAGAAAACACTCCCCTCAAATTGGCACTCTTCTTTAATGGTTCTATGTGTTGGTAGGGGAGGTTCCAGATAATCATCATAGCTCATTGGGGTACTCCTATCCTCTGAATTTCAAACTAAATTTTGAGTGCACTAACAACATGATCGAGTATAAATCTCTCATCAAGGGTCTCGAGATTGCTATCATGCTCAGTGTTCAAATCCTTGACATCCATGGAGACTCCCAACCTATCATTAATAAAATCAAAGGAACTTGTCAATGTAAGAATGAAATTTTACAAAAATATAAAACCATTGTTAACTTCATCCTAAAATCCATTGATCTCTATACAATCGAACAATTCCCCACTCATCCAAAAATTCACAGAAACCATGGCATCTCTTGCATCCGTCATTCCCTTATCAACTAAATATTCCAAGGTGTTCGTTATTGTGTATATACTCAATCAACCATCTCATAACAATGAACTACCTTCTGTTAATCTCATCGAAGACAATCAATCAGATCTATAGTACACTCAATTCTATGACTATATTTCTCAATCTAAAGTCCCCTCCAAAGATATCTAAGAATGCTAAGAGATATTTTCTTCAACACACTAACCGATATGTCATCCTAGGAATCCTTTATAAACACGAGTTTGATGTCCTTTTACCTTGATGCCTTAAATCTCATGAATCCAATAAATCTATCTAAGAAGTCCATGATGACATATGTGGTGGAAAAAACCAAACACATCCTACGATGGGCTATTACAGACCTTCCCTTAATTAAGATTATTGCATGTATGTCAAGACATGCTTCAAATGTCAACAACACTCTAACCTCACTCACATCCCAAGTCATGCCCTATAACCCTCTCAGGATTTATGGCCTTTTTCATACTGGAGTACTTGACCTCATTGGCCTCATCAACCCTCGTTCATCACAAAAACATCACTCTATCATCACCGCTACCGAATAATTCACAAAATGGGTGGAAGATAATCCCTCATAGTTACTAAAGACGATAAGATTGTTGACTTCATCCACCATCAAATTATTTGTCGCTTTGGAATTCCTCATCAAATTATCATAGATAATGGAAAATATTTCAAAAATAAACAATAATTAAAAAGCTTTGTGATACCTACAACATCAATATGAGAATTTCATCTCCTTACTATCCACAAGAAAATGGTCAAACAGAGGCTTCTAAAAAAAAACTCAACAAATTCCTCATGAAATCCATTGATCAAGTAGATAGGAATTGTCATCTCCAAATTATTTTCACTCTGGGCCTATCGGAGTAGAATTTATACCCCTACAAGTGCTACTCCCCTTTCTTTAGTCTATGTATATGAGGCTATCCTTCCTCTTGAATTCCAAATTACATCCCCATGTGTGTCCCTCGGAGACTTCATTTCGATTACAGTATCGTCGAGTGCTTAGCAAAAATTGAATTGTTAGAAGAACGCCACCTAATAGCCCTTGAACATCATCATGTCTATAAAAAATGCATCAAAAGAGCATACAATAAACATGTCAAAGAACATGAATTCAATATTGGTGATCTTTTCCTTAAAGAGAATAAAAATGTCACTACTCTAGAAAGGAGTCAACATGGGAAGTTTTCTCCAAACTAGATTGGTCCATATATCATCACTCATAAATATGGGTTTGGAGCTTATCGCTTAGCCTCCCTTGATGGTAAACCTAAAAATGAGTACGTCGAGAATTAACACATGAATCCTAGACACACGTGACCTTCCAAGGTCATGCCGAGGACAACCGGAATGAAATGGATGGGGTGGTAGTAGGATAGGTAAATAGAATGTGGATGAAATAGGTGGAAGAGGCAACAAGAAATCAATGCAATCTAATGTTCTTAATTGGAAAAATAGGTATTTATTTGTTGAGGGATATAAACATCTGTCTCACTTATTCGGGGTAATGCTACTATCAAGGATGATTTCCATACGTAAGTCACGACCAATATCAGTAGAACCAAATAAGACCTTCATAGGTTGTGGAATGTGAGGTAACTTTCCTTCATTTACGAATTCCTCTCTGAAGAGGGTCATGAACATATGATGAATGATGGGATAAGGAAAAGTCTAATCTCTACCTAGCTGGTTTGCCTAGAAATATTCGGTGGTATTTGCCTCATCATTCAAAAGAATCAACTGTTGGATGATGGTAGGTGGGACTGGGGTAGTTAGAAAGATAAGTTGTCTAATGCCTTTGTCAATATCAGTCAATCGTGTGTCAATTTTTGGTTGTGGCACGGTTGGATAGCTTTGAATGGTCATGTGGGCACAAACCAAGGAACTACGGAAACAAACAAAACACATGAGAAACCAAAGTAGGATAGAGCTAATATTAGATAACCTAAGAAAACATGGAAACATGGGGGTTATTGTTCATTCCAATCTAATTAATATAAATTCCTATTTTAAACAAACAATGTAAGGGAATTCAAATTAAACAAAATTTGATTACTCTCCTTTTAATTTAATCAAATTTGAATGCAAATAACTCATTCAATAAATGTAAAAACAAACTAATCTACTTGTTTTTTTGTGTTTTTAAATAATATTTTAAATGTCATAAAATAAACAAAGCTAACTAATTCCTAATATATGTTTTTGGATTTTCTAATTTAATAGAAATAAATAAATGAAAGCTATAGAAAAAAGGAAATTGCTTCTAATTAAATAAAACTACTTCTATGCTAAAATAAATAAAATAAACAAGGAATAGTCGGATGTGGCTATTCCTCTATTGTTGAATGTGAAGCATAATTTAAATAAACATAGATTCTTTCCAATTTTTATCTATGGATATCTACTATTTTTTCTAATGTTTATGTTATCACAAAAAAACAACACCCTTTGATTTTTGTGAATGTGTGAATGAGAAATCAATTTTTTGGGTAACATGGGATTGTCTCTAATTGTGTGACCTTACTATTGAGATGAATATCTAGATAAGGCCAAATTCCTTTGTCTAATCCTAATTCTAAAGTAATCATAAGAAAGGAAATACAACTATCTAATACCACTCTATGATTCCAAGGGACTAGGGTGTGAGAAAGATGCATAAAAATGGAAATCCTAATCTAAAGGGAGGTGATAACACTAAGAAAGGGGTGGAGATACTCTAATGAGGAAATGGATAATGAAATGGAGAAGGGAGAAGCCAAACAGAGGCGACACAAACCCAAAACTTCATTCACCATCTATTATCCATGAAACATAATCAAATGAACTCGCAAGTGAGAAATACAAGTACACAAATACCATAACAAGAATGGACGGGGGAGGAAATGCAAAAAAACACAAGTTAGGGTTGAGAAAACACAACAAAATACTAATTTTTATTTCTTTTAAAGTATACACCAACCATTTCATGTGTGTAAGAAGGCATAAGAACACATTTCCAAGTGCAAGATGAAGGCTTATAACTCACAATTTGCTCAAAAATAATTTTGGCGAGTTTCTTTAAGTTTTAGAACATCCCGATACAAGTGAAAGAATTTTACATTATATAGGGAAAAGAGGGGAAACTCAAACTCCTACTTCCACCCACCGAAAACATGCATTAAATATTTGAAAAGAGGTATGGGCAACCGTATGCGTACCCAAAATTGTAGGGTACCGCACGCTGCGGAACAAAGTAACACGTGTCCCAATGATGATACAGTCTCCTTACAAGGTGTTCGCGGTCCAAAAAGATCTTCAAGTGTGCGTTAACATCCCGCATGCCCCGCTTAGCCCCACGTAATTTTTTTTTACCTTTTCCCCTCTTTTCTTCACCTTTTGCTCTTTAGTGACGAAATCGCCACCACGCCTGCTGGCGGCGGTCTTATGACCGCCGCCCCGCTCGAGTGGCGGTCCTTTACGCATTTTCCGAGAATTCTCTTTTAACGTGAGTCACGTAAAAATCAATGATTCACCAGTTTTTTCACCGCCGTAGGCTTACATTAATGATTCTGGTTCCCTGGAATAGTGTTTTGCCATTGTTTATAGTTTAAGAGTTCTATTTGGTTTTTACCTTGGGTAAATGCAAAAGCTATAAATAGTTGGCTTGTGCTCAAGCAAATGGCCCCTCAAATTTTCCTCTGAATTTCTCTTTGCAATAGATTAGTCTCTCATTTTAGAATTCTTAGTTTCTTTCATTGCATGCCTAGTTAGTGTTGTTAGGAAGCCACATATCCATCTTGTGCAAGTGTTGTTGATATTTCATCCAATCCATTGGAGTAGAATAGTTTGTTTTCAATAGGAAGCCATTAAAGTTGTAGGTTTTTTTCTTCAGACAAGATAGTTTCAGTGTTACGGATGCTTTATGTTGCATGACTCGTAGTAAATCCCACTAGGAATTGCATAAGCCAAGCTCTGTACTCTTGTGCTATCTCTCTCCTACTCACATTGTATTCAGTCTGTATCCTAAGCTACCTTTGTCCCAATATCTACTTATGTTGATGCTAGCATTACATGCTTTTCTGGATCCAAGTGAACACGAAAGAACGAGGAGATCATACTGAGGGGACAAGATCACACACACCATCGGATTCGCCACTGTTCTGCGAAGTCCGTTTCTATCTTTCAAAGTTCTAAATTAGAATCGTATCAAATAGAGTAGTTAATTGCTTTATTTCAGTTAATTTTACTTTTGATATTGTCGGGAAGTTGTGGGGATTGATAGTTTCTAAGAAACTATGATTCATTCCTCACCTCTGAGGTAGGATCGATAGTCTTACAAATAGATTAGATCAGTTATTTCATTGTTTAGAATAGATCTACAAATTACACAGACAAATAGCTATACTCGGTTATTTTGTTTGTTTTAAATTGTTATTTTAGCTGTCAATTCTAGATATATTAAAAGTTACTCTTTTAAAATTCATTCAAAAAGTTCATCAGGAAAACACAAAAATATAGAAGTTAGATATGTTCTAGATATATTTCATATAGTTAATTTTGCTTTCTTTGCATTTAGTTTATATTGATGCTTTTGCATGACAATCACGGGACCTAGAGAGCCCAGGGAATACGTATTCGAGCCAATCGTACCCCAACCCAATCTCGTCACAGCCATAACTGATATAGATCAGAATCTCAGGATCCAAGTCTTCCAAACAACGGTAAGATTACAACAAATCAGTTTCCAGCTACACGGGTTAAACATAGAAGATGACCAAGCACACACATTTTGGTCCAATCAACCCAACTATAGATTACCCTAGATTCATATCCACATGACTGTAGAAAGGTTTGAAAGAGAGCGAGACCTTTGGTTATGACCCACCAATCCCACATCCCAATGAATCCATAGGTGAATCGGACATAGATACTTGGCTTACATACACTAATATTCCAGTCTACTCCACTTCCACCTATCATCATCAAATAGTTATCCTTATTAGACGTAGCAGATTAACGATTGAGCTAGGGAATTCGGACTACGGCAGAGAATGACCCATAGAATCAATTATACTTACCATCCACCCTATGACCTTATCTCGGAGACATACACGAAACTATCCCAGGTCATTTACCACGTATTCAACAACCTATAGACCGGATCACACCAGAGCTCGATATTGATTGGAGCCTTTGAGCAGTCATCCTTGTTGATTGATCTATCACACCAGTTCAAGTTAGGAGGGCCTTCTTTGCCTTAGATTCACAATTTCCACTAGTGCGTGTCGAAGACATTAGATTGCCTAACTAGTTTGTATGTATCCCACGCATATTCCATCCTTATCGGCTATCTTGGCACGACCTCGGGAGGTCGGGTGCGAGAAGAGTTACTTGTAGATTCCTAAGCTCACTTGTCACTTTTCCGTTGTAAAAAATGTGAACCCAACGTGAAACTTTCTACTTTCTGATCTGGAGTCAGATTTCTACTAGTTCTTTCAAATTAAACAACTCTTTCGTCTTTACAACCTCATTAGCTTTCACCATCACCTTCGCTCCTTCCCATTATTCTGTGGGTATTCAAATACCCCCTAAATATGTCGGGATTTGATACATATGGTAGGCCTCTCTTAGGTCTTGAGGCATACTATGCTCAACTGAATGGACAATCATCACCCTCACTCTCAGTATGGGGTGACAACTACTCAACTAACCAATTATCAACACAAACTCCATCTTCAAGGATCAGATATAACCCATCTTTCCAAACAGAGGAGTGGGATCAACTCACTCAAACACAACAAATAGAGCCTTTAGGCTCAAACAAAATGATGCTCACAGGAGAGTCTAGTTCATCTCCTCAGGTACTACTTAGACCACAAATTAGTAGACAATCAGACCCATATCTAGGTTTAGATGATGAGCATTCGGTACGTTATACCAGGAATGAACAACGTTCTCGAAGTATGTACCCACCTATAGGAGGTTTACAAACACAACCTGAGGTTTCTTTTCAAGGAAATACCTCCATGCCACTACACATAGGAAATTCCCTCGGGAAACTTGGCAGGGCAGTGATCAATTCATAGCAGGATATCACATGCCTATACAAAACCATGATATACAACAAACACCGCTAAGGCAAAACACCGTGACTTCACCAAATGAAGTCATTTCAATGTTGGTAGAAAAAGTGAGAGGGTTAGAACTTGCTCAAGCAAATCAAAATTCCCAATTCATGCAGGTAGGAAGTTCCAATCCTCCACACCATCCTAGCCAAGTAGACCTCCTCACAGGAATAGGCACGTTAGGCATGACCCCTCAGTATTCACAACAAACACCGATTAGAACCACCGTTTCTAATACCACTCCAATACCTCCCGGTTTAGTACAAAATAATCCATTCTTGGACAATACCCCTTCATACTTAAACATGTATTCTAAATCACCACAAGGGGATATGTTCTCCTCTCCCGGTATTTTTACTCAACCACAGGGGTTCCCTTATCCTCCTACCAATGCATATGCAATGCCATATCAACAACCCATTCCACCTCCACTCCCTCAACAGGCACCATCAATGGTTGAAACATATGCGATAGGGACTTACTTAGAATATTTGAAAGAGCCCTTATATTTCACCATACGAAGCGTTATGCTTCCAAGACCTCTTCCCGATTTGCCTAAGTACAAAGGTGAGGGAGACCCAAATGCCCATATCAAAGCTTACGCTACGACCATCCGAGAACTACTCCCATGGGATGGGGTTGTTGCTAAAATATTCCCAAAAACCTTGGAAGGTATCACTCTTGATTGGTATTATAGAATACCTGAGGCTTCCATCCATTCATTCAAGAAACTCGTGTCAGAGTTCATCAAGGTGTTTGACATGAACAAACTATTAAGAACGAGGATTCGAGGAATTCTTACACATCAAGTAAGAACACAATAAATTTGTCACCCATTTCATCCAGAGGTGGCGTACGCTTCTTTATTCTTCGGCAAGTGCTCCAAATATGGACCAAATGGAACTATGTGATTTATTCCTTCTTTCTCTCAACAGAGAAGTGAAGGAAGAAGTCCAAAATTCCCACTAAGAACTTACGATGAATTACTTGAGAGTCTCATGTCAATAGATCAAGCGGCAATTGATAGTGGTCACAAGACATATGGATCAAACGAGAGGTTAATCACCTCCAACCAAAACACTACAACTTATCCTAATACCATGAATTTCAATCAAGGACCTAAAATTCTTAACAAAAATCGTGGAGTGACAACGGATGGAGTAACTGATCAGCTGAAGAAGGTAAATGTTGTCAATACTCCATCACAAATAAACAATCAATGAAACAACAAATTTACCCCGACAATCAATGCGGTGGATTTTAATCATCCACATCAATAGCAACAACAACAACAACAACAACAATGGCGAAGCCCTACACAGGATCCAAATCAAAATTCAACTAGGTATCAAAACCAGAATTCAAACCAAAGACAACAAATGTAAAATTTTAATAAGCAACCGTTTGATCAGAATTTTGGGCCACAATATACATCAAGCCAACAAAATCAGAATTACAATCCTAATTCGTATTGTGGTTTCCAAAAATTCGGGCCATGACACTAGAATGTTCCGTGACTATAATAAATTCATGCAACGCTTGCCAGATGAACAAAGACAACTTTTCATGGATATGTTCTTGGCAGATCCTACGTCACTAGCACCGAATACCTTTATAGGGGTAGTTTCCCCTCAAAATGCACCCCTCAAAATCTTTAATGATCCGCTCCCAAATCACAACAATAATAAGTTAAATCCAAGTGGGACAAACAAGGGTGTAATTGTAGGAAATAATGATCATGAGGCTTCAACTTCACTAAATCCATTAGTTGCGCCACAACTAGGAAGTCAACCATGACCTAAGATAGTCGGTTTAGTGGAATTAGATGCCGAACTACCCATAGAAGCTGTAACAAGGACACGAGAGTATTCCTCTCAGCTAAGTCCAAGCTACCCGCTAGAAATAGGTAATATCCAACAAGTATTAACAAAACCCGTAGGTGCTTATGACTTAATTAATGATCTAACAAAAACCTTCTCGCACATCTCCTTTTTGGACTTACTAAAGAACTCTCCTGCCCATAGGGCTGCTCTTTTAGAGGCATTGGGTTTAGGTCATTTAATTAACATCATTCCACCTCCTAAAACACAAGTAAATCATGTAGACTTTGATCTTCATCCTCCAGGGCAGGCGAGATAGGGATGTCGAATTCATATTCGAAATAAACAAAATGCCAACAGATGCTAAGATTACACGCCGAGGTGATCCAACCTTACATTTGCAAGTATGGGTTTATAACAACTATGTAAAGCGTGTAATGGTAGACGATGGGGTGGCAGTTAATATAGTCCCCTTCTCTTTCCTTCAAAAGCTAGGGTATGGAGAAACAAATTGTTCAACAACCCGAAATACGCTAAGAGGCTATGACAGCCTTAAAGCCACCTCGATTGGAACTATAATATTACCGGTCACCTTAGGACCCAAAACCATCCTGACTGAGTTTTATATTATAGATCGGGAAACTAACTATAATATGATCCTCGGCCGACCATGGATACACCGTATGAAGGAAATCCCTTCTACGCTATTTCAAGAGGTAAGGTTTTTACACTTAGGAAAGATATTCATAGCCAAAGGTGATCCAAAACCATTCGATGTACACCTAGCTGACCTAAAGAAAAGACCAGGCATGCACTCGGAGTTTGAACTCCCAACGAACCAACTTAATAAACCTACCGACGCGAAACCAGAAGAAAAGTTGGTACCTATGACAGATCTTGAAACTATGAGCCTAGTCAAGAAAATCCCAGCCCCCAAAGATGAGGCTAACCTGTGGAAACAATATCATTAGGAACTACTGCAAAAATTGTTGAATTACTGGAACAGGATCTACCAATGTTCCTACCATTTGATTCTGTAGGCATGGGGTGCACCCTAGGTGTCGGTTCTCTCCCAGCAGTAGATCTCTGCATGGTAGAGGTAGAAGATGTTAGCACAACCAAAATCCCAGTGCCCATATTTCTAGCTAAGTATTGGACTCTCCATTTCGATGGAGCTAAATGTCGTTACGGAGTTGGGGCAGGTATAATCCTTACTTCTCTGAGGGAAAAGTCCTACCATTTGCCTTTAAACTAAATTTCGAATGCACAAACAATGGCGCTGAGTACGAAGCCCTCCTCCTTGGCCTCATCTTAGCTAAGAGAATCGGTGTTGATAACATCAGAGTCTTAGGAGACTCACAATTGGTAGCGAACCAAGTCTCTGAGATATATGAAACCAAAGCCGAGCACTTACAACTTTACAAAACAACTTTGTATTAGATTTAAGCAAGGAGTTTGACTTCATATCAATTGAAGCAATCCCACGAGAGAAAAATCTTCTCACCGATTCAATAGCAACCTCAGCATCACGCTTCACTCCAAACAGTAAGTTAGAGGATACCCGTTTCGTGGTATCCCTTCGTGACAAACCATTGATAAAAACAATGTCAAAACCTCTTTTAAATGGAAATGAAAACAAATCTACTATCCTAGACCACATCGATAGTGATACAACCACTCTTGATTTCTTAAATGCCTATGCGGCATTACATCTCACCCATCACACAATAGATTTATCTTTGATCCCACATTCATCTTCCTATTACGGGAATCCCATGACAGAGCTTCTCCCACAAAAGGAACTTAGCATATACTCAGTCGAGAATGGAGACGATTTAGATTTACCCCCAGCCCCGCCTGAGTTTGAAGAAGGTAATGCTTCTTTAATCGAAGAAACAATTGATATTAACATCGGAACGGAAGATGAACCAAGGATATTGAAGTTAGGATCCTTGTTAACTCCATTAGAAGTAGAAATACACACTCGATTCTCAAAGAACATCAGAAGGCATTTGCATTTAATTATAAGGAAATGATAGGAGTTGCACCCCACATTGTGGTACACAACCTCGTCACTAAATCAGATGCAAAACCAATTAAACAAAAATTGAGACCAATGAAACCCAAGGTAGCTCTCATGGTAAAAGAGGAGGTAATGAAACTCCTCCAGGTAGGATTCATCAAACCAGTCGATTACTCTCAGTGGGTATCTAATATCATTCCGGTTCTCAAAAAGAATGGAAAGATACGCATCTACATAGACTTCCAAGACATTAACAAAGCATGTCCTAAAGACGACTTCCCATTACCATCCATAGACGTCATTGTTGATGCAACAACTGGATTTGAGCTTTTGTCTCTCATGGATGGATTCTTGGGATACAATCAAATCAGAATATCTAAACAAGATCAAGCTAAAACCACATTTATAACTCCTTGGGGAACCTATTGCTATCTTTGTTATGCCATTTGGTCTCAAGAACGCTGGTGCAACATACCAGCGGGCTATGACGTATATATTTCATGATCTTATTCACAAAATTGTGGAATCCTACATAGATGACTTACTGGCTAAAGCCAAGAAACGTTGTGACCATCCGGAAGTGCTTCGTGTCATTCTTTCATGTCTGATAGAATACGAGTCACGCTAAATCCAGAAAAATGTGTCTTTGGTGTGACAGGAGGGAAGCTCCTAGGTTATATTATATCATCATGCGGGATCGATGTTGACCCAACCAAAATTAAGGCTATTCTTGAAATGGTTCCACCTTTAGATGAATCTGGAATCAGATCATTTCTCGGGAAACTTGGTGCGATCCGGAGATTCATCCGGATTTAAGTTTCACCATTCATCCAATCAACAATCTACTCAAGAAAGACTATAGCATTGATTGGACCGAAGACTACAATGAGGCTTTCAACATAGTTAAGTGTTTCTTGCTATCACCACCTACGCTAATGCCACCTAAGCCAGATCACCCGTTAATTTTATATTCGTGAGCCACCAATGTCTCGCTAGCCTGTATGCTGGCTCAAGAAGATGATGACAATAGGGAACGCATGATTTATTTCATTAGTCAAACATTGCTCGACTACAAAACATGTTATACGCAGGATGAATGAGAATGCCTTGTCATACTCTTTGCAACCAAATGCTTAAGACATTATATGCTAAATCAAGAAACAAAGGGCATTGTAAAAACAAAAATTTACGAACTTTCCTCACGCAAGGGTCCTTGTCTAAGAAGGATGGATGTTTTATAACCTTAATGGGAGAATTTGAATTAACATTTGTAAATAAGAAGTCCGTTAAGGGAAAAATCATCGTGGATTGGTTAGCTGATAACCCATTAGACGGAGGTGATCTAGTAGACCTAGACTTTCCGGATGAATGCGTATACTACATTGAAACCAGACCTCCTATCTCTGAGTGTCCTTGGTACACTGATATCATTAATTATATCATGGACCATACATATCCGAAGGTACTACCTCAAAAAATAAGGTGGTTACGCATTAGCGTAACAAAATACGTCATTATATAGCAAGTCCTCTATCGAAAGGTGTTCACTGGAATGCTTCTAAGATGTGTCGACACAGAAGAATCCAAGAAGATTCTCCATGAATCTCACAGTGGAATGTGTGGAGGTCACTTTGGTGGCCATGCCACCGCTCATAAAATACATTGAATGGGCTATTTCTGGCCCACTCTAGAACACAATGCAGTAGAGTTTGTACGCAGGTGTCATAAATGTCAAGAATTCTCCCACGAGATTCACATGCTAGCACAAGCTCTACAACCAATCGCTAATCCATGGCCCTTTTCTATGTGGGGCCTGGATTTAATAGGGAAATTCTCTCCCTCATCCATTGACGGCCATAATTTTATAATCATGGCCACCGAATATTTTACCAAGTGGGTAGAGGCTATGCCTCTTACTACTGTACCGGGTTCTGTAATCGCCAAGTTCATTTTGAACCAAATCATTTGCAGGTATGGTGTCCCGCAAATCATTATCTCAGATAATGGAACTTCTTTTAAGAATGATGAAGTTCGAGAATTGTGCAAGAAATTTAAAATAAGCCATCATACGGCCTCATTATATTACCCTCAAGCCAATGGATAGGCTAAGGCGATGAACAAAACATTAAAATCCATTCTCCTTAAAACGGTGAAAGAAAACAAACGAGATTGGCATTTGAAGTTATATCCAGCCTTATGGGCCTACCGAACCTCAATAAGAACACCAACAGGAGTGACTCCTTTCTCGCTAGTATTCGGGGGTAGAAGCGGTTCTCTCCCGAGGTTGAAATACCCAGTCTCCGCATTTCCTTACAAGGGATCCTGGATGAAGACGCTTATAGAGAAGCACGTCTTTCCCAACTAGAAAGCCTAGATGAAGCTAGGTTAGATGCTTTGAATAGTGGCGTAGGGTCTATCTTTGACGGATGTGTTGGTAGTATAACAAGAAGGTTTATGAATGTGACATATATGAAGGTGATCTATTTCTAAGGCTAGACAGCCGGATCGACAAAAAAACTGGTGAAGGAAGGAAGTTCCAGCCCAAATGGTTGGGCCCATACCGAGTCATGAAGGACTATGGAAATGGTGCATACCTCTTATGTACGCTGGAAGGTGAGGAATTTGGCAAAACAGTCAATTCCCTACACCTCAAATGATTCTACGCGTAAGCAACTAGCACTATTTATAATTATATCTACATTGCATCTTCATATAGATTAGGATCATTTTGTCCGCTTGTTTTATACAAAAAAATGTGATCAAGGAATTTGTTCTCAAAGAAATTCATTACAAACTCATGATGTTGTTGGCATAAACACTCTAATCATACTTCTCCATTTCCATGATATCATCAAACTATCTCGGAATCATTTCATCAAATAAAGCTAGATATGACAAGGTCTTAACGGTAACCATGCCAAGATCTGTGGGTTTATTCTCACTTTTGGTTTCTTCTTAGGATAGGTGTCTTGCCTATGGTCTATTCTAGAAGCTTCATGGTGTCACATCTATCCCATTTATATATCTCTTTGGAAATAAGAACACACTGACATTTTGCTCAAGTAAACAAGCCAAATATAGAACCAAACAGAAAATTTTAAATTTACACATTTCCTTGCCCCACCAACCTTCGGTGATGAGCTTGCATCTCTTACTAGTGACATAGGGTTGGGAAAGGATGGAAATGCCCTTACTCGCCTATGCCTTTCCCACGGTGATAAACCCACGCTTCTTACTAGTAGCATGGGGCAAAGTGTAGGGGGTCCTCTTGACAAACAAACGTAAAAGGTCATAAACAAACAATTCAAATCTTGAAATCTTGAGTCAAAAACAAATGAATCAGATGTCCAAAATTCCAAGGGAATTAAAAACCTAAAAACCCAGATTTTGTCTACCATGTGGCCATCTATGGATCTAAGTCTAGATAAACCGTAAAGCAAGTTGCATCCCAAAACTATGAAGTCACTCAAGTGGAGTAGGCTTGTGGCATCCTAATTTGGTTCCGCCAAAGCTTTGTCTATCTTTCATCACTATCATTTCAACACATTTCATAACTTGCGCCCTTCCCAACTCTTGGTGATGAGCCCTCACATCTTACTAGTTGTGTGGAGTTAGGAGTAGGGGCAGGTTTATCTGCTCATCATATCAGCTTATCTTCACCACTTTGCCAAAACAAATATGAAGTATCCAAAATTTCTTACAGAAACTAAGATTCAAAATCACATTGTATCTACATTACCATATATCAGCATCATGAAATACAAAAGAAAGTAAACACTTGCATCATTTTTTCTCCATTACATACATTTTAAAGGCATACAAGCATAAACATCATAATTTACATGAGGAAACCGGAAATGCAAGTAAGCCATGAATGCTAAAAGTCTGATCCAAAAAGAATATATATATACAAATGATCAAAGTTTGTGTACAATGCCATCATGCACTAAGCATGGTCAAAACGCTCAAAGAGCCCGAATATACAAAAGAATATATCATACAAAATCTAAAAGAGCCAAGTGGCTTCTCAATCCCTACGAGACCCCTTTGAAGGTGCATGCCCATGCCTAGGGCTCCGGCTATCTTTGGTGCTCGAGTGCACAGAGGGCTCAAGATCCCGAGGGGCAGCCGCAGTGTCACCATGAGAATGACTCCTCATCAGGCACTCGGCTGTCCTATACCCCACTAGCTCCGTGCGGAGAGTCGATACCATCCTGTCCACGTGCCAAACTAGGGCAAAGACATCAGTGTGTCTACCAGCTGTTGAGGGCTCCCCAACGTCCACAAATAAATCTGCACGGATCCTCTCCATGGGGATCATCAGGGTATCGAGTGCATACCCTACGAATCAAGTCCCGCCACTCATCGGCGGTCTCTGCAAACAAAGGAGAAAACAAATTAGAAATAAAACAAGAGGAGAAATAGTAACTAAGGAAATCCTAATAAAAAAACAAACACTAAAAGGAAGGATGGTAACTTACTCGGATCACCAGGCCTCCAGGATGGATCTCTAGGGTCCGCACCTACCACAGATGCCACCACTGACTGAGGTACTCCCCCTGTGGCTGGAGCAACGTGGCATCCTACAACGGACTCATCCTCCCCACCATGGCCCTGGGAGAGTGGCTCCTCTGAAGCTAGAGTAACTCTCTCTGTGCTCTACTCAGCCCTCTCTGCCTGCATGATATCCTGAGTGTCATGCCACTCAGGATCACTATCCTCCTTAGTCTCCTTCTCTATCTCTCCCCTATAAAATCCTCAGAATCAGAGTCTATGTCGATAGGGTCATCACTGCTATGGGCAGGAACCGCGTAATCTGAATCAAAGGTGCATGAGGCGCACCGGCTCTCCCTCGAGCACGTACTACCCTCCTGGCCGCAATAGGAATGCCAAGAGTAACAATTGTCCAACCCCGGCCTCTAGGACCCCCTCTGGCCTCTCGAACTGACTTGTATACTAGCGCTACCGGGGAAGCATGCCCATGTAGGGTAGGCCAAACTGCTGAGGAACTCGGCCAAAGGGGTGTATCTCCACTCGCCCCACTCTATCAATAAGCTGCCCTGTGGTGGAGCAGGAGATCAAAGTAAGAGCCTCCTCACCCCATATACCTGCCATAGTCTGATACGGTGTGGCCTCCATGTCAGCAGTGGTCAGAGAAGCAACTAGCTGATGAGGTGCTCGGAGCACCGACATATCTATCCATCTACCCGCCCTCACGCTCTCTGGGATCTGTCACCTCTACACCTCTGCCATAGGGGATGAAGTGCTCATAAACCCAACTCATGACTAGGGTCGGGTGGCTCAAGGACTACCCCTGTAAACGGACTACCCTGTATAAATCATGGTAGGTAGTCCCAAGTATATCTGCTCCCCAGGCATATATCCGGCCATGTCCCTCTATCTGTGTAATGATGGGGACCAACAATATAGATGTGTCTCCTCACTTGTCCCCGATCAGTCTTGAGGCAAGGATCCCCATAATGGCCTGGTGAAGCAAGGGGATGGGCAAACTAGGAATAGATCGAACTCTGACCCCCTTCTTCGAACCCGTGGAGATGACTACATCTCCCATATAAGTGGCCCACTGTGTTATCTGGGCCCGTGAACCTGCTGTCTCAAGGGTCAAGACGTCTCCCAATGATCGGGACCCCCAAAATGTGATAAAATCCTCCAAAGTGATGGTCCACTCACTGCGGACCCCAGTAATCGGAAGGTGTTCTCGATTAACATCCCAATATCGAATAGGTCACAAAGAATGTGGTGGATGGTGTAACATGTGGAACGCGTGAGATACGTAGTATCCCAGCCCTCTGAAGAGTGTCCTCCTCATCCTATGAAAGGGCATCTAGTACTCCCGGGAGCCGCCACACTCCCTCTCTCGGCTCCACCGGATATACTCCTCCCTCGCCTACATACACCCAAAAACACATAAAGCAAAGAAAGTTAGCATCCGAGTGATATTAGAAAAATCATGAAAAAACATAGAAATGCTAAAAATGCAAAAACAACCTTAAACGAGATATTCTTTTGACCTTCCACACGATATTAGTACACCGACCATTCCTTGGGTGCCATGTTAGCACACCGAGATTAGTATGGTAGAGATAAAATCATATATTATGTAAGTCATAATCTCCATGACTACAAAACTCATTACACTCAAGTAAAAATTTATGTTGTGCCTTACTTCACAACTTCTAACATTTATCATTATATCCTTAATCATATTACAAATTTTTCACCAACTTCAATCCTCTCAAAGATATGCATTCCAAACCATATCAATTTGATCACATCACCCAATGTTTCATACTTATGACCGAGTTTGAGCTCTAATTCATGTTGTAGAAATATATGAAGGGGCAAGCCATCATTGAACAACTCGTCAAATATCCCCTTCATAATAACCAACTACCTCATGAAAAATTTCTTGAAGAATCCATCAACACCATCCATCAAGAAAACACTCCCCTTAAATTGGTACTCTTCTTTAACAGATTCTATGTGTTGGTAGGGGACGTTAGATATAATCATCATACCTCCTTGGGGTACTCCTATCCCTCTATATTTCAAACTAAATTTTGAGTGCACTAAAAACATGACTGAGTATGAAGCTCTCATCATGGGTCTCCAGACTACTATCATGCTCGGTGTTCAAATCCTTGACATCTATGGAGACTCCCAACTTATCATTAATCAAATCAAAGGAACTTATCAATGTAAGAATGAAATTTTACAAAAATATAAAAACATTGTTAACTTCCTCTTAAAATCCTTTGATCTCTATACAATCGTAGAACAATTCCCCACTCATCCAAAAAATTCACAGACACCATGGATTCTCTTGCATCACTCATTCCCTTATCAACTAAATATTCCAAGTTGTTCGTTATTGTGCATATACTCGATCAACCATCTCATACCAATGAACTCCCTTCTGTTAATCTTATCGAAGACAATCAATCAGATCTCTAGTACACTCAATTCTATGACTATATTTCTCAATCTAAAATCCCCTCCAATATATCTAAGAATGCTAAGAGATATTTTCTTCAACACACTAACCGATATGTCATCCTAGGAATCCTTTATAAACACGAGTTTGATGTCCTTTTACCTTGATGCCTTAAATCTCATGAATCCAATAAATCTATCTAAGAAGTCCATGATGACATATGTGGTGGAAAAAACCAAACACATCCTATAGATGGGATATTACAAACCTTCCCTTAATTAAGATTATTGCATGTATGTCAAGACATGCTTCAAATGTCAACAACACTCTAACCTCACTCACATCCCAAGTCATGCCCTATAACCCTCTCAGATTTATGGCCTTTTTCATAATGAGTACTTGACCTCATTGACCTCATCAACCCTCGTTCATCACAAAAACATCACTCTATCATCACCGCTACCGAATAATTCAAAAAATGGGTGGAAGATAATCCCCTCATAGTTACTAAAGACGATAAGATTGTTGACTTCATCCACCATAAAATTATTTGTCGCTTTGGAATTCCTCATCAAATTATCATAGATAATGGAAAATATTTCAAAAATAAAAAATAATTCAAAAGCTTTGTGATACCTACAACATCAATATGAGAATTTCATCTCCTTACTATCCACAAGAAAATGGTCAAACAGAGGCTTCTAACAAAAAAATCAACAAATTCCTCATGAAATCCATTGATCAAGTAGATAGGAATTGTCATCTCCAAATTATTTTCACTCTCTGGGCCTATCAGAGTAGCATTTATACCTCTACAGTGCTACTCCCCTTTCTTTAGTCTATGTATATGAGGCTATCCTTCCTCTTGAATTCCAAATTACATCCCCATGTGTGTCCCTCAAAGACTTCATTTCGATTACGAGTATCGTTAGGAGTGCTTAGCAAAAATTGAATTGTTAGAAGAACACCACCTAATAGCCCTTGAAAATCATCATGTCTATCAAGAATGTATCAAAAGAGCATACAATAAACATGTTAAAGAACATGAATTCAATATTGGTGATATTTTCCTTAAAGAGAATAAAAATGTCACTACTCTAGAAAGGAGTCAACATGGGAAGTTTGCTCCCAAATAGATTGGTCGATATATAATCACTCACAAATATGGGGTTAGAGCTTATTGCTTAGCCTCCCTTGATGGTAAACCGAAAAATGAAGCGTATGTCGAGAATTAACACATGAATCCTAGACACACGTGACCTTCCAAGGTCATCTGGGACAACTGGAATGAAATGGATGGGGTGGTAGTAGGATAGGTAAATAAAATTTGGATGAAATAGGTGGAAGAGGCAACAAGAAATAAATGCAATCTAATGTTCTCAATTGGAAAAATGGGTATTTATTTGTTGAGGGATATAAACATCTGTCTCACTTATTCGGGGGTAATGCTACTATCAAGGATGATTTCCATACGTAAGTCACGACCAATATCGGTAGAACCAAATAAGACCTTACTAGGTTGTGGAATGTGAGGAACTTTCCTTCATTTACGAATTCCTCTCAAGAGGGTTGAACATATGATGAATGATGGGATAAGGAAAAGTCTAATCTCTACCTAGCTTGGTTTGCTAGAAGTATTCGGTGGTATTTGCCTCATCATTCAAAAGAATCAACCGTTGGATGATGGTAGGTGGGACTGGGGTAGTTAGAAAGATAAGTTATCTAATTCCTTTGTCAATATCAGTCAATCGTGTGTCAATTTTTGGTTGTGGCACGGTTGGATAGCCTAAATGGTCATATGGGCACAAACCAAGGAACTACAGAAACAAACAAAACACATGAGAAACCAAAGGAGGATAGAGATAATATTATATAACCTAAGACAATATGGAAACATGGGGATTATTGTTCATTCCAATCTAATTAATATAAATTCCTATTTTAAACAAACAATGCAAGGGAATTCAAATTAAACAAAATTTGATTACTCTCCTTTTAATTTAATCAAATTTGAATGAAAATAACTAATTCAATAAATGTAAAAACAAACTAATCTACTTGTTTTTTTGTGTTTTTAAATAATATTTTAAAAGTCATAAATAAACAAAGCTAACTATTCCTAATATATGTTTTTGGATTTTCTAATTTAATAGAAATAAATAAATGAAAGCTATAGATAAAAGGAAATTTCTTCTAATTAAATAAAACTACTTCTATGCCAAAATAAATAAAATAAACAAGGAATATTCAGATGTGGCTATTCCTCTATTGTTGAATTTGAAGCATAATTTAACTAAACATAGATTCTTTCCAATTTTTAATTGTGGATATCTACTATTTCTTCTAATGTTTATGTTATCACAAAAAACAACACCCTTTGATTTTTGTGAATGTGTGAATGAGAAATCAGTTTTTGGGTAACATGGGATTGTCTCTAATTGTGTGACCTTACTATTGAGATGAATATCTAGATAAGGCCAACTTCCTTTGTCTAATCCTAATTCTAAAGTAATCATAAGAAAGGAAATACAACTATCTAATACTACTCTATGATTCCAAGGGACTAGGGTGTGAGAAAGATGCATAAAAATGGAAATCCTAATCTAAAGGGAGGTGATACCACAAAGAAAAGGGGTGGAGATACTCTAATGAGGAAATGGATAATGAAATGGAGAAGGAGAGGCCAAACAGAGGTGACACAAACCCAAAACTTTATTCACCATCTATTCTCCATGAAACATAATCAAATGAACTCGTAAGTGAGAAATACATGTACACAAATACCATAACAAGAATGGACAGTGAGGAAATGCAAAAAACACAAGTTAGGGTTGAGAAAACACACACAATACTAATTTTTACTGCTTTTAAAGTATGCACCAACCATTTCATGTGTGTAAGAAGGCATAAGAACACATTTCCAAGTGCAAGATGAAGGCTTATAACTCACAATCCGCTCAAAAATAATTTTGGCATGATTTTCTTTACATTTTAGAACATCCCCATATAAGTGAAAGAATTTTACATTGTATAGGGAAAAAGAGAGGGAAACTCAAATTCCTACTTCCACCCACTGCAAAACATGCATTAAATATTTGAAAAGAGGAATGGCCAACTATATGTACCCAAAATTGTAGGGTACCTCACTGCCGGAACAACGTAACACATGCCCCAATGATGATACAGGTCTCCTCGCAAGGTGTTCGGGGTCCGGAAAAGATCTCCAAGTGTGCGTTAACATCCCGCATGCCCCGCTTAGCCCCCACGTACTTTTTTTTTTTTCCCTTTTCCCCTCTTTTCTTATCCTTTTTCTGCTCAAAGGATTCGTGTGGCAACCGCGCCGCCTGCTTTAGGCGGCGGTCTTGTGACCTCCGCCCCGAACAGGCGGCGGTCTCTGAATCACACCCTACTCAGTGTGACGGTCATTTACCCATTTTCCAGAATTCTCTTTTAACACAACTCACGTAAAAATCAATGATTCACCATCTTTTTTCACTGCCATAGGCTTGCATTAATGATTCTGGTTCCCTAGAATAGTGTTTTGCCATTGTTTATAGTTTAAGAGTTCTATTTGGTTTTTAGCTTGGGTAAATGCAAAAGCTATAAATAGTTGGCTTGTGCTCAAGAAAATGGCCCCTCAAATTTTCCTCTGAATTTCTCTTTGCAATAGATTAGTCTCTCATTTTAGAATTCTTAATTTCTTTCATTACATGCCTAGTTAGTGTTGTTAGGAAGCCACATATCCATCTTGTGCGCAGTCTTGTTCATATTTCATCCAATCCATTGGAGTAGAATAGTTTGTTTTCAATAGGAAGCCATTAATGTTGCAGGTTTTTTTCTTCGAGACATGATAGTTTCGGAGTTCTAGATGCTTTATGTTGCATGACCCGCAATAAATCTCGCTAGGAATTACATAAGCCAAGCTCTGTGCTCTTGCGCTATCTCTCTCCTACTCGCATTGTATTCAGTCTGTATCCTAAGCTTCCTTTGTCCCAATATCTACTTCTGTTGATGCTAGCATTACACGCTTTTCTGGATCCAAGTGAACACGAAGGAACGAGGAGATCACACTGAGGGGACAAGATCACACACACCATCGATTCGCCACTGTTCTGCGGAATCCAGGTTCTAGCTTTCAAAGTTCTAAATTAGAATCATATCAAATAGAGTAGTTAATTTCTTTATTTCAGTTAATTTTACTTTCGATATTGCCGGGGAAGTTGTGGGGATTGATAGTTTCTGAGAAACTATGATTCATTCCTCACCTCTGAGGTAGGATCGATAGTCTTACAAATAGATTAGATCAGTTATTTCATTGTTTAGAATAGATCTACAAATTGCACAGACAAATAGCTATACTTGGTTATTTTGTTTGTTTTAAATTGTTATTTTAGCTATCAATTCTAGATATATTAAATAGTTACTCTTTTAAAATTCATTCGAAAAGTTCATTAGGAAAACACAAAAATATAGAAGTTAGATATGTTCTAGATATATTTCATATAGTTAATTTTGCTTCACTGCATTTAGTTTATATTGATGCTTTTGCATGACAATCACGGGACCTAGAGAGCCCAGGGAATACATATTCGAGCCAATCATAGCTCAACCCAATCTCGTAATAGCCATAACTGATATAGATCAGAATCTCAGGATCCAAGTCTTCCAAACAACGGTAAGCTTACAACAAATCAGTTTCCAACTGCACGGGTTAAACATAGAAGACGAACAAGCACACACATTTTGGTCTAATCAACCCAACTATAGATTACCCTAGATTCATATCCACATGACTGTAGAAAGGTTTGAAAGAGAGCAGACCTTCGGTTGTGACCCACAAATCCCAAAGCCCAACGAATCCAAAGATGAATCGACATAGATACTAGCCTACATACACTAATATTCCGGTCTACTCCACTTCCACCTATCATCATCGAACAATTATCCTTATTAGATGTAGCAGCTAAAAGAGCTAGGGAATTCTAGACTAGGACAGAGAATGGCCCATAGAATCGATTATACTTATCATCCATCCTATGACCTTATCCGGAGAAATACACGAAACTATCCCGTGTCATTTACCACATATTCCATAACCTATAGACCGGATCACGCCGGAGCTCGAAACATCGATTGGAGCCTTCAAGCCAGTCATCCTTGCTGATCAATCTATCACACAAATTCAAGTTAGGAGGGCCTTCTTTGCCTTAGATTCACAATTTCCACTAGTCCGTGTCGAAGACATTAGATTACCTAACTAGTTTGTTTGTATCCCACGCATATTCCATCCCTACCATTGTCTCGGCGACGACCTCGGGAGGTCGGGTGCGAGGAAGAGTTACTTGTAGATTCCCAAGCTCGCTTGTCACTTTTCCATCGTACAACAACCTTACAAATCCATTTCCCAATGGTAACTTAATGGTATAAGAAGAAATGGGCACCATACCTAATTAAAATTGGTTGTTTAGCTACCTTGTGTTGTGTTCTTTAATGTTGGAGATGTATTTTTTGTCGGCCTAACCCATTGTTTTTGTTCATGGTGTCTCCGTTATCCTGTAAAATTGACAAGGGCAATTTTGCAGGTAACCATACCAAATTTCCGTTCTAGTCCCCCATCGAGGTCCCTTAGTGTTTGGAATGGCATAAAATCCCTTTCCGAAGAATCTAGTTTTTCGAACTTAGTCATTTGGTCTTCTTTTTGGTTGGGCACAGTTTTTATTCATGCAACATCAAATGAAATTGTGCCCCCTCCTTTCCTTTGGCGCATCCTTTGGAGTGTCGACACTCTAAATGTTGCACCTTCCCATGATGCACCTTTTAAGACTGCACGCCAAGGTGCATGTGCCATCTTGTTGACATTCAAAATGTTGCACCCCTTTGTGGTGTGCTAAGGCGCTGAAAAGGAAATGTTGATAACCCCAAATCCGTGCCTAGGGTGCAAATATTTCCTTGTTGGCATCTATATGGATGCGCCTTGAAAAAAAAGTTAGTGGCGCATTTAATGCACCTTTTGCTATAAAGAGGTACATCCATCCTGTCATTTTCACGACCGAAAAAAATGGAAAAAGGTTATTCTTCTACACTGTCAACGCTCTGTCAGCCCCATGTGTTGTTTCTCATTGTATTCGTGGACCCCACATCGTTTCCTCCATCTTATATATTCCTGGTAAGTGGTCCTTTCTTTTCTTGTGGTTTTGTTGTGGTTTCGTTGTTTTTGGAGGTTTGGTGTAATTAAAAATAAAAATAAATATAAGGAAGTAATCCAACCCCTGCCCATTTTGCAAATCGACCCACTTTCAAAACGGTTTTACCCTCCTTTCAGATTTGCTAAACCTGGGAGGCCTTGTCTCAAAAATGAATCCCTGACCCTCTTTCCTCTGTTCCCCTCATTGAAAAATCTGAGTTAAGAGAGGCAAAAGACCCCAAACTTGCCAAAAAAGTGAAAAATCTGAGTTAAGAGAGGCAAAAGACCCCAAACCTACCAAAAAGGTGAAAAATCTAAAGTTATTGCAATCCAAAACCACTATTTTCCTTTAGCACAAACTTTGTTATTGTTACATTAAACACAGTCGCGCCAAAGGGGCGCACTATACCGCATGTAACATTGGTCTTTCCCACACCTTATAAAAATTCCTAAAACCTAACATAGGCACAAGCGAACCTCCAACGATTGCACCAACATTTGAATGTCATACAGGCCCTTTCCGCGCCACGCCAAAGCTAAAACCTGGACACACCTTACCACAATGATGCACCCTTTGAACTTGTGCCTCCTTGGTGCATCATAATGTTTTGCAACATGTACCACATCTCCACTAAAGGTGCACCCTGAAGACTTGCAACATCAAATAAATATGCACCCAGTTAAAACCCTTTATATGGCGCAAGCACACATCCATTGACAACAACATCTAAATGTTGTGTGTAGTCTTTCTACGCCCTGCACCCCTTTTGGCAATTTTTTCTTCAATGCAACACTCTCTCAAAGTGCACCTTACTTTTCTGACCCTGCAACCTATAATATAATTGTGCCTTACGCCTTAAGCTTCTAAATACATAAATTTTCATTCTGTAAGATTTGATGGACGAATTAACAGCTAAAATGGATCTTCTACGATGGACTTCCCTACTTCTTCTTATAGATCAACAGTAGAACTCGTATCCACACATGTATTCATTGAGTAATAAGCCAATTAAGTCCAAAGGTAAGGCAAAACTAACAAGAAGAAATGAAGTATAAATACCAAAGGGTCAGGATGTTTGAATCCTTTGTAGAGTGTGACTTGGACATCAGGGATTTAGAACTTGGTCATATTGACATGGAGGAATTTTGGGCGTAACTAAGAAGGTCACGGGTAGTCCATAGAGGGACAAATTGGTTGGCAGTGGTTTACATTTCGTTGCAAGAATTCCCATGAGCGCAGCTAACAATAAGTTCATGATGGTGGTGGGCCATTGTTATAATAAAGACAAAAGATGTGTCGAGAATGAGAAGGGTGAGGTAATAATCAACCTCACTACTCGACACTTTGAAATCATGTTGGGAATCCCCCACCACCAGCATTTTGTGGCAATAATCCAAAAAGACTACATAAAGGCATGGAATGAAAATGAAGACAAATGCATGCAACTGATGAATGAGGTATACCTGAAAAACAAGAAAGCAATAACCAGGTGGCCACAAGTCATTCATCGCAGTGACTTCTGAGAAGAGATGAGCGACACCATCACCATCCTGAGTAGGCTATTTGGGCTTCCCGATGCCCATTATTTTCACAAGTGGATGCTCGGATACTTAGAAAATATGAGAAAAAGATTCCTGATTAGCCTTTTGAATGGGCGAGATTATCAAGAGCACCATCTTCGAGCAGCTTTCAAGAACTCTAAACAACTAGGAGGTTCTACATGAACTCCTATGTGGTATATGATTCTACCTCTCAAAGATACTACCCAAAGACTCAACCAATTTAGGTGTGGCCCCAAATAAGAATATATGAGTACTATCAAGAGTTGAGACTGAAAACAACATCGCACAATTCAAAGAAGATCAATGATGCCTTCTTCTATGGCGTCATCTCGCTTTGAGGCCTAATATGACTCACGGCCGATGACCAAGAGTGTGGTTACTACCATAGAGAAGTGGGGGTGTTATTTACGTAATTCCCGCCACTTATCTCAGAGCCACCAAATTCTTGGGGAGCCCACCAAGTTACCGAGGTATGCGGGACCCAAGTTGATCCTATTGGAGCTATCCAGACAGCTTATCACATACCACGAGAAGTGTCTAAAAAGAAAGAAGGGTGGAACTCCTTTCCCCCTCACAGTGGGCAGGTACACCTACACTTCTCATAGCAAATCCCGGGAAATGTTTGCGGAGCTAGAGTTTCTCAACTTGAAACACAATTTCCTAGCAAGGCCAACCTTTGATCCTCACAATTGCCTTCCAAGGGAAAATCTTGATCTGATTCACGTCCCATAGATCAAAGATATCTATATCGATCTGTATCATGAGGTTGAGCTCAGAAGAAAGGATCACTCTGCCTGGCCCTGGCAGAGATCATCCAATATGGTGTGGCCATTGTCCCGAAAGGTTTCCAAGTGACTGATCAAGAAGTTGATCAGGTCTATCTAGATACGGATGGGGACAATTGGCCATTTGCCAAGATTGATAGAACAAAGGTACCTCAGACTATAGAGGAAAGATTCAAAGGCACTCAGTGCATAGAGCATTGGTGTAGGAAAAACGGTCTCATCTACCTTGGGGTAGACTTCACCATGTCTCCTTGGGAAATGAACTCGCCAAAGCTAAAGAAATTGCCAAAGGGAAAAGGAAAAGATAAAGAAGGATAAACGAGCACTTTAAGAGGAAGCTCCCGAGAGCCCTCCTCCACCTTTGCACAGAATAGGTAATAAGCTCCGGTATCCTTTGAAGAAGAAGAGGAGGTAAGTGTTCCAACGGGCACATCTACTTAGGATGTTGCCACTACCATCAGAATACCGAGGTCCCCACCATCCCATCTCCTGCTCCTCCTTACCCTCTTCACATCACTCAAGAGACCAATTATTTTGTTGTGTCTTCTCCCTTGTCTTCTACCATTCCCCTTCCTCTTCCTCCATCTTGTCTTCCCTCGTGGATCTATACCCTATCATTTCTTCCCTCATCTCTCGATCCCTTCCACCCCCATGGTTTCCTCTCCTACGGACTACTACCCTTGTGAGCATTGGAAGGTTGGCTTCTTTTTGAATGCCGCTGCCAAGTGTCTCGATGAATTTCCCATGTCCATTGTAGCTACTCCTTCTTCCACATCCGTTCCCTCTTCTCCCTCTAGTCCCACTCCCCTAAGTCCGAATGGATCTCCAAACACCGAGTTAGCACAAGAGGAAATTCCCCATTGCACCTATAGACTTCTCTCGTGATCCAAACTAAAGGAGCTAAGAAGCAAAAGGAAATAACCCACTTCTATCAAAGTGCTTCAGGTGAAAGAGTGATGGAGATCGCATACCCTGATTCCAAAAAAGAGAAAAAAGATCTATCTCCTATAGATTTTACAGTGACACAGTCACAATGGGAACATACTCGAAATCCTGCAAGCGAGGGCTTTATCTCAGTAGTGGATGCCCTTTGCAAAAATCTTCAAGAGGAAAAGGAAGAGAAGAGGATATTGAAAGAGTAGAAAAACATCTTCTCCAAGCCCTACAGAAAATGGGTAGTGCACCTCCTGTAGCTGCCACCGAAACTCCTGAGGCCCTTAGTCAGGAAAAGATAAATGAGTATGCCAAGATTGGCGAGCAAGGTATGGCAGTATCCACCTGGAGAGACCAGATCCTCAAGGATAGTGAGGAAGTGATTGTAAAGTTCACAGAGCTGTATCAAAATATTGATCAGGCTAATAAGGAACTCCAGGCGATTGCAGGACCTATCTCCAAAGAGTTGGACCATGCTAGGTTACAACATGAGACATTCCGAAAATGCTCGACTGCCTAGTCAATGACTTAGTAAAATTTGGCATCTTCGATCACCCAAGAGCACCCAACAAAGTCCTTGCTACTTTGGACTATCGGGTTGACTAGATGGAATTTGTCTTGGAGAAAATAGATAAAATCAAGGAGGAAGCCTTGGATGCAATGCATCAAATGGAGCAGATCATCCTAAGGATGTCTCTCGAGCTTGCTCACCCCATCATATGCCTTGAGGAAGGTAGATGACACTATTTGGATCTTTAAGGAGATCACGTCCCAAGGTTTAGGGTCAGAAGCCACTTTTGATACAAAATTTATCAACAACCTTCTCTCGCCGCGCGATTTTGTTGGATACCTGATGGAGGTAGATAATGAATACTTCAAGCTCCCAGAGAGACTCAGAGATGAACGGGAAACTTGTGAAGTCATCAGAGATCACACCAAGGGTCCCGCTCAGGATCAACTTCAACCGATGATTAGCAAGTTTATGGAGTACCGGGCTCAATTTCACATTTCCTCTCCTGAGCAGAAGCAGGATACTCCTTTCCAGCCGTGGGATGATGACGAATAGGCTCTTTCCTCCTGGGATTGTTCCCATTTTTGTAAAGTATTTAAAATTATGTTGGCACAAATGATGACATCATCCATGTTGCACCATGGGATGTTGTCATCCACTAAATTGCCCCAAAGTCAACAGTTGACTTTTAGATATTTTTGTAAATATTTTGTAAATAGTTGTTGGTTCCTTTTTTGCCTTCTTTCTCCTTCTCCTTCTATATATACTTGGATACTTGTTGTATTCAAGGGTGGACATTTTTTAGATGAAAAATAGAAGTGAGAAGGAAAAGGCTTTGTACTTTTTGTAATAGAAAATATTAATACAAAAATTAAGACTTTGTGCTCAATGGATGTGTTATGTGCATTAGATCTTTCTTAAGTTAGATCTGTGTTGCTTTTCTGTTAGATCTATCTCTACTTTTTGTCATTTTCTCATCAGTATTGCTTTGTTCATTTATGCAAGTAGGTTTGGCTCTGTTTACTACCAGCCCAAAACATAAACCCTCTGACCTTTCTGCTTTGGAATTCATTTCTTTTCTCCCTTCGGATCTATCCTATCTCCTCTCCTCCCTTCGTTCCTTTCTGTTCACAGTCGGAAATACCCCTACTGGGATGAGATCCCAAACCCCTAAAGGTAGAATACTATAGGACTTGCACAGATTCTTGCTAGTAGAATAGTAATAAACCAGTTTCGCTTTGTTGTCTCAAAGAGGGGCTATGCCCTACACACTTTGTTGCTCGTCTATCCATAGATCTGCCCTCCCGACAGATTTTCGGACCAACAGTTTTTGGTGACTCTACTGGGATAGAACCAGATCTATGTGAGTGTTGTGTTAGTTAAAAGACACTAACAACTTTTAAGGTTGCTAAAGTAACTAAGAAAATTGATAAAACTACAAAAATCACTACCTGTTTGCAAATCTTAACTCTTTGCTTAAAATCCAAAATTTTTGCAAAAGTGATCCAAACTGAAAATTTTCTTCAGAGATCCATAGATCTGGGCTAGTTAGAGATCTTTAGTTCGCTGAGTTTTTACAAAAACCCGTATATTTCCGTAGATCTGAGATTCTGACAGTTTTACAAATAATTTCAAACCCTTGCAAAAAGTCAACTCTAAGATCTGAAAATCAGCTTACTAAGTTAACCATTATTTTATCCTCATTGATCTTTGTCATTAAACCGCAATCAGTTTTCAAAAGAAGGATAAAATTAAATATTTAGAAAAGTACATGCTGCTGATTTTTGTCAGAAAAATCAGAAAATCAGCAAGTACAACCAAAAAGAGTTTTTAAATCTACTCTAAAAACATTGCAGATCTGAAAGATACGCTGGCGGGTGAGCCATTTACTCGTAGCAGGAGAGCTCATGGAGAATTTGATCCTATTTTTGATCTACTTCAAAGGCACAACTTCAGTATTACACCAGCATGCTTCTCATCACTGAGTTTAGCTGATCGATCAACCAGAAGTGCCTCGCCTCCACATCCCTTTGCAGTGTTCTTTGCTCAGTGGAACCGCACTCCCGGCTCGTGTCCTCTTTCCATATTTTCAAATGGTAGTACCATGGGGAAATGCTATGGGCCCTCTTGTATTTCCACATCCAGTTCACGCACTTCCTCATGGAAATCGCAAGAATTTCCCAAGATTTGATGGGAGTGAAAATTAGAGCACGGATTCACATATATCTATGTTCATTATGTCATGCAACATCCTAGACGTGACCCATGAAGACATGTTAGTATGCCTCTTTCTAGAAACCTTGCAAGGACCCACAACAGAGTGGTTCCAGTATTTACTAGCCGGATCTATCACCACCTGGGCCACGTTACAAACTACATTTGAAGACAGGTATAAGCCTTCAGAGGACACATTTGCATTACTATCAAAGATCACTCACCTGAAGAAGGAGGTCAATGAAACCATGCATGATTTTATCGCTTGTTTCAATTCACTAATTAACCATGTGCCGCCTACCATGCTGCCAACACTAGAAAATTAGAAGTGTTTCTTTGTGAATGCCATGAGCTCAAGAGTAAGTTTCTTACTCTTACAAGAACAAATCACCACCCTAGTTCTCACTCAAGCTGCAGCCATTCAGATAGAGGACAAATTGCTTATATCTGGTGAATTAAAACAAAATCCATCTAAGCCTAAAGCTTCAACTCCTTCTCAAGCCACTTCATCAGATCTGGCATTCCAGAAGATGGCGAACGACTTGCTCGCATTGAAGAAGCAATTAGCTCAAGCTTCTCCTAACACTCCATACCAGGATATCCCATGGAGAAATTTTACTCCCAATAGTGCCCCACAAAGGTCATGTTTTCCTGCAACTGCTCCACGGTTGGCACTTGAGGCTCCTCCGGTCAATGCCCTAGTCAAGGTCAAAGAAGAGGAGAAAATTACGAAGAACCTTCGTCACAAGGCGAAGATAATCAAGAGGTCGGTGAACCGACTGGCGACTCTACAATCGGGTATATGGAATTTGAAGACAAATAATCTGATGAAGAAGAAGGTACCCAAGGATATGCAAGTGGATAGTCATATGTTGTTTTCACCCGCTCCCAAGGAAAAGAAGTAGAAGTTACTACCAAGATACAAAAGGAGAAGGCTGTGTTGAACACTCCTCCAACCATTGCTAAAAGAGGTAATCCTCTTCCTGCTCAACCTCCTATTAAGTCTTTTACGAAAAAATCTTTTCCTCCCATCTCTCCTCCAAATCAACCTTCTTCTATTCCCATAAAGACCAGTAACCCTACCCTACCATCACAAAGTGAGGGACTCATTCCTTCATCAACACAACCCTTGGTCACATTCGACATAATCGATCACACTAAAAAGACCAAGATTTAAATGTCTAAGGCTAAATATCTTCAGTCAAACCCCGAGTGACTTGCAAAATTGACCAAATATATCTAAAGCCAAGCTGCTATAACCTCCCATACCTCCCTAAAAAGGAATCCTTTCCACTCCTCCCGCATCTCGCATAAATGTTGCCTCAACTTCTGTGTCAGGTAAAATTGAGCCTTTTTATCTCTCCCTCCTAGTCAATGGTCATAAGCTAAGCAACTACATAATTGACTCTGGGGCCTCCGATAATTTCATGCTGACAAAGGTCATCCAAGCTTTAGGCCTCACTCTTACCAAGCCTTTTGGTAGATGTTATTCCATGGAAACCAAACAGGTTCCATTGATTGGTCAAATCAAAGACGCACAGTTCGCGTTTGTAGCGTTCCCAGAGAAAAGGGTAAAAATGACCATTCTTGTTGCTGATATCCCAACAACATATGGGATTATACTAGGAAGAAGCTTTTACAGGGAAGGTTAGTGGAGAGATTCATATGGACTGGTCCAAAGCCAGGATCCCCGTCAAAGGTGTAATGCAGAATTTGGAACCTGAATCACAAAAGAAGTACTTGGTCACCAATTCTGATGACCCCAAAGCCCAAATTCTCTTTGAATCATCAGGGATGGGGAACTACTTCTTATCTACTGAGTCTGATAAAATGGACATTCTCATCTAGGAGGAGGACCTTAACAAGATATGGACACTACAGTTTGATGGCAGTTGTGCAACTAGCGGATGCGGTGCTGGAGCTGTGCTAATATCTCTTGAAGAGGAGATTTTTCCTCTCTTTCAAGTTGCAGTTTTTCAATACAACAATACTACATGAATATGAATCTTTACTACTTGGTATACAAGCTACAAAAGAAAGGGGAATCAAGAACCTAAAAGTACAGGGTGATGCTGAGCTGATCGTTAATCAAGTGAAAAGAATATACCAAGTAAAGAACGAAAGGATCAAACATTACCATAACGCGGTATGGGACAACATTGAGGAATTTGACGCTTTCTCAATAAAAGCTGTTCCAAGAGCTCAGAATGACATGGCTGATTCATTGGCCATCTCAAAGATCTCTTATGCTTCCTCACCCAGGGTTGAAAACAGACACATATACCATTGAGGTAGTTTTCCACCCAAGCGTGTCAGACAATTCTCAACACTGCAGTATTCAACGATGACAATTAGCTTATTGCCTTTCTAGAGAAAGCAAAAATTTCAGTGAGCTTCATTTTGAAGGATCTACTTATGCATGTTGTGAATCTATCACTGGTCAAGTAGATGAATCAAAAGGAGGTGATGGTATATGTCAGCTCAAGGGAAATAAAATTCTAAAAGGTTTAGTCTCTCTGGAACATTTGTTTGACAAACATGATTGCTTTGTCAAGAAGAAACGACAAGATGACCCCAACTCCTCTCCAGAGACCAAATCGGTCAACTTGGGTACTATGGAACATCCGTAGTTTGTGAACATCGATAAATGTTGTACACCTAAGGAAAAGTTGAAGTTTGTCAAATTATCAAGAAATATATGGACGAATTGACATGGTCTTATGTTGATCTAAAGTCTTTCAAGCCGAAGTACATTCAACATGACATCCCATTAAGAGAGGATGTTAAACCCTTTCACCAAAAGCAGAGGCACTATAATCCCAAGATATCAGGTACCATCTAGGAGGAAATACAAAAGATGCTAGATGTGAGGATTATTTTTCCTATCCATCACAAAGACTGGTCGCAAAACATAGTACCAGTATGAAAGAAGAATGGCGAGATACACATATGCGTAGATTTTCGCAATCTAAATCAGGTGTCCTTGAAGGACAACTACCCACTGCCCATAATGGATCAAGTTCTGTAGGTAGTAACCGGTTCAGAGATGTTGTCCATGCTTGATGGCTTTTCAAGATATAATCGATTGAGGTCTCACCAAGACCGATTCAAAATAGCATTCACTACTCCTTGGGGCACATTTTCCTACAACAGGATGCCTTTTGGCTTGACCAATGCCGGTGCCACCTTTCAGCTGAGTGATGGAATTTGCATTCAAAGGTATGATGGGAAAGGTCATCATAGTTTATTTAGATGACTTAATTGTGTTCTCTAAAAATTGAAATGATCATTGTGACCATTTGGAGCAAGTATTGATTAGATGTTGAGAACACGGGATCTCCCTAAATCCAAAAAAGTATGTTTTTGGGGTCATCAAGGAAAGTTCATTGGGACACATTGTCGTGAAGGAATGGACAAAGATAGATGTCAAAAGGGTTAAGGCTATTCAGAGCCTTACCTTACCAACAAGTAAGACCGGTGTTCACTCCTTCTTCGAAAGGTGAATTTTCTCAGACGCTTTGTTCCTGACTTTGCTAAAAGACTCGTCACATATCAAATATGATGAAAGGGTCACAAACTTTCCATTAGAGTGATGAAGGAAAGGCATCATTCAAGGATATAAAATCCTCCGTTGCTCATGCACCCATCCTGGTTTGTCCCGACTTCTCCAAGGATTTTATCATGTACATTTATGCATCTGTGCATACTGTATCAACCATCTTAATGCAAAAGAACTCTGAAGATGTTGAATCTCCAATCGTGTTCATGAGCTCTCCTCTCAAGCCTCATGAATTAAAGATGTCTCAGTTAGAAAAGCACACCTTTCTTTGTTGTCAAAGTGGTCAGGAACTTCTAGTATTACATCCTAAATTCTCATATGGTAGTCTTGGTTCCTTACACGAAAGTCAAGTCTATCCTAACTCAACAGTGTTAGGAAGCTTTCGGGAATTGGATTGCAAAGTTCTAAGAGTATGACCTAGACATAAAACCAACCAAGCTAGTAAGAGGCAAGGGCCTATGTCAGCTTATGGCTGAAAACAAAGGTTCAGATGTCCCTAAAGAGAAAGATGATTACATCGATGGAGCGCAAGATAGATTGAAAAAAACTGATTCACTGCCTATGGTTCTATTTATTTCAACCAGCGACAAGTGGTATTCTGATATCACTTTCTTTCTCACTTATGGTGAGTGTCCAGCTCACATAACTTCAAAGGAGAAGCAGATCAGTAAAACTTAGGGCAGCCAGATATGTCATATGGGATGATGGTTTATATAAATGTAGTATTGATGGCGTCTTCTTGCGATGTGTTGACAAACCACAGCAGATCAAATTGCTTGAAAGTTTTCATGACTCAGCCTGCGGTGGTCACTTCTCCTCGTCTATGACAACACATAAGATCATTCGGGCCAGGTACTACTGGCCAACGCTATTTTAGGATACAACCACCTGGGTAGCAAAATGTGAGCTCTGCCAACAGTTTGTTGGCAAACCAAAATTGGCTACTTTTCCCCTCAGGCCCATCATTATTGACGTGAACCATTCAGAAATGGGGAATTGAATTTATCAAAGCACTACATCCCCAATCAAGTTCCAGACATAGTTATGTCCTAACAGCAATAGATTACTTCACCAAATGGGTGGAGGCCATACCTATTAAGAATGCCACCTCTGAAGTTATTTGTAACTTCATCAAAGAAAGTATCATTGTAAGATTTGGCATCCCACACAAGATCGTTGCTGATAATGCTTCCAACTTCTCCTCACGGGAAGTTATCGATTTTTGCTATGAATACGGGATAACCTTGGCCCATGCCTCGGATTATTACCCCCAGGGAAATGGTCAGGCAGAATCTAGTAATAAGAACTTAGTAACCATCATACGGAAGCTAGTCAATGAGAATCAGCGGTCATGGCATAAGTCATTGTATGACGCTTTGTGGGTAGACCGTATTACTCTGAAGAGGTCTCTTGGTATGTCACCTTTTCAAGTGTTATATGGAATTGATCTTTGAGCTTCCCATTTCTATGGAACTTCCTACTCTGCGCTTGGCATGAGCGATCAAAGATGAGACTTTCTAGAATTCTTGAAAAGAGGGTCATGTATCTAATAGAACTTGAAGAAAAGAGAGTAAGAGTGGTTGACAGGATCACCGAACATTAGAATCAAGTCAAGAGACTGTTTGATAAAAAGGCTAAGTAGAGGGATTTCTAGGTGGGAGATCTCGTCCTTTTATGGGACAAGCGAAGAGAGCCAAAGGGCATGCATAGAAAATTTGACTCTCTTTGGAGAGGTCCTTTCAATATTAAAAGGCTCAATGGAGATAATATCTTCTATCTCTCGTATCTAGACAGAATTGAGCTCCCGCTTCCCTATAGCGGGAAACATCTCAAAATATTCAGGAAGTAGAGCTTGCTCTCTTCTTTGTATAATTTTCTTTAGTTGTGTGTTTGTTTTTGTCGTGTGTTTTATTTTGTTGGTTGTGTGTTTTCCTTTTTCGTCGCCCTTGTTTTTGACTCTGTAACCCAATGGATAGGCACATGTAGATATGGGATTCTCTACCCTTAAGCTTCGCTTAAAGATAGTCCCCAGAAAGAGCCAGCTATTATCCTGTAAAATTGACAAGGGCAATTTTACATGTAACCATACCAAATTTTCATTCTAGTCCCCCATCGAGGTCCCTTAGCATTCAGAATGGCATAAAATCCCTTTCCAAAGAATCTAGTTTTTTGAACTTAGTCATTTGGTCTTTTTTTGGTTGGGTGCAGTTTTTATTCATGCAACATCAAATGAAACTGCGCCCCCTCCTTTCCTTTGGTGCATCCTTTGGAGTGTCGACACTCTAGATGTTGTGCCTTCCCATGATGTGCCTTTCAATACTATGCCAAGGCACATGCGCCATCTTGTCGACATTCAAAATGTTGCGCCCCTGAATGGTGCGCCAAAGCGCTGAAAAAGCAATGTTGACAACCCCAAATCCGTGCCTAGGGCACAAATATTTTCATGTTGGCATCTATCTGGATGCACCTTGAAAAAGTTGGTGGCACATTTATTGCACCTTTTTCTATAAATAGGCACATCCAACCTGTCATTTTCATGACTAAAAATGTGGAAAAAGGTTATTCTTTTGCACCTTTCAACGCTCCTGTCAGCCCCGTGTGTTGCTTTTCGTCATATTCATGGACCCCACATCGTTTCCTCCATCTTATATATTCCTGGTAAGTGGTCCTTTCTTTTCTTGTGGTTTTGTTGTGGTTTTCTAGTTTGTTTTTGGAGGTTTGGTGTCATTAAAAACAAAAAATGAACCTAAGAAGTAATCCAACCCCTGCACATTTTGCAAATTGACCCACTTTCAAAATGGTTTTACCCTCCTTCCAGATCTGCTAAACCTAGGAGGCCTTGTCTCAAAAATGAATCCTTGACCCTCTTTCCTTTATTCCCCTCACTGAAAAATCTGAGTTAAGAGAGGAAAAAGACCCCAAACTTGCCAAAAAAGTGAAAAATATAAGTTAAGAGAGGAAAAAGACCCCAAACCTACCAAAAAGGTGAAAAATATAAAGTTATTGCAATCCAAAACCACTGTTTTCCTTTGGCGCAAACTTCGTTATTGTTACATTAAACACAATCGTGCCAAAGGGGTGCATTGTCCCCGCATGCAACATTGGTCTTTTCCGTGCCTTATAAAAATTCCTAAAACCTAACACAGGTGCAAGCGTAACTCTAGTTGCACTAACATTTGAATGTCATGCAGGCCCTTTTCGTGCCACGCCAAAGCTAAAACTTGGGTGCACCTTACCACAATGATGCACCCTTTGAACCTGTGCCCCTTGGCACATCATAATGTTTTGCAACATGTACCACATCTCGCACTAAAGGTGCACCTCAAGAATTGCAACATCAAATAAATATACACCCAGCTTAAAACCCTTTATATGGCGCAAACACACATCCATTGACGCCAACATCCGAATATTGTGTGTAGTCTTTTTGTGCCTCGCGCCCCTTTTGGCACTATTTTCTTCCATGCAACACTCTCTCAAAGTGCACCTTTCTTTTCTGACCCTGCAGCCTATAGTATAATTGTGCCTTACACCTAGAAGCTTCTAAATTCATAACTTTTCATTCTGTAAGCTTTGATGGATGACTTAACAGCTAAAATGGCTCTTTTACGATGGACTTCCATGCTTCTTCTTGTAGATCAACAATTGAACTTAGATCCACACATGTCTTCATCAAGTAAGAAGCCAACCAAGTCCAAGGGTAAGGCTAAACTGATAGAAGAAAAAATGAAGTATAAATACCAAAGGTTCAGCTGCCCGAATCCTCGCAGACCGTGTGACCTAGACATCAGGGATTCAAAACTTGGTCATATTGACATGGAGGAATTCTGGGCCAGAACTAAGAAGGTCACAGGTAGTCCATGGATGGACAAATTGGTCGGTAGTGGTTTACATTTTGCTGCGGGAATTCCCATGAGCACAGTAAACAATGAGTTCATGATGGTGGTGGGCCGTTGTTATAATAAAGACACAAGATGTGTCGAGAATGAGAAGGGTGAGGTAATAATCAACCTCACTGCCGACACTTTGAAATCATGTTGGGTATCCCCACCACCGGCATTTTGTGGCAATAAGCCAAGAAGACTGCATAAAGGCATGGAATGAAAATGAAGACAAATGCATGTAGTTAATGAATGAGGTATACCTGAAAAACAAGAAAGTAGTGAGTAGGTGGCCACAAGTCATTCATCGTAGTGACTTCTCAGAAGAGCTGAGTGACACCATCACCTTCCTGAGCAAGGTATTTGGGCTTCCTGATGCCCATTATTTTCACAAGTGGATGCTCAGATACTTAGAAACAATGAGCAAAAATGTTCCTGATCAGCATTTTGAATGGGTGGAGATTATCAATAGCACCATCTCTCGAGTAGCTTTAACAACTCTCAACAACCGAGAGGTTCTACATGAACTCCTATGTGGTATATGCTTCCTCCGAAAGAGACTACCTAGAACTAAACCTATCCTGGGTGGGCCCAAGTAAGAATATATAAGTACTATCTCGGTGTTGAGAATGGAAAACAACATCGCACAATTCAACAAGATCAATGTTGCCTTCTTCTATGGTGTCATCTACCTATTGAGGCCTAATATGACTCATGGTCGATGACCAAGAGCGTGGTTACTACCATAGAGAAGTGGGTGCGTTATTTACCCAATTCCCAACTTTAACTTATCTCGTAGCCACCAAATTCTTGGGAGCCCACTGTTACCGAGGTATGCGGGACCTAAGTTGATCCTATTGGAGCTATCCAAACAACTTATCACATACCACGAGAAGTGTCTAAAAAGAAAGAAGGGTGGAACTCCTTTCCCCCTCACAGTGGGTAGGTATACCTGCACTTCTCATAGAAAAGCCCAGGAGATGTTTGTGCAGGCTGAAGTTTCTTAACTTGAAACACAATTTCCCAGCAAGGCCAACCTTTGATCCTCACAATTGCCTTCCAAGGGAAAAGCTTGATCTGATTCACATCCCATAGATCGAAGATATCTATATCGATCTATATCATGAGGTTGAGCTCTAAAAAGGATCACTCCCGCTTGCCCCGGCCGAGGTCATCAAATATGGTGTGGCCATTATCTCAAAAGGTTTCTAAGTGGCTGATCAAGAAGTTGATCAGGTCTATCTAGATACGGACGGGGACAATTGGCATTTCACCAAGATTGATAGAACAAAGGTGCCTCAGACTATAGAGGAAAGAGTCAAAGGCACTCTGTAGCGCACAAAGCATTTGTGTAGGACAAATGGTCTCATCTACCTTGGGGTAGAATTCACCATGTCTCCCTTGGGAAATGCACCCACAAGGCCGAAGAACTTGCAAAACGGAAAAGGGAAAGATATAGAAGGAGAGACAAGTAGTGTTCAAGAGGAAGCTCATGAGAGCCCTCCCTCCACCGCACAGGAATAGGTAGTAAGTATGGTATCCTCTGAAGAAGAATAGGTGGTAAGTATTCCAATGGGCACTTCCACTCAAGATGTTGCCACTGCTATAACTACTGAGGTCCCCACCATCCTATCTCCCGCTCCTCCTTCCCCTCCTCACATCACTTAAGCAACCACTCCTTTGGTTGTGTCTTCTCCCCCATTATCTACCATTCCCCCTTCCTCTTCCTCCATCTTCTCTTCCCTTGTGGATATGTTCCCAACATTTCTTTCCCTCATCTCTCAAATCCCTTCCACCCCCATGGTTTCCTCTCCTACAGTGACTCCTACCCCTATGAGCATTGGAGGGTTGGCTTCTTTTTCAATGCCACCGCCAAGTGTCTCGATGCATTTTCCCATGTCCACTGTAGCTGCTCCTTCTTCCACCTCTATTCCCTCTTCTCCCTCTGGTCCCACTCCCCTAAGTCCAGAATGGATCTCCAAACACCTGAGTCAACACAAGAGGAAAGTCCCCATTGCACCTATGGACTTCTCTATGATCCCAACTAAAGGAGCTAAGAAGAAAAAGGCAATAACCCGCTTCTCTCAAAGTGCTACAGGTGAAAGAGTGATGGAGATTGCATACCCTGATCCCATAAAAGAGAAAAAAGATATCTCCTATAGATTTTATAGTGACACATGTCACAATGGGAACATCCTCAGAAATCCTATAAGGAGAGGCTTTATTTGCAGTGGATGCCCTTTGCAAAAAGCTTGAAGAGGTAAAGGAAGACAAGAGGATATTGAAAGAGCAGAACAAACATCTTCTCCAAGCCCTGTAGAAAATGGGCAGTGCACCTCCTGTAGCTTCCACCGAAACTCCTGAGGCCCTTAGTCAGGAAATGATAAATGAGTATGCCAAGATTGGCAAGCAAGGTATGGTAGTATCTGCTCTGAGAGACAAGATCCTCAAAGATAGTGAGGAAGTGACTGTAAAGTTCACAGAGCTGTATAAAAATATTGATTAGGCTAATATGGAACTCTAGGTAATTGCAGGACCTATCTCTGAAGAGTTGGACCATGTCAGGTTACAACATGAGACATTCTAGAAGATGCTCGATTGCCCAGTCGATGACTTAGTAAAATTTGGTGTCTTCGATCACCCAAGAGCACCCAACAAAGTCCTTGCTGCTTTGGACTATCGGGTTGACCAGATGGAATTTGTCTTGGAGAAAATAGATAAAATCAAGGAGGAAGCCTTGGATGCAATGCATCAAATGGAGCAGATCGTCCTAAGGATGTCTTTGGGCTTGCTCACCCCATCATATGCCTTGAGGAAGGTAGATGACACTATTTGGATCTTTAAGGAGATCGTGTCACAAGGTTTAGGGTCAAAAGCCACTTTTGATACAAAATCTATCAACAACCTTCTGGCCTACCGCGATTTTGTTGGATACCTGATGGAGGTAGGTAATGAATACTTCAAGCTCCTAGAGAGACTCAGAGATGAACGGGAGACTTGTGAAGTCATCGGCAATCACACCAAGGGTCCCGCTCAGATCAACTTCAACCGATGATTAGCAAGTTCATGGAGTACTAGGCTCAATTTCACATTTCCTCTCCTGAGCAGAAGCAGGATACTCCTTTCCAACCATGGGACGACGATGAATAAGCTCTTTCCTCCTGGGATTGTTCCCATTTTTGTAAAGTATTTAAAAGTATGTTGGCACAAATGATGACATCATGCATGTTGCACCATGCGATGTCATCATCCACTAAATTGCCCCAAAGTCAACAGTTGACTTTTAGATATTTTTGTAAATAGTTGTTGGTTCCTTTTTTGCCTTCTTTCCCCTTCTCCTTCTATATATACTTGGATACTTGTTGTATTCAAGGGTTGAAATTTTTTAGATGAAAAATAGAAGTGAGAAGGAAAAGGATTTGTAATTTTTGTAATAGAAAATATTAATACAGAAATTAAGAATTTGTGCTCAATGGATGTGTTATGTGCATTAGATATTTCTTAAGTTAGATCTGTGTTGCTTTTTTGTTAGATCTATCTCTAATTTTTTGTCATTTGCTCATCAGTATTGCTTTGTTCGTCTATGCAAGTAGGTTTGGCTCTGTTTACTACGAGCCCAAAACATAAACCCTCTGACCTTTCTACTTTGGAGTTCATTTCTTTTCTCCCTTCGGATCTATCCTATCTCCTCTCCTCCCTCCATCCCTTTATGTTGATCAAATGAAATACACCTACTAGGACGAGATCCCAAACCCTTGAAGGTAGAATATTGTAGGAATTGCATAGATTCCTGCTGGTATAATAACAATAAACCAGCCACTTTGCTTGTCTAAAAAGAGGGGCTATGCCCTCGCACACTGTTGTCTCATCTATCCATAGATCCGACCTACCGACATATTTTCAAACCAACAGTGTCATATGGTAGCATCATTCTTAGTTTCAGCTGATAGCATCAACCTAAGTGTCACCGGTAGCATGATTCTTGGTGTCATCCGGTAGTATCAACCTAAGTGTCAATTGGTAGCATCATTTTTGGTGTTAACCGACAACATCATTCTTGGTGTCGTCTGTAGCATTATTCTCTTCTTACTACCGGCCGATAGAAATGATGCAACCTAGAATTTCTATCAATAACCCAATTGCATTGACACATCACTTAGTCTAAGCTAAGCACTCCCTTAAAGCGTCATACAAAGGCACCAGTCCCACTTTAGAGTTTCTTATACATAATGCTAACATGATGGTGCATAAAGGTATTCGATTCATTACTAATAGTAAACAACACACAATGCACAAAATAGATCTAGTTCTTAGAACACATATAAGATGAACTAAAATATGGCTATAATAAGATTTTTCATGCAAGAACTAGATTCATCCATGTTCAACACCATTATATAGTCAATATGAACCATTGTATTAAATACTCTAAAATACGTGTTTCTTACATTACATAAGTATCTCCATGAGTCAAGCATGTTACAAAACCACCATTATAACTCTATAATTTGACACACACAAAAGTGTGCAAATTAATATACATACATACATACATACATACATACATACATACATACATACATACATACATACATACATACATACATACATACATACATACATACATATATATATTTATATATATATATATATATATATATATATATATATATATATATATATATATATATATAGGTGGGGACTTGCCCTTTACATCCCATGCACTTGTCAAAATAGGTCACATACTAATAATGACCATGCACCTTTATAAAAGGATGCAAAACATGCAATTGATCTTAAGAAAAGACTTCCTATAGATAACTATGAGTAGTTTTCCTATTATTAGCTTAAACTATGTATGGTGCTCAGTTATTGCTTGTTCCCAAAATACCATTGTGTGGACTGCAAGTCTTCATGTCTTTGTGTGCTCAACACTATCTCCAAGAATAGCCCTTATCCACAAACTAGTTAAGTCTTGAATTCAAAGTGTTCTGCACGCACTTATTCTACTCGATCTTTCGCACCCTCAAATGTCTAGTTCAAATGCACATCCTTTATGTGCCTTCACCTTAGAGAAATATGCTATCTACTTAACATTACCCCACACTAAAGTACATTTCCACCCCGAAAATGGGAATTCCTTCTTATGTATCCAACAATAAATAATGAAAGAATTAATGAAACACTATACAAAAGAATTAAGTTTACTCTACAAGACTTCCCTCTTCCTTAGCGGGACTAACTCAAGATATTCATTTTCGATTTCAGCCTCCAAGGTCCGACGCTCCTTGTATTTTCCAGAATTTCTATCACCGTGGTTTCTATTTCATCTGAGTGATATTTTCCTTTTAATTCTACAACACTTGGACAACATGTGCCATACTTGAGATCATTCCCTCCATGGAGTCCATTTTTTGTGATATAAGTTTCCCAAGTTCATTAATCATATATTTGTGTGGATCTTGGGCTGCTATAAGGGCCTCACACTTTTGTTTTACTAGGGCTAACCTCTCTGCGTGCCCAAGTGTTTTGTCCTTCATTTCCTTCAACACTTCATTATCCTCTCTTATAGTTTTGATTCTTATTATGGCATCCGATGCTACACACATGTTCAAAGCTTGATCCGCTTTCTTTAGCTCATATTTCAATGTTTGGAGCAAGGCCTCAAAACTTGAAATTTTCCTAACAATGGTAGCCCTTGCTCTTGCTATTTCTTCTACAGGATCTTTTGGTGCAGCCATAACAGCAGGCTCCTTACTTAAAACTAGATCCACCAGAGTGCGCAAATAATGCATTGCAGAGGGAAACTTCTGAGGAAATTTAGACTCCAAATGAGGCCTTACCTTAAGGATATGATCACCAAGTTCCTCAGCCATGCTAACAAAGGCCTCATTCTTTTCCTCTTCTCATTCCTTCTCTACTTTCAAGTGCTTTATCTCTACATTCTTATCCTTGTTATCTTCAAGTAGTGCTTGAATGGTGGCTACCTTATCAATGTTCCTCCATGCCACTTCAATAGATACCTTGACCAAGGAATTGCTTACTTTCTCATCAGACATATAGGAGGTTTGACAGTCATATGCCTAATATGTAATTGCTTCTTTATCCAATGTGAGACACATGAATTCTCACACACATCAAAATTTGGTTCGTCCATGTGTGTCTGCATGGACCAAGACAACTACTTTCTAGTCCACACATTGGCCTTTTCTAGGTTCTTTAACTCTTATCCATATAAATAATTTGGATCTACTGTGCTCTAGAACTTGACATGAATGATCTTGCTAGATTCCTCTATGTACCCCATATCCGGAGTCACATAGTCCTCACTTGCCTTTCCTTTCTTTCTCTTCTTGCCCTTGGAAACCCAAGTGCTAGAATATGCAGTGGGTCCTTCACCTTCCTGTGTGGAGTGAGGCATGCTAGATGGCTCACCCATCTCCTTTTCTATCTCCTTGAACCCCTCTTCATCATATTTTATTTCCTCATCATGAGGCTCCTTTGTATTTTTAGGTTGTCTTTGGGATCCCGACATACTTTCACAAGACTCATCGTCTTCATCCTACTCAAGCTTTAACTTTATCCTCCTCTTCTTCTCAAGTAATTATTTCTGAGGGGAGATCCAAGGTGATCTACATATAGGTTGTGATGGCCCCATGCTTTGAGTCCTTGTCCTTATGAACACCATTTTAAATTGGTGTTCCTCATTTATTGGGTCTACATCTAAGTCGACACGTCTGTTTCTAAGTCTTCCTCCTGTTGTTACTTTAAGGGAGGAGTAACCTCATGCTTAATTTCCTTAGTGTCCGAGGGTTGCCTCCATATCATATGTAGTAAACCACCACTTTCCTCCTATTCATATTCTTCATTGTATAATGGCGAAGTGGGATTTTCAGCCGTCTTTCCCACCGTAGGTTTCCCCTTTGTGGGAATGGTAGCTTAAGTTCATTTTCAAATTACTCACCATTTTCCATCCTAGGCTTAAGTTGGATATAAATTAGCGTGACCCCACTATTGCCAATGGAAAAAATGATAGGCATCATGGTTATATCATATGATATGAACCTCTCAATATAAGTAGACCTACCTAGGTATGTGTAAGTCTTTCTCAAGGTATGATAGTCACAATCTACCTTGCCTACATTGTAGATTAACCTTTATGCATTGACAAACCCGTGAATGTAGACCTAATGTAAGAATTATGATATAAAGGTGTGAGGGGGTTTACACCAAGGACTCCATGTCCCATCCTTCATTATAAAATGCACAATGTAAAAGTGTTGGTACACAACAAATTGTACCGACTTCCCAAATCGATGGCACTTCGTAGGAATTATCCATTCCTCTTCGAAGGCTATGTGAAGTCTGTCATACCACATCTCTACCCTTTGCTTGAATGGGCCACTCATAGACCCCTCACATAAATACTTCTAAAAACTCTCTGCTAGAGACTTATTCTCTGTAAGATACTCCTAAATATTGTTCTTTGGCCCATCGGGCACTCTAATTTAAACAAAAGAAAGAGATAGAAAAATGGTGCCAAAGCTTATCTTCTCACCTTTGCGTGCTTCTTCAATAATGGTATCTAATATGTATCCTGACAAGTTGTAAATTTCTCCCTCTGACATATTCTTGGAAATGTGTAGCCACATGGTGTTCACTTATGACCACCTCTCTTGATCATTCAACTTTGTGAGTAAGTGCACAACTTCCTGTATAATAGGTTACTTCCTTATCTTGTAAATATCCATTATGTGCAGACCCATTGAGTAACCCAGCTCCTTGCGAGTGGCCAAAATAGATGATTTTTCGGATAAGTCACTGGTAATCTATGTCCCTATTCCCTTCAAATATTTTAGGCTCACAATTAAGGGTGCGATGATCCTCATCTCGCACTGGAAAATAAAAGAAGTCCTCATGGAATCTTCTCATAAGCCATTAATAGAGTTTCTCAGGTTTTCGAAAGTAAGGGAGTTCATATAGCTGTAAGACCCTTACCTTCTTAAACAACTTATCTCAAGCATCATCATAGAAAGGCATGTTGTTGAATGTGTTCTTATTTATCTTTCTACTTAACAACGCGTCCAAATCTTCCTTGTTGTCAGTTGTGTGATGATTGTAGTCACTTACCTTGCTCCTGCGAACATGAGAATCCCAGTCACATCCCATGATTACATCCTCTAGGTACTACATTTCCAAAACTTACTTTTGAGGGCATCCTCGATTGTCACCTTGGTTTATACCTTATTTTTCCCCTTTATTTCTGCTCCGTGTGCTCTCCTTAGTGCCATAGTAAGACAAGGTTACACCTTTTTACTTCTATCAAGAAAAATCTTGTGCCCTAGCTTGAAATCACATGCCCTATCTTGAAATCACATGCCCTAGATTCTTCTCAAACCCTGATGCTCTATTTCTCCTCTCCACATGCCTTTGCTTCACTCAAACCCTTCTCCAATGGGGATGCAAGCTAATTTTGTGCACAAATCTACTCTCCTCGCCTAGTTTCACAGCTCTCTACACCTCAACACGTCTTGCTCAACTCGGTTGCAATTAGCTCACTCAAATACTTGTGATTGCAAAGGTAAAAGTGAACCTACATCATGTCCTTATATAGATTTGGAAAAAGTTATCACATTTATTGCTCCTCCACCTACCATCGATCCTCTCATTAATTAACCATTTACCAAATTTCCGCGTGATACACCTACGTGCCACAACTATAACCTTCTAGCGTGCCTTTATAACTTTTGGCTATATACCTCCTTTTGCACACTTCCAAGCACCGAAGTAACTCGCCACTGTTCCTTCCTCTAAGTAGTTTCTACGGCCGCAGCTTACCTTACGTTACACTATGCATTCATTTTTTCCAACTATGGTCTTTTTTAGGAGAAATTTTCTTTCTAGCAGCACCTTTCCATACTATCTACACTTTCTAAAAAGATAAATCACCTACATAAGTATTTCCTTATGCATACCCATGTTTGAATGACAACCACCCCACACTAAGGGTATGTGCGAGTCCTATATGTAAAAATACTTCATATTGTAATCACTTACTACAGCGCACAAGCATGCTTATTACACAAAACACTAAACTAAATTGACAAAGCATAGTGAAAAATAAGGAAACACATTAAGGGAAAATATAGTAAGGGAAATAATGCCTTATTAAAAACACCAAGAAGGCTTATTTATAGTAGGGCTTCAACCTACTCCCGTTGAAGTAACTGAGTAACCGTGTTCCATCAAGCGCCTTTAGCTAGCAAGTGCCTGAGTCAGGTATATGAGTGATAATATCCGGTCCCAAACAATGAACCTTAAGCTTTCTTGGGTGGCGTAGAGACTTTGAATAATAAAGAAGTATCATCTGCCCAACCTCGAGCTTCTTGTCCTTGATGTTCCTATCATGTAATGCCTTTTTCCTGGATTTTTCTTGCTTCTGACTCCATCATCCTATGACACGCCTCTCATCCAACCGTATCAACTTTTCAATTGTCTCTTCTAATGCTTACTCGTCACCTAGAACTCCTACATATGTAATACACAAAGAAGGTAACATGAATTCCATAGGTAGAACTACTTCTATGCACTAAAACCAACTAAAAGGGTGTTTCCTTATTCAACCTTTTATAGGTTTTTCTATATGCCCAAAGCACAACATAAACTTTATCATCCCAATATTTCCTTCCAACATCGCAAATTTTTATCAAAGTATGGCTCAATATCTTGTTGAAAGCCTCAATAGTCCCATTTACCTAAGGGTGATAAGGTGTCGTATTATGGTGTGCAACCATAAATTCATTTAATAATATCCTGATGGTATCATTAATGAAATGAGTGCCCCTATCACTTGTAAAACTTAAAGGACATCCATACCTAGTAAGAATATTTTCCCATAAGAACCTTGTTCTTTGCTTCTTATCAATCCTTTGTAGGTGCTACTTCCACCCACCTTGTAAGATAATATGTACAAGTGACGATATAATGTGATCTAGTTTTACACGCAGCTAGGGAAATAGGACCCACAAATTCGATTTCCCATTTCTCAAAAAGTTCTACATTAGAAATAGGCTTCAAAGGCATTTCATCTCTATGCCCAGGTTTTCCAAGGCACTGACAATGATCATGCCTTACAATACTCCTTGCCATCCTTATAAAAGGTTTCCCACCATAAACAAACTAGTAAAGTCTTACACACACTGGCGTTACCTACATAATGTCCACATGCAATAGCGCCATTAGCCTCCTCCATGATGTTTGTGTGCTCATTCTCTAGTACACACCAAAGGCAAGACTTCATCTTGGCCTAGTTTTTATAATTCACCACCGATCAATATGAAAGGTGCAACACAAATTACAAGTTGTTTCTTTTCCAAGGCTTTCATTCCTTCGTGGCTATACATGTGTGTAAAAAGACAACAATATCCTCTAACTTTGAGGGTGCATGGTTCACCCTATATAAATATGCATCCGACATTGTGTCTTCAATACTGTGTGTGCCCTCTCCGTCCGATTGAATCCTTGACAAATTACCTGACTAGAATTACTTTTACCTGACTTTAACACCATTGTAAATTCAAACTCTTGGAATAAGAGAACCCATTGGCATATGCGCCCATGTAAAATAGGCTTATTTACCAAGTATTTCAATGCCATGTGATTTGTATAAAACACAAAAGGTGTTGCTAGCAAGTACTATTTGAACTTATGCAGCACATAGATCATTGACAAAGCTTCGTGCTCCATAGTTGTATAATTCTATTATGCAGAGTCAACTTTCTACTAGCAAAACAAATAGGATGATCTACAATACCTTCTCCAGGATGAGCTAGAATTGTGCCAATGGCCATGCTAGAGGCATCCACATGTACATGAAAAGGTATATTCCATGAAGGAAAATGTAAAATAGGTGCCGTAGTAAGCCTCTCCTTCAACGCTTTGAATGCGCTCTCTTACGGTTCTTTCTAATAGAACTTCCCTTTACATTTTAAAAAAATCCTCCAAGGGCACAAAAATATTAGCATATGATAAATTTTCTGTAATACCCTATGTGGCCTAAGAATCCATGCACCTCACTCTGACTTGTGGGTTCCTCCAAGCCTAAAATGACTATAATCTTAGCTAGATCTACTAACAAACCCTCCTTGTAGATGATATGCCCTAACAAAGTTCCAAAAGGTGTAGCAAATACAAACTTCTTGATATTTAAAGAGATGCTTAACTATCTACACCTCTCAAACATTAACCACAAATTATCACAATGATCCTTGATAAGCCCATACATGGTCCAATCATCTAAGTAAACCTGCAAGAATTTGTGAATAAAATCCTAGAATGCTTGAACCACAATGTGCGAAAATACTACATGCACATTCTTCAATCCAAAGGGCATCATTGTGTATGAAAAAATTCCCCATTTAGTGGTGAAATTTGTCTTCTCTTGATCCTCTTTAGCAATTCTTACTTGATGATACCTAGAGAATCCATCTGTAAAAGAGTAAATTTTGTGCCCCTGCAACGCCTTCCAATATTTCCTCAGTGAATGGTGTAGGGAAAGGATCAATCACACATGAAACATTCATCTCCCTATAGTTCACACAAATCCTGATTCTTCCATATTTATTTATGCTAATTACCATATGGATAAGCCACTCTGATTTCTCTATGGGCTCAATAATTCTAGATTCCAACATCTTTTCAATTTCTTCTTTAACTTTTATGTGCATGTTAGGGTTCATCTTAGGATTTCTTCCTAATTGAGTGTGCACCTTCCTTTATCTTAAATTTCATCTCACCCAAAGATTCATGCACTCCTTTCAACTCATGGTAGCCCCTAAGAAACAAGTCCTGTAAATAACATAACAACTCAATTATCTTAGCCACTTCAGAGTCAAACCAATAATCTCTAATTATGGCCTCCTTAGGTTCAACATTTGTGCCAATGTTCACTTTCTTCATCTTCATAGGTTCATGGTAGGCACGTGCCTTCTCATCTACACTATCTAAGACCTCATACATACCCTCTGAATGATCTATGTCCAAATTTTCCACTTCTTCATCCACCATATACACCATCTTTCATTTCTCCTTCTCTAGGCGAGCACGCTTAAGTAGTTCTACATCTGTCTCATCTACTTCGTCAAAATGCGCTTCTAGGTTTGACTCACCAAATAAATCCTGAATGAGTTCTTCAGAATTTTTACTATCTCCCATATTCAATCACTTCATAACTTGTAATGCCTCTTTCACTTTGAGGTTTAATGGAGAAGTATTCAAAAGTCTAGATCATTCATGTAGTCAAGTCTTGCCAATTTCTAGTCTCTCTATGCAACTTCGCATAAACATACCAAGTGCACATGTAGCCTCACAAGGTGAAATAAAGTTTGTGCACCCACAAAAAAGGTGGTAAATCTTCCTGCCCCTCTATCCAGAGTCTCTCACACTACTGAATGTGGTGTTGAACAAGATTATTACCATGATATTCATAGATTTGAGTAGGTGCATTACTCCTGAGAAATCGAGATGATAGAGCAATTATCACTTCTCTCCATTCTATGATATTATCCCTATGAACCATCTACCAATGTGCTGTTGTCCCGCATAGGGTATACACTAACATATTCCTTCTATCCACCTAATCCTTCCACTGTACTTCCATGGATCGCAGGAATACCTCAGGGTTTCCTTCGCCATGTACTAGGGTACCATGTTATTTCCTAACCGCTAACATAATGTGGCCTACTTATGTGCATAGCTGCACTTCTTACCTCAGGCCCAACCATATCATAAGTGCCATGTTCCCATTTTTAGGAAATACTTGTTTTATCACGATGGAATGTGCATCATCCCAATGGAGAATTCCTTCCGTAGATGGCTCAAGTGCTTCTAGATCTCAAATGGTGTGCACATAAATTCTATTAAGGTCTTCTTCACTTAAGGGCTCAACATAAGGTGCAGATTTACCATCTGTTAAAGGGATAATAACTTGTTCTTCCTTGTTCTCAAAACTAATATATCCCTTATTGAACCATAGATCAACATTATTTACATATCACCAAGGGCACCCAAGTAGAGCTAGGAAGTTGTCCACTTCTACAAGCACTAAGACCTCAAAGTCCCCAGTGAACTTAGCCCCCTGTATAGTAATGGATGCATCCTTGAATAATCCAATTGGCATGGCCTTAGTCTAATTTTCCATGTAAAGCACATTAGAAGATGGATACAATGGAGGTATGCCCATCTGAACCCATGCATACAAGGTAAACACATTAACTTCCATGCATGTGTCAATCAAAATATTACACAAAAGCCATCCATCCACAACAACACTTAGAGTGATCTCTTTTTCATAATAAAATCTATGGGGAGGGAGATTAGCATGCAAAATATTTCATCTATTCTCAATACCAACGCGCAGAGTGTTTCCTTTCAACCAACTCCCTAGTAATGGAATAATATTATCTTGATGTAACATCCTGCATACTTCCTTCAAATCATCAACATCTGAATGAAAATCCTCATCCGCTTTCTTCTATTTGAACTTCCACAACTGTTCCTTTAAACACTATATTTCACCTTGTAGATTTTTGAGTACCTCCATGGTTTCTTGATAAACCTCCTTCTAATGTGTAGGGTCTAGATATTTTTCATGTAAAACCTCCTCTTTAGTTATGGTAGGTGTTTGTTGCAACATTTCTCTGACACGCATAGCCTCAACGCATGTAATAATCTTCAAAGGTACTACCTCAGGATCTAGTACTAACTTTGACATCCATTGGTTTTCCACGATGCTCTGTATTCTACCCATCTTTGTGCCCATGTTATCCTGTTTGTGCTTCTTTATCAGATGTTCATATAAGTTTTATAACTCTTTATAGTTATGATTCTTTCTACAAAAAGAACAAGTAATGTTCTAAGGACATTCGTGCTTGTAATGATCAAGGGATCCACAAGTATAATATGTTCCATGAGGGAACTCACTTCTTCCACCTTCGTGGCCTCAACTTATGAACCCACCGTGGTATATCCTTGACCTCTACCATGGCCTCCCTCAAAGTACCCTTCATTTTGATCATAGTGCCCTTGAGTGTGATCATGATCATGTTTCTCACTTTTATCCTTAGAGTTATTTGAAACTCTCTAGTCTATTGTACACCAATATCAATGACATCATGGATCTGATCAATCAACCTATAATCTTTAGTATTGTGAGTCATGGACTAGAAAATTTTATAGTAGCAGGACACGTTCTTTCTTATCACATGTTGCAACAATGGACAATAAATTACATCATGGTCCAAATGACATATCTCACATTCCAGTAATAAGGAGTGCACCGATCTACGAGGAAAACTATCCTTAGTATGCCCCTCTACTTCATAATCTATGCACCAAATTCCACTGTGTGTCTCATGTGTTATATTGGCTGATAGTTTCTCCAACTGCTTTGCCATTACTGCAATCTAAGCTTCTAAGAATGGGCTCACTCCACTATCTATGCTCCCAACTACCTCTACGCGCAAAGATACTTTAAGTGTATCGCGTAGGTCTATATACATATTATGTTAGAGAACCATCTTAAAAGGCATAATCAAGCCTCGACGAACCATTGTGCATGTTGAATTGCATGGATATCATATGATAGTTTAGATAAGATTGTTTTGAAATGAGCATCATATTCCCAAAAATCTCAATAGTTCCTTGCTTGATATCCTTGAGCACGTTTATACTTTTATGTTTGAACTCAGGGATATTATAATTCTTAATGAAAACATCTCATAATGCGGTATAATACACATAAGTCTGATTAGGGTTAAAATTCATGTACTAATTATACATGTCTCTGCAATTTAGTTACAAACTATCTGGCCTTGCACTCTAAAGTTGTAATTCCTTTCACACGCCATAATATCTCACACATATGCACATTCTTAGCAACATCTTCTATTCCCCTATACTCTAGGAGATGAAGTGACATCTCCATGTAAATATTCTAGGGCTGGTGAGGACCATGCCCACCAGATCTAGAACTTCTGTGTTACCTCTCGCCCCCAGATCCACTAGATCTACTAGATCCCAAGCCACTTGTTCCTCCTAATCCTCCACTTGTAACATTAATTGAAATAGAGGATGTACTTCCTAGTGTCTAAGCAATGGTTCTAAATGAACTCCTAAAGTATGCAAAGTTGTGCTACTCCTTGATGCGAGTCTAAATTTCTACGTGCTCGTATTCTATGTTAATGACGTGCCTAAAAGGTTCCTCCAACCGGTCCTCCAAATAATAGGGAAGATGTCTACCTAGCCATAAATGCACTTGCTATTTGATTCACTCCTAAACTTGTTGATAAGTCAACTCTACCTCTTTCTACTCTACTACCTAAACTAGCTTGCTTTGACTACTAGTTGTATTAGAAACTAGAAAACCAAGTGCAAGGGCTAGGTTTCTAGGTAGATTTAGATGTGTGCCCATGGCCCAAGTTTTCTTTATTGGTTCTCATAAGAGGCCGATGAGGGTTCCTTGTCATGCTTTCCCAAATGGGGGAGTTCTAGATGCTTTGGCTCCACATCCTCTATGTGAGCTCTAAATCCTTCATGATCCATCTCTCTCCTCAACACCATCCATTCTGTAATCTTTCTTCTCTAAATCCCTCTTGCACACCTCATTGAACTTAAGCCTCCTTTCTTCTCATTTCCTCTCTGTCTAGGTCCACCATCCTTCAATACCATTTCTCCTTCCCCACGTGTGGTGGGGTTTAGCTAGCCATCAACTTATCTTCCAAATTCATGGTTACCATCAAGATTTTGATCACTAGTGAATGCCTCATGAAGATATGTTCTCCTAGGATAACGTAAAAAAACTCAAATACCTCCATACAAGAGTAAGTGGAAATTGAGTACTCCAAAATATAACTATTCAGAACACCACGGAACCAAGTATCCACAATGTGCATCTAAATCAGATCAGCATCATAGAGGGCCTAAAATTCTTCTTGCATCTAGAAAAGTGTGTGAAACCTCCAATTCCTTTTAGATGCGTAAGCAACCAGCCACTTGTATAGTTTTATTGGAAAGATAGCAAAGAATCTCTCATATAAGCAATCATACATATTCTTCTCCACCCACACATGTACATTAAAGTTGGATCAAGTTCTCAATCTTTGAGCGTACTCTTCTTCTAGATCTACTATCCACTCCTCAACACTTTCCAAGGTCAACCGATATGTCTTCATCATGCAACATCCTGAAAACAACTAAAAAGAGGTCTCGACAATGGAACCAATGATGCAACCTAGAATTTACTATGAATAACCTAGGCACATTGGCACATCACTCATCCTGAGTTGAGCACTCACCCAAAGCACAAAAAGGCACTAGGTTCCTCTTTAGAGTTTCTTGTACAAAATTTTAGCATGATGGTGCATATATGTATTTAGATTCATTACCAATAGTAAACAACACACAATGCATAAACCATATCTAGTTCTTATAATATACATAAGATTAACTAAACAATGGTTATAACAAGATTTACCATGCAAGAACCAAATTTAGTCATGTTCAACACCATTATTCAGCCAATATGAACCATTTTATTAAATAATCTAAAACATAGAAGCTTCTTACATTACATAAGTATCTTCATGAGTCATGCGCACGTGACAATACTAGCAACATAACTCTACAATTTGACACATGTAAAACCATGTAAATCAATACACATATATAGGGGTGTGGACTTTCCCTTTACTACCCATGCACTTCTCAAAATAGGTCACATGCTAATAATGGCCATGCACCTTTACAAAAGGATGCACAACATGCATGTGCTCTTATGGAAAGACTTCCTATAGTTAACTATGAGTATAAATCCTATTATTAGCTTAAACTATGCATGCTGCTTAACTGTCACTTGTTCCCAAAATACCATTGTGTGGACCACAAGTCTTCATGTACTTGTGTGCTCAGCACTCTATCTCCTAGAATAATCCTTATCGAAAAAATGGCTAAGTCTCGAATTTAAATTTTTTCGGCTCGTAGTTATTTTTCTATTCTTCCGAGCCCTCAAATATGCCTTGCTCTAGTGCACATATCCTTTATGTGCCTTCACCTTAGAGAAATATGCTATCTAATCAACAATAGCATCTATACATTCTACCTATTGGTAGTAACCATTCGATGTCCACATTACATTTGGTTCCTCTACCCACTCTAAAATTTGTAACATAATACTTTCTCCATCTTCTTCACCAAGGTTTCATCATACTTTTCTTACAATATTAGGATTTTTTAAGTTGACCAGTTTTGCAAGTGGTGCAAAATTAGATAACAATTTGACAACTCACTAGGGTAATCTACTTGCTTAGATTGAAGATATCACACTAGCCTTAGTTTAGCATCCACTAGGAATGAAGTCAACTTGAAAGCATGAAAAAATGATCTAAACTTGAAGAATCTTCATATTTTGATGAAGCACTACTTAACTTGGAATTGATCTAGAACTTTTGAGATTCTCATTCTCATAATCAAAATTATCCTTAATTGAATTTTATGAGAGTGGAAAATTATCTAGAATTTGAAATTCCACCACAATATGCTAAAACATGTCTTCCTCAAAGTCCTCTATGAAACATGTGAAAATAGAACCATGCCCTCCAAAGTAATAAATTATTATTTAAAGCACTTAGGGAAATTGAAAACTATTCTACCTAAAAGGAATGATAACTAGATCATGCCAAACCAAGAACACAGATGCTAATCAAACACCATGATCAATAAGATGAAAGCAATTCACCAGAATAACTTTACACAAAACCTTTGCAAACAAATGAGCAGCAATATCATATATTATTATGGAACTCAATGAAATACAATGAGAATGGGCCTTGCTTATATAGGCAAGGAATAACAATCTAAGAACCAGTTAAGGTCATAGATCAAGCCATAAATCATGGAAAGAACTAGTCATCAAAGAACTAGTCAAGTCCATAGATTTATGAGAGAACTAGACATCAAGGATCTAGTCAATACCATAGATCTAGGAAAGAACTAGTCAATACCATAGATCAAGGAAAGAACTATACCTAACAACTAGATAATATCTCCTAATATCTAAATAAATAAAAAGAAATATCCACACACATAAGTGGGTGAGGATAAATACAATAAAGGTAAATAATATACCTAGGTGAACATGAGCTAAGGTAAATACCTACTCTAACACCCCCCCTCAAGTGAAGCTAGGGGCCAAAATAGAAGTGGCATGTCCACAGTATGAGTCCTAAAAACTAGGCTTGATGAGGTACTCATGTACAATATATCCATGAAGAAATCTCAACCAAAAGAAGGAAAGAATCCTGCTATAAGGAAAGAGAAAGAAGAAGAAGAAGAAGGAAGATGTTCTCACGAACACCCCCAATAACAACTTCCGAAACCCCAAGCATTCCACACAACTCAAGGTAGCGAGGTGATGCAAAAGGCTTCGTAAAGATGTCTGTAACCTGCTGTTGAGTCGAAAGGTACTCCAAGCAAAGAACTCCATCCTGAATGTGTTGCGAATGAAGTGGATGTGTATCTCGATATGCTTGGTCCACTGGTGCTCAACTGGGTTGTGAGAAATGTGAATTACACTTTGGTTATCACACCAAAGTATATTCGGGAATCCTGTGGGAATCCAAACTCACAATAATCGGAAAAGCCAAAGAATCTATTAACTTGTCATTGTAACATGGCCCTGCCCTCTGTACTTTTCCTCCGAAGATGAAAGTGCAATAGCTGTTTTTTTTGCACACCAAGCAAGCAATCGGAGAAGAACCAAGACAAAAAGATAGCCAAAAGTGGAATGCCTATCATCAATAGAACCTACCCAATCTGAATCTGTATACCCAACCAACTGAGTAGAGCCCCTAGTGTAGTGTAGGCCAAAGTGGGAAGTGCCATGCAAATAGCGCAAAATCCTTTTAGCAGCCTGCCAATGACTACTATGAGGAGAATGTGCAAACTGAGATACAAGCCCTACTACAAATGAAATATCGGGGAGTATGGGGGTTAAGTACATGAGACTCCCAACCAACTACCTATACAATGTAGGATCACAAAGTGGTGTGGTACATGTGGATGTAAGAGTAACCCCAGAATGAAAAGGAGATGGACTTGGCTTGCAATCAGCCATATCAAAGCGCCTAAGAAGATCATGGGTGTATTTTTGCTAACACAAATGAATCCCTGAATCTGTCTGAGAAATATACAAACCAAGGAAATAATGCAATAGCCCAAGATCTATCATGTCAAACTATGTAGAAAGAGCCCTCTGAATACTCTAAATGTGGGAAGAAGAGATGCCAGTAAGTAATATATCATCAACATACAAGACAAGTATCACAATATCCTCACCGACATGCTAAAGATACATTGTATGATCGAGTGGCAATGAACAAAACCAGTAGATAGAAGAAAATAATCCATCTTCTCATACCAAGCCCAAGGGGCTTGTTTGAGACCATAGAGAGACCTTCGGAGCCAAAAACAAGAGAAGAATCCTGAACAAATTAGTGGCTGCTCCATATATATTTCCTCTTGTAGATCTCCATGTAAGAAGGCACTCTTCACGTCCATCTGGTATATGGGCCACCCCTGTGATGCAGCAATAACAAGTACAAGGTGTACATAATCCATCTTGGCAATGGGTGCAAAAGTCTCAGAGTAATCAATACCTTCGACTTGTGAAAAACCCTTTGCAACAAGACGAGCCTTATACTTGTCAATGGACCCATCAGCTGCGTATTTGGTTTGGTATACCCACTTACACCTAACCATATTTCTTCCTTTAGGAAGAGATACCAAATCCCAAGTATGATTCTTCATCAAAGAAGAATACTCAGCTATCATCGCATCATCCCACTCCTGTATCCCATGAGCCTTTGAAAAAGACTGTGGATCCTCAAAAACTGCCTGACATAAAAGTCTAGAACCTGTAGAATGTGCATGATGATGCCTAGTGGGTGGAAGATCCTCTATGAAAGGTGCTGCCTCAAAAACTATAGTACGAGCCCACTTAGGCATAGTGACAACATCAATGGGAATAGGATCCTCAACAACATCTATAACCTCCTCATCAATCTCCTCAAAGAAAAGATCCTCAAGATGAGATGAAGAAGAAGAAGGAATGGAAGAAGATAAAGAATCATGAGGAGTGAAACTCTCATCAAACTGAACATGTGTTCAAAAATAACATCATGTGTATCAGGATCTAAAAGACGATAAGCTCGCATGTCCTCACAATACCCTACAAAGATTAAGGGTTTACTCTTCTTATCCAAAGCTTTCTTTTCTTCTTTAGCACAAAGGCCCAAGCATGGCTCCCAAAGACTCAAAAAAATGAGACATCTAGCTTAGTGTTGGACCAAGATTCCTCTGGAGTCAAATTCTCAAGTGCTCTATGTGGTGTGCGATTCTGAATATAGTTAGCACAATTAACTACTTCTACCCAATAGATAGGAGGTATATCTCTAGAATGCATCATACAGTTAGCCATTTCCTTCAAAGTTCTATTCTTCCTTTTGCTAAGCCATTCTGTTGTGGAGTATAAGGAATAGAATGCTGGTGAATAATGCCTTGAGTTTCCAAAAATTTAGAAAACTCATCGCTGAAGTACTCTCCCCCATTATCAGTACGAAGGATCTTTATGCAACTAGAAGATTGTTTCTTGACTAAAGCCTTGAAGACTTTGAAGTGTGAAAAAACATCACTTTTGTACTTAAGAAAATAAACCCAAGTACGCCTCGAGAAATTATCAATAAATGTAAGTGCATACTTAGCTCCATTGAAAGATGGGGTAGGAAAAACCATCAAGTCACTATGCACAAGCTCAAGTGGTGAAGAAGTTCTCTTAGACAAATTCTTAGGAAAAGGATCTTGGTGTTGTTTCCCTAATGCACAACCATGACAAACTCCCTCAAGACAAGAAACTCTAGGAAGACCATCTACCATACCATGAGTGCTCAACTCCTTCAAATATCTGTAATTGAGATGTCCAAATCTTTCATGCCAAAGCTTACTTTCTGAATCTGAATGAGAAACCAATCCTGTCCCTATAGAAGAAGTGTCATCAAAACCTTCAAAGTGATATAGTCTTGAACTATGATCAACAATACCCTGAGCAACAAGTGAAAAAGGCTCCAAAAAGTTCTTACTTCTGCCCCATGTGGTGTAAAAGTCATTGTTTTCCCTTGACTAGAATGACAAATTTGATATATAGAAAAGCAAATTTGTAGTGATGTTAGGAACATATAGTGCATCTTGGATATTTCCACCATCAAGTTGTATATCACCTTTTCCTCAACATAAATAAAGGAAGAATCTCCAACCTCAATTTTGGAAGTAGAACTCAAACCTAGAGAAACAAAAGACTCTTTGGAAGAAGTCATGTGATGAGAAGCACCAGAATCTATAACCCAATTGTCTGCAAGTGGTGACTGAGATCTTCCAACAACATTAAGTGCTTTTCCATGCTGATTAGAAGGAGGTGGAGTTGAGATAGAAATTTTGTGTTTCTTGACTGCATCCTCTAAGGCTTGCATTCACTTATAACACCTATTTTCTTCATGATTACTACCCCCACAAAAAAAGCATGAACGGCTAGACTTATTCTTGGATTTAGAAGACTCCTTGGGTTTTGAGTTGTTTTCTTTGGGTTTAGGAGAATTTTGAGATGGAGAAGGTGTGGATTTGGTTTTACTATTTGGTTTTCCCTTGCCCTTAGGATTAGATGCAACTAATGCCTTTTGAGAGGTGGAAGACTCAAGGTGAGATAATTTGGATTCTTCCCTAGTAATTCTTTCACAAAATATTTCTAAGTTAGGCATTTTGAAGGTGTCACCTAAGGCATCCATGCTAGAGAAAAAGGTAGAAGCAAAAATTTGGAATGGTCCTCTCAACTTGGATAAAATCAAGTAAACACACTCTTCATCTTTTTTATCTCTTCCACTCCCCTTCAACTGTGTCAACAAATGCTTGAACTTGGTAAGATAGTCTATAATTGTTGGAAAATCTTCAGGATTAAGAGAGGTGATCTCAATTTCAAGTTGCATAGCTCTCATTTGATCCACCTTACCAAATAAATCCTCCAATTTCTCCCATATTTTGAAAGGAGAGTCACACTTTTCCAAATGAAATAAAAGACTGTCACTTACATAAGTTCCTATCAAACCCATACACTCATCAAATTTGCACTAGTACTGAAATTTCTCATATTCTCTAGTGAACACTGGTTGTTCTTTAGAAGTTAAAGCCCATAATCCTTTCTGCTTAATTATTGTTTCCATTCTTGGTTTCCATGTGTGGTAATTATGTGTTGTTAATGGCTCAACATGAGTTAATGTAGAAGTAGATGCCATCTTAAAAAAAAATCACCAAAAGAAATGGAAGAACCAAGTAATGCAACAAGACCCCCAAGCAATGCAACAAGAGCCCCCATTTTGGCACTTTATAATGAGTGCATGTTACAATATGGCACTTTATAATTATAGTGCGATTCTCAAAATAAATATTTCCAATGGAAAGAGCATAAAAACTATACACTTTTGCAAAAATGGCACTCAAAACCGAGTTACCGATCAAAAGATACAAGGTTTTCAATATTATGCTCTACTATTTATTTTAGTTTCCACTAAAATAGAATAAAATGCTCTTGCTTTCACCACACAAATAAAATGAAAGGGGGCTGCAGTTAAGCACCTACTAGTAGGAATCACAAGCTTTAAGCCCTCATATGACCAGGGCTGAGGATTTCAATGGGTCCATCCGTGGACCCCTGCCAAAAGAGGAAAGAAACGTAGAAACCCAAAGAAAACCCGAAATTTTTTTCCTTGCTTTCCTTTTCCGTATGGCGTGAATCCCGAGGTGAATCCACGCAACACAAAAAAACCAAAAAACGACTGCCTCCCGAAATGGTCGAGTTTACAGTCGATCTTAGGGTTTTGCCACCTTCCGGATCCAATGGAAGCCTCTATTTTGCATAAAAATGCATGCAGCAAAAAAATACGAGCAAATCCTGAAATATATGAATATATAAAAAATTATTTGCAAAATAAAACTTACAGACGAATGTCAATAGCAATCTCCTACTCTGATACCATAAAAGGAACGATAACCAGATCGTACCAAGCCAAGAACACAGATGCTAATCAAACACCACGATCAATAAGATGAAAGCAATTCACCAGAATAACTTTACACAAAACCTTTGCAAACAAATGAGCAGCAATATCATATATTATTATGGAACTCAATGAAATACAATGAGAATGGGCCTTGCTTATATAGGCAAGGAATAACAATCTAAGAACCAGTCAAGGTCGTAGATCAAGCCATAAATCATGGAAAGAACTAGTCAAGTCCATAGATTTATGAGAGAACTAGACATCAAGGATCTAGTCAATACCATAGATCTAGGAAAGAACTAGTCAATACCATAGATCAAGGAAAGAACTATACCTAACAACTAGATAATATCTCCTAATATCTAAATAAATAAAAAGAAATATCCACACACATAAGTGGGTGAGGATAAATACAATAAAGGTAAATAATGTACCTAGGTGAACATGAGCTAAGGTAAATACCTACTCTAACACTACTAACAAGACAATGTGCTGAAAGCACTTAGAGGAATTAAAATACTAATCTACTATGCACATGGGAGGGTCATATCTTTATTAACAATGCTTAAGATAGATCCCATTGATTGGAATCTGCAATTCTTCTCCATCCAATTTTGACAATTGGTAAGCATTGTTTGTCTTACAACTTGAAATCACATAGGGCCACTCCATATTACATCAAAATTTGAGTGCCTACCTAGTTTGGCCCTATTTTCATCCCACTTTAGGACTAAATATCCTTCTTGGAAGCTCTTGGACTTTTCCTTCTTTTCAAAACTCATCTTGATTTGAGCTTGATATTTTTCCATTGGTTGTACTACTTGATTTCTTATATTTTCTAGCTCCATGAACTTTGTATACTTGACTTCCATATCCTCAAAATCAAAAATTCTAGTTGTTTGGTAACCTCTAATGCTGGTAATTCAAGATATATTAAAATCCTTACTTATTTTCCATAAACCAATTTGTAGGGAGAGCTACCATTTGATATTTTGGAGCTGATCCTATCAGCCCACAAAGTGACTTTAGCTTTGTGTGCCAAGTCCTCGATTTTCATCCAAGCTCCTTCTTATGATCCTCAAAATATTCTTGTTTGTGGACTTAGCTTGACCATTACCCTGGGGTAATAGTTTGAATATGTTCTCAAGTATATTCCATTTTTACAGCCCAATTAGATATCTTTGTGTCAAAGAAAGCTAGAGCATTATCAGAAATGATTGTGGAAGGAACACCAAATCTGGTCACAATACCTTTGTAGAAGTCCAGAATGTTAGCCTCATTTTCTTCCTTTAGTGCAACTACTTCTATCCACTTGGTGAAGTAGTATGTGGTTGTTAGGATCCACTTGTGGCCCAAAATTAAATTTTTATTGATCGAGTCCAATGAAGTCCGATTCCCATTGCATGAATGGCTGATCTACTGAGATGGGATGGAATGGAAGAGCTGCTAGTCTTTCTTTTATTGTAAAGAAGGTTCACTTCTTTCATTTCTTGACCCATGAATTATAGTCATCGAAGAAGTTAGGCCAATAATACCCAACCTTCATGATCCATAAAGCTCAAGTTACCCTTGGAGAAAAGTGACCTCATGCTTCTCCATCATGAAACTCATGTAACAGTTTCTCTATCTTATCTATTTTGATGCATCTTAGGAAACACCATTCACACATTTCTTGAATAGAATGCCATTAATAAGAAAATATGGAATGGATTGAACTCTGTAATACCTTTTTTAAGCTTTGCTTAATCCTATAGGGCATTGTCTTGTTTGGAGAAAGTGGACTACATCTTTGGTCCAACAGGAATAAGCAAAGCATCAACTAGTTGTTCTTAGTCATGTTGAAGCACCAAGATGGATTCTTCATCATTGTCTGGCCTGTAACCAACTACTAACACAATCCCTTACCTTTAACTAGCTTGGTCACTTTAATGTCAATGTCATACTCCATCACCTTGGTTATCCAACCAACTCTTTTCTCATTTAGATCCTTGTTCAAGAGGAAGTCTTTCACACTAACATGTGAAACTAGAAAATGGATTTTTTTGTTGGACACCAAATGTTTGAATTTATTTAAAATTATGATAATAAAAAGGCCATGATTCTTAATAAATGAATATCTCACCTCATAATCTTCAATATTTTGACCAAATAATGTAACAGGTTGGTACAAACCTTCTTCATTTTTCTATACCAATATGGTAGACATTGTCTCAACACCTTCAAAAGCATACAAGGTGAAGTACTTTGAGAAATTGAAATTAATGAGAGTTAGGGCCCGTGTTATTGCTTTCTTTATGGATTCAAATCCATTATTTTCTTGATAGTACACTTGAAGGCCATAATCTTATTTAAAATCAATCTCGGTGGCTTGACAAGATTGGAAAATTTGGAACAAACCTCTTGACGAAGTTAATTCTCCTTAAGAAGCTTTGAAGTGATTTTTGTGACTTGGCAATGGAAATACAAGGATAACACTAAATCTTTCTAGATCAATGCTTAATCCTTATCTATAAATAATATTCCCAAGGATTTTACCTTCATGAGCTAAGAAGATACACTTTTTAGGATTGAGAGAAACTACTAACTACCTAAACCTTTCAAACACTTGCCTAAGATGGAGAAGGTGATCACCGCATTCTTGGAGAACACAACAATATCGTCAAGGTACACTAGAATAATATTTTTATAAGCCCTCTTAATTCCATGTCCATGGATCTTTGAAATGTTTCTCCCACATTTGATAAACCAAATGAAATTTTCTTGTAGGCATAGGTTCCCCATTTTGTAGTAAAGGCTATCTTAAAACAATCTTCCTCCTTCACTATGATCTAATTATAGCATGAGTATCCATCTAAGAGAGAAAACCTTTCAGAACCTACTACCATTTGTAAAATTTGTTCCATAGAGGGCAATGGGTAATGATACTTCAAATATTCTTTGTTTAAGGCCCTTAAATCAACACATAGCCTAGTTTATCCATTCCTTTTCTGCACCGGAACAAGATTAGAAACCCAAGATGAATTTTTAAAGGAAATATTATACTTGTTTCAACCTTGTTCAATTCTTTCTTCATCGTAGGCTCAATATGTGGATTGATAGGTGTCATTATTATCCTGATAGGCTTGGTAGTTGAATCCAATTCAAAGGTGTGATGAGCTAAACTAGGATCAAAACCTCTAAGGTATTCATAGCTCCATACAAATATGTCAGCAAGTTCTAATTCCTTAAAGAAAACTTCAATTCTTCTTGAATTAAATTGACAATCACGATCTTTTCAAACACTTGTCAATTTATGTCATTGTTTAGTATAGTAGGCCTCACTATAACCTTGATATGTGGTTGAAATTTGTCTCTTTTAACGTTTTCAACCACGCCAAAAGTTTCTCTAATTGTATCCAACTGTCAACAATTTCATTCTCCTTTACGGGAATGGCATGAATGTTGAAATCTGCAAAATCCTCCAAAAGGTCCCATACCCCGTGTTTATAGACCTTGAGTAATTCAATTTGACTACATTTTATCTTTTGACCAAATTCAAAATTTGCTCACTATCTCGCAAAGGTATACAAATTTTTTATGTTCCCCTTCCTTACCCATTGGAATGCATGGATGAGGGACTCATATTTCATTGTGTTGTTAGAACAACTGAATTGAAATCTAAAAGATGATTATTACTTAATACCTATAAGTGACATAGGTACTAAACCTTCTCCTACACCTTGTCTACTTCTTGATCCATCAAAGAACATTTACCAAATATCATCCTCTTCTTCATAATTTGGATTCATCACACTAGGAAGGGGTGCATTCGCCTCATAAAGATAATAGATACCGAGACCATTCTTATCTATTGATATGGTTCAAAACCGAACATGCATTTCCCCACTCATAAAGTATAAAATCAAGGATGCCTTCAATCTGAGTACCTAATTCTAGAGCATTTAGGAAGTCTTCTTGATCAAAGATTATGTAATTATCATTGATTGGGCTAGGCACATAAGGTTCTATATGATATGTAGCAATAGGTTCAGACTTAATAGTAGCCTTAGTGTCATACCTAGTCCTGAAGAGCATGTGAGACCAATCAACTGATAAGTATCCTCCAATCTTAGCAGTGAAATCTTTGGACAGACATAGAGCAAAGAGTGGAGGTAAATCAATTATGAAAATGTCTTGAGGAACTAATTTTTTTGGAAATGTATGCAATGTGATGCTTAACCCTCGATAACTCTAACAATTCCCACTACTGTCCCATCTAATTGCACTTCTCCTTTAGCAAAATTTTCATACTTGAGACCCAACTGGTCTGCAATTTGTTTTAGCATGACCGAGCCGCTTATTCTGGATTCAATCATGTAATAATGCACCAAATTATTCCCAATTACCAAAGATACATAGAGGGGTGGAGGTTTAATATTTTTCTCAGTTGATCTTCCTTATGTTGTATTTCATTAGTGAGAACCTTTTCCTAATCCTTGGATGACTCATTTGGGATAAACATATTGACCATAGCGCTTAAAAAAAGATCCATTTGTCTCGGGATTTCTACATAGAAGTATCAATATGTTTATAACAACCTTGGTCTTTGTTTTCCTTTTTTGCTCTTTGTTTATAACAACCTTGTCTTGCACTTGAGCTAATATAAAAGGAACCTTAGGCTTATTTTGCATTTTTGGAGCTACGTTTGAATTCCCATTCTTTTGGAATTTCAATGAAGGTTGAGAAGGACCTACATTTGCTGAATATCCCTCTTTTATATCTCTTTTCCTATATCTAGTATTGGCAGCCACACCTTGAGGAAAGTCCTGATTTACTCCACAAAAGTCTTCCGCTTTCCAATTCATAAGTGAAGTGTCACTTGGAGGTGTCTCCTGAGTGACTATCTGGCTAAACTATCTATTCTGCTCTATGATTCTAAGGGACCAAGGTGAGAGAAAGATGCATAAAAATGGAAATCCTAAGCTAAGGGGAGGTGATATCACTAAGAAAATGGGTAGATATACTCTAATGAGGGAAAAGGGAGAAGGAAATAGAGAAGAGAGAGGCCAAATAGAAGTGAAACAGACCCAAGACTTCATTCACCATCTATTCTCCATGAAAAACAATCAAATGAACCTACAATTGAGAAATACATGCACAAAAATACCACAATAAGAATGGAGAGGTGAGGAAATTAAAAAAAAAGTTAGGGTTGAGAAAACACCAAAACACCGATTTGTATTGCATTCAAAGTATGCATAGACCACTACATGTGTATAAGAAGGCATAAGAACACATTTTCAAGTCTAAGATGAAGGCTTACAACTCGAGCTTCTCGAAACAATTTTGGAAGAGTTTATTAAAATTTTAGAACATCCCCCTAAAAATGAAAGAGTTTTACATTATATAGGTAAAAAAGAGGGAAACTCAAATTTCTACTTCCACTTATCGACAACATGCATTAAATATTTGAAAAGAGGTGTAGGAAACCTTAAAAATCCATTTCCCAATGATACCTTTCTAGTAAGAGAATAAATGGGCACCATACATCATTAAAACTGGTTGTTGGGCTACCTTCTACTATGTTCTTTGCTAGAGACATATTTTTCATCATCCTAGCCCATCATGTATGTTCCTAGTGTCATCTAGTAGCATCATTCTTGGTGTTGGCTAGGAGCATCATTCTTGGTGTCACCGCCGGTAACATCAACCTAAGTGTTGACCAAGATCATCAATCTTGGTGTCGACCAAGAGAGCATCATTCTTAGTTTTGGCTAGTAGCATCAACCTAAGTCTTAACCATTAGCATCATTCTTGGTGTCAATCCCAAAAAGCATCAAACCAAGTATCGGTCAATAGCATCATTCTTGGTGTCACCAATAACATCATTCTTGGTGTCACTAATAACATCATTCTTGGTGTCGACCCAAGAACATCATTCTCTTCTTATTACCGATCGGTATAGATGGTAGCATCCATTCAACATCTGCATTACATTTGGTTTCTCCACCCACTCCAAACTCCATAACACACTGCTTTCTCAAAATTCTTCACCGAGGCTTCATCATACTACCCAAGTATGGATTTTAGAAGTTGACCAATTTTGTAAGGGTGCGAAATTGGATAACAACTTTTCCTTAGGATCACGGGAAGAAATGAAGCTTCCCAAAAGTAATTTCTTTCCTAAAACTTCCTGGTAAAACACTAAAATTCTATAGAATCTTTAAATGTGAAGAAATGCAACAAAATGCACAGACACAGAAGCTTCCTCAAGCTTCTTTCCCTTACAGATCCATAGGGATAAACAGGAGGAAAATTTCAATGAAATGTTTGTTAAATCTCGCATGTTTAAATATAAATAATAAATAAAATTAAATCTAAAGGTGCTTTTAAATAAAGACATTGAAGAAATGTGCACATGAACTTCCTCCAAATCCTTTCCCAAGAAAATCCACAGGGATAAGATGAGAAGGAGATATCAACAAAAGCTACTTACAGGAAATGAATACTTGTTAATTCTACTTCCTTAAAAAAACTATTGATTTCACAAGAAATTTAAATTCTAAATTAAAAGAAATATTTTAAGGAAATTTAATTACATCCCCAACTTGGAAATGTATAACCGTGACAATATCTAGATGTAGTTTTGTTTTTCGTTATCCCCTTAGCTTCTTTTTTCTAATAACGAATCCAAACAGTTTAGAGAGTTATCTTGGTTGGTATGCAAAAGAAGTTGTTCAAATGCCGAGTAGACTAGTTACAAGCTAATTGGTCCAAAATGTAGGAAAGGAAGTAACAAAGAAAAGCTCTGAGTTTCTTATGGTTGAATAAAATTCAAGAGACTCCAACCAATGCTTTGGGAAAAAGCTTGGTTTTTATGAAAAGTTGGTAGGAAGAAGTCTAAGACACTTGGAAATTGAGAAGTGCTAAATCATCCAAAAAAGGGGTAGTCAACTTACTAAGAATATTAAGGAAGAAGAATTTCATATGTATCCAACAAGCCCATAATCAATATTTATAAGTCTTGGATCAAAGCACATGGAACTGTTGGTCTACGTGGACCGGTGGTTGCGTAACTTTAACTCTAGCGAGACCGGTGGCTACGTAACCATCGTGGTGGTTACACAACGACTACGTCGATTATGTAACTTTAAAAAAGGAAAGGGAGAGAAAAAATTTGTGAAGCCAAGAAAAGGTAAGGAGTTGCGAAAGGAAGAGTAAGCCACATAGACATGTCAAAACAAGAAAATGGGATCCGGATTTAATCATTTATTCTAGAAACAAAGTTTATCATCATTAGGGATTTTTATTGTTCCGAAATGTAGCACCATGAAATTTTTGGTGCGTACATATTTCCCCCTCAAAAATTGTTTTATCCTTGAATAGACATAAAACATGAAGTTCGAGTATGACACTCCCAAATGGGAAAGTTAGAAATTATAGCTGATGTATATGTGTTGAAAACATGCAAAATGCAAGCTTCGTGCCACCTACAAGAGAAAATGTGAATAAAGTGTAGTTATAAGATGTAATTGATTTTTAAAAAAATTAAAATGAAAAGAGTACTTACCATATTAATGAGGATGAGAAATATACCTATGCCAGTTTTCCATCCTGCATATGCGCACATACACACACACACTCAAAATGACATTAGAAAACACTATATAAACAAATTTTTACTATTTATAGAAATCATTTGCACTTACCCACTTAGTGAATTTTAGAGATCTAGATTACTGTGACTATTTTATGCAAGAGTATGGTTGAAATGGAGAGTGCTTCGAGATGAAGACAATGTAACCAAAGGTAACAATAGAGGGTCACGATCATGTTAGTTATCAACATTTGTTTGTTTTTTCCCTAAAATGTAGGAACCGATTAAATCTAGATTTGGGGGTAATTTTTGATGTTTTTATAGTGAAAATTATCACAAGGGGGCACCATGTAGGATTTGTATTTTGTTTGGATTAATTTGGTGTTTTTTTCTCTTTTTCGTATTTTTAGGTATTAAGGCATGACCCACATTTTGCGAGATAGAACCGTTGTGGCGCTTACACAACCACCACTATAAAAAGTGACAATTACACAACTATCACTTAGGAAAGTGATGAATAAAAAACCTCCGTGGTGGTTGTATATTCACTACTCTACTATGAGGCATGGTTTCATAACCGTCAAGGCAATTTTCAATTTATTAACTAAATGTTGAGTTTGTTTACTTATATTTGTGATAATTTTATACACATAAGAGGTTCTAATTTGCTATTTTATTGTTATTTATGGATGTCGGGAAAGTATGTTAGTCGGAGAAAATATTGTGAGTAGGATTGGTTGCCCTGCATCCTTGAGAGTTTGACCCGGAAGAGAGGGACTTACTATAGAGGGTGATAATATGGACGATTTCACATACACACGACTAGTTACACCTACGATGACCTATTGAGCTATGTGATGTAAACCGAGAACACTTTCTCGACTAATTGGAGTCATAGGTGAGTGGAATATCACCGTAGAGGATGTATATCATATTCGGGAGTCCTTGCTACCAACATGAAGCTAGCGTTGGCAAGTGCTAGTTTGGAAATTGAGGCCCATAGTTGGGAAACTTAATTGGGAGATTGACACAGCACACGAAACCAGTTCCAAGAAGGGAGCTAGGTTAGTATCAATTAAAAACACACCTATCCCCACTCTCACGCAAGGCCATTATAGATATCTTGGCCTCATGCTTGATCAGGGATAAGGGTGGGGACATGTTTCTACACTATTGGGCTCATATTATGCAGTATCAAGATGTATGAAAAAGTTTTGATTGGGGCATAGACATTCTAGGCACTACTTATCAAGATTTATATAGGATTTTTATACTAGGAGTCAATTCATTGAGTCATCTTACTCTTGTTATGTCCTAGATTTATGAGAGGATGATCCCATACTAGAGGGGAATCGGGATAACATATCTTATGGTGATTAGAGCATCTATATGGGTGGATATGGATCCACTTAGAGGCTCTATAGATTTAGCTTCTACATTGACATTGGCATACATGCTAGCTCAACCTTGTTAGGATATGATAGGCCGATGGGGTTAGGAGGCTACTGCATTGACTGCTTGCACTAGGATGGTTCAATTAGTTGATTGGAGTAAAAGAGTAGAGACTTACCCAAAGCAATCTGAGTACCAAAATAGTTTAGGATACCTTACGTAGATACCTTCCCACTAGTACATACAATATATAGGGGGATATGAGAGTATAGTTCTTCCACTGAAGGGAAATATACAATAGATAATTATCACACCCAAGACTCCCATTGGTACACCATAGGTTGCACTTTGATCTAACTATTTTGGAATAATTTAGGCCTAGATAAGTGCTTTAAATTAAGGCGGGACCATTTTTAGTGAGGAGGAGGAGGAGGCCGAGGTAGGTTTGGACTCGGGAGGAGTCGATTGGGAGTGATAGGCTCTTTGGAGAGGCCTCATCGCCTACTAGTGTTGAGGTAGACGTGAAGGAGGAGACGGTGCATATGAAGGAGGCTCTACCTGTAAAGGAGCGGGGAATCAATGAACTTACAACGGGAGGAGGATATTAGAGTGGAGGAGCATGTACCATCTCCCTCACCAAAGCACCCACACAAGGCATTGATCCGAGATTGATGCTAGGAGATCCCAACAAGTGAAACAATATTTTCCCTTCATTCACTTTTAAGACTATACGTTAGTAAACTATTATAATGTTTTTAGTTTTAAATTTTTTCTAACTCACCATTTTTACATTTTGTAGCTATTGTGGATTGATGGTGATAAATTATTCACCGCTTGAACTTAGAAATGTTTGCGATCCCTATGGGGAAGAAACAGGATGAAGTACTTACGACTCTGACACCCAACACTAGTCAATCGGCACACGAGATGTGTTTTATCTAGCATGACATGTAGCGAGAGGAGATGGCTCGACTAAGGAGAGATGTTTCCATTCACAAGGATAGAGAGAAATGATGGTGAGGAAACTCATGCAACATAGCTACCCCTACTAGTTGCTCACCTAGACAGTCTCAGGGAACATTCACACGAGATCTACACACAAAGGCTCTTAGGTGGTGCCGAGCTGCTCTCATCATAAGAGATGCAATATGATTCCTCGCCATGCCACTCCTACCCAATCTCGGGGATCCACGATGGAGGGATAATCTTAGGGTTTTTATTTCTTTGGGACAATTTTTGATACATATATCATTTTTTTGTATTTTGGGATCATGATTGAGCATATTTTACCACACTTATCCTATAGTGTGATGACATTGTACACGAGAAACCTTGATATTATATATAAATATACATGGAAATATTTTTGGTTTGGAATTCCTTGTAAGAGTTGACTTTGTTATGGTTTATCTTATCTCATGAAATTTTAGATGTTTTTGAATTTACGATGTTTAATGTTTTAGAATGTATTCTATGGATGATTATGCAATGTGGTAACAAAATGATTTCTTATTTTTAATGCATATGAAAATGAATTGTACCTTAGATAATTTGTTTCTCAAGTAATATTTATCATTTCTAATCCATTAGAAAAATGTGTTGAATGTGGTATGATGAAAAGATGAACTCACTCCATTCTTAACTCCACACAACTAGTAGGATGTGAGGGCTCATCACCGAGAGTCAAGAAGGATATGAGCTATATGACTTGAATAATGTAAATGTGAAAGATGATCGAGAGACTAAAATTTGATAAAGACCCAACTAGAAACTTGCAACTCAACCCTAATTAAGATCAACTAACCAGTTTAGAATGAATTTTTCTTGCAAGTTCGTCTAGACTTAAATTCATGGATGGCCTATTAATTAACAAAATATGGGTTTGAGGAATAATTATCTCTTAACATACACATCTAGTTTATTTTCATGGGAATTTTTAAGAATCACTTTTATTTTTTTACTTATTTACAACTTGTGATTTATTATTTATGTCTCCTTGCATCTTGTCCCATACTACTAGTGAGAAGTATGGTATTATCACCAAGAAAAAAACTTAGGTGAGTAAGGGCACTTCCCTCCTTTCCAAATCTCACACTACCAAGTAAGAAGCATGGGCTAATCACTGAAGATTTGTAGGGTCGAGAAGTTTAGTTTTATTTAAAAATGAAATAATATTTTATTTATTGTTTATTTATATTTTTTTAAATTGACTTTGGATTGTACTTTTAGGTATGAACATTTTCCCCTAGCTTTAACCCCATGCAATCTATAGGATGTGAGGGCTCACCACCGAAGGTTGAGATAGGTGAACAAATATTCTGGGTGAAATGTTTAGAATTTTTCTATCATTGAGAGATATTTTTAAGGGAAATATTTGTCATCAAGAAGCTTCTAGAGAAACTATGGGCAAGAAACACCTGAATTGGAAGAAATCATGAAGAGAACTAAGTATACAAATCCTTGTAGAATCATTGTCAATATTTTGTCTCATGAACTTAAACAATGAGGTATATTAAGTAGCTTGAATAAGTGAAATGAGATGTAAAAGTTAACAATCTGGAAAGGGAATTTACTATCATAGGTTGGAAAATTAAAACTTCTTGAGTTCAATCAGAGTCTTCTTGTTTATCTTATGTCAATCTTTAAAATGCCTACAAAGATAAGAACTGTTATTACCCATATTCAACATAGATTTCTTTATTTGGGTACTGAATCAAAGGATATACTCCCTCTTATTTCCTAGGATAGAGTCACCTTCCTAAGAGTGGAGGAGGCATGGGTTTGCGGGACTTAAAAGTATGAATTTGGCTTTAATGGATAAAGTTGGATGGAGGCTTAAGCGGGATGATAAAATGTGGGCTAAGATTCTTAAGGAAAAATATATGTATGATGATCAAATCACTTTTACTTTAAATGAAAAAAATCGTAAAGGTTCATGATTTTTTGGAATGGTCTAGGTAAGTGTAGGGGTTTGCTTGATGAAAGGAAGTAAATGGGAAATTGGTGATGGAAATCAAATTAATTTTTGGTAGGATTGGTGGATCTCTGAAGAACCTCTTATTAACCAGGTTTTGTGGAGAAATGTTGCAAACCACTTCATTTCCACTATAGGTAGCCTTTTGAGAGACTATTGGATTAGAACTGATTGGGGTTGGTCTTGGATATCTCTTCAATGGGAAGGTGAATATGAGGGTATCAAGGAGCTAATTCAAAAGCTTAATACAAATCTAGGTGGGGTGTATATCCCGTCAAAGCCTAAAATGGATTCTCTTATTTGGGTAGGGACTAAGGATGGCAAGTACTATGTGAGAACCGACTACTATATTTCCCATAATTTTCCTCATCTAATTCCCTGGTGAAAATATCTTTTGGACAATGATCTTATCACAAAGGTGAATTTATTTTTGTGGCATGCTATTCAAAATAAAATTTTTTGTTGATAATTTATAGGCTAAAGGTATGATGATATGAAATAGGTGCATTTTGTGTAAGTCTGATAGTGAAACTGTTCAACATTTGTTCCTTCAATGTCCCTTCTCTCAAAAAATATTCTCAATTTTTCTGAGATTATTTCAAGTCTCTTGGGTCTTTCCAGAGACTTTTGTTGACTGGTATGAACAATGGAATTGTTCCTTTTCTTCTAGGTGTTTGTCAAAATCTGGAAGTTTGTATTACCCCATTTTATATGGGGAATATGGTGAAATAAATCATAGAATTTTTGGGAAAAACAAAAAAATTCAGTTGGGGTGGGGAATATGATTATGGGAGATTTGATTAGTAACCTTTCTATTATTAGATTTAAGGAAGAAATAAGTATTCCTTAGTGTGAAAATGAAATCATTCAAGCTTTGTGCATTGGAAAGAGTGCTTAGAAGGGATATTTATGGAAGAATAATATTAGGGATAATGTGAAGTGGGAAAAGCCTATGGTTGGATGGATGAAGCTTAATTTTGATGGTGTAGTGAAAAGTAGTTTGGGATTAGCTGGTGTGGGTGGTATTATTAGGAATGACAATGGTTCCTTCTATTTTTCCTATGTTATGCCTATTGGCAATAAAACTAATAATTATGTTGAAGCCTATGTGGTGTTGTATGGTTTAAAGTGGGATAATCATTATCAATTAAGGAAAAATTATGTGGAAGGGGACTCTTTATACATTATTAATGCTATAAAGGGAAAATAAAAACATCAAGCTAATATAAATTCCATTATGGAAGATATAAGGGAATTATTATCAAATTTTGAGGAGATTCAAATTGAACATGTGTATCGTGAAGTGAATGCTTGTGCATACACATTGGCTAGTTATGGAGTATGGGCTCATCATAATCATATATGGAAAGATGAGGTGGAACTGCCACCATCTACTAGGGTTTTCCTTCATGCTGAAAAGTGAATTTAATTTCAAGTGTGGGATTTGGATTTGAGTAATCCTTTTTTCATTATCACTTATGCGGGTCCGCAAATCCATTATTTGAATTCCAATTTGGCTTTGTGTGGATGGCATATTGTTGTTTCAGTTTTTACAGGTTTTGAATATTTCTTCCATCATGGGTGGTAACAGAGTTAGGGTGGAACCTTCATCCTATTCAGATTTAGAAAGGGATTTGGCCATTTGGGATATCTTTAAAAATGGGGTGTTACCCATTTTTTCAAAGGCTTAAGGGCTATGATGAGAATTTATCAAAGGATTTTGCATAGGTTTGGGATAAAGGGGTTATGACTATGCATGGAGTGAGTCTTCTGGTTTCAAAGGAATTGATTGGAAAGGTTACTGACATGGACTGCACTGGGTGTAAGGTTTTTAGAGATAAAAAGAGGTTTCAGGAGGAAGTCTTCAATTTCCTAGATATTGATGAGAAGATTGTCCACATGGAAGATGATATAGCTCACATCTCTCTCCTGTGGCATTGGCCTAAGGTTTGTTTTATTATCATGAAGTATTTTACTAAAATGTGAGGACCCGACTAGGCATGATAAGTGGATAAGGTGCCAGCCTGGAACCTTGGAGGTCAAGAAAAGGATATTCCACATGTAGGAATATTCCCAGAGGCATCATTACAGTTAGTGGAAGGTTTGTAAAGAGGATAAGCATTCACCAATGGAGGACCACATCGACACTTGGCACGTGATCTATATTCTCGGAGAGAAAGTCATGGTGGTGGTTGATGATCCTATTTAAAGAGTGCTTGGGACAGAACAAATATAGAGAGAGATAGAACATAGAGAGAGATATATGGGTATAATAGTATAAAAGGAGAGAGAAAGAGAAGAAGAATGAAGTGTGAAGTGTTGTTAGGAAATGCTAAGGGTTTGGAGTTCATGTGTAGGGTTTAGAGTACTTAGTGCTAGAGGGTTGTAAGGGATACCATTAAGCATATGTATGGGTACTTGGGATCTGTAACAAGGGATATAATGGGGAAAAGTATAGTTAGGATCTCTGATCATATAGGTTTGTAGGAGTTGAGTCTCTTTCATTTGATGTATATGGTCTGAGATGACCCTTTTGAATGTAATATGGCTACTAAAACTCTTGTTAAATCAATATACATGGATCTATTTTATACAACTTGCTTATGGGTGTAAACCCTCATGTTATTTGGCTTATCATGACTCAGATCTAGTTTCTTGTACTTCTTATAATGTTTATTTAGCTTTTGTGATGCATTGATGTGTAGATCTATTAGTTATATCTTCTACCTTTTTAAAGTAGATGAATGTACTTCTATTTTTACAAATAATCCTCCATTAATGGTAATAAATCTCTTGTAAATCTCACATAAAGGAGGGGCTCGGTGCCCACGCATGCCTCGGTGAGTGCACCCAATGTATGTTGGATGATAGGCTGACACTTGGGGTTAGAAAAGAAGTATTGAGGGTAAAATAATGACTACATCTTGGTTTTATTGTTGGGACCTCTTTTGAAGCTATTGTGAGAGAAATGTGTGATGACAGAGCACTTGACCTTGGATAGTGTCAAAGTGTGGCTCAAAAACATGGAGGATGAGTTTTCTCAGAGGTTCAATACTGGATCTGAGTTTGATGCATGAAAATGGGTGGAGGAGAACCTGTATCACAAACTCTATGAGACATTCTTCTATTGTTTCCCAGTAGAGTTGTATGAATGGCTATCAATATGCATCAAGGATGAGTTGGTACTATAGACCTCATGTTTGGACCCAGGAGGAATATCAATGGTTGCATGATGTTGATCTGACATGGACCCATGTTGTTGATCACTGGTGGAGTAGAGTGTTGACTAGTTATACCTTGGAATACACTATTATTTCTATGTATTCTTTCCTAGAGATTGTTGAGTTTGAGTTCTTGAGGGACTAGAGGATCATTCTTGTATGTTATTCCACTAGCTATCAAGATCTTGGTCATTACTTTGAGTTTGGAAGCCTTTCCCATGGTGGCTAAACTCTGCTAGGCATGCAGGGCATGGAAGCTGGTGCATGGTAGAGGATGGTGGACCTTGCGGTGGAAAAATGGAGAGAGAGGAGAGGTGGCTCAAGTATAATGAATCTCAGGAGAGGGAGTTGGAAAGACAATGTGAAGCTATAGGAGTGATGGATTTATGGAGGTAGATGTTTGGGGAGGATTTGAGGTTCACACGGAGGACATGGAACTGAGTAGTCTGAGCTACCCCATCTTGGAAAGTGTGAAGAGAAACCCCCTCGGCTTCTAGAGAGAGAGCTCATCATATGAAGAAAGGAGAAGAGTCAGGCATGCACATCTTAACCCACATGGTGACCAGACCCTTGCACTTAGTTTTCCAGTTCTTGAGATAAGTGTTGATAATCCAGTTGGTATTGGTATTCGTAGTCGAGTGACACCTAGGAGGTATAATTTTTCATTTGGTACATCTATGGTGCATATTCATTTCCTATGTTTGGGGTATTTTTCTAGCACAACATTTGGGAAAGGTGTGGGATCACAAGGTTTGAGTATCACATCTAGGAGTGGTGTGGGAAACACATCTGGGAGTGGTTCGGTATCACAGACTATTGGCACACAGTTTAGTGCGATGGTGGGTTCATGTAGGGCAACTACATTAGGCCCTTTTCCTATGATAGGAGGAGGATCTGGTGGATCTAGAGGCATTGGCACTAGTGGATCTAGTGGGTCTAGTGGTGGAGGTAACATCGGAGGGAATCAAGGTCTTGGATCTAGCAGAAAAGGTCCACAACACCATCAACAAGTGTTTTATGAGATGTCACTCCACTTACCTGATTACAAGGGTGTTGAGGATGCCATGGAACATGTACACAAGTGTGAGTTACTATGGCACATGAAGGGAATCACTACCTCAGAGTGAAAGCAAAGTCATTTTGCAACCACATTGCAAGGACACATGCATAGCTAGTACAAGAAGTATGACCCACACCAGACAATAGTGGTGGATTACATTGTGTTGTGTAATGCCTTTTTGGTGGAGTTCCACATACCTTGAGTTTGAATAGAAAAAAGCATCAGTGTGTTGAAGAAGGAGATTCAACAAGGAATGGTGGAGAGTGTGTGGGAGTATGATGCATGTTTCAAGACTCTCCTATCCAAGTTATCTTATGACATTCATCCTTCATGCAGCATGCTCAATGGTTCATTGGAGGATTGATCACACCATTCAGAGGGCACTTTCACAAAAATAATTTCACAAATCCATCCTGAGGCCTTGGAGGTTTCCTTGCATGCTGAGGTAGTAGGAAGCATTGATACAGAGTTAGTCCATTCCTAGAAGCCCAAATTGTTGCAATGGAAAAAAGCTAGGAGAAATTATCTACAAACTTGGCTCATGAGACTCATAGTGGGTTATGGTGTATGTATAAATTGTGAGGTAGAAGGGCATACAAAGGATAATTTTCCTCGAGATATCGGTACATGTGTATGATGATGGTAGACTATGAGATTTTCCATGGAGATCATGATGCAAGTAGGTGTCCACTACTGCAATGCACATCCATAAGAATGTGTCTTGCTATTGTAAAATTTTCACCTCTACTACTCATGACACCAAGGATTGTAGATTGATTGACCAAATACATGATGTCATTGATATTGGTGTGTGCACTAGACTAGTATTGTAAAGTAGTTCCAAGATGAGGTCATCATTATGAAGGGCACACGATGATGGAGGAAGTCATGGAAGAGGATTTTCATGGAGGATTTAGAGGCCATGGAAACTATGGAGGTGGAAGAAGTGAGTTCCCACATGGAACTTGTTACAACTTGTGGGTCTATGGAACACTATAAGTGTGAATGCCTCGATCTATACAATGTTCTTGGTGTGGAAAGAAGCACAAGTATGAGGAGTGCCTAGAATTATTTGAACACATGAGCCAGAAAGTAAATGGAAGGATAAGGGCACTTGGGATGGTGAGCATAAAGCATGTGATGATCAATAGTGGATGCCTAGAATGGCACGTGAGTTAGAGTTAGAACCTATACTAGTGATGATGAGCTGAGGCTGCACATGCCAGGGAGATACCAAAGCAAAGGTTGATTGATTACAAGAGAAGAGGTGGTACATGGGAAGTATCTAGACCCTACACATCAAAGGAAGTCTATCAAGAGACCATGGATGTAATCAAAAGTCTTCAAGGGGAAATTTAGTGTCTAAAAGAAATCCAGGAAGTTGGAGTAGAAGAAAGAGCATTGAGGTCCCTCAATCAGATATAGATGATGTCAGAGAGTGTGTAAGATGTTGTGCTAAGAGAATATCATTCCTCTTGTTAGGAGAATGGTTGAGAGATAAAGTACCAAGCACTGGAGGAGAGAGCACGAGAGGTAGGTTTTACATGCTAACCTTCCTCCTCACAACCTTGACTATGATAAGGAGATTACCTTGAATGCAATTGTTGATGGATGGCTCCTAAGTAATATTCTGATTGACATGGGTGTGAAGTTAATGTTCTCACCCTAGATGCATGGAATCAAATGGGAAGGCCCCCATTACATACCATCTTCAAATGTGTTGTATATGGCTAATAAGACAAAGGTAATGCCCATTGGTGTTTTAAAGGATGTTGTTATCACTATCCAGGGAAAATTCACTAGAGACTTTGAAGTCTTAGCTTGCTGAGGTGGAAACTTTCCAGTGTTACTTGGGTGCCCCTGGTGCTATAAGAACAATGTTGACTTACATTTCAATAAGGGGTATATAAGTTTTGAGAACAAGGAGGAACATGTTATCATTCCTTTGATGGATGGGAAGTCAACACCCTATATTGAGCCCTTAGGAGAAGAAGACCTAGAAAAAATTTATGTGTGCACTATCGGGACCTTGAGGTTGTGCAACCAACAAAAAGAAGGCATTATTCAGTGGGAAGATGCTCAATCTATAAGTGATACAACTAGTGTGGCATGTGAAAATTGGGTGCACATGGGACATATGAGTTAGTTGAAGGTAGTTAAGAGGCTTTGTGATGAGAGTAACAAAGGTGCTCGGTCAGTGCACAGGAGGAAAAAGTTTCCAAGTTATACTGGGGGAGCCAACCTTGATGTTTTCCTATGAGAATGGAGACCCAGTGGAGATGTGAGATCGAAAGGAGAAGGATGCTTAGCTATACCTTTCTTGGGACCACAACACATTGGTGGGTGACCCATCATGATAACCTTCTAGAGTGGTGTGAGGTGAGAATCACATTCTCTGTTAGGTTTCTCCAAAGTAATGCACCTACTATTATACAAGATTATCATGGGAAGGAACCTTCCTCTCATTTCACATCCAGCATGTGAGAAGGCCTATGGAAGGCACAAAAAGCCTTGCCACCTTCTTTATGGGTGCATAAGATTTACTCCACCTTACAAGGTTACATGCATGTGCACATGGTACATTCACTCATAGATGTGCCATCAGACAAGAAACTGGCAAGGAGTTGATGGCTGATCTCCTTCAAGCTTTTGAGTATCGAAGTACTAAACCATTGGTGAATGAGGCATTACAGGTTGTTAAGTGCACTAACTATGGGAGATAGTGCCATGGTGGAGGATAAATACTAGAATTATTGGGTGAACCTAGCTTAGAAGTGCACTTTGATGAGGAAGAATCAGAGGAGATACAACTTGAGTGTGCATGCATGGAAAAAGAGAAAAGGAAAATTTGGTCTATGTGATCGATGGTGAAGAGGTGGAAAAATTGGATGTTAACCATACTATGTGGGCATGCATGAGGTTATGGATAGTGTTGATGAGAAAGTGCACACCTACCATGAACCCCTAAAAACCAAGAAGGTTAACATTGGTTTAGAGGTGGAACCTAAGGAGGCTACTATTGGAGATTACTTGGATAGAAAAAGGAGGTTTCAAGATCATCGATCTATTGTGAATTTTAGGATTTGTTTCCATGTGGGTACCATGAGCTTAAAGGAGTTCACCACTCCTTGGGAGAAATGAAGATCAAGTTAAAGGAAGGTGTGTGCCCAATTTGGAAGAGACCTTATCGAATGAATCTGAATCTGTGTCAAAGTCAAGGAGGAGATTGACAAGATGATCATCAGGCATCATTGAGGTTGTTGAAGAATCAAAATGGATAAGTCCAATGGTCATCAACATTAAGAAGGATGGAAGGATAAGGATTTGTGTTGATTACATAGATTTTGAATGTGGTATGTGTCATTGACCCTTTTCCAACCCCCTTCACTTGAGGAGATCCTAGGAAGGAGTAGCTGGGCGCGAGATCTATTCTTTCATAGATGGATTCTCAGGATATCATCAGGTTAGAATTGCAAAGGAGGACCAAGAAAAGACAACTTTTCCACTTGAATGGGGAAGTTTTTCCTACATGGTCATGCCTTTTGGACTGAAGAACACACTGTGTGTTTTTTTTGCGCATTGTGGTTCAGGCATTTAAGACTTCATCCACAAGTTTCTACAAGTCTACCTAGATGATTGGACAATATATGGATTAGTGAGGGACCATTGTGACAATCTGAGGCTAATGTTTGAGAGATGTCGGTAGTTGAGTATATCCCTCAACATTAAGAAATGTGTTTTTGCTACTCCATTTGGAACCCTATTGGGACATATCATATGTAAGGAAGGCTTGTTGGTGGATCTACCAAAGTTTTCATTATTGTGGGATTGGGGAGCCTACCACTAGAGCAGTGCATGCATGGATTCCTTGGGCATATGGGGTATTACTAAAAATTTATTAAGGGGTATGCCAAGATCACCATGCCATTGGAAAATTTGTTTGAAGCACAAAAAGTACATTTCATTGGGGAGAGGCACAACAGATGGCATTTGACACATTAAAGAATAGGCTTATCACCACCCATATTACACTTTCCCTCTTGGGATAAGCCATTCCATGTACATGTTGATGCTTTAGGGATGGTGATTGGAGAAATCTTAGCACAACCTAGAGAGGGAATTTTTGACCACCCCTTGTGCTTTGCTAGTAGGAAGCTAACCCCAACAGAACATAACTATACTACTACTAGAGCATGAGGCATTGTCGATGATCTATGTGCTACAAAATTTAAGAAGTATCTATTGGCAACACCCTTTATATTCTACATGGACCACATGGCATTGAAGTACTTGGTAAACAAGCTCATTCTACAAGGCATATGTAGGGGTCCTACTATTTCAAGAGTTTGAGTTTACGGTTGTTGTAAAACTAGGTAAGAGTAATTTGGGGCCTAACCATTTATCAAGGATTGAATCAAGGAGAGGATGCACAGAGCATTGAGGATACAATGCTAGATGCACAAACTATTTAGATTACATGCACACCCTCTGACTTGGAAGATATTGTTGTGTTTCTCAAAATGGGTGTGGCACCGAGGGAATGAAGACTTTGGAAAGGAAGTAGTTAGCCATATGCATGCCCACACCCTACATGTTAATTAGTGGAGACTTATACAAGCTAGGCCATGATGAGGTTTTGTGTCGGTGCATGTTAGAGCATGAGCACATTTGCAATCATGGAGGAAGCACATGGTGGAATTGCAGGAGGACACTATGCAGGGAATGCAACCACATGCAAAGATCCTTCTAGTAGGATTTTTTGGTGGGAAATGGTTTACAAATATTGTATCAAGTATTGTAAGGCTGTGACCACTTTCAGCACCTTGTAAACTAGGGAAAAGAGATGAAATGCCATTAAGACCGATTTCTAGTGCAAAACCATTTGAGAAGTGGGAAATTGACTTTGTAGGCCCTATTTCTCTAGCCACGTGAAGGAAAAGTTCACATATATCATTACATGCACATATTACCTTACAAGGTGGGAAGAAGTGGTGCCTACAAGGGATTACACAATGGTAAACAACAACTAGGTTCTTGTGGGAAAATATAATCAACAGATATGGATGCCCATTGAGCTTAACAAGTGATAGGGGTACTCATTTCTTAAATGAGACAGTTAGAATCTTATTGGTAAAATTCATGGTAGCCCATCACAAGACTACCCCTTATCACCCACAAGCTAATGGGACTGCTGAGGCATTTAACAAAATTTTGAATCACACGTTAACCAAGATTTGTGATGTGGGAAGAAAGGATTGGGATGATAAAGTTTTTTTGTGTTATGGTCATATCGGACTACTTATAAGAGACTAAACAAGGCCACACCTTTTCAATTGGTGTTTGGCATGGAAGTTATGTTACCTATTGAATTCATGTTACCATCATTGTGTATAGTACACACATGCATAGGAGGGTTAGATGATGAACAAGCACTTGAGGAGAGGATTGATAAGTTGATGCAGTTAGATGAGAGGTGGGCTATTGCTCACTAGAGTCAAAAAATAGAAAAATCTAGGTAGAAGGCATGGCATGATAGACACATCAAGAAAAAAATAGTTTGAGGTTGGGAAGATGGTTCTATTGTATGATTCCAAGTTTTGCACCATCTTGGGAAATTCAAAGTCCATTGGATGGGCCCATACATTATATCATATATACTTGATTTAGGCACTTTCCAGTTACAAGTGTTGGATGGAACATGGTTTCTAGGCCATTTCAATGGGAGTAGGTTGAAGCCCTACTATAAATAAGTCTTCTTTGTGTTTGTAAATAAGGCAGTATTTCTAGTTAGCCTAGGTTTTTCTTTGATGCAGTTTCCTTTCTTTGTGTTTCCCTTTCTTGTTGCTTTGTTTTGTGTGCATTTGTGTGCTGGTAGCCACTTATTATTTTCAAAAAAATTTTCTATGCGCAGAGGACCACATCCATTTTTGTGTGGGGTGGAGTGATGTGACAAGTGTTGGAAGCTATGGTTGTGGATGGCCTGGGTTGAAAAATAAAAAACATGTGGATTGGAAGATCATGCATGGAAAAGGTGAACATAAGGGAAGGATGGTGTCAAAAGGATTTGAGAAACCACATACAAGAATAAAAAGTGTAGGAAAACATGAGGTAGGTGATGCAAAAGAACTTGGTCCAAGACATAGAGGAAGAATTGACTTTGAGCATGGGAGAAAGTGTGAAAAGGATTCTATGGTCGGTGAGGGTATTTTTTGCAGAAGGTTGCGAAGTGTTTTCACGTAGGATTGAGCATGGAGGAAAAGTGTTGAAGGTTGGCATTGGAAAAAAATCTCACCTTTATTGTGAAAAGTACATTGGTAGGTGGCATGGCATTTATTACGGAGAAAAAAAAAGTTATAAATAGAAGATCGGGGTGTGTTATTTTCTACCTTGTGTTTTAAGTTATCAAAGAGCTCTCGTGAACTAGGGCATCCTTGCAAAGAAAGTTTTGAGAAGAGTTGTGAAGATTTGTGTGCATAGCTAGTTTGATCAACAAACCATAGAGTGGAAAGGAGTACACAAGCGTAAGTGAGAAAGGTTGTGTGGAAGAATCCCATGGGTGTTATGTCATCTTGTGGAAAAAGGGTTTTCCAGGTTAGGGTTACATAGCTAGGGCATGGGGTTTGAAGGAATTTTTGCAAAGGAGTGGAGCCAAAAGTTGAGCAGAGCCAGGACCAGGAGAGAGGAAGAAGTTTTAAGGACCCAAAGGAATGACACCAAGGAAAGTAGAAAATGTTTCACCAAAGAAGGGAAAGGGAAAGGGAAAACAAGCCATTTCTACTAGTTTCAATGAAGAATGGTACACAGAAATGTAATACCCAATGATGATATTACTTGGTAAAGAATGGGTGTCTCACATCAGGAAGAAGATGGCCATCAGTGATTACAACCATCGAATGAGCACCACAAAAAAAAATGAAATGACACTAGAACTAGTTTTCACCCTATAGAGAAGAGGACACTAGATGGAATGCCCATCTATGATGATGAGGTAAAGGTGAAAATGGAGAAGGTTGGGTTGTTGCAACTCTATGAGTTTCCCTATTTTTTAAAAATCCTGAGTGACTATACCAATGGTTGATGTCACGCATGCATGAAGACCACTTCTATTTCATAGTTGGAGGATGATGCGCATAACCCCCTAACTAATTTCTAAGTTCATTGGCCTTATCTGTGAAGGAGATTCATTGGATGATGATTTGGAAGACAAGGAAGCCATTAAAAAGACCATTGAGGCTTATGACTACAAGAAGGGTTCGCACTACTTTGACATTTCTGTAATTACTGACCCGATGATGAGGATGGCCATGTGCTTTGGTTACAAAGTGAATGGGAAAGAGAGATGGACACAGATCAACAAGGCCTTGGTTGAATGTGTGTCACAAGATCTCGGAGGGAACCATCTATAACCTCTCATTTTTATTACAGAGAGATCATAAATGTCCACATGCATGATGAGAGAAGATCATGTTTGGTAATGTCCTCCTCACCATTTCTTTTTAGAGATTGGAGTGCCCATGGGCCATGGATAAGTTTGTTTGGGAATACCCAGATGAGAACCCCTCCCCCACCAAGAGGTTTGAATAGTATACCTATGACACCATGATGACCACTCATAAGGTGCACCTAGAAAAAGTGGTATAAGTGGATGCACAATGCATTTGGGGCTGAATGGAGAATACCCAAATAGTTACCTTCACTAGTGCAAGGAGAGGTTGAGTTCATCATATATACCAACATTTTTGCATCGATATTTACTTTGGTAGATGGCACCAAGAGTCCTTGGTGTAAATTTCCTTTCTCCTTCACAATGCAATACTTCCAGGGGTTAATCATTTCAAAGAGGTGAAGAAACTCATATTTGATCTAAGTGTAGTAGATCAAGACTACCATGAGCTACATGCGTATAGAAACTAATATACCCCAAGAAGCACACCTATGTGGAGAAGTATGTCTCCCATGACGTGCACATGTTAAAACCAGTAACATTACCTATTGTAGGGAGGACGAAAACAAGGGGTGTATTTGCACATAAGGCCTAAGTATGAAAAGGGTGCTTATGTTGAAGATGATGTCTCCATTCTTGAGGACCCCACCATGTGGAAAAATATTGTGCTAAGGAAAAGAGATAGAGGAGAGGCTCTGAGAAAAAGGCATTGAATGCACATAGTAAAGATAGTAGGGGCACAGAGTCAGGCATGGGGCACAAGTACTTACATCCACTAAAGAGGTCTCCCATGAGAAAAGAGTCACCATAGAAGGAGGAATCAGTCACCATAGAAGGAAGAGTCACCACATAAGGAAGAGTCAGTAAGGGGAGAGTCACCCAGAAAGAAGAAAAAGAGAAGTCCCTGAATTGGAGTCACTAGTAAGGAAGAAGCAGAGGGTGAAAAAGGTCAGACTCAAGAAAAACAAAAAGCATGGAGGCCGAAAGGGTGATGAAGATGATGAAGAGTGTGATGAGGCTCAGAATCATCATGTGTATGATGTACATGAGTCAGAGGAAGAAGGAAATGAAGAGAAGGATGAGAATGAGGGAGGTGCTCATGAAAAAGGGGGAGCAGGAAGTAAACATGAAGGATCGAAACCGACCCCGACCAAGGAGCAGATGGATAATACCATAGAGAGGGAAGTGGTAGAATTATCCAATAGTTGGTGGAGCATGAAGTTGAGTGAAGTGCATCAAAGAAGTGCTTGAAGGAAATAGAGGAAAGCAGTGAGTGTGGGAAAGGAGTATGGAAGCATGGGTGGAGACCCCAACTTAGCAGTAAGCTTCCCAAAGGTAGTGCACATAGGTGGAAAGGGCATAGTAGTAGCACAGGAACAAGAAATGACTTACATTAATGATCCAAACAAGGTACTACACATGCACTTTCCAAATTACCATGCCCATAAACCAACTCCTTGCTTGGTCTTCTTTTGATGAAGAAGGTGCATACCCACGCACAAGGAAAATGCTATCTTGGGATTTTGAGTCCCACGTTGATGAACCCAAGTTCAGGTAAATCGAGATGCATTGATGAAGATACCAAATGCAAAGGAGTAAACCCTCTAGTAAATTCCCAACAACTATCGATGAGAAAGTTTGCAATGCTCAACAAAGCATCGGTGGAGGTGGAGGCAAGACTCTTCGGTAGAAATGACAGAATAAGGGTCTTGGAGGAAGAGCTTGAGAAAAAGAATGAGGAGATCATTGAGTGGGACAAAGAGATAAAACAAAAGGAATTGATCAGTGTGTAGTTAAGGCATGAGTTGAGGGATGAAAAGGAAAAGGTGTGAAATCCATAAGAAGATAGAGGCCATTTCAGATGCCATTATCTTGAAGCACCCAGACCTGGCCCCACCTGAGAAGAAATATGAGTCAACCATGCAATGCTTGGAAGACTTGACCCACATCCTCACCATGGAAAGGTGACCACTCACATTAGAGTCAGTAGAGGAGGTGATGGCATGCTAAAAGGAGGAAAAATGAAGATTTGGGGAGATAGTGACTCGGTACTCTGAGCTCCTTTCCATAGTAAAGACCACCACATAGATGGTTGAAGCCATGTATGACAACTTGTGCCATAGAGATAGGGTAGTAAAGCATATTGGTTGCTACACATGAGGTGGATCTAAAATAATTTCAGGAAAACACAAAAGGTAATAGGGTGGAGCATGAAAATCCTAGGCTGAAAGTTGAGAAGAAGTTGAAGCAATCGAAACCTTACATGGGGTTTGATTAAGAATAAGCTAAAGGAACTATACCCCAAGTCACTCGTAGGATGGATGCACTAGGAGATCTTAGCAAGTAGTTGGAAAGCATTATAGATACGTTGAAAGATAAGAGTGAGGAACTTAGTTTTGATGAAGTAAGCACATTGGTGGGTGACCTACTTTAGTAGGCATGGAGAAGTAGATGCATGGGAGAAGATTGAGGCATCCATGAAGAAGGAGTTCCCACTCCTCATGCAATAATAACATATTCTTCTATTCTTCCATTCTTCATTCTTCCATTCTTTAATTGTTTCAATACCTCTATTCTTTATTCTTTGAGGAAGAGAATGTTTCCAAGAGGATGGAGAACACACGTAGTGTGGGGTGATGTTGACCCTAAAATATTGGCTAAGTACCAAGAGGTGCATGCATAGGATCGATCAGTAGATAGAAGGGTGCTTAGGGAAAAACACAAAAAAGGGTTTAAGAAGGGTTTAAGTGAAACCAGGTGCACGCGGGGGAGGAAAAGAACAAGGGTTTAAAGGACTTAGCCATATTTGGCATCATGGAGTCACTTGAGGAAAAATGTGAGGACCCACTAGGCATGATAAGTGGATAAGGTGCCAGCTTGGAACCTTGGAGGTCAAGAAAAGGATATTCCATGTAGGGAATATTCCCAGAGGCATCATTACAGTTAGTGGAAGGTTTGCAAAAAGATAAAGCATTTGCCAATGGAGGACCACATCAACACTTGGCATGTGATCTACTCAGAGAGAAGTCATGGTGGTGGTTGATGATCCTATTTAAAGAGGTGCTTGGGAAAAGAAATATAGAGAGAGAGATAGAGAGAGAGATATATAGGGTGTAATGATAATGGGAGAAAAGAAAGAGAAGGAGAGTAACGAAGTGCTGTAGAAATGCTAAGGGTTTGGAGTTCATAGTGCTAGGGTTTAGAGTACTTAGTGCTAGAGGGTTGTAAGGGATACCATTAAGCATATGTATGGGTATTGGGATCTGTAACAAGGGATATAATGGGAAAAGTATAGTTAGGATCTCGATCATATAGGTTTACGTAGGAGTTGAGTCTCTGTCATTTGATGTATATGGTCTGAGATGACCCTTTTGAATGTAATATGGCTACTAGAACTCTGTTAAATCAATATACATGGATCTATTCTATACAACTTGCTTATGGGTGTAAACCCTCATGTTATTTGGCTTATCATGACTCAGATCTTGGTTTCTTATACTTACTGTTTATTTAATGCTTTTGATATTTAATGTGTAGATCTGTTAGTTATATCTTCTTCCTTTTAAAGTAGATGAATGTACTTCTATTTCTATAAATAATCCTCCATTAATGGCATAACTATCTTGTAAATCTCACATAAAGAGGGTCTCAAAGACCCATGTGTACCTCGGTGAGTGCCCAATGTATGTTTGGATGATAGGCCAACATGTTTGGGGTTAGAAATAAGTATTGGGGTTAGAAATAAGTATTGAGGGTAAAATAATAAACATATACCTAATGATGTTGTTTAGCTTTGAGCTTACTTTTATCCGGCCTTCTAAAGAATCAAATTGCATTTCTCGGAATGTATCTTCATTGAGAATTCCTTGTAGAGACACACAGAGAATGAGTAATTCTACCTCAAGTGGGCACCAAAAACTAAAGAAAATGGGTTTCCCCCATAGGTTTTTTTACGAGGTTTTGTATGCCCGCAAGGATGGAAACATATTTAAGTGCCAATCTTTCTTATTCTCCTTAATTATCTTAAGGAGGATGGACTTAATAGTCTTATTCGTAACCTTAACATGTCCATTGGCTTGAGGGTAGTATAAAGAGGCTATGTGATGAGATATATCAAACTGTAGACAAAACTCACACACCTCTTCATTCTTGAATGGGGTGCCATTATATGAGATAATGACCTATGGGACACTGTACCGATAAATGATCTAGTTTAGAATGAACTTGGCAAAAACCAATTTGGGCACCATGGTTAGAGGCATAGCCTCAACCCATTTTGTGAAATACTTTGTGGACGTGATGATGAAGTTGTGGCCATCTGATGAGGAGGAAGAAAATTTCCCTACTAAACCAAACCCCATGTAGAGAAGGGGCATGGCATAGCAATCGGTTGTAGAGCTTGTGTTGGAATATGTATGGTGTGTGAGAAATCTTAGAATTTTTGGCACCCGCATACATATTCCATAGTGTCATGTTCTAACATGGGCCAAAAGTATACCATTCAGTGAATATTATGAGTGGTCGAATGCCATCCAAAGTGACCACCACAGACTCCATTATGGGCTTCATAGAGAAAAGTTTCCATTTCTTATTCGTCAACACATCTTAATAGCATGTTGTCGAAGCTTCGTGATTGAGAACTTATTCTATAATTACATACATTATGGATATGATACATAGCCATCATATTTTTTGCAGATTGTATCCTTTAGGATATGTTTGATCTAATATGTGATTTATAATGTATGTACACCACAATCAAGAGGTAATGACAGATCTTTCCTCTATATAGAACACACATTCATTGGAAAAGTATAAATTAACTATTTTTCTATAATCTAGAGGGTTATACACCAACCAATCAGTGATGATTTCTCCTTTGAGGGAACTCTAATTGATGAAAGTGAGTTCAAACTCACCCATCAACATGATAAATCTTCTGGCCTTCTTGGATAGGGTTTCTTGAGTCAAAAACATCCACAACTCGTTATGATTTAACGATCACCCTTGTCTCTTGGTTGAGCATGTAATGAATCAACATCTTAGCTACAAATATGATTTCCAAACAATTTATCTCCACTTGAGTGTACCATGTTTCATAATAAAGGAACATATGTGTTTTCTGTGTTTTTACATGGGAAAAATCACTAGAAAATAGGACAACCAACCTTAGTGTCAAAAAATTTCATGTTATACCTTTCCAGGACACCCCCTGGTCATCCTATTCCCGTACCAGCCTTATATTGTATTTTAATGGTCCATATGTGAGTTTCATCCATTCCTTGTAGGTGATTTATTAAAAATAAGATCATTCAAGTTCCTTTAGAGTAGTATCTATCAAGGTGAGTTTTTGAGCAAGCTCAGAAAGGGCTTTCGTCAACCTTTCTAAGATTAGTGCATAGTCATTGGATTAGTGCCAAAGACCTACATTCATAATTGATGTGTATTCAGGGATCTAGAATCATTGTGCAAAAATTTTAGAATATTATGGGAATTTTCGGAGGTTTAGGAGCCGAGTTCATTGAAATCGGGTTTTGAGGTGAAGGGGATTGTACCATGGAAGAGTACCTAAGCTTGAAGAGGTGATTCGGAAGATTCAGAATGAGTTGTGATCCCAAAAATATATCATTATAAATAATTTTCAATCCTTAATATGGTGGAAAAAACATATCTATCTCAAACCCCATACATTTTCAAGACAACTCATTCTTTCCATGCACATGCAGATGATTCGAGGAAAAGGGGTTTTTTTAAGGTGTTTTAAGTATAATAAATCCATGGTACCCTTCCCATAATTTTAAAAACTCCTTTTCCATGTGAAATAATATAAATAAGCATGCGAAATTTCATCTGGGAGCTCAAGTTATGGTCTTTCTAAGTCACCCTCCAAGGTATGCTATTCGATACTTAGTCAAATTTGTAAAGGGACATGTGGAAAATTGAGGCTGAGGCACACTTTATTACACCCATTTTCCCAAACCAAAGGGAAAGAAGTGAAAAAAATTTCACCCTACCCCCTTTAAGCTCTTTGGTCACTCATATGACCCCGGTGGCTCACTTTAAGCTCCTTTGACCAAGTTGACTTCCTACTCCACAACTCCTGCATGCTTGCCACTTATCTTGAAAAGGATAAGACATAATTTTTACACCTATTTTCCAAAACCAAAGGTAAAATGGGGGTGAAAATGCATCCCACCCCTTGATTTCCTTTTTTCCTCCATACGACTCTTATCCGACCCCCACACACTTATTTTTGCTCTCCCCTTTATTTCTCTCATCAAATGGATAAGGCACAAATTTTTGCACATATTGTCCCAAAACAAAGGGACAAGTATGGGAAAAAATATACCCCACCTCCTCTCTCCATGCTAAAAACTATAAAATGCGGGAGTTAGCCATTTTCATGTTTATACCCCCACAGATCTACATACGATGCTGGAACTCTGCCATATTTTTCATAGAATCTTGCATCTAACATTTTCATCCTCCAAAAATTCCATTCACGCTCCCATGATATGAAAGAATAAAAATAACGAAGAAATCTAGATTAATGAAGACAGAAAATGAGTTTTTAACATGAAAAGACTTTAAAACCCGAAAGAATATTTTCTTATATCTAACAAACCGGTTGACAAATCCTTGCAGGTTTTTTTGTCATTGTTTTGAATTTATAGAAGCCTTGAAGTTCCAAGTAGAATTTTTACATGCACACACTAGATTTTTTGTAGAAAAGAAACCCTTGTTTCCCCATGAAAAAACTTTGAAAATAAAAATCTCCGTTTCCACACCAAGTAGACACTGCAATTTTAGAGGTACGCTAAAGAGGAAAAACCCATATAAAAAAATAGTTTCATCAAAAACTAAGGTCTAGAACCCCACTTTATAAAAATAGTAAGCCTCCTACACAGTCACTTGTTATTTTTAGTAAGTCATCACAAAAGGTAGTTTCAACCAGGCAGTATGCACAGAGGTGATTTAGAAAGGCAATTTCGGTGATTAGAGTGAGAAGGGTGGAAAATTTCCCACTTACTAAAAATAGTAACCTCCCCTTTCTAGGTGTAGAAAATTTTCTAGGAACCATTAAGTTCAAGTTCACAGGGGTGCAACCAGTCAATGCACTGTCTTCTGAGTATGCAGAAGTGGGTTACAATGATGTCACTCACATGGATATTAACAACATCAAAACACACATGCTCACTAACCCAAGGGAACAAGCTGAAGACAAGGTATTCATGAGCATATTTTTGTAATGAGAGGGAATATAATTTTTGTGTAGAGAATTGAGTTGGTTTTGGATTTCTCGCTCCATTCTGAACCTAAGACGAGAACCATTTGGGTAGATGATGGCACAACCAGGCAGTAATTGCTCCAAAGGATATTTCTCTTTCTATGCAAATCCCCACCTAGAGTAACATGTCTATCATCTCGAAGGAAATGACGGTGAATGAATGGAATAAGAAAAACTCATATCTGTAGGACATCATACTGGGATCCTAGTTGAAGTCAGGGAGGAATACTTCTTGACTTCCTAAGTCTCTCTCAAGAAGTGAGTTCCATGAAGGTTATTCAGATGCAATCACCCTCTTCGGTAGAGTGATGGGAGAAGAAAACAAGAGGGATTTCCAAGACTGGATGGCTTTGTTCATATTAATGATCATTAAAGGAAATAAAAATATCAATTGGGGCCGAGATCATAAGTGATAATTTGCATCGATAGTTACTCCATGTCCCGAGCTTATAAGAAGTTATCTATGAATTATTATTTGTTCTATATTCTTGTGAGCTTATGACCATTCAAGGGGTTGGAAATTTCTTGGAATATCTCTTTGAGAGCTCTTACATATGGTAATTTTCCTTAGTGTTGAAAGAAATTCATCGACACTTCACTGGGTGAATGATGCCTTCACAATGTTCATCATCAAAACTTTGGAGGGAGACTGCATTCCGTGGATGTTATCACAAGTGGCTTCCTTGATCAAAAGATATGGCCTTTTCTTCATACAATTCTCTACTTTTTCCTATCTCCAAGTTTCTAGCTATGATCACGCTCCACTAAGGATACCTACATAATGCAGTGACCAAATAATTTTTTTGAGGTATATAGGTAGCTTGCGCATGTGTAGAGTATGGTAAAAATCTAGAAGAAGAAGACAATATCTTTCCTAATATCACTAGGATTCTTCACTGTAAAAATATCCATGATTCATCACACTTGGAGGAAACCTTCTCACATATGAGTTAACATACATACACTCTGAGGAGTGATTTCAATATCTGATTTGATCCATTTACATTCCATCTCCCGGAGTTGCATCATGTCCCATAGATAGAAGACTATTGGGCCAATTGTGTGGATGATTTCAATGTCGAGAAAGAGATTATATGAGAATGAAAATTGGATAAATGAAGAAGTACAAGTTCCATTGGTATGAAGAAGGTGTCCAAGATGATGGTATGAAACAATGCGATCCATAGTATAGAGCAATGAAGGATTCTCCTTTTCCACGGTTAAATTGGAGTGTTTGCAAGTCTAGTGACATTCTTGAGTAGAAAGAGAAGGTGATCAAGAGAACAAGAGAATGGTTTCAAAAGATGAAGGTTGGTGTACTCACCCCAGAATTTTCCCTACACCCTAGAGATAGGTATTACATCATTCATCATCAAGGGTCGTGGAGGTAACTTCTAGTTTAGGCTACTCCAGAGCAAGTTTGAAGCATAAGGCTTGATTTGGGAGCTCCTCACTATGAGATATCACCTAAGAAGGTCATAACAGTTGAAGATCTTGTAGTGGAGGCACAAGTTGAGAGAGATGAACCAATCCATATATCAGCTTTTGAGTATCCGCAAGAGGTTCTACCTCTTCTTGTCACTCCTTCCTCCCTTTGCACGAGTGCATCTTCCACCCAGTAGGAAATAATTTACATGCAGGTTGCAGAGAAATAAACATGTGAGAATTTTCCTTGGATGAAGGAAATGGTTTCAAATGAAACTCATACCATCCTACAAGTTATAGTTCCTTTCCTCTCGGTGATTGCTTGATGGCCCAGGGAATGAAAAGGAATTTTTCTCAAGTAGCTTCACGAGTTCTTCATTGGTGCTATAGGTGAATAGTATGCATAAGTGGTCCAACCAAAAGTGATCAAACCGGTGGAAGAAATGACATTGGCTGATTATGAAATGAGAACCATCCCTTTGGGCCCGGTCACTCATTAAGGAGATTAACATATGTTGCGGAATATTCCACTTGCCTCATTATAAAGAATCAAGAGTACAAAAATAAGATCAAATATTTGGAAGATCAAGTACAAACACTCTCCTCATACATGCAACATCTAGTGGACCCGATTACTTCACCAATCCCAATTGAATAATTAGTCCCAATAAATATCATTGATACAAAGTCTATTAGAATAAATTAGGAGTTCACCATATAGGGACAAGTAAATAGTAAGTGGATGAGTATGATCATGAATAAAGGAAAAAAATTAATCCTAAAGACAATATCGCTATTCAAATATATGTTTACAACTACGAGATAAGGCTCAAATGATCAAGGAAGGGTTGAAAAAGGATAAGAATCATTGGGACCCTATTCACCATTGGTGGTGGAAATGGGAGATGCCTCTTCTCGTATTGCTAAGTAGATGATTAAATTAAAATGGAATGTTCTAGCCTAATCTAATGTTATACAAAGTAGTAAATAAAAACTAACTAAATAAATAAAATGAATCAAGCAACTAATTAAATAGAAATATAAAACCTAATGTGTAAGAGGGGTAAGGAAATATTTAGGTGATTTGATGAAGGTGCGAGACTATGTTGCAAAGAAAACTTAATGAAAAAGAGGATGAAATGACCACATAGATGCCTAAGAAAGTGTAGATCAGAGCTCTCTCGAGTAGGCTCGGGGCATTTGGAAAGGGATAGGGGAACTTGTGGGCACCCTAGTCTGAGTAAATGGTCGAAACCCTCCTCTAAGGTGTCACTAGATGTTTTCCTATAATTTCTTCTTTTTCACTAAATTCATAAGATTGCGTCAAATTTCGTTGTATAACTTGAAATAAGGAATCACCTCCAAAACCCCAGACAAAGCATCAAAACCCTAAAAAATAAAAATTCATATAAAGGGGTCGGGCTCAGTACTCGGTGACCACAATGGTGGACTTAATAACTAGGCATTGCACTACATCTTAGACCCAATGTAGTTCTAGGTGTGTATGTGTGTGTGTGTGTGTGTGTGTGTGTGTGTGTGTGTGTGTGTGTGTGTGTGTGTGTGTGTGTGTGTGTGTGTGTATAAATCATTACCTAGGCTTCTCTTGTGGCGGTCACATTTTGTGAAGTAGTGAGCAATAACTATATGAAGAATATAGTAAATGTGTGCATGGAAACAATAAAATCCCCTCCTATGAAGTGTGATGCGAGATGAACTAGCCTTATGTGCCTTGTGATGGAGCTAGATGGATGTAAATATAGCTTTAAGTGCCCTTGATAGATGTAACTCTAGAAGGTGATAGTAGATGCTTAGTGGTTAGTACCTCATTATAGTCTCATAACTTTATATTTATATGGTTATCTTGTTCTAATTTTGTAATTAACCACTGAAAAGGCCAACCACTAAAAATATTAAAATATCAAATGGCTAGAAAGTGCCCAAAAGATGGAAGAAAAGTAAAAAGAGGAGAATGGAACCCGGAGGGGACCAAGGTGCTTGGGGTGCCCCAGGTTAGGAATATGAATAACTCATAATGACAAAACAAACTAGGAAAGTATGGTCAGAGGATCAAAAGTGAGGTCGAAAGAAAATCAAAATAGCCAAAGGACATGGGTTAATTAATAATTTTTTCACTCAAAAACCATATGAATAGTAGTATGAGACCGAGACTAAATATCGAATCAAAGTGCATGATTTAGTGACTACATTTTCCCCCACTTTATGTTGGTGACCAGGAATCTCAGTAACATAAATTAGATAGAGATGTGAACATGATAATCCATGTAGAGTGATGTATAAATGCACGAAAGGACTAGACAAAGCATGGAGTGGAAAAAATGAAGATGGAGTATGGAGACTAAAGATGAAAAATCATAAAAAGATATGAGAGTAAACCTATGGAGGAAGCACATGTGTAGATGCCAATGTGTGTAGTGTACTGGATGGTTAATATCATGTGGGATGTACTCACCATGTGTTTGTTTTTGTTTTTACTACTTTCTCCCCATATAGATGGACCTACAAAAGAGAATATGAACAAGTAGTCAAATACACATGTATATGTGGAAAAATTCTATTTAAATAAACATGTATAAATAGTAAAAAAATGACAATGAAAAAGGAACATGTGCACCTAATCTGTGATGAAAAAGGGTGTAGAAAGGATATCCTATAACTGTCGGTGAAGTTTTCTTTTTTAGGTGATCTCACACTACTTTGGCTAAAGAAGTGCAAGGAGAAAGCTACGATATTATCCAACATTTAACTATTTCCTGAGAATGGTGAAGAAATCTCCATATTGTTTGGTTTTTGGGTGATCCAACACCTCGGCTGAAGTTGTGTAGGGAGGAAATTATGTTATATCCTTAAACCTTTAATCGCTCTCTCAAGAATACTAAGAAAAATCTACCTTGTAAAATCATTGTGTATGGGGTTCGTACACACGGTCCGAACCTACTCAATGTAAACTGAACTATGCCATGGACAACGACTATAGACTATACTTTAGAATGAACTACGATCGAACTATAAACTGAAATATATCAATACCATTTCTAAACCCTAAATTATTCCCCCTCTTTGGGGAACATGTGACTTCACCAATAGGAGAATGTGGCCCCAAAAGAGGACTGACCATGTGAACTAAAATTGTGCCATGTAGGGGAAGGGAGTATGAATTTTATTTATAAATATAAAGAGTACAACAATGTAATAACTGAAATGTAAATGCTAAGTAATTTATTTAATAAATAAAATGAAATGGAATGGAAGGGGAAAGGTAATTACCATATTTTGACTTACCTCATAGTGATCTGGGACTGAACATAGTGATGAAATGGCAGGACAAGATGTTGCAATGAAGTGAGAAAGTGGTAGTAGAGGAAGATCTGGGCTGGAATGGAGCGCTTGGAGGGGGATAGGGAAAGTGCTTGGTAAAGACCAAGGTGCATGCAAACAAGTGGTTAGAAAAACAAGTTTTAGAATGAACAAGCATATATGTATATAACAAGTAATGTGTAAGCTAGAACAAAAGCACATAATGTAAACACTCAAAGAGATAATAATAGATAATCCAAAGCTGGTTGAAAATATGGGACACCACTCATGGTGTTGCAAGACACTCAAGGCCATCATGGCCGCAAAATGCATGTGTGTATACACAACAAAGGGTAAGCCCTGCAAACAATAAAAACAATAGCTCACAAAAATACAAGTATGCAAATAAATATACCTACATAACAAATATTGGACATGAAGCACCCGTTAGCATGTTAGAAAATAACATGTATGTCAAAACATGTATAACTTGATAATATAAAGTGCTAGGTACAAAATGAAACAATAACACGTGTAATGTAAAAATGTGGATGCCCCTAGTAGGTAGTGTGTGATGAGTGCATTATTTGACTTATTATATCATCTGTGAGATTATGCATTTGTTCTTAAAACATGTTAATTAGTGCATGGGGATGTTTTATATAGTTATATCCTAGTAAAGTTAATGCATTTTCTCTTGTTCTTATTTCATGCAAACTATTGACCAAAGAAATTCCCACTAATCACCTTTATGAGTAAATTTTGTGACATGTGTAGGATAATATCGATAATTTACTACCAATTATAGAATTTGTAATCAAGGAGGCCGAGTTTGTAGCCATCATGCCATCATGGAGGACTTTTCCCACAAGCCTATAAACACAAATCCTATTTTTGGAATTATTGTAGTATTTCAATGAAACATTAATGAGGTGTTAGTGGATGAATTAGTGCCTATATTTATGACACGTTATGTAATTGAATATGTCTATATAGACATATTCTTGAGAAAAAATTGGTAGTTAGTTAATAATAGCAGTTTATAATATAATGATCTACTAGTTAGTATTTACTTTGCAATGTTATGTTGAGCATGTCTCAAAACTTATTTGAATTAATATAGTTGATTCCATTTTGAATATCATCTAGTGTTGAGAGTACCTCCATCCCAAGGAAGAGCAAGGCGCACTCTACCTAGGCGATTGGAGGATATACATTTCATGCATTCTTGTGGTTTTCTGATAAGTTCACATTTGAATGATTATTTGAATGTAATTACTTATTTCCTTGTTGGTATATTCCTTTACTTATATTTCAATTTAGAGTGTGTTATTTGAATTATGTTATCTTAATTTGGTGTGTGCATTTCAATTCTAGTTAAAGTAAAACACATTTTTATCACAACAACATTGTTTCAGTAGTTTAACATTACACTTCATTGCATACAACATAGGACACACACCCCTATTTTTATAATGACACTAGCAAAATAGTTTGTTGGTTAAATTATTGGAGAATACAACGACCCATAGTTTTTGGCACCGTTTTAGGAGACACCATAAGTACAAAATGCCATTTTATTCACCTTACATGCTATGGGTGTTAATGAAGTTAATCTATGTAACCAATAGAATTCCTAGGACTTTTTACACAACCAACCTTGATGCTCGTGCCACAAGAGTTCAAGGGATATTTATACCTCGTAATATTCAAATAATATCTCCAAACAAAGCACAAGTAGGGCACATTAAAAGTGACACTAAATCTAATACAATTCCTAGTATCCCTTCTAAACAATCTACATCATCTTATCTAGAACCGAACATCCTTCTGAGATGGGGGACAACATGAATGATGAGGATGAACCATTAGGTAAAACATTTACTTATGCAATCATCCTCAATGAAGATGAGGATGCACCCATGAAGATCATTTATCCATCTATCCTCCCTATATTTTGAGGAATGTCCATAGAAGACCCAGACTAGTTCTTATTTGAATTGAGTTCCTTGCTAGACATATGACTACAAAATAGACAACCAAAAATCAAACTTTTCCCTTCCATCCTCAAATAATTTTCTATGAGGTGGTTATTTGGATTCTCCCCTAACTCCATTCATTCATGGGAGAACATGGAGACAACATTTTTGGACAAATATCTAGACTACTGTAGGGGAAGAGATAGGAAAGAAGATTTCTTCCAGATAAAGAAAAAGGAAGATGAAAATTTAGAAGATTATCTAGACAAATTTCTCTTTCTCCATAGGAGTGATTATGAGTTACATGTAGAAATCATTAAGACACATTTCCTTAAATAACTTGATGAGGAAACTTCCCTCCATCTTATGGGAGGAGGTGATGTACAAAAAATCACCATGGCACAAATTACTAAGTTATATAGGAGTTAATCTAGAACAAGAGGAGGTATAAGGAAAAGAAAAACATCAAAGAATTCCCTAGGTACCTTAGAAATTCTCGAGGAAATGGATAACATGAAAACAGACATCTTGTCACAATTGACATCAACCATAGATGGGCTGAAAGCCAAGAACAATGCTGCAAAGGAACCTTTAGATATATATTATCCTAAATGTAGGAAGATACATCCTTTGAGAGAATGCCCTTTGGATGTCACAAACATGTGTTTGATTTGTGATGTCTCTGATCATGATACCAACCATTGTAATATCTTACCTCAATTGAAAGAGATATTAAATGCTATAGCTCAATCAAATGCAGAGGTAAACTTCATGCAACAATCAAATAATAAATGCGCTATGCCACTTGACTCGCGGAAAACCCATGGATGATGCCATGGCCTAATCAGGATCCTCCACCAACTTGGGGATAACCTGAATGGGCACCACCAAATTGGGTAGCCTATCCACAGCCACCACCATGGGTACCCCCATATAATCAGTAAGGTTGGGCACCTCTAGCTAATATACCACCATGGAAAAATCAATAATGGGCACCTTAGCAAAATGCTAATCAACCAAAGAGGTTTGCACAACAACAATAATCTTTAATGCCCCCACCACAACAAAATTATCAACAAGGGAAAGTAGCACAAACTCAAATTCCATCTTAGCCTGTCTCGAACCCCAAAAATCAACAAAAAAATTCAATTAATGAAGCAAGATAGGGTGAGATGATGTAGATGAATGCCATTAATAATGTACAAATGAGGTCTAGTAAGGACAATAAAAATCCTCCTATTGTTATCACTGAGTTACCTAATGAAAATGAGCAGATACTAGAGGAAAATTAGGATATGCTTGAGGAAAATAAGGAAACTAAACATGTTTCATAGACACAAGCCACTAGGAACAAAAATGTGCATGAAGTTAATTTCCCTTAGCAGTTGAGAGAAACACAAAATGAGGAAGAAACAACACTATTTCAGGAGATGAAAAAGATCAACATTGAGGTCCCACTTCTGAGAGTAATACGGGACATTCTAGAGTTAAATCAGACCATTAGAGGTCATTGCATGAAAAAACTAGGAAGAAAGAGGAAGTACCAAATAATAGTCAAAGTGGAGGGAAATATAGCTGATCTCATGGTTGGAAATCTTCCTTCACCAAAATATGGGGATCCCGGGAGTCCGAATATTACTATTTTTGTAAATGGTAATTCAATATCCAATGTATTGGTAGATATAAGAGTTGCTATCAATGTTATAACAACATATATATTCAATTTGCTATCTTTAACAAGATTACAACCAACCAATACCATTCTTCAATTAGTAAATCAATTTATTGTTGTACCAGATGGAGTGATTGAGGATGTAATGGTCATGGTTGAATCTTGGGAGTATCATGTCGATTTTATGGTCTTACAGCCTAAAGCTCGAATTTGGGATACCCAGTCATCTTAGGAAGGCCTTGGTTAGCTACTGTTGTTGCATACATTGATTGTAGGTCGGGAAAAATGACTATTTTGAATGGGAAAAAAACAAAGAATATTTCACTTTATCCTCCTACCCAGCCATATGTGGATGTTTGTGACCATGTATGGGTTTATTTTTTAAATACTAACAATATGAGTTCTTATCTGGCCACCATTGCAGTGAAAAATCACATGGAATAAATTGTTGAGTCATACACAATGTCTGATAATGAGGACACCACAGCTACGAGAAACAAGAACTGTGGCTCCAGAAATTCAAACTGAGGCTACAAAACTACTGTTTCAAGTTAAACGGATAATATCACTAAGGTAAGTGACATTTCTATTAGAAATTGTGAAGAAATCTATGCTTAACATGAAGAACATACAATCAATTATTTTCAATGTCCTTTAGCCAAGGTTTTGTCCCTTAAAAACATGACTATTTTACACATAATACAACCTCATGTTTGTCCCTTGAATTCTTTAATTTATTATGCAGAGCTTTCTGTTCTAGATGATACTAAACAAGTTATTGTTGACATAGGAAAAGAACTAACCATTGGTAACAATTTAGAAGCCATCCAAGAGACTAGGGTCATAGAAATCTTGAGGAATCATTCCAAATATTTTTCTTGGATTATATTGACATGAAAGGGATTCATCCAAGAATCTTCACTCACCATATTTACACTGAGGATGTTAAACATGTTCAACAGCCGTAACAAATAATTAATTCAACACTTATAGACATTATCAAGAATGAGATAGAAAAATTGTTGAAGGTAGGATTCATATATACTATATCTGATAGTCAGTGGGTATCAATGTTAGTAATAGTTCCAAAGAAAATGGTAAGTAGAGAATTTGAATAAACTATAGGGAACTTAATAAAGCCACCAAAAAGGATTACTTTCCCCTACCCTTTATTGATCAAGTTTTGGACAATTTGGCAGGAAATAAAGATTTCTCCTTCTTAGATGGGTTTAACCAAATTAGTATAGCCTCTACTTATCAGATAAAACCACCTTCAATTGTCCTTGGGGTACATTTGGATATAGAGTTCTAACATTTGGGATTTGTAACACAACTTTGCTACCTTCCAGAGAGCGAGTTTTGGTAATTTTTGACGATCTTACAAATGACTATGTCGAAGTTTACATCGATGAATTTTGTCCAATGTTTAACTTTTGATGAATATTTAAAAATCTTGAAAAAGTATTAACTACATGTGAGCAACACCAACTTTCCTTGAGTAATGAAAAATGGCTGATAATGGTTAATCAAGGAATTGTCTTGGGTCATCATATTTCTACCCAAGGTATACAGTTGATTCTAAAAAGATAGAAGTAATTACTAAAATTCCTACACCAAAAAATTTGACTGATATCAAGATTTTCCTTAGATATGTAAGATACTATAGATGGTTTATAAAAGATTTTAGTAAAATTATTGCTCCCATGTTTTCTTTGCTGATAAAAGATTGTGTCTTTGAATGGTCTCCTCAATGTCAACAGGATTTTGAAGTTATTAAAGATAATTTAACCACTGCTCTAGTTTTGTGAGGACCTAATTAGGGACAACATTTCCATACTAACACTTATGCTTTTGACACAACAATGGTAGAAGTTAGTAGTCTCAAAATACAAAGGGATAGTGGTATGAAAGTATGGAATGATTTAATCTGTAGTCATTTTGCATCCACTAACAACAAGGGAACCTCATGCGTGCTAGCCTATCACCCAATGGGCTGCACTCACCCGAGGTGTGTGGGAGGGAGCCAAGTCTCTCTTTTATGTGATTTTAGTGGAAGGCATCATTCATGATCTTGAATTATTAATTTAAAGGACATGAAAAGCTATAGATCTCGAATGGCTTCTATACCCTTTTAGTCATATCAAAAGTAAAGGCACTTAACAGAATTACAGAACTAGGAGGTTGTAAATCCACAAATAGACTTTCCATTAAAATAAGGTTCATGATTATACAAGAACAAAAGCATAATATAAATATGTAGATAATACAGAAGGAATATTTTAATATAATTGTCATGGTAACCTTATCATCTTCATTCATAGTATTACTACAAAACATCACAAATTGGCCAACCACAGTCATACACCATATCTAGATCCATACATGTATGCTCACAAAAAAATTCTTGCAGTAATTCTCATGGAGCTCTACTTCCTTCCTTGGGTTCTCCCTTTCTTTGATAAGTGCGCATGTATAAATAGGCATCTAAGCTCTAACAAAATCCTCTACAACCTTAGATCTAGCCCCAAGTGTCACAGTGTGGATCGCCACAAGCGCATGTCTCTTTATTTCATGATTAGCTTTTTGGATCTTCCTATCGCAAGGTATATTCCTCCCAGGACACCCTATTGCCAGGATGGAACCTTATCCAAACAGAAAATGTTCTTCATGTGTTTTGTCCAAAAGGTCAAAAATGGCTAAGTCCCTAATTGTGCTTTGCGGGCACGCATCCTTGGTTCTCCAAGAACCCTTTTGAATTCTACCTTACATGCCTTCACTTGCGCACTCCCTCCGGCCATGTATGCCTATGCACCTTTAAGATTTGGAAGCCACAATAGGGCCCCAACATTACCCCACACTTCACCTGTTCTCATCCCTCAAGAACCTTTTCAAAGAATGCAATACAAAAATGCAATGCCTTGCCTTGGAAAATAATGGAGGGAAAGAATAAAGAATGGGGGAGAAAAAGAATAGAAGGAAAACTGCCTAAAGAAGAAGAAGGGGAAAATTCTGCCATAGGTTGGCTTCCAGTGTATTCCAAGCACTGACTTCATCCTGCACTTTTGTACAAAGGTCACCAACCAATGTGCTCACCTTGTCGAAGGTTAACCCTTCCCATTTTGTGTTTATGGTCTCTACTACCATCTCTAGTTCCTTTGCTTGGTCTTCCAAGGCATCCATCTTCCTTGTAATGACCTTGTAGAGCTCTTTTAGCTTGGGTTTTGATTGAGACCCATAGGATCTCAATAGCTTTAGACTTCTTTTCCACTTTGGCTAGGATATTTTCTCACTCGGCTCTATTGCCTTTATTCTTCTCCCTAAATTCCTTTAGCTTGGCCTCATCACTTTGCAAGTAACATGCTTGTCACCTTGTCCTGATCCATGCAATGGTTATATGCGACCCCAGCGGTTTTTGCAAGTATTCTTACATCAGCGAGCACCTTGTTGTATTTAGCTATGAGCACGATGAATTTCAACTTGTCCTCTTGCTCCAAGCACGCAACTACATCTTCTATCGACTCTAAGGCCAAGGGATACCTTTTTATGGTGAGGATCTCGAGTCAAGTCCTCAAGACACTCCAGGGAGGATCCATACTTTTACGCGGGAGGGTTAAGGTCTAAGTGCTTTATGATAATAGCCTAGGAGATGAGATCCACCTTCTTGGAAACTTCACACACTTTAGCTTTCTCCTATTGTAATTCTCACTGTAGTTGAGCACTGATCAAATTTTCAAGGCTGAGTTCCTTTATTAGCTTAACTACTTCTTCCTTCCTCTTCTCCATTAGGTCCTCCAAGACTTTAACCCTGTCATTTCTGTAGAAGAGCCTAGCCTCAACTTCCACAGAGACTTTGTTGAGCATGTTACACAATTGCTCATCTGATAGTTGTTATGTGTTTATAATGGGGTTGTCCCCCTTTCCTTTGGACAGTGCTAGCACTACTCCTTGGTTAACCTTGAACTTAGGCTCATCAAGGTGGGAGTTAAATGCCCACAATAACATTTTTCTTATGCGTGCGTATCCACCCTCAGGATCAAAGGATTCCATGGTGGTTAGCTCCTTAGTGGGCACGGTACTCTAGAAACACGTGCATAAAACTTTGTTGGGGTCATCAACATATCCCATTGTTACTCTTCCCCCTTCCACGCGTTTACTCCTCGTGTGCATGCCCTTAGGAATAGTTACTAAAAGAGTTGGGCCTTTTATGCTACCCACACTCTTCTCCCTTTTCTCGTCCTTAAATTCACCAAGCACAAGCTCCACACTGCGCTCCAATTCCTCATTGACCAAGGCATTAATCATCTTCTCTACCTCCCTTGTCACTTTGTCATTCACCTCCTCCTAAGTGAGCTTGGGCATATTTGGCTCCTTGGTACTTTCCCCCTCACTCCTTTCTTCGCTCCACATGCCTTCCTCCCCTTGGGCACCCTTCCTCCTTACAAAGATGAAATCATCATTTGTATCTTCTACTTCCTCTCCCTTCGAATCATGGACATCAATCGGTTCTGATTTACCTCCATCTCTTCCTCTTCATCATCATCCTTTTCACCTATATAGGCATTCAGGTCATCTATATCCTTGGACTCTGGTTCTTCTATCCCTTGTTCTTCTTCCTTTGCTGAAAACTTCAGAGTTAGGGATGTGGTCTTCTCTTCATCTGAGGGCTCCTCAAGGGATGGTGGCTTTGCAGGTTCTAGGGTCTTCTCCTTGACCAACGTCCTCTTCTTCTTCCAGACATAGGTACTTGGCCCCACAGCACCTACATCCTACTTCTCCACCGCTCTCTATTCCTCTTTCTCTTCCCTCTCCTTATGTATTGGTGCGGGATTCTTTCTACTAATAGGGTCATCCGGGATGGATATCTCATTCTCCACGTACGTGCCTTTTTCAAATTTTGGCCTTATGCACAGGTAGATCCTAGTAGCAGTGCTCTCAGCAATAGGTAAGGTCAAAGGCCTTACAATGTGCACATCATGCAACACGTACCTCTCAACGTATGTGTGCTTCTCTGGGTAGACCAACTTCTTCCTCATTTCCCTATGCTCTCTGTCAAGGGTGGACAACTCAAGGTTTAATTTCTTTTACTCCTTGTATCTGTTTACTACCGCTTGGAAAAATTGGGCAGTAAACAAGAATGGGAGTTTACACCATGGACTCTAGCTTCCATCAACCAAAATGAACCTACTGATATAGAAGTGCTGGTAGACTGCAAACTCTGCTTCTCCTTCAGTCACTGTGGGGAGTTGTTTAGGGATCCACCATTCAGCCCCAAATGCATTCCTAAGGTGCTTATACCATTTGTCTAAGTGCACCTTGTGTACCCCTGTCATTGATTCACATGTGTATTTCTAAAATCTCTCCGCAGGCAAGGGATATTCAGCAGGGTACTCCCACATGAATTTTTCAGATGCATCGACACCCCAATTTCGAGAACACAATTGTCCACGAGAATGTTTCCAAATAGGACCTTTCCTCCCTTCTCTGCACTTCCTATGATTTCTTCTCGCTATATATTGGGAGATGTTGTATATGGTGCCTTCCGCGACCTTTCTACGAAATTCAGCCAGGGATTTCTCACCTGGGTCCACCTCTCTTGTCCATTCATCTTGGAGACAAGGTGTACAACCATCTTCATCACCGGATTGCTGATATCCAAGACTTTGTAGTACCTTGATCCCTTCTTCAATTCCTGGGATGTTATGGTTTCTTTGATTACCTCCTCATCTAGGAGGTCATCTATGAGCATGTCCCCTTTATAGTTTAGGCCTGTGAAGTTTGAAATTAGTTGGGGAGTTATGTGTACTTTGCACCCTGCGAAGTAGAAGAAGTCTTCGTGTATATGCATCATCAGCCATTGGTACAAGTGCTCGGGCTTCCCGAAATATGGTAACTCAAAGAGTTGGAGAAGCCCTGCCTTCTCCATTTTCACCTTGACCACATCACTGTAGATTAGCAACCCATCAGGTGTTTGTTTATTTATGGGGCACACCAGCTCCAACACCATTTCCTTCACGATCGTACTTGATCCGGGTGATTGTAGTTGATTAAGGCCATCTTCCTTATGTGGGAATCCCAATCTTGCCCTAGCAAAACCCCATCTAGGTATTGCATCTCTGAGTACCATTCTTTGTTTGTATCCAAGGGTATTTCCTCTTATTTCTTCTTTCCTTTTCCATTACCCTTTCCCTTCTTGGATTGTTATGCAGGTTTACCAACTAGTTTCATGGCTGTTATTTCATCCTTTTCTTTCATTCCTTGGTTAACTTGCGGGTTGTTTGAAAGTTTTCCTCATGCGCCCTATGCCCTAAAGCAAAAACCCTAATCTCATATTTTTCTCCTTTGATCACGGCGCTTCTTCACAACATTCCACATACTCGTGAATCACTTCTTCTCTAGTTTGTAGATCCAACGGACTGATTTCACTTAAGTTCTTGGGATTTTCCTTTGCATGAGTTAGTTCTCGAAACCCTAGCTCTTGAAATAAAATCACTCTTCTTGTGTACACAAAGTAAAATAATGAAATGCCCACTGTTGTATTTATAGCTTTTCCCACTTTTATGCATTTAAGGCTAGGCTACCTAGCACCGTATGACAATGTTTAATGAGATGTTTTCAAACAAAACTAACTTCAACGCTTCTCCTTATGCACCAAATCCTTGCATGAAAAATTTTCCACCCGCACCCAATCCTTGCACGAAATTGTTTCCACCCATGCCCAATCCTTGCACAAATTTTTTTCCAACCTTCTCAGTGCGTAAAAATCCATCTTGATAGAAGACTCTTTCGCGTGTGTTACCGTTGCCAAAGGCATTTCTTCCATCCTCATGATTCTTTCTTTCACCTACCTCATGTTTTTTCACTTTTCTCCTTTGTACGTGGATTTCCAATGTAACCTTATCTTGCCACCAATCGACTTCTTTTCTCCGAATGCATCTTTTCAACAGGGCCAATTCAAATAGTCTACCAACCCAATCTTCTTGGTACAATAACTCCATGCTTCTCTTTATCACCTCACTCCACACTAAAATGATGCGTGGTCCTCTACACATTCATAAGTCAAAAGTAATAAGGTTACCGGTGCCCAAGGCAAAAAACAAAACAACACGCGAAAGGAAATACAAAAAGGAAAAGCATAAAAGGAAATTCTAAACTAATTGACAAAACTTCCTTATTTACAAACACCAAGAAGCATTATTTATAGTAGGGCTTCAGCCTACTCCCATTGAAGTGTCCAGGTAATTTTTTTCCATCCAAAGCACTTGTAACTAGCACGCGCCCGAATCAAGGATGTATGAAATTACATAAGGACCCAACCAATGCACCTTCAACTTTCCAAGATGGCGTAGAAGTTTTGAATTGTATAGCAATACCATCTGGCCAACCTCAAACTATTTGTTCTTAATATGGCGGTCATGTCATGCCTTTTGTTTTGCCTTCTCAGTTGTTTAGCTCCATCTTGCTAGTGAGAACCTTTCATCCAACTTTATCAATTCATCTATTCTTTCTTCTAGTGCTTGCTCATCATCTAAACCTCCTGTGCACACTATACGTAGAGATGGTAGCATGAATTTGACTGGAAAAACTACCTCCGCGTAAAACACTAATTGAAATGGTGTGGCCTTGTTCAATCTTTTATACGTTGTTCTGTATGCCCAAAGAACTACTGACACCTTGTTACCCCAATCCTACCTACCCACATCACATATCTTAGTCAATGTGTGACTAAGGATTTTGTTAAATGCCTCTACAGTTCCATTTTCTAGAGGGTGATAAGGGGTAGTCTTGTGATGGGCTACCATGAATTCTGCCAATAGAATCCTGATGGCTTCATTTAAAAAGTGAGCGCCCTATCACTTGTTAAACTTAATGGGACCCCATACCTGCTTATAATGTTCTCCCATAAAAATCTAGTAGCCGTGGCTGTGGTGTAATCCTTAGTGGGTGCGGCCTTTGCCCACCTTGTTAGATAATCATTATAGGTAATGATATACCATGAGTTAGTCTTTCGCATACTGGTGAGATTGGTCTGACAAAATCTATTGCCCATTTCTCAAAAGGTTCCACACTAGCGATGGGGCACAAGGGCATCTCATCCCTTCTTCCAGGTTTTCCAAGGCACTGGAAGTGGTCACAGGCCTTGCAAAAATCAATGCAATCCTGGTGAATCATCTCCCACCATAGTCCAGTGACTAGGATCTTGCACGCGGTTGCATTCCCTGCATAGTGTCCTCCAAAAATCCCACCATGGGATTCTTCTATTATTTCCACACATTCATGTTCTAATACACACCGGCACAAAACCTCATCACAGCCCATTTTATACAAATCCCCATTAATCAACATGAAGGGTGCGACATGTATGGCTAACCTTTTTCTTTCCAGTGCATTCATCCCTTCAGGTGCCACACCTTCCTTGAGAAAAAAAAACAATGTCTTCTAACTACAAGGGCATGCACCGCAACCTGAATAGTTATGCATATGGCATGGTTTCCTTGATACTTTGTGTGTCCTCTCCCGAATCAATCCTTGATAAATGATCCATCCCATAATTGTTGTTTCCAGGTTTTACCTCCACTCTAAATTCAAATTCCTGAAATAAAAGTACCCAACGACATATGCACCCTTGCAACACTACTTTGTTTACTAAATACTTCAAGGCCATATGGTCAATGTAGAATATGAAGGGAGTCACCAATAGATATTTTCTAAATTTTTGGAGCATGTAGATTATTGATAATGCCTCACGCTCGGTCGTTGTATAATTTTGTTCTACTGGTGTTAACTTTCTACTTGCAAAACACAAGGGATGATCAACAATCCCCTCTCCTGGTTGAGCAAGAACGACTCCCATTATTGTACTAGAGGCATCCACGTGGACATGGAAAGGTTTATCCCATGATGGGAATCATAGAATAGGTGCGGTGATAAGCCTTTCTTTTAGAGTGTCAAATGCCCTCTGTTGCACCTCCTCTCCCGTTGTGAAACTCTTATGTCTGAGCAATATTTCCAAAGGCATGGCGATCTTGGCATATCCCTTAATGAACTTTTTGTAGTACCCAGTGTGTCCAAGAAATCTACGCATGACGCTTTGGCTGGTGGGCTCCCCTAATCCCACAATAACTACAAATTTTGTGGGATCCACCAGTAAGCCCTCTTTGCATATGATATGCCCTAACAACGTTCCAAAAGGAGTTACAAAGACACATTTCTTAATGTTGAGGGAAATCCTCAACTGCCAACATATTTCAAACATCAATCTCAAGTTATCACAATGGTCCTTGACCAATCTATACACTTTCCAATCATCCAAATATACTTGAAGGAACTTGTGGATGAATTCCTGAAATGCTTGTACCACTATGCTTGAAAATACAACGGGTGCATTCATCAATCCAAAGGGCATGACTGTGTAAGAAAAGCTTCCCCACTCGGTGGAAAAAGTTGTCTTTTCTTGGTCTTCCTTGCCAATCCTTACCTAGTGATATCCCAAGAATCCATACGTGAAGGAATAGACCTTACGCCCAGCAACTCCTTCCAAAATATCTTTAGTGAAGGTGGTGGGAAAAGGATCTATGATACAAACAACGTTCAACTCCCTGTAATCCACACATATCATAATCCACCCATCCTTCTTTATTCTGATCACCATTGGACTTATCCATTCTAATTCCTCCACAACCTTAATGATACCGGATGCTATCATTTTTTCTATCTCTTCTTTAACCATTACGTGCATGTTGGGATTCATCCTGTAAGGCCTCTTCTTGACCGGGTGCTCACCATATTTCAACTTTATCCTCATTTCCCCCAATGAATGGTGGAATCCCTTCAACTCATGGTATCCGCATGGGAATAAATCCTCGAATTTACGCAAGAGATCGATTATCTTTGATACTTCCTTGTCCGACCAGTAGTTCCCAATAATAGCTTCCTTGGGCTCCTTCTCTGAGCCAATGTTAACTTTCTTAGTTTTGAGTGGTTCATGATATGCGTGCGCACATGCATCCACACTGTCAACTACCTCAGGCATCCCAACCAAATGGTTGACATTCAGGCTCTCCATCTCCTCTCCATCAATAATGTATACCATCTTTCCTTTCTCCTTTTTAGCACACGTGTGCTTGAATTTTATGTCTTCTGGTTCCTCCTCTTTAAACCATGCTTCCAAGCTAGGTCCACCAAGTAAGTTTACTAATCTATCTTCTTCCATGGCACAATCCCTATAGTGAGGAACTTGATAGCTTTCAATGCCTCATCAACCAGTTGCTTGGTACTTTGGTACTCGAATGTGTGAACCAAGTCACCGCTAATTCCTACCAATTTCCCATCTAGTGGTAAGTTTTAGAATGGATGTACCAAGCGTGTACACAACCTTGTAGTGTCAAATACAACTTGTGCACCCAAAGGGAGGGTGGTAAAGCTTCCGCGCCTTCTCCCTAGACCCTCTCACATGCCTAGATGTGGGAAGAGGCGGGTTCATTGCCATTGTAATCCTTGATAGCGGTGGGTATATTGCTCCTCGAGAATCATATAGTGAGAACAATTCTAGCCTCTTGTCATTCCAAAAAGTTTTCACTATGCGCGCCCACCACCTCACTACTGTGCCTATCAAAACATAGACCAACATGCCTCGTCAAAATACCTCAGGGTATGCATCCCCAGAATACTTGGTTATTGCCTTTCCTCCTAGGTATCAAACTATACGCGCTGTGGTTACCCTAGTCACCGATCCTTTCAGATGTCACCCAATCATTTCATAAGTCCCATGTGCCCAATTATTGCATGTTATACTAGTAGTATCACTGACAGATTGAGCATCATTGAACTGGATGACTCCTTCTGTAGGGTGGATGGTCTCTGGATCTCTTATGGAGCGCACATATATTCTATCCAGGACTTCCTCTCCAAGGGGTTCAGTATAGGGTGTGGACTTTCCATCAGAAAGTGGTATAATCACCCTCTCTTCCTTGTTTTCAAAGCTTATGTACCCCTTGTTAAACTGGAGATTTGCATTATTCTTATAGCACCATGGGCGCCCAAGTAATGCTAGGAAATTATCTACCTCGGCAAGCACCAAGACTTCAAAATCCCCAGTGAACTTAGCCCTCTAAATTTTAATGGTTGCATCCTTCAAGACACCTATGGGCATTTCCTTTGTCCTATTTTCCATATACAACACATTTGAAGATGGCTGTAATGCGGGTCTTCCCATTTGATGCCAGGAATCCAGAGTGAGAACATTAACCTCCACATCTGTGTCAATGAGGATGTTGCTAAGAAACCATCCATCCACTACTGCGTTCATGGTGATCTCTTTGTCATAATCAAGGCTGTGAGGTGGGAGGTTTGCATGTAGGATTTGCCTTTCGTGTTCTTCCCCAACGCGTGGTACATTTTATCTCAACCATGCTCCTAGCAAGGGAATAACATTCTCTTGCCTCAGCAGTTTACACACCTCCTTAACCTTGTCCAAGTCATCCTTTGGTGCTTCTACTGGTCTTCTTTGCTCATCTTTTCTAGTTTTCTCTTTTAAGCATTGGATCTCCCCTTGTAAGCTTTGAATTACGTCCATGGTTTCCTGGTAGACTTCTTTCTGGTGAGCCGAGTTTGGATACTTCCCATGTACTACTTCTTCCCTTGAAACCAAAGGTCTCTGCCTAGGTGCTTCCCTTGCGCGCCACGAACTTTACCCTTGTTGTTACCATAACAGCTCTAGTTTTGATTCATATATTACTCACAGGAGCCATTGCACATCAACCTTCTTAATAATCACCATGGCGGTGTGCTTATCCTTCTAGTGCTGCTCACACATATGTTCATATAACTCCAGGCACTATTTGTACTTATGTTTTTTTCCACAACAGAGCATTGTAGAAGATCTAGAAATCTATGTTTAAAATGGTCTCGTGGATCCACAATTAAAGCACGTTCCATGTGGGAACTCATTTCTTCCCCTGTAGTTACCACGGCCATGAAATCCTCCATGAAATCCCCTTCCACATGCACCTCCATCTCCACGTTCTTCATACCGATGCTCATCTCCTTTGGAACTACTGACAATGTCATTCTGGTGCACACCAAGATCAATTGCCTCATGAATCTGGTCAATCAATCTATAGTCCTTAGTGTCATGTGTGGTTGAGGTACATCTCTTGCAATAACAAGATATGTTTTTATGGATTACGTGCTGTAAAAGGGGGTACCTACTCACATCATGGTCCCTATGACATATCTTGTAATTTACCGCTACGGAACGTACCGCCTTCCAAGTACATATCCCACCATTATCCTTTATGTGCCCTTCTACATTATAATATGTGCACCACATCCCACTTTGTGAGTCTCTGGGACTGTGTTGGTAGATAATTTCTCCAACCGCTTAGCCATGACAACGATCGAGCCTCTAGAAATGGGCTAACACTAGTGTCAACACTACCAACTACCTTATTGTGTAAAGTAGAATCCAACACTTCGCTTGGGTCCATGAATGTTTTATGAGACAAAGCCCTCCTAAAGGGTGTAATTAACCCTCTAACAAACCACTGACCATGTTGTGAAGGGTGGATATCATAAGACAATTTAGACAATAGAATTTTAAAGCGTGCATCATATTCCCGCACGCGCTCTTTGTCATTCCCTACTAGATTTATTTGAGAGAGCAGATGCTCTTCTGTTCAAACTCGGTATGTGGAATTTTGCTAAGAACGCATTCTTTAGTGTGGTATAATCCACAATAGTCTAATGATGGATTATACCAACTATGCATGTGTCCTTGTAAGGTTATTGCAAATTGATTGACCTTTTGATCCTAGGTCGTGATCCCCTTCGCGCACCATAGTAGCTCACACTTATGCACATGCTCTACGACATATTCTATCCCAATGTAATCTGGTAAGTGCAGAGACATTTCAAAGAAAAATTGAGGAGGTGGCTGAGGCCGTTTTCATCCCGATCCAGTCCCTTGGTTTCCTCCGTTGTTTCCCCCTCCGCCAGAACCACTAGATCCTGAGCCACCAGCTCCACCACTTCCACCTCTAGATCCTCTTGTGTTAGGTACAGGCCTATGTTTGTCATGCCAAACGTTCCCGTCATCCCACTGAATTGTGCACCGATAGTTTGTGAACTAGTGCCACTCCCAGTCATATTTCCCCCACCACTTCCTAGCGTGCTCCCAAAACCAGCTATATATGTGCCTTGTCCAAACATTTTGACAAATAATGGAATAGTGTGTGAATCCATAGAAGTCCTCAATGAGAAGTTATATCTTCTGAGCACCGATCATTTTCTTCCATTGATATCAAATGGATCAACTATACTTTTCCCTCTTTCAAACAAACCAAGCACTAAGGTTTGGTCACTAGGTGGGGTCAGATGCACGCCAACGACTCTTCTTTCTCTATGTGACAGAATCTCATCAGAAGCTACAAGGTTTTCTCTTCCACGCTTACCAAGATGGGATATCACTGACTGTTTAGGTTCCACATCCTCTGTGTGAACCTCAACTCCTTTCCACCATGTATGGCTCCATAACCCACTTGTAATCCTACGTTGTGTATCAATCAGCCTTTCACACACTTTGTTATACTTGATTTGTCTCTCCTCCCTTTCCTTTTCAGTCATTATATCATCCATCTTTCCCCAACCTGGCTACCTCGCCAAGTGCTCAGAGTGGTTTAGCCGGCAATAGGAAATGCCTCTAAACCCATTGTTACCATCAAGATTTTGATCACAAGGGGGATAACATACAAAAATGATCCTCTAGGCTCCTACAAAACTCAAACTCAGCAACTTCTAGACAAGAATACATGGAAATTACGTATTTCGAGTGTAGCTAGCCAATAATCCCTTCCACCAATGATCTATAGGACTAGTCCATGTTAGATTAACATCTTGTAAGTTTTGGTATGTTTCTTGGGTCCAAGAGTGTGACTTATAACACCACCCCGATCTAGATGTATAAGTGGAGCCATTCAAATAACTCTCTTGGAAAATAACAGAAGAAGGTTTCATACAACTCATGATAAAGAGTGTCTTCCACCCATCTTTGCGTGTCAAACCCAGTCCAATGATTGAATCTTTGAGTGAATTCATCCTCTGTGATTTTAAACCAATCTTCAACATCTTCCAGGGTTAAGCGCTCCATCATCACTTTTTGCATAGACCATGATGTATGCCATGTTCCACTACAACTTCAAAAAGAGGTCCCAACAACAAAACCAAGATGTAGTCAGTTTTCACCCACTAACAACAAGGGAACCTAATGCACATTGGCCTATCACCCAGCGGGTGTTGGGCTCACCCGAGGTGTGTGAGAGGGAGCTGAGTCTCTCTTTTATGTGAGTTTAGTGGAAGGCATCATTCATGATCTTGAATTAGTGATTTAAAGGACATGAAAAGCTATAGAGCTCAAAATGACTTCTATACCCTTTCACCATATCAAAAGTAAAGGCACTTAATAGAATTACGAACTAGGAGGTTGTAAATCCATAGATAGACTTTACATTCAAATAAGGTTCATGATTATACAAGAACAAAATCATAATAGAAATATGCAGATAATACGAAGGAATATCTTAATACAATTGTCATGGTAACCTTATCATCTTCATTCATAGTATTACTACAAAACATCACAGAGTGGCCACCACCACAGTCATACACCATATCTAGATCCATACATGTATGCTCACAAAACAAAATTTTCATTCCCCATTCCCTCATTACATCCTTCCTATAATCATCTACCCTTTTTATCCCATAGTTCTCACAGTAATTCTGTAGAGCTCCGCTTCCTTCCTTGGGTTATCCCTTTCTTTGCTAAGTGCACACATATAAATAGGCATCTGAGCTCTAACAAACTCCTCTGCAACCTCAGATCTGGTCCCAAGTGTCATGGTGTGGACCGCCACAGTGCATGCCTCTCCATATTATGATTATATTTTTGGATCTTCCTATCGCAAGGTATATTTCTCCTAGGAACCCTGTTGCAGTGGAACCTTATCCAAACGGAACATGTTCTTCATGTGTTCTGTCTAAAAGGCTGAAAATGGCTAAGTCCCAAATTGTTCTTCGGGTGCGCGTCCTTGGTTCTCCAAGAACCCTTTTGAATTCTTCCTTTCTCACCTTCACTTGCACGTGCTCCTCCGGTCATGTGCACCTACATGCCTTTAAGATTTGGAAGCTATAATAGGGCCCCAACATTGATGTTATTAAAGATACTATAGATGGTTTATAAAAGATTTTACTAAAATTGCTGCTCCCATGTTTTCTTTTTGATAAAATATTGTGTCTTTGACTGGTCCCTCAATGTCAACAGTCTTTTTAAGTTATTAAAAATAATTCAACCACTGCTCCATTTTTACGAGGACCCAATTGGGGACAACCTTTCCATATTAAGACCGATGCTTCGACACAAAAATGGTAGAAGTTAGTAGTCTCAAAATACACAGGATAGTGGTATGACAATATGAAATGATTTAACCTAGTTATCTCTTTAGAATAAGGAATTAAAAAGGAAAATAACAATCTTAAAGAAGAGATTGAGACTAGTACAAGTGACAAGAAAAAATTGGAATTTGTTTTTCCTTTGGCCCGTAATCTTCTTGCTCTCGTAGGAAACCCTCCTCCATATACAACATATTTGTTCAATAACAATTTTATGCTTTGAAATTGATGAGAATGTGTGGTAAAGAACTTTGGGAGGCCCTTGATGGTAAAAATTTCTTAGGAATTTATCAAAACTGTACTCCTTATATCCAAAATCTATTATGTGAATTTTTCCTTCATAATATGTTGGTAAACAATGTGCCTACTTTCTTCATTAATTTGTTTGTGGGGAATTTTCATTTGAAGAATTTTCAATCATTTCTTAGAAACAAAATTTTATGAAATGAGTAAACATATTTGTTTAATCGACATCACAAACCATATGTTTCTATATTATGCCTACCCATCACAATGATGTGTCCATGAAGAAAAATTTCAGATCTCTTTATTATCAAGTGGCATTGGAGAAAATACTTCAAAGGTTTTATAAAAGTGTGTGCAAGATTTTGAAGTTTACAATCGATAATATTTTGGTGAGGCATTACAAGCTTATGATAAATTATGGGATACATAGAATATTCCATTGAAGAGAAGGGAAGTAATCTCCCCAAAATCTCAATTAGAGCGTGAGGAGAGGATATACACTTATTGCAATCATCCGGTAGTTGTCTCGATTAGAATGAAAAATGGTACAATGATGAGTGGATTGGAATACAAGTGAGACCACCTCTTCTTCTGAGTCCCATGACTACTTGGAAGAACAATGTTGCCCAATCACATGATAGCTTCACAACATGGGTAGAGGTTATTTAAAACTCTCAAGGATGTAAAGGGACAAGGAAACAATACATAGATCAATTTGAAGAATATGACATGGCACAACAACTTGGCTAGAGAGCAGGACATAGATAAGTTTGCATAGGGACATGTAAAAGTTAAAGTGCAAGGGATATGATGAGTACATTATTTGACTTATTATATCATCTGTGAGATTATTGATTTATTCTTAAACCATGTTAATTAGTGCATGGTGATGCTTTATGTATTATATCCTAGTAAAGTTAATGAATTTTCTCTTGTTATTGTTTCATGCAAATTGTTGACTATAGAAATTCCCACTAATCACCTCTGTGAGTAAGTGTGGTGACATGTGTAGGATAATAGTGAGCATTTAATGCCAATTCTAGAAGTTGTAATCAAGGAGGCCAGCAGTGAGTCTGTAGCCATCATGCCATCACGGAGGAATTTTTCCATAAGCCTACAAACACGAATCCTATTCTTGACATTATTGTAGGATTTCAATGAAATGTTAATGAGGCTGTTAGTAGATGAATTTAGTTCCTATAGTTATGACACATTTTTTAACTAACTATGTCTATATATAGACATATTCTTGAGAACAATTTAGTAGTTAGTTGATAATAGTAGTTTACAAAGATACCTTCGATCTACTAGTTAGTATTTACTTTGCAATGTTATGTTAAGCATGTCTCAGAACTTATTTGAATTAATATAGCTGATGCCATTTTGAATATCATCTAGTGTTGAGAGTACCTCCATCCCAAGGAAGAGAAAGGGCCCACTTGACCTAGGTGATTGAAGAATTTACATTTCATGCATGCTCGTGGTTTTATGATAAGTTCACATTTGAATGCAATTACTTATTTCCTTTCTTTGGTATATTTCTTTACTACTATTTCAATTCAAAGTGTGTTATTTTAATTCTACTATTTCAATTTAGTATATGTGTGTTATTTTAATTATATTATCTTAATTTGGTGTGTGCATTTCAATTCTAGTTAAATTATTTCCTTTAAACACATTTTTATTACAACAACGTTGTTTCAGTAGTTTAGCATTACACTTCTATAGATTAGAGGACAAGGGGAAACACACTAGCCAAAACTCCCTAAAAGGAACCATCGAATAACATAGTTGGATAAGGATTTATTTCATATAGCCTAGGACACACAACCCTAGTTTTATAATGGCACTAGCAGAAGAATCTGTTGGTTAAATGATTGGAGAATACAACAACCCATCAATGTGTCAAGAATAGGTGTTACATGTATAAGCCCTATATCTAAGATCACAACTAGAGAAGGAAATGAATGCACATGTGTGTATGGTAAATATAATAACATACAAGAGATCTATCAAACATGTGTAGTAAAGTGAACATGTAAAAAAGTGTAAGCAAGAGTAAATGCAACCATAAAATGCAATATGTTGTGGATGGATGGAATGGAATACAAAGTGAATGATAGGATCCATGTGCCCCCCAAGTGAATGGATTTGTATGCAAAGTGAGGCTTATTTAGTATGCCCCCTCGGTAGTTAAGAATGAACCAAAAAGAAAGTGCGTCATTGGGAAATGATTCGATAGAATGCACTAGATGAATCGATAGAGCATGTGAAGAGAGGTTATTATTGTAATAGATACCTCAATAGTCATGTAAGAACCGTAAGAACATGAGTGCTTCATCAGGGAGTGTGAGGTGATAATAATCACCTACCAAAGGTTGAGGCAACGTGTTGTAGTGGAAACATGTGGGATGGAAACAATGTGAGTGTACGAGCCAAACTAAATGTCATATGAAGCAGCGGTGGGAGGTGCAAATGCCAAGGGTTATGGAATCTAATGTGAAGTAGTAGCATGATGATATGGATGAGGTTGATGAGGTGGATGATATGGTGTATTAGTGGATGGACACGGTGGAGAGTGTGTATCGGTGATGACATGTGGTGATGGATGAATAATAACCTTCACAAGGAGAAGGAGATATATATAAGATGCACTTTTCTTTTAATTTTTGGAAGTGATCATAAAGGGTGAAGAAATCATTATCCCTATGGCCATTGATACGGTGATAATTACAATATGGTTGATCACACTGACATTGTAAATAATGTTGTGGATGATGATGGTTAGAAGGTAAGTGAATTAATTATTCATGAAATAAAAATAGGCAACACATCATGTGGTCTAGCATGATGAGAGAAATGTAATGGCTTGCATGAAATAGGTGTAGGAGAGTGAGGTGTTTCCTATCACGTAACAGGAGAAGAAGGATGTTTCGCGATGTAATAGGTTGAGATTTCTTGAGAGGAGGAGATGGAAATCATATAGGATGCTCAAATAATGGTAATGGAGAAGAACTAGATGGTGTAGTAGTAGTAACTATAGGTGGAGGATCTATAACATGCATGGCAATGAGGTCTTATTCTTAATCAATAACTCTATAGTATAGAAGTGTGAATTATTTACATGTGTCATATTGTAATCTTTGCTTTAGTGTGGGAATCCAGCCATGATAGAAACTAAATTTATTCTCTAAGTCAATAGGTTGGAAGACTAATTTATACATGCAAGAATTTAATCATAAGATATAATCCGTAATAGGTTTTGTTTTTCCTGAAGTAAAGTAGGTAGATGATCCTAAGTAACTCTAGGGCCATTGTTGATGATAAAGTGATGGAGAAAAGCTTCTTCCATCTCATGATAAGTGCTAATAGACCCAAATGGTAGGTGAGTATACCATTCCAAAGAATCATCAGTAAGACTATGTTGAAAGGACTCAAGCAATAATTGATCAGTAGAATATGAAGCCATGGCCATATGATAATGTTTGAGATGTAAGTAAGGGTTTCCAGTACCATCAAAACATGAAAATGTGGGCATGATAAAAATCCTTAGAAAATACCGAATTATGAATCTTCCTAGGAATAGGTTTGTCATGCAATGAATTATTATGAATGGAAGCATAGTAGGCTTGTTTTATAATGTGAGTGATTGAATCTAAGATTGTAAGTGACCCACAATATTCATGAGAGAAAATATGTCTTGTGAAGGAATAGTAGAAGATGTCAATAATGTGCTAAGTTATTGTAGCTTGCTATTTTGAGTAATCATAGGGATGTCTAGAGGAGAAAAATGAGATTCCAATGTTAAAGTAACACTAGGTATAGGTGCCGACAAAGTGATAGGTGATGAAGGACATGGGATATCCATAGAATTAGTAGGACTAACATCGAAAACATCCATAGGATATGGATCATTTGATGGAGATAAAAAAATAGAAGGGGGAAAACTAATAGATGGAGGTGAGTCATGCATAGTGGTAGATACAACCTCATAAGAAGATGACAATGGAGAAGGAGATTCACAGATTATCCATATGTAAAGTATTAGAATCATGAATATTAACTATTTCATTAAAATCGAATCTGAGACTCGGATGTGAATATTTCATTAAGTGTGTGATCAACTGGATCATCGACATAGTATGAAGGAGTATGTGAAATTGTACATGATGGATGATGAGAAGCACTATTAGAAATAGGAGAATCATGAGATGTAGCTATAATAGTGGTCTTACTAGGAGGAGAATCAATATGCATAGATCTACCATTGTCAATACCAAACATGAAATCAATAAGAGAATCAACTAGAACTATTATCCAATTTTGCACACTTGGAAAAATTCGACAATGGGTAGGCCTAGTAGATCTTGGGATTAGAAAGGGGCTTCATGATGGAATTTAAAATTTTCAATAAGTCACTAAAATTTTGAAAATATTATCAAAGGAGCTCAATTGGATCCCGAGTTGAAATCAGCTTGCCGAGCAGCTCGACGAGCTGATTGATGAGCTAAAGGATTAGTTTCTTAAGGGTATGTGTATATTGTCTCGGTGAGCTCATTTCGGATGGGGTCCAATAGTTAAGGGAAGGGAACTCGGATGGGTTAGCCAGATCTCATTGTGGATTGGGATCAAGCTCTTTTTCAAATCATGTGAGCTAGGTTGGAAAACATGAAGTTGATCTCTTCAATCAAGGTTGAAAAACACAAATTGCTTAACATTAAAGCCAAGTTAATATAGAGGACCCGATATTGTTATGGCCAACGTGAGTCAAGTTTAACAAGGTGTTCATGAGGAGATTATGTAAAAATGGTGTGAGTCAAACTCATTTTGATGGGCTTACGATTTTAATTGTAGGTCGGGCTATGTTGAGTGGGTCGTGATCGAGTGTGGATTTTCAGTAGAAATGGAAGCTGAATTATTTAAATAGCTCATTAATTACTTGTCATATCACCTAGGGATACATTGTAAGGTAGAAAAGCTACCTATGAGCTTGCTATGTCATTATGAAGGTTAAGCCCAATGGTGTAGGAGTGTTGCGGGAGGGTGGAACTATGAGCTCATCATAGAAGAACTCAAGCAATAAGTTGAATGAGGACATATATAATACAATGGAATATATAGCTCATGGAGATAGAAAAAAACCATGGAAGAAATGAGTATGTAAACAAACATCTCAACATCATTTATGTAGGGGATAGAGTGGGTTATCACCGCTCGGGAGGCATGTAGAAATTGAGCAATATACCAAGCCAAGTATTGCACAATTGAACATTGGAGCCCAAACATGATTGGAAAATACACAAAGTGAAGATATCACCAGATCACGAACTTTGTATGCCTTGAGAATGGATTCTTCCACTCAATGAAAATGTGTTGAGGTCCATATCGGGCTCAAGTGTTGCATACATACTTTGTTGTGGGACTCGACAGAAGAATGAGGAAGGGATCTTGAACCATTAGAAGGATATCAAGTGATGAGCTCATGTAAAGATAGATTTGTTTCATGCAAGAGTTACTCAAGATGAAATGAGAAAACAAAGTCGATGAGATGTTTGATGGAGGTTGGGTCATATTGACATGTTGAGTTAACAATTTTGGAGGTGCCGAGTTTGGGGACATCGGGCCAAGTTGATAGACGTTGAGAGTTCTCTAGTTTTGAGCTTGGCACATGCCACAGTGGGACGAGCTAGAAGAATGCTAGTTACAATTGTCAGATAGCTCAAGGTTAGGAGGTGATGAGGCTTTGGAGAACTCGGTGAGAGTTAAATTAGTGGTCACACAAATTGGGCCAAGTTGAGAGCCAACAAGCTCGATAAGTTTAGACGCATTTATCGGGGATAAAATAATTGTAGGGAGGTTGAGTTACCTTGAGATCTCATTGTGAGGAGATCCGATTGAGCTGAATAGTGGATGAGTGATCCATTTTATAAGTGGAATGAGGCATTCAAAGAATCTCGAGCTAAAATGTGAGTTTCTTATGGTTGAGACGATGAGAGAAAGCAAAGCATGGAATGAGAAAGTTAACTAGGTTGAATGTGAGATGATGCTTTGAGTTCGGGTGAGTCAAAATTCATGACCTCAAGGCAGCTTGGTGGCAAGTTCATAGAGCCCATGAAGTCTACAATGAGTTAGTGGAAAAGTGAGGATTGGGAGCCAATTTACCAAGTTGGTTCACGGGAAAAATGGCATCGAAAATTTGGATTCCCCACTCGAGATTAACATGGAAAAAAATGGTTGAGATCTAAAGCCGAAGAGCCAACTCGAGGAATTCATGGGCTCAATTTCCAAGTCGAAATATGAGTTGATAGAGAAGACAGTGCTCCGAGTTATTTTCTCGAGCCAATAGGATGATTTTTGAATTGAGTGTGGCATGTCATATACGTATGGTTGAGTCGCTAGTTAAGTTGGTGGGCTCATTCATTTCAGAGATCCCGCCATACAATGGGTATTAGATGTGGCTAAATTATTGTCAAACCATGAGGAACGTGTCAACATAACCAAGAACACTGCCGGTTGGTACATTAACGTGGCAAGTTGTGGGTTAACCAACATAATGTGGAATCAACAAAGAGCTCACCATGTGATAAAAAAACCTTCAATTATTGTGTGGAAGTAAAGAGGAGCTCACTTCGATGATTTGTTAAGGATGGATCTGAATTAATTGACGGAGTTGAAGTCACATGACAAGTGATGTTAAGGTCAATGCATAGAGGAGTGGTCAAGTTATGTGCAAGGTGTGTAATACATGTAATGAAGAACCCACCATTTGATGTAATAAAGGAGATCACCAGTCATCTTGGTAAGTTGTTTGTGAATTAGTAAACGAAAGCAAGGCAAGACACCCTATTTTTTACAAGAAAAATTCATGGGTCCCACCAATGGACCAAGTGAAAGCTCTGAATAATTTTAAAACATGATTTTTATTAACATGAAGAATTAAATTCAAAAATTTGAATTTACGAAGGTATGATGGAATGTTCTTAGGTGATGTAATTAATGGCATAATCAATTTTAGAGACCATAAGCCGAGTTTTAGGCTTTTTCCTACTTTCTCTTCAAGGGTATCTTCTATCAATGTAAATGAGAAACTCATTTCAAGGGGTTAGACATTTTCCAATTCCTCTCTCTTTTCACAAGCTTAGTTGTGGATTGTGGGAACTTTCAAGCCTCTTTTCCAAGATTGTAATGGAAAATATTTCCTCTTCCTCATGTAATGATGTATTGTGCACATGATCGAAGTAACAAATATTGTGTTACTCGTGACTAATTATTGGCCCTTTCATATTTTTGCTATGTTTTCATGCCTTTCCCATGCTTACAGGTATAATGTGCAATTTCAAGTTTCTATTGCAAGTTTTGGGAGTTTGTGCTTATTTGGGAGTGAAGCTTATATGTGGTTGAGTTGTGGTGTTTGTTCATCCTTCTTAGTTTCACCATTCTTCACTAGAAGACCTAAAAATTGTGTAGCAACACCCTTTCTAGGTGCATCACCACTTCTAGTATAGGTTTTATTTCTTGTAAATATCTCTCCCTAAATCCCATGAAAATGTTAGTATAGGTCTAGTTAGCTATTTTATTGCATTAGGTTAACCTAGAACCCAAGAGCCACAGCTTGAGAGGTGATCTTATGTTACCTAATCACACCCAATTCCCTATCCATCGCTTTCTTATTTATAGGGTGAAGTGATTTGGTGATAGCAAGAACTTCCTTAGAAGTGTCGAAGGAGGGTCATGGCTAACTGTATAACATGGTGTACAACAAGTGAAGCACATCGGATCAGAAACAATGCCAATAGTAGAATTTTCAAAGCTAGTAGGCACATGACATTCATGTGCTAAGAGTTGTTGTTGAATATGATCTGACATAGTAACATCACGATATAGGGTAGTGAGTTCAATGATGGTGGCCTCATCATAGATGGGATTAACACTCACATGAGGCATGATGAATTGAGAAGGAGATGAGTTATCCTTATCCATTTAGGGTTCTAGTTGATCCTAGGGAAAAAAATTCTAATCTATGGGTTCACCAAAATGATTAAACTGAAATGGAATGTTATAGCCTAATCTAATGCTATGAAAAGTAGTAAATAAATACTAAATAAATAAATAAAATGAATCAAGCAACTAAGTAAATAGAAATATAAAACCCTAATGTGTAAGAGGGGTTAGGAAATCCTTAGCCGATTCGATGAATGTGTGGGAATGTGTCACGAGAGAAAACCAAATGAACAAGAGGAGGAAGTGACCACATAGAAGCATGAGAAAGTGTGGATCCGAGCTCTCTTATTGGGTAGGGTACACGGAAAGGGATAGGGGTGCCCGTGTGTGCCCTGGTATGAGATTTGGGTGCCCTGGTTTGTAGAAATGGGCTAAAACCCTCTTTTGAGGTGTCATTATATGTTCGCATGTAATTTCTTCTTATCACACTAAAGTCGGGTAAAACCTACAATAATGAATCACTTGTAAAACCCCAGACAAAGCATCAAAACCCTAAAAAATAAAAAATCATATGAAGGGGTTGGATTGTCCTCGGTGACCATAATGGTGGAATTATTGAGCATTACACTACATCTCGAACCAATGTAGTTAAAGGTGTGTGTGTGTGTGTGTGTGTGTGTGTAAATCATGCCCTAGGTTTCTCTTATTCCAATCACACTTTGTGAAGTAGCGAGCAATAACTAGATGTAGAATGTAATAAATGTGTGCATGGAAACAATAGACTCCCCTCCTATGAAGTGTGATGCAAATGAACCAACCTTTTGTGCCTTTTGATGGAGCTAGATGGATGCAACTATGGCTTTAGGTGCCTTTTAGATGTAACTCTAGATGGTAGTAGTAGATGCTTAGTGCTTGGTCCCTCATTATGGTATCATAACTTTATATTTATATGGCTCTCTTATTCTAATTTCATAATTAATCCCAAAAAGGCTATACACTAAAAATATGAAAAGATCAAATGGATAGAAAGTGCCCAAAATATGGAAGCAAATTATAAAGAGGATCAAGGCACCCAAAGGGGACCGGGATGCCTAGAGCACCCTAGTCCTGGCTAGGTTCCCCATTTAGGAATATGAATAACTCATAATGAAAAAATAGGATGGGAAAGTATGGTTGGAGGATCAGAAGTGATGGAATAAATAAAATCAAAATGGTCAAAGAACATGGGTTCATTAGTACTTTATTCACTCAAAAACCATATGAATAGTAATATGAGACCGAGACTAAATATTAACTCAAAGTGTGTGATTTAGTGACTACAAAAAAATATATTCAGTGCTCCATATAAGAACTTATCACATGTGTGGGAAATAAATTTAGTAAATACTTATGAGATGATAAATTGACCTATCGGTGATTTGGATTCAAATGATGAATGTGCATACAAGATGCAAGACCGTGTGTCATAATAAGAAACATATACTTGGAGTGCATGTCATCAAGGAAAACACCACTTGTAGATGAATAGGTGAAATCATTTGAGTAATATGTCAAGAAAAAGGCTAAGGACCCACTTTCCTTTAGTGAAGATACCTTAGAGTCACTATTTGAGATTCGAGCCACTATCTCATTCATCAAAGAAAACATCCATCGTGGTTTGAAAAGTGTAAGGATATCAATAATATCTTAGAGGATTAGACAAAGTCCCTAAATTGTGTACACATTCCTCATGTTGAAAAGGTTGCATCTGCAATAGCTCGATTCAATAAATAATTTAAAGGAATTGAAATTCCATTAGTGGAGATTGGCGAAGAATGATCGAAACAAGGAGGGATCAAAAAGTAACTTCTTCATAAGTTGTGCAAATTCATATGAAAGTTCACATGGGAGGTAGACAAAGAGTCATTTCTCTTTCTATAAATTGTAAAGGCATCCCTTTTCCAAAGATTTTTGATTTTTTGTGTTCATGAGAGAGTATTCCTTGTGAAGAAGAAAAGAATATAGTATTTTCCTCCATTTTCTCATCTCTATGTTCTTCCCACTCTTGCTATGTACAATTTTTCTCAAGCATCAATGAAGAAAGAAGGAGTTTTTGCCTTTTTGACTGGGAGATTTATGAAACTTTGTGCTCTAAATCTTAATTGGTCTTGTTGTCATTTGCATAATTGTTTTTCTTCTAAATCTATGTGTGTTGGAATTTTTGGGTTAATGGGTATAGGAATATTATTTTCTACCTTTAAAATTAATCCCCCTCTATTTTTATCACTCCCTTTCCCATTCTCCTAGAAAATTAATCTCTTGTAAAAAATTTAAAGTTTTTTCCATAGGGTTAGTGGAGTGCTTTTGTTGGATCCCCAGCCATAAGGCCACCATAGAATCAAATTTCACACACGCATACAAACATGGGGATACATTTTTTGAGTAGAGGTAATTAGATTCCTATAGCATTGTAAAGATGACTAAAAATTTGTTTGCCCAAAATTTTTTCTCATCAACAGTATGACTAAAAAACTAGATTGCACGTTCACGACCATCATCATCCTGTTGTGCCAATATGTAAGCAATTGATACATCTATAGCTTGAGAATACAAAATTAGAGGACAGTAACTTTAGGTGGCATGAGCATCGGTGGTGACATGAGAAAATGCTTCACCAACTAAAACACATTGTGAAACTCATTGGTCCATTCCTTAAAACAATATTTCCTTAGCAATCTATTAATAGGGTGAATGACATATGTCAAATCAGGGACGAATCTACGAATCACCTCGAGCTTTCCTAAGAAAGATCTAATGTTGGACTCATTTTTTGGTGGGATCATATCCAAGATTGATCGAATCTTCACAGTATCTACGTCGATGCCTTGGGATGAAATGATATAACCCAACAATTTACCCCTCGTAACTCCAAACACACACTTTTATGGATTTAGAGTTACAATGTATTCAATTAAGTGTGAGAGGATGATCCAAAGGACTTTAGGATGGTCACCCAATTTCTTAGCCTTTGCTAGGAGGTCATCAAAATATGTCTCCAAAATCTTATGAATGAGATCATGGAAGATATACGTCATTTCTCGTTGATACGTGGCTCAATAATTCTTTAGACCAAATGACATGACAACATAACAAAAGGTCCCCTAAGGAGTAGTAAAACTAGTCTTATTTTGATCCTCCTCAGAAATACTTCTTTGGTTGTACCTAGAAAAACCACCTATGAGGGACAATAAATCATACCCAACTGTTGCATTAATGATGATTTCAATCGATAACAATGGGAAATTGTGTTTGGGGCCGACTTTGTTGATGTCCCTAAAATTGATGCAAATCATATCTTCCCATTATTTTTAAGGATCGAGATGAAGTTGGATAACCACATAGAGTAGTCTATTGATTTAATAAACCCTATCTAATAGAGTTTCATCACTTCGTCTTTGACCATCAAAGAAAATTTAGGCTTCATAGGTCTTAAATTTCATTTTATGGATTTCACATCAGGTTTAGTAACCGGTTATGAACTACTACATTGGGAGAGACACCTATCATCTCCTTGTAACAAAAATAAAAAGATTTAGAATGTTCTTTGAGTACCCTAGTGTGTGCTTCTATTTCTTTAGGTGACAATGAAGAACCAAACTTCAAGAGTATAGGTTCTTATTCCATTCGATGTTAATATCTATGGTCCTTTTGATTAAGGAAGTGTTCTGTCTTCAAATTCAAGAGGAGTTAGAGGAAGCTCTAGTTATTCTTCCTCTACTTCATACATTTCAAAGTTTTTCGATGAGGAAGGGTCCATCGTTCTATCCCTAAAATAGGAAGAAATATGAGGAGTAAGAGATAATACTTTCTTATGGTGTATGGGATTCGACATATGTGTGGAGGTATCCTAAGATCACCTCGCCATTCTCTGTAAAATATAATGTTATTGGATCATTCTCAGCCTTTGCATATGTTAAGATTGCATTGCTAGGAATCTTAAAAACCAAGGGTTTGGCTTGGAATAAGATGGTAAAATCTATTTCCTTTAAAATATTTCTAGGACAAAACCAAGAGGAAGATGTAGCCATAGAATCAGCGAGTTGATTCTGTTATATGGGAATATCCTTTATAGAAATAAAATCAAAATATTTATAAAGTTTATGAAAAATGAACTTGTAAAATTGGAGTTTTCAATTATATTCTTATAAATTTATGATACGTGGTGCATAATAAGTTGTGAGTCACCCAGGAATCTCATATTGTGCACATCCATCCTCTTGGCTATAATGAGGCCAAGAAGTATAGCTTTGTATTTTAATCCATTATTCGTAGATTCAAAATTCAACTTGAAGGAAAAGGGAATGAATCTTCCCTTAGGAGAGGTAAAAATGACCCTTTCCCCTGTGTCATTGTGGCACTTCACTCTTGTCGTAGTTTGGGATCCAATAATTATCGGGTAAGATAGATTTTTCATCATTCTTTGAATCTTATTTCTGAACCTTGGACACTTCAACCATGTAAGCCTCTCCAAGGTCATTTTCCAGAAGAGAGGTTATCCCAAGAGCATGGTCTATCCCCAAAGAATTGAAAGGGACAATAATGGGAAAATCATTTTCCTAGAGTTTCACAATCTCTGCTATTATTTTTGTTGAAACAGTCTCTACCACAACAACCTTGTTCTCACTAACTTTCATCCCTTCAATTTCCTTGGGTGGCTCTAACTCAATAGTTGGAACAAGTTTGGACATAGGAATTGTCCCCTAGAGGGAGTAGGCTTGTTCATCTGATTTTATAGAATCTCAAATTCAGAATGAACCCTTGACTTCTTCTTCATGTTAGCTAGGTGAATGTCAAAAGGTTTTAGATCACCTTGAATAAAAATACCTTTCCGAGATGGAGGAATCTGACTTCTTGAAATAAGGTAGAAGGAATGTCCTTCATCCTATGAATCCATGGCCGACTAAGGATCATATTATATTTGGTTTCCCTATCTATAATATAAAACTTGGTTAGAATAGTCTTAGGCCGTAGGGATATTGGGAGAACTATAGTTCCAATGTAAGTAGCCTCATGGATATCATATTCTCTCGGCGTATTTCGAGTTAAGGAACAATGCATTTATCTGTAACCTGGCTTTTAAAAGAAAGAGAAGGGAATAACATTAACCACATCCCTGCCATCGATTATAGCTCTCTTGACATAATTTTTATAGATCCATACTTGTAAATACAAGGTAAGATTACCTCTCCACGCTAACTCAAAATATGTGGGAATTTTAATGATATTGAAAAAACCAACGTCTCTCTCATGATGGCTTGGAGGATAGAAATAAAATTCTATATGATTGATTTGGGCCCTTAGAGGGGGAGTAATGTGAACTAAGTGACCAAGGCCTAACGCTTGTAATAAAGCGAGAATGATGCGTTGGGGAGCTCTTCAAAAATCCAAGAAGGATATGTGAGAGAAGGTCTTGGTTAGGTCTGTAATAAAATCATAAGCCCCCGAGTAGTTTAGGGACTAGCGCTACATCATCTTGCACTTTGAAGGGTAAATAGGGAGAGGCTACAATGTGTAGTCCTAAGTGCAGCTATCGACTTGGAGTTTTGGTTTAGTTTCTAACTCAACTAGGCCTATAATCTTAGTTTGGTTTCATTGGTCTAAGGGAAGAGAAACTCATGGTTTTGTAGACATGGATGATTTTGATATTGGTCCTTATAAAAATACCCTTTTTTTTCCTTAAGGATTAACTTTCTCATTTTTAGGAAGGATCCCTATAAATCCAAAGAGTAGCATTCTACGGAGAAATAAGTCCCATGTGGGTGCTTTGCGTAGGTCTTGTGGGGTCGGATAAGAATATCTCAATGATGAGCTTCCTTTGATCCTTTGGAAGACGTTGTATGAACTTGTTACAATCCCTATAATTCTAAGCTTCATGTCCTATAACTCTATGGAAACCACAATAAAAGTTAGGATCATAATCCCTAGATCTTTGATTCTAATTTTGTTGTGGTTTGCAATTCCTATTTTTGTTTGGATTCAAGTTATTGTAGTTATAGTTAGGAGGCCTTTGACCCTAGCTATGATATTGGTTCAAGAATTGATTTGGGTATAGAATAGGGCCTTGGGCTTGAACTTGTTGCATGGGAGGACAAATAAAGTCAACCGCATTGATGGAAGGAGTAAGGTTATTGTTCTTTTGATTTTTGCATTAGCGTTGTTGTTATTTACATTGTTGGTGTCTACAAATTTGGGTTCCTTGGGATGATTGGTCAGGGTATCCATTGTGGCACCATGGTATCGATCTAGGACCTTGGTTCCTTGATTATTGTTTGAACCATTTTGATAGTTAGAATTATTCTGAGTGGGAGTGACCAACTTCCCATTTGGACCATAATTCTTACTTATGTTTTCTATCGCAGCTTGGTCATTACAAATGGCTCCCTTTAAGACTTATTTGTAGCTCTGAAGAGGAATTTTTTTGAAATCCTCCTTGGTTTCCTAGTTAAGAGAATGAAGGAACAAATCACAAAGCTCTATCTGGTCCATGTTGGGAGCACTAGCAGAAGAATAGAGGACTTGTTGCCACCTCTGAATGAAGTGGGTAGTGGACTCGTTGTGCTCTTATTTGATATGTAAGAATTATCTAATCCTTGTTCTCAATAACTTGTTCATGTAGAAATCCTTAATGAACTTGGACACAAGTTTCTTGAAGGAATGGATAGAGGCTTCTAGGATTATGTAGTACCAATCAAGAGAAATTCCCTCAAGAGTCTTAGGAAATATTTTTGTGATGACTGCATCCCAAGGGATTAGCTCTCTAATGGAAGTGACATATGCCTTAATATGGGCATTTGGATCTCCCCCTTGAACTTAGGGAAGTATGGAAATGGTCGTGGCAACATGAAACCTCATATAGTGAAATATAGAGGTTATTTTAGGTACTCGAGTATCTCCCAATGCATATGACTCAACCATTAATGATCCTTTATGGGTAAGTAGAGGTAGGAAATGATCCTAATACGATGTAATGTAGGGATTAGATAGGGTGTACATAAGCCCTTATTGCTAAGCATAACATCAAGGGAAATAATACATATCCATGTGAGGATATTTGGAATACATGTGAACGTAGGGAAAAACAACACTTTGGGATATGGGCTTGTAGGCGATAAACCGGGAACATCACATTTCTGAAGGAGTGACATTTGAGAACTTACTTCCGGCCGGCCCTTATGTTGAATATTTATATGAAGGATGATGGGCCATCCCTAGTGTCTCGATCTTATAAGAAGGTTTCTGCGTTAGGATCACCCAAGTAGGCCTTAAATGCAGTGCTTGTTGATAGGCACTCGTGGAAGGCATGTAGCCTTACTTTTGCATGTGAACCCACCAATTTTTTAGGTTGTGACGATTGGGAAATTTAGAATTTCTTAATCCTACTCACCAATGACGAGATCACATCACCAGGTGAAGGTGGTGCATTTTTTTAGGTATGTACTAGGCCTTGTTGGGTTGCAAAGGTACATGATACCTTGTTATAAATTGGTATTTTGTAGACCACCCCTCTTTAGATGTGTTTTCTATTTTGGGAGGAGGGTGACAACATTGTTCTAAAGAAGAGCATTAGTATATCCTTGCATCCTCTCCAAGGATTCATCTATAGCGTTAATATGATCACCACTTTGGGTGAGTCATGCTAGAAGCTCATCATTTGGTGATAGATAAGAAGAGAAGGAATCAAATTGCATGCTAATTTGAGGTTTGGAAAAGACCCATGGATAAAAACCTTGTTCTCCCATGAATTTCATGTTATTAGAGTTGGATAACTTTGGTTGTGCACTGTGGTTAGGTTGGTCTATCTCCTCAATCCTAACCATTGAACTAGTGTTAAACCCTTGAGGGGGACGTGTGAGGAGATAACAAATTTTGTGAGTAATTTTCATTCCACCACGACAAAGAGGACTAAGTTACATACCCAAGTCTTGGTTGTAATATGCTTTGAGACCCAAGATGGGCTCGTCGTATTCCTAACCCGACATATTCGGGGGTGTATAAACACTTGTAGAATAATGTGAGAGGAGAAGGATGGATGAAAGAAAAGAAAGAAGGGGGAAATGAAAAGTAACTAGTCCTTCACATTGGGTTCACCATTTTTGTACACCTGAGAATCAACACATGACTCCTAGATGTATATAACCTCCCGAGGTCATACTAGGACAACTAGAATGAAATGGATGGGGTAGTAGTAGGATAGGTAAGTATTATGTGGATGGAATAGGTAGAAGAGGAAACAAGAAATCAAGGAAATTTAATTTTCTCAACTAGAAAAATGGGTATTTGGTCATTGAGGGTAATAAACACCTATCTTGCTTATTCGGGGGCAATGCTACGATCAAGGATGATTGTTGTATGCAATTCATGGACAATATCAATAAAATTGAATAATATCCTACTAGGTTGTGGAACACGAGAGGAAATTTCCTTCGTCATCTATTAATTCCTCTCTAAAGAGGGTCACAAATATATGACGAATGATGGGATAAGAACAATTCTAATCTATACTTGATATGTTTTCCCAAAAATCTTCGGTGATATCTTCCTCTTCGTTAAAATCAATCAATTGTTGGATGATGGTAGGTGGGACCGGGGTAGTCTGAAAAGTAAGATGTTTAAGGCATAGGTCAATATCAGTCAATCATGTGTCGATGTTTGGTTGTGGAATAGTTAGATCACAAACTCTATGCCTTGGTTGATGTGGAACCTGAATGGTCATGTGGGTAAAAACTAAGGAACTACAAAAATGAACAAAACGTGTGAGAAACCAAAGGAGGCTAGAGCTAAGATTAGATAACCTAATCCACTATGGAAATGTGGGGCTTGTTCATTCTAATATAGTTAATATAAATTCCTATTTTAAACAAACAATGCAAATGAATTTAAATTAAAAAAATTGATTACTCTCCTTTTAATTTAATCAAATATGGATGTAACAAATTTATTAAATAAATGCAAAAACAAACTAATCTACTTATTTTTGGTGTTTTTAAAGAATCTTGTAAATGTCAGTCTAATTCCTAATCCATGTTTTTGGATTTTTGATTTACTAGACATAAATAAATGAAAGCTACGAGATAAAAGGAAATTGCTTCTAATTAAATAAAAATACTTCTATGCCAAAATAAAATAAAATAAATAGGGAATACCTAGATGTGGTTATTCTTATATTGCTAAATGTGAAGCCTAATATAACTAAACATAGACTCTTTCAAATTTTTAATTATGGATATATAATATTTCTTATAATGTTTCACCTCAAGATCACGGAAGAAATGAAGCTTCCCGAAGTAATTTTTTCCTTTAAACTTCCTTGTAAAACACTAAAATTTTATAGAAGCTTTAAATGTGAATAAATGTAACAAAATGCATTGACACGAGAATCTTCCGCAAGCTCCTTTCCATGGGAGGAAAATTTCAATGAAATATTTGTTTGTGTGCACGTTTAAATCTAACTAATAAATAAAATGAAAGCTACAAGTTATTTTAAATGAAGAAATGAAGAAATGTGCACATGAACTTCCTCTAAATCCTTTCCCAGGAAAATCCACAGGGATAAGTTGAGAAGGAGATATCAACAGAATCTACTTACAAGAAATGAATACTTGCTAATTCTACTTCCTTAAAACAATTATTGATTTAACAAGAAATGTAAATTCTAAATTAAAATAAAGCTTTTAAAGAATTGAATTACACCTATAACCTAGAAATGTAGAAATGTGACAGTATCTAGAGGTAGTTATGATGTTCTTTATCCCCTTAACTTCATTTCTAGTAATTATTCCAAATGGTTCATGGAGCTATGCTAGTTGGTATGCAAAAGAAGTTGTACAAATGTTGGAGCAGATTGGTTGTAGGCTAACGAGTCCTAAATGTAGGAAAGGAAGTAAAAAGGAAAAACATTGAGTTTTTGTGTGCTTCTCAAATATTTCAGCGAGTAACAGTGTAATCAAATTCAAGAGATTCCAACCAACGCTTTGGAAAAAATATTGGTTTTTATAGAAATTTGGTAGGGAAGAAGTCCAACACACTTAGCAATCAAGAAGTTCTAAATCATCCAAAAAAGGGGCGGTTAACTTAATTAGAATAATAAATAAGGAATAATAATTTCATATGCATCCAACAAGCCCGAAATCGGGAAAATGGTTGAGAAACGTGTGAAAAAAGCGTGGGAAACTTGTAACACACATATTAAATGGGAGTTTTAATTCTTGGATTAAATTGCATGGAACCACCAAATCTACGTAGACCGGAGGTTACACAACCACCACAACAGCTTGATTGCATAACCGCCACTCTAGGAATACTAGTGGTAACATAACCACTACGATGGTTACGCAACATGCAACATAAATTAAAATAAAAAACTAAGGAAAGGGAGAGAAAACATTTACGAAGGAGAGAAAAGATAAGGAGATGATAATTCGGGAAGAGTAAGCCACATAGACATCATGTAAAACAAGAAAATGGGACTGGATTTCATCATTTATTCTGAAATGAAATTGATCATTATTAGGGATTTTTACTTTACGACAATGTAGCAGTGTAATTTTGGGTGTGTGCATATTGCCCCCTTAGAGAATCATTTTAGCTATGAATGAGCGTAAAACGTGAATTCCAAGTATAACACTCCTAATTAGGGAAGTTATAAATTATACCGACACCCATGTGTTGAAATCACACCAATCTAGGCTTCCCACCATGTACAAGAGAAAATGAGAATCAAGTGCAGATACAAGATGTAATTGACAAAACATTTTAAATTAAAATGACAAGAGTACTTACCATGTCAATGAGGATGAGAAATATACTGTGCGCTAGTGCTCCCGCCTGCATACACACACACACACTCAAAATGACATTAGAAAACACTATATAAACACTTTTTACTATTTATAGAAATCATTTGCACTTACCCACTTAGTGAATTTTAGAGCTCTGGATTACTTGTGACCATTTCACATGAGAATACAAATCGAAACAAAGAGAACTTCGATATAATGATAGTACAACCAATAACAACAAGTAGAGGGTCATGATCAAGTTAGTTATTACGTTATTTTGTTATTACCCTAAAATGTAGGAATTGATCAAATCTAGCTATATGGGGGTAATTTTTGATGTTTTTATAGTGAAAATGATCACGAGTGGGGCAAGATGTAGGATTTATCTTTTATTTGGCTTAATTTGGTGTATTTTTGCTCTTTTTCCACATTTTTAGGTATTAGGGCACATCCTGCATTTCATGGATGGAACCACGGTGGTGGTTACATGAATGCCACTATAGTGCCCACTTCCCTAAAAAAATGTTTAGATAAATTTTCTCCCATATTATAGTTCCCATCATATGGCTCTTTGTATGTATTAATTTGGCACGGGGTGCCAACCTTAGGACCCGACTAACATCTACATGACATGACTTATTGGTATAGTGTTGTTTTGATAGATACATGGTTGATGTTATAGGAATATGAATTGCATATATTTTAACTTGGTTGCAAGCATGAGTTATATTTGTAGTTATATTATGGAAACATGGTTGATTTTAGACTTATTAACGAAAGTTAATTGTTAGAATTTGGTATGCGTGTGTATTTTATTGGATTGAATGATGAATAGTGAATAACAAGTAAATGGATAATTGATGTAAGTAAAATTAGTTTGTGTGTTCTATTGAAAATGTATAATCATGGCAATTCTGGTGAAATTATTGGATGTTGAGAAATTGATCTTGAAAATTATATATATGAATTGTGTAAATTTTTTGATGTGTGTGTGTAATAGTTACAATTGATTTATATATATCATTTTGGGCAGGTATGATGTGTTTGTTGAGTGTGCAGATGACGAACAGGTGTTTGGGAGATTTAGTACCAAAATAAACAAAAATAAATAAAACAAAGAAAACAAACAAAATAGGATGAAGGGGGACTAACTCACACGGGGCTCATTGGCCAACAATGGGTCACTCGGGCTCGAAATTTGGTTAGGGGAAGTAATTATGCAAAGTGACCTTAGTTTTGTAATGTTGTCTTTTCTTCCTTGATTTAAGTTTATTTTTCCCTTTGTTTTAACCTTTATAATGATTAGTTGCTTATGTTTGATAATTTGATTTAATTAGCTTGTGAATTGGATTGTCAAATTAACCCCTTTCTATTTTTAGGATGTTAGACCCATGTTTTGTGGATTGAAAAGTTTTCCATTTATGGAAAACTCGAATTTGGTCTTTGATGACAATTTTGGAAGGTGTGTGGGACAAGTAAATCTTGTCCCACACTAAAAATCCACATACACCTGCCCATAAGGTAGGTGTACCTTTTACAACACTTTGGCAACTTAAAGGCTCTTTTGTACATCAGTTATGGCTTGTGGTCCTTCTCTCTTTTCAATATGAGATCTTGTAAGTAATTTTCTTACCTCTTTGAATTTTGAGGTTTGAGATTATTTATGATGTTTTGATGAAGTGAATTTTGGTTTCTTGAAAATCAAGTTTTATGGATGTGCACCATTTATTTTTTAATTTTTTTACTATGTATTTTGTGTGAGGATTTTGGGAAATGGGATGAGTATGGGTTAAGTCATGTCAAAAAGTGAATTGATGGTTTGTAAGGATGACCCATGTGATTGTGTAAGGGATTTTATGTCATGTTTGGGGATTGGGGTTACTTTTGGGGATGGAGCATGCCACATGGCATGATCCTATGAGATCCTATACCTTGAGTTTTTCTATAAATTGGAGTCTTGTGCCTTGTTTTGGGGGAGTTCACTTGGTCTTAGGGAGGTGCTTCTATTTTGAGGATTGCTTGGAAGGCTTGTGGGATTGTTGGAGTGCTTGGGAATGCTTAGTTCAAGATCATTTTGGGACAAGTGATTATTAGGTATGCCTAACCCATTTGATTTCTCTATTTGTAATGTAATTTCTACTCCTTGAACTAATTTTGGAATCATGATTTTTATTACCCACTTGGGTACATGCTATTTTGTTAAATAAGTGTTGTGTAGAAGCTTGCATGATTCCACTATGGGCATGCAAGTGGTGTTGTGTGTAGGGGAATGTGTTTTACCACTGGAGGGATAAGTAGTGTTTCAAAGTGAGGGATATGTTCCTCTTTAGGTTTTGTTTTGGAGGAACCAAGGGGAGGGGCAACTAGTCCTAGTGGAGCTATAAGTGGTTGTGGGCATGGGAGGTATAAGTGTGGATCCATTTTATGTTTTAATTCTTGTGGAGGAACCAAGGGCTAGCTACCCTCTCCTAGTGGAGTGATAAGTGGTATAGGGTGGTATATTCCTTCCCCATTTCAAACCATAGATGGTTTGATCATGTGTATTGACTTCTTTTTTGTGGTTGGCATACCTGGTTATTTTTCTTTTACTTACTTGATTGTTGTGAACTTGGTTTGCTTGGTTGTGTGTGTTTGGGTGTGGAATTCATTCGAAGCTTGTTTGTTGGTTCTTGAGCCATTTGTGAGTTAGGGAACTTGTGGGGAAATGGGGATGAGATCATTCCCCATTGCATGGTTGGGTGGTAAGTGTCACCGGATTCCTCCTTTTGTTTGATATGGAAGTATTGTATTGAAGTTTCGAGGAAGTGGAAAGAAGTTGTGGATAGAAGTTTGTTATTGGTTTTCATGTATCTTACGCCTTGAGCCATTTGGAGAACTCCTAAAGTGTTGTAAAAGGGTTTCCCAAGTTTTTTTATTGTGAATGCTCGTGAGAATTGTAAATAAGTGGAAAAGTATGTTTTGAAATGTGGCGATTGAAATCTCTATGTGGACAAAATTGTGTTGGAAAAGTTGTATTTGAAATGATTAATGAAAAGTTGCATTGGAAAATTTGTGTTGGAAAAGTTTCCTTTTCATTTCTCCTAATTTTCTTGTAATAGTTATTTATATACATTTATGAAATTGCATTGGAAAATAAATAAATGATATTTTGGTTGTATATTTGGTGTCGAAAGTTGTATAGTGGATGGAAATAAAAGAATTACTTGTTGAATTTGAACTTGCATGCTTTCACAAAGTGTTATATTTCTTGTAAATGAGAATATGATTTATTTATTTTGATTCCATTAGTAAATTTTCACCTTACTTATCCATATCTAAATGTTGAAGGACGTCATTATATAAAAATGGTTATTGCAACATAGAAAGAAAACAAGTGAAATTTGAACAAGGATGAAAACTCTCTTGTTTACTTTAGATTAAGATAACGTGTTGGATATATATATATATATATATATATATATATATATAGAGAGAGAGAGAGAGAGAGAGAGAGAGAGAGAGAGAGAGTTGAATTGAATGGTTTAAGTTGATAAAATTGATAGCACCATCTCCTTTTGTGTTGATTTGTTCAAGAGTTTCTTGTAAAAATTGTTACTATAATTATTTGCAAGTCACAAATATTATAAGTTTATCACTTTTAAATGAAATATATAAGGGTTACAAATGTTAAAATACTATTATAGAAGACCTTTATAACTGCATATGTAAATGGATATATGTTGAAAACAAGAAATTTAGATGTGTTATGCCATGATATGTTAGCCAATATTAATCATAGTCTAGTTGGGAATTTGTAGACTAATATGTAAATATGCATGGACTGTATTATTACATTTATTATAAATATATATAACTTTATTTAAATTATAATTATAAAATATTGTAAATAGAAAAACCATAGTAAATGACATAAAATATATAAAGTATTATAAAAAAAAAGAAAAGGAAAGCACTTAAGGGTCTCAAGTGAAAGATACAAATGTTATTATCAATGAAAATCTAAGGAAAAAGAGCTGCACATGCCTCATTTTTTCCACCCATTGTTTCCTCTCCCACCTTGTCCTCTTTCTCTACTCATGGCGGATACACACAATTCGGCTCTTTCTCAAGGAAAATCATTTTTGGCTGCGGATGTAGGGCAAGGTTCTCCAAGGGCTCAAAATGTTTCAGGTATGCCCTACATTGTGGATAAATTTGAGGACACTCTAGTGGTTAAGCTCTCCATGCCCGAGGTAGCTTCCTCTATTTTTGTCCTCAAAGCTTCTGCTCTTATATGTAGATTTAATGGATTTTGGCCTCAAATAGAGGCTCTCCATAAATGGATTCACTCCACTTGGGCGAGTGCTTGTGAGATTCAACTTTATGCAAAAGGGTTTTTTACTATCCAGTTCTCTTCTCCTATTGATTATCAATGAGTGCTTACCGATGGCCCATGGTTTTGGGGTAGGATGGCCCTTTTCTCACTCCGTGGTTTGAGGATTTCAATCCTTCTACTATGGCAGTCTCCAAAATGTCGGTTTGGGTCCATCTCCCTAATCTTCCTCTCCCCTTCTAGCATCATGTTATTTGTGAAGCTATTGGTAACTCTATTGGTCATTTCATTAAGGCAGATGATGAACAGTCCAAACAAGGGTTATTCACATACGCTCATATTTGCATTGAGGTGGACCTCAGCAAGGGTCTTCCTAATAAGTTGGAGTTACTTCATGATGGTTTCAGATGGATTCAAATTCTTGATTATGAGAACACAACCTTCTCGGTGTAGATTATGTCACCAAATTGGTCACCTACAAGAGGCTTGCATGCTCAATAAGTCTCAAAAAAAAAAAAATGAATGCTCCGTGACCTAAAGGATGGCAACCATTTTCAGCGCCGGAAGTCAACACATGCTCTCCTCCCAAAAATTCTGAAAATATGAGTGTTGATATTCCCACAGCTAGCAATGGTATCAAGAGATCGCATGTCTTCAAGTCTTCTAGTTCTGACCCAAGTCTAGATAGCCCTCGCCCAAATCCCTCTCGCTTACATCGGCCCCCATAGGTGTCATGGACTGTTGTCATGAAATATAAGGAGAAGGACACTTTGTTGCTCCTACTTCTCAGGGGTCATTTGGTTCTCCTGGTCCTTATGTTCCTTCATCGTTGAATGGTTTTGTTTTTAACACTTTGTAATTTTTTGTTTCTTTCCTAGGCATGGCCTAGTGTGTTTGTGGCTTTGGGGCATGCTCTCATACCACCCATTTTTTTGTTGAGAGAATCTTGTATCATGTTGCATTTAATATAATATAAGATCTTTTTCATAAAAAAAAGATACAAATCTTGTAGAGGTGTAAATGCGATAGCAAGAAAGGACACTTTCAATGTCTAAATCAATATAACAACTATTCAAAATAAAAGATAAAGAGTGAAAAAGTGAAGTGGTAGCCATCATCGATGATGGATTGGTGTTGCAAAGGTTAACACATGTAGCAAAGTGCTTTGAAACAAAGGAAGAAAAATCAAATCAGTTGGACATTGCGCCAAAATGAAGCACCTCCTAACCTTCAATCTTCTTTTCGTTGATGCAATGAACAAAAAAATAGAAAAATGTGGAAGTTTCCCCTTTAAGACAACCAAATCCACTTCGGATACAAATATAGATCCAGATCCAGATCCGGATCAATCAATTTATATTTAGTAAAATGAGGAGATATTAGGGTCACATGTTTATCTTTGTGAGTTGGGCGGATTTAACCCATAATGGCACTATTTTTAGGATGGCTATTGGCATAACTTCATCTCTACAAAATTTGCTGCAAATATCCAATTACCGCTAAATTTACACATTATTAGGTTTTAGGGTAGTCAATGCCTCTGCACCGCTAATAACGTGCTTACATTATTATGCAAGGAAAGGATATGTTTGATTTTTATATAAGGAAATGATATTAGAATTTAGATAGGTAATGTTTTAGGTATTGGGTAACGGAATTAGGATAAGACTATTAGATTAGGTTTTATATATTATAATAAAATTTAAGAAATGTCGTAAGTTTATATTATAGTATAAACTAGTATATATATAATATTATTATATTTCATAGTTTAAACACCTCATAATACATAGAATATAATATAGATTATGTAATAAAATAATATTTATCTTAATGAATGAGTTTCATTTTATAATATTAGAGTTCACGATAGTATAATAATTTATAATAATGTGTGTAATTTTAATATTATAGATGGTATAGTTTTATTTTTAAAAATTAATGTAATTATAGTTTATAATAATATAATCTACAAAGTTATAAGGATTCAATGTTTTTTTGTTATGGTGGACAATAATGTATATAATGTACAACAAAATATGATATAAAATAAAATATAGCAATTAACGAAATACATAGAATATTAGTAATGTTATTTACGCCAAAGGTGTTCCCCCTATGGGAAAGGCCCTTCCGAACGTTTCAGCAACTATGTTAAATTTGACGTCTATTTGGACGTGTTTTCTATGCAATTAATTTTGATGGCCATTTGGATGTTTTTACTATTTTAACATGTTTTTAGATTTTCTCGAGATCGCAGGATTGTGAGGATTTGGAAAGTTCTTATTCTTCATCCTATACTTCGATTGCATGCTTTGAATGCGGTATTATCTAGGATTGGCAATTGCATGTTTGGGAAGCTCACCTTACTTTGACTTGCAAGAACCCGAGGTGCCCTAGAGCGAGGGTTAATGATATTTGCAATTTCAATCATACCTAGACCCAAAACTTAGATGTAATCAAAGGTCCAAGAAGATTCAAATTTTGGAGAGCATATTCAATTATGGAATAGTGAATCCACGGAGAGAGGAAATATAGAAGGTCGGGATGTAGCTTTAAGATAACAAACATGTGGGAGACGCTAATGTCTTCCATTAGTTCTAGAATAGAAAACTGCTAACCCTTCCTTCCTGTTCCAATTATGGGCATATTCATTTTCCTTCCCCTTAATGGAAATTAGTTAAGTGGGTCTACTGTCTCACTAGATTTCACCTCCTCAGTTCTGACGGATGATGTAGATGCTCTGTCAGAAGGTCGAGTGAATGTATTATTATTAATTCATATTTAGATGACTAGTCTTGCCTATGAATCATTATATTGCATCTGATTTCATAAATGTGATTGAAATTGCACATTTCTTCACCGTTTGGTAGTATTTTTATGTAATATAACGCGATTGATTATTTGGCTCTTTTTTTTTTTTCGAAGAATAGGGTGTGATTTACAAGTTTATTTTGGGAAAAATATGTATTTAAAATGACATATCATTCCTCTGCCATCATTATTCACATTCTTTCTTTTCTTTGTTTTTTGATATTTAGAATGTTTTCATTCACATTCACTTATGTGGATATGTTATCTTATATCTGATTGTTGTTAAAGGCTTTGACTGCTTTGAAAACTTGTCTTAACAAGATTGAATGTTGTTGCATGATATCTTATCAAATACAGGGCCAAGTTTCTCATTGCATTATGTTGGGAAAGGGATAATCCATGCACACCGCCATAAGTGACCCCCGGTTCCTTGGCACAAGACATTATAAAAATACATTGGTAAGAAATATTAGAAACTGGGTGATTTAAGGAGTACTTATATTTTCCAATGAAGACCAATTCTACAACTCGGGGTGAACTTTACTCACTCCTAAAAATATACCAACATTATAAGTATTTATGCATTGTGAAATGGACCGTTCCTTATTAGGTCACAGATCTAACGGGTGGTTTTCTATATTTCCCGAAATGATAAAAACCCTAATATATTTAAAGGGTCATTATGTATGAGGCTCATTGTATTAGTGGTGACACTTTGTGAGAGAGTGTTTTTCTAGACTAAATAAAAGGATTGGTTGCTTCTGGTGGACGTAGCCCATTTTGGGTGAATCACGTTAAATTTGTGTCTCTGTTTTATTGTATTCTTTCTTGTTTTACATTTTATGCATTATTCATTGCATGCTTGTTTATCTCATTGTTGAATCGGTATAATCCTAACAATCTGTGTACTCTTAGATGGTTTGGAGTTTCTGATGTTTTATGTTTTAGAATGTATGTTATGGATGATTATGCAATGTGGTAACCAAATGATTTTCTTTTTTATGCATATGACAACAAATTGTAACTTAGATACTTTGTTTCTCAAGTAATATTTAGCATTTCTATTCCATTGGAAAAATGTGTTGAATGTGGTATGATGAAAAGATGAAATCACTCCATTCTTAACTCCATGAAACTAGTAGGATGTGAGGGCTCATCACCAAGAGTTAATAAGGACGTGAGCTATATGACTTAAATAATGTAAATATGAAAGATGATCAAGAGACTAAACGTTGACAAAGACCCAACTAAACACTTATAACTCAACTAGATCAACTAACCAATTTAGAATGAATTTTTATTGTAAGTTCGTCTAGACCTAGATTCATGGATGGCCTATTGATTGACAAAATTTGGTTTTGAGGAACAATTCTCTCTTAACATACACATCTAGTTCATTTTCATGGGAATTTTTAAGAACTTTTATTTGTTTACTTATTTACAACTTGTGATTTATTATTGCAACTCCCTATGTCTTTCCTTTTGCTTCTAGTGAGAAGTGTGGGCTCATCACCAAGAATAAAATGTAGGTGAGTAAGGGAACTTCCCTCCTTTCCCAACCTCATGCTACTAGTAATAAGGATGGGATCATCACCGAATATTGGTAGGGCCGAGAAGTGTAGTTTTATTTGTAAATGAAATAATTTTGTATTTATTGTTTATTTATCTTTTTTTTGCATTGACTTTGGATTGTGCTTTTAGGAGGGAACATTTTCCCTAGCCTTAACCCCACGCAACCAATAGGATGTGAGGGCTCACCACCGAAGGTTGAGATAGGTGAATAAATATTCTAGGTGAAATTTTTAGAATGTTTTTGTCATAGAGAGATATTTTTAAGGGAAATATTTTTCATCAAAAGATTCTATAGAAACTATGGGCAAGAAACACCCAAATTGGAAGAAATCATGAAGATAACTAAGTATACAAATCCTTGTAGAATCACTATCAAGATTTTTTCTCATGAACTGAAATGATGAGATAGATTGAGTAGCTTGAAGAAGTGAAATGAATATTGAAGAGATGTGATTTGATATATTTTCCAATGTTTAAAAGCTTCAAAGTTACTTGAAAATTAAGTTTCCAGTTTACAATTTCAACGAGATGACAATGCAAGTGATAAAGCAAAGATAAAAGTAATAATTTACAATGTGGAAATGTAAGTGACTATACATAAAAGTACTTTTAGGTGAAGTGAGTTAAAGGACTCGCTAAACTCCTCACCTTATAATGTACATACTTTATATACACCATTCTTATAGTCTTCCATTACTCGATAAGGCCCCAACCATTTTGGCCTAAATTTCCTTCCTTCACCAACCTTTTTTCTATCTAGTTGTCAAGTCATAAAACTAGGTCTCTTACCCGAATTTATCGTTAATAGACGTTCTTGTTATATTAATGACACATCATGTCAACATAGACTTGATAATGTTGTTCAAATCTGATCCACCTTTCAGCTAGGCCTTCTAAATCATCCAATCACATTTCTTGGTACACATCTTCATCGAGAATGCCTTGTAGAGACACAAAGAGATTGGGTAATTATACCTCGAGCTGCATGACCGCTTTGGCACCAAAAACTAAAGAAAAGATATTTCCACCATAGGTGTTCATACTAAGGTTATATAAGCCCACAAGGATGGAAATAGATATAAGTGCCAATATTTCTTGTTCTCCTTAACCTGCTAAAGGAGTATGAAATTAAATGTATTATTCATAGCCTCAACTGTATGTTGGTCTAATGGTAGTATAAAGAGGCTATGTGATGAGATATCTTAAATTACACACACAACTCATGCATCTCTTTGTTCTTGAATGGGTGCCATTATATGAGATAATGACCTATGGGACACCGCACTGGAAAATGATCTAGTTTAGAATGAACTTGGCGATAACTCGATCTAAGTACCGTGGTTAGAGTCATGGCCTCAACTCATTTTTTTCAAACACTATGTGGAAATTATGATGAATTTTTGGCCATCTAATGCTGAGGGAGGAAATGGCACAATCGACTATAGAGCTTGTGCTAGAATATATATGGTGTGTGAGAAATCTTGGCATTTTCAGCACTGCGTAGATATTCCACATCGTCATGTTCTAACATGAGCCAAAATTATCCAATTCAAGTGAATATTGAGAGTGGTTGAATGCCCTTTAAAGTGACCACCATAGATTCCACTATGGGCTTCAAAGAGAAAATTTTCGCTTCTTGTTCGTCAACATATCTTAATAACATGTCATCAAAGGTTCTACAAAAGAGTACTTCTTCTATAATTACATACTTTGTGGCTATGTCCTTCACCTTTGTTGAAAATTGTATCCTTCAAGACATGTTCGATCTACTATGTGATTTATAATGTTTTTATACCATGAACAAGAGGAAATGGTGGGTATTTCCTCTATATAGAACACACATTCATTAGGAAATTCTAGATCAACTATCTGTCCACAATCTGTAGGGTTATCTGCTAACCAATCAATGATGATGTGTCCTTTGACGGACTTTCGATTAATGAAAGTGAGTTCAAACTCATCCATCAATGTGATAAATCTTCGAGCCTTCTTGGATAAGGCTTCTTGAGTAAAAAACATTTGTAACTATTTTGATTTAGTGATCACCCTCATCTCTTGGTTGAGCATGTAATGCCTGAACCTTTTAGTTATAAATACAATTTCCAAGCACTCTATCTCCCCTCGAGTGTACATACGAATAAAAAAATATATGGCGTGCTCATGACCATCATCATCCTCTTGTGCCAACATGCAAGCAATCGAGGCATCCATAGCTCAAGAATGTAAACTTAGAGGAAATTCAGATTTAGGTGGCATGAACATCAATGGTGACATGATAAAATGCTTCATGAATGAAATACATTGAACAATCCCATTTTAAGATTTTAGAAACAAAGAATTTTTTTTTGTTCTCTATTCTAAATGCATAATTTAGAACACACATTTCATAACATCCATTCTTATAACAGATAACCATATGCAGCTATAATGACTCGGTGAGAAACCGATCTATTCATTTCATGACTCGGTGAACTACCGATCTATTCATGTGTAACACTGAATTTTTGAGCATTCTCCTGAATACTCTGTATACTTGGTTTTCTTACCCTACTCTGGGTATTGAATGATCTGTCTAAGGAACCTAACTGAATATTTTTACCAATATTCATCGGCATCATGATCCTTAGCCTAGGTGACATAGGACAATGCAATCAGTAGCTTACGATACTTTGGCCAAATATTTCTAACATACTGTTCGTATATCTTATTCCTTGATGGCATACTCGTCAATCTGGAATACGTCCTTCACCCCATGCCATTTTTATCTAGAATGCCTTATACTGACTTCTGTCAGTTCCCTTGCCCAAGGTTTACTCTAGTTTAGGGTAACAACATAACACATGATATGAAGAGGCTCACAAAGACTTAAGATAAATTGGCATATTGGGTCAACCTGGGTTAACCCTATGTGCCAAGGTACCCTGAGTCCTAGAGGGCTACTTCATATCCTAACTATGTTACTATCCAAACCTAGAAGGAAAACTTGTTAAAATTCAACACGTGTAGGTCCTGATGATCAATGCAGAAGGGTGTTGCCACATGTTAACTGTACTTATTGTATCCTTGAGAAGATCCTAATCTTCTTAAAGGTACAACCCTACAATTGATGTGTGCCAACATCCTATAGAACAACCTCATTAGGATGTACATACCTCCAAGAGTTTACTTAGGTTAAGTTAAATTGGGTTAATAGATGACATGTTCGGTAGCCCAACTAACCCCGAGTCCAATCCTCTTTACGTCCTTATTAAGAGTCGATTTTAATTAATCCAAATAACTTTATTAAGTAAAGGTTGCTTCCAAATTGGTTAGTTTTGGCATAAAATCCCATTATCCAAAACAGGATAACAATAACACAAGTTCCTTTCATATAAAATGATTTGACCACTTAAGAAGTTGTAACAACCTAATAGGCTGAAACTTATCAGACTTATTACAATTAAGTCTTATTTTTTGCAATCATATCTTCCTCTTTTAAGTATATCTTTGTTAGAGAGGAAGAGTCTTCCTCCAATAGTAAAATGCTAGGGTATAATACACCCCATTTATGTACTTTATAATCTCGATAATTTTCATTATAGTTTTACTTCACATCACATGTTATAATGAAATACTTAGATAAGAATGTTGCATTCTTCCTCTTATTTAATTGCAGCTTACTTAGGGAATTCCTCTAATTCCCTTTTACAATTTATTTATCAAAATTCACATCCAACCATATAGATAATAAGTAGAATATCCTCAAGACAAGATACCATCCTACCAACAAAGGTACAAGAGAATTTATACAAACAATGCCAGAAAATTCTCAACTTTCAATTCATAGTCAACTTATACATTTACAAAATCTATGCATCTTAGACACATGGCATAACAACAACCTTTCCTCAAAAGAATATAACTTTTATTTTCCAGTACAATTTATGCCAATCATATTTCTTTAAAAGAATTAGATTTAGAATAGCCAATGCATCATATAAGTTTGTGCCTTCTTTTATCACTTACGTTGTCCATCTGTAAAAATTACTAACGAGTCAGTTCAATGAACTGAGCATGACAAGCACTAAACCTTAAAACGAGATGCACTCAACTAATTGTTTCCATAAAACAACCTTGCTTTAAGGATCAATCAGTATATCATACAATAGGCATAAGTAATTACAATCAGTTAAGAAGAACAATAACATCCTGAATCACTTCAAAAGGGGAAGAGTGGAATATGTTAAATATCATCCATCCTAGCATTTTAACATGATATTTATTCCTTTGATTCCCTTTAAAAACAACAGATCATACCATCACCTTATATTCCAACTTCACCACAATAGAATAGGATACTAAGTTATTTACCTTAATATAAAAAGGTTTCTTACATCATGATCTAAATTAAGATGATTCATCTAGAATTAATTAAGATGTCCATTGCAATAGGATAAAATAAGAATACCCAATAAAGAGAAAGATAACATCACCTAGTCCCTAGTTTGTATTCCCCATTCAATATCTAGTCATCATTCACCTTCTTTTCTATTACAATGCAAAATAAGTAAAAGAAAGCTAACCAACAATGTTCAACTTTATCCTAAGAACATTCCATCGTAAGTCCTTATAGCTGAATTCATTCCAACTGTTTGTAAAAGAAGCAAGGCAGTAGTGTACCCATCACAACAATCGTCTATTTTACTATCATTAATAATAGTTCCTTTTTCAATCCAATAACAATTTTATAGATGAATAAAAGGGTTCCAAGGAAGAGATCCAAACACTTTTAAAGCAAAAAGGAGAAACTTATAACCCTATTCAAAACCAGATCTCCCAATCAAACAAGTATTCCCTCTCATTCATTCATTAAAACAATGAAGGCTATACATAGCCATAAAAGTTCTAATAATTTCATATAAACTCTATATTAATTCAATGAACCCAGTCAAGAATTGAAATCCGAGTAAGAACTCATACTTAGAATTTATCCAGGTGTTTAGTCAAGACATAATTAAATACTTACTTCTCAACTTGTCACTCTTGAAGTAAAATATTGAATTCCTGATAGGATTAGAAACTACAAAATGATTTCAAGTCAAACCCTTCACGGTTACCTAGAAATTTAGGCAAAACTATCATTTCCAGTTTCATCCCAAATACATTCAACTAATCCTTTAGCATGTAACAGAGAATGATAACTACTAAACAATCTAAGGTCAACATTAAAAGTTTACCAAACAATTTGTAGACTATCATTTCCAGTTTCCTTAATACACATGCAATTATCCAAACATGCAACTATATCATTTCGGGTTTAGAGTTTACCGAAGTTCATTCAAAACAGGATATATTCAACAAAGATCTTGCAATATTTTCAACCAATTCCTTCGTGTTCTAGGCTCGAATTATAACCCAAGCATCTTGTTCAGCATGTGTTCTCATCAATTCAAACATTCAACCGAATGCATCCAGTTCAGGTAGTTAAATCCCTTAACAATTAACAATTATACAAAGAAAACCATACGGTTTCTCAATCAAAGCGACTCCATGCCTAGCCGTCATTACAATCATTATGAAACAAGTTCTTTGAATAGCCTATCAGTATATTACCCACATTGAACTAATTGAACTTCTGCATCAAAGAAAAAGAATGGAGTAGTGAGTAAACACTAAAAACTTCCTTAATTAAAGAAAAGTTTACATTATCATCTTTCAACCCTTAGTTAACAACAAGGATGAATTGAAAGATTATAAATAGAGAGTCTAGGCTATACTTCATAGCTATCAGACTGTTTTCATTTAGAACTCCCTTTAAAACTTATAGGGTTACATAAAACATTTACTCTAACCAAATACGGGTTCACTACTTGCCCAAGTTTTCTTGTGTATAACACACAACAAACAGAGTTTTAAACAAGTTGGAAAATAAGAACCACCCATATGCAACACATCCTGATTATTACAACCAAGAAACAAATCTCAAAATCAAAGAATCTCGAAACCCAATCAATAGAGCTCATAAGACAACAAGTATCAACAAAACTCTAGCTGCAGGTAAGTTCTTTAAATAAAAACATGGGTTTATATAGGTTTTACATTCATTTAAATAGAAACAAAGGAACCCACAATTCTTCCAAGAAAACTCAGTGAGAAACAACAATATGTTTTAAACAAGAAAACTAGTACCAATGATTACCAGATCACATTATGCTAAGCAACTTACAGAGTTCCCTTTTTGCATCAATTTTTATGTGCTAATACTAACATAAAAAAAATTCTAATCAAGATTATTCTTTGTAAAGGATTTCAAACCAAGAGGAGAAAGATTTATAAACCCAATAACAAATAACCAGGCAACATGCAATGTTCTAAACTAACAGAGAAGAGTTGTTTCAATGAAATCATTTAGAAGAGAGAAAAAGATTTTAACAGTCAAAGCCTATCATGCCTGATAGTGTCACTGTAAAATCGAAGAAGACCGCTAGCTAAACTTGTTTCTTCTCCTCTTCTCCACAAAATATCCAACAACCATATGCTTCTTCCACAATGCCTTTTATAAATTCCAAGAAACGAAAATAGATTGGAAACCTCAAAAATAGTCATGAAATGTAGTTTATGTTCTTTGGATCGAAAAACCAAAGTTCATGTAGAGTAAAAATCAGAGACCATGCACAATGAAAAACCCTTACAAAATCCATTGACATGCCTACCAAAGTGGTTCGGACTCAAAACCAAACGCAATTAATTTCATAAATCCCAAATCTCCCGCTCAATCCTATTTGCCACCACCCCAATTCAAGCTATGCCAAGTCGCATTTAACAAGCATTTCAAATTTTAGTGACATTTCCACCTAGGCTTCCGCCAACCTAATTTTCCCTGCAAAGTTGGCAGTACCACCAGTCCTTCCATCCTTATCAACATCTTAAATGCCTTAGGAACCGTTACCCAACACTTGCGACCCTTAGTTTCCCTTTCATGCCATAACTTAGGATAGATAAATGGCTTAGGTTAGATCTTAGGTAACTTAAAGTTTATACCTTAGGATATAACACTAACCACTAACCCCTAACATAGGTCCTTAGAATTAGGTTAGATAATTCCACATAGGTAAGTAACAAAAATGCCATAGTTTAAAGCACTAAGTTAGATCATCATATAGCCTTGTAGTATTAGGTTCTAGTTTTAATACTTAGCAACCCCTTCCAACTCCTTAGTACCGAGTTTAGGTTAGAATCAGAATTACATCAAGTAATCATAGCTTAGGTAGGAGATACTCTCACCTAGTTTAGGGTTCTAGTTTTCTCCAATGCCATGAATAGGTTGAAATCCCAATTACGCCAGTAATGACCTGCCAGGGCCGATTTCCAAAGATCCAATGAAACTTTCCCCTGAATGGAAATATTTTCACAAAAAAAGAGAATTAAAGAGTTCATGTCTACTAAGTTCATTCCATATGCTCCTAGTTCATGGAATGCCAATTCATCAGTTATTCATTGCGAAAAAATTTAAAACATCCCTTAGATCACTAAAATTGATCCAAGGGTGAGTTATATAAACAAATAAGTTTACAATTTTCCTTAAATCAGAATGCACACACACATATAAGAAGTGAAAAAATGAATCTAGGAAACATTCCAGTTCAATCAAAATATCTGAAGAGTAGAAAAGACTTAACCACATCAAGCATGATTTCCCATAATCAAGAGAACATATCCTCATAGGAAAAATCACATATCAACACTTGAATGCAAAGGAGGAAAATAACAATAATCAAGGGTGTTACATGCTCCCCTCCTAAAAAGAATCATCGTCCCAATGATTATCTCTTTTAATGATTTATATCAAGGACAATCAATTCATTCTTTTCTCTTATCCTAGTCAATTATTTCAAAACCTTATAGTTCCAGAAATCAGTATTAAATAACTTTTATTCAAATCAAGTATATATCTACCCAAAACTGGCTTACTTAATGTCATAAAGGATAAATTCATAAAAATTATCAGTCAATAGATTCAATTCTGTTCAAATAGATATGGAAAAGCAATTTTCATATCTTCTAGATTTTCCCAAGTTACACTCTCCTTGTTAAACTGGTCCCACTGGACCTTACATTGACTTATTTCTCTATTTCTTAAATGCAATTGGTGAGTTTCCAGCACTCGAATGGGCTTAACCATGATTATTCCTGGGTCTTGGACCTGCAAGGAATTCCAATTTAACACATGTGATAAATCTGAAACATATTTCTTAAGCAAAGAAATATGGAAAACATCATGCATTCGTGACAGAGTAGGTGGTAGAGCTAAACAATAATCTACAGGACTTATAACCTTAACTATTTCAAAAGGTCCCATATAACGAGGGGATAACTTGGCAGCCTTTCCAAAAGTTATAGAACTCTTTTTCGGTTTAACGCGAAGAAAAACCTTCTCACCAATCTCAAATTTCTTGTCAACCCATTTTAAATTGGCATAACTCTTTTGCCTATCTACTGCTTCTTTCAAGCATTCACGAATCATTTTAACTTGTTGTTACATTTCCGTTAGGATTTCGAGTCCTATTAATTCTCTATCCTCAATGCTATCCCAACTAACAGGGGGTTCGCATTCCCTTCCATAAAGTTCCTCGAAAGGTACCATCTTAAGAGAAGCATGATATGCATTATTGTATGCAAATTCAAATAATGGAAGGTACTCCTCCCACTTATACTTTGCTGATCCATATAGAACATCTCGTAACATATCCTCCAAAACCTGATTTACTCTTTCATCAATGTCCATCCGTTTTTAGATGGTACATATAACTAAAATTTAGATTAGTGCCAAGAGCTCCGTTAAGCATTTGCTAAAACCTTGATTTCTTTCTAGGGTCTCTATCAGATATGATTAATTCAGGTACCCCATGTAATCTGAAAATTTTGCGTACAAATCTTTTAGCCAAAATAGGAGAATCATCCTTTAGATTTCCAGTAGTAAAATGAGCTACTTTCGTTAGTTTTTCAACTATTACCAAAATAGCATCATGTTTATTTCTTGACATAGGCAATCCTTGTACAAAATCCATGCTTATTACGTGCCATTTGTACTTGTGGTATGTTGTGAGGATACAATAAACCAAATTGGATGCATATGTTCCACTTTTACCCATTGACATTCTAGGCAATGAGTCACAAAATATATAACATCCTTTTTCATTCCCTTCTAGAAGTATTTCCGTTTTATGTCAGCAAGCATTTTTGTAATGCCAGGGTGTCCAGAGAAAGCTTGAATTGTGAAAATTGATCAACATTTTCTTTCTCAAATTATTAGGTAAGGGTAATGCACGCATACTCTTTTTTCATATTGTAAGATTCCCTAATTATCAAAGAGAAAACCTTTATACCTTTCATCTTTTGGATCTACAACAAGTGCTATTTTTAATTGTTGAAAATAAGAATCAGATTCCATAGCACTTTTTACTTCATCCTTAAACTGAGTTCTTAGTGTTATAAGAGCATAAATGTGCTTCCTACGACTTAGAGCATCAACCACTCTATTCTCTTTTCCTTTGATATACCTTATGTCAAAATCATATTGAGACAAAATATCTAACCACCTTCATTGTCTTGCATTTAGGTTTGGCTGAGTGAAAATGTACTTCAGTCCAAGATGATCAATTTTCAACTCAAATGGTTTACCAAGCAAATAATGCCTCCAAACTTGAAGTGTATGAACTATGGCAGCAAGCTCTAAATCATGTGGAGCATAATTCAACTCATGTAACTTAAGTTTTCTACTTTTATAAGCTATGACATGATCATTTTGTAACAAAATATCTCCAAGACATTCCCCAGACGCATCCGTTACAACCGTGAAGTCTCCATTAGGATCCAGGTAGAGCTAAAATAGGTGTTGAAGTCAATTGAATTTTCAAAATTTTAAAGGTAGATTCACATTTATCATCCCAAACAAATTTCTTATCCTTCTTCTGTAATGAAGTTATTGGTGCAGCCACCTTGGAAAAATCCTTAACGAATTTTCTATAATAACCTACAAGGCCCATGAAGCTTCTAACTTCATGTACATTCTTAGGTGCGGGCCACTCGATTATAGCTATAATTTTAGAAGGATCTATTGCAATCCCATATTTACTTATAACATGCCCCAAATAGTGAACTTCAACATCATAAAAAGAACATTTGGACAGTTTACCATATAACCGTCTCTTTCTCAGAATTTCCAAGACTATTTTCAAGTGTTCATGGTGCTCCTCAATACTTTTAGAATATATGAGAATGTCATCCAAGAATACAAGCACAAACTTGTCCAAGTATTCTTGAAAGATATTATTCATTAAGTTCATAAAACTTGCAGTGCATTCGTTAATCCAAAGGGTAAAATTATGAATTCATAATGTCCATACCTTGTCTTAAAAGTCATTTTATGAATGTCCTCTTCCTTAATTCATAATTGATGATATCTTAGAATAGACTGATGCCCCACGCGTCGATTAAATAGATCATCAATTCTAGGAAGTGGGTATCTATTCTTGATTGTTGCTTTGTTCAACATCCTGTAATCAATGCACAATCTGATTGTTCCATCTTTCTTTTCACAAAGATCACTTTGGTGCTCCCAAAGTGAAACACTTGGCCTAATCAACCCTTAAACAAGAGTTCTTGTAACTCACCTTAAGCTATACTAACTCTATGGTAGTCATTCGACAAGGTGCTTTAGAAATAGGTTCGATGACTTGGTTTGATTTCTATCGTGAAGTCAAACTCCCTTTTGGGTGGTAATCTTGGTAATTCTTAAGAAGCACATCACCGTAGTTTCGTAATGTGAATAACGTTCCATGAAATCACTATTTTATTTTGTAGATTTAGAAATTTTTATTTCATATAAGGTACAACCCTTATTTTTTTCCTTTTATGTTGCATAGTGATGATTTCCTAACATAAATTCCTCGTTTTACACCTTGAATCTCTGTTGTTTTCTGCAGATCATCCACACAACTAATATGTTTTTCAAAACAGTCTACTTTTGCTTTATGCTCAGCTAACCAATTAACGCCTATGACTATATCATAAGATCCCAAAGGTGCTACATAGAGATCAACTTTAGTGGAAAAGATAGGTAAGTCAAGGACTACCCCAAAAAGACACATGCTAACTGTATGAACATAATTATTACCATAATGTACAGTCCATGATTTATCCATTTTTCTAGCTTTTCTTTTAAGTTTTGAAGCGAGTTTACTAGAAATAAAACATTCAGTAGCTCCTGTATCAAAAATAATAGTTACGGGTATGCCAAATAACTTACTAGGAACTTCAATAGGTGTAACTTGCTTTTCAGCTTGCTTGTCAGCTACTGCAACATGTATCTTGTGCTTTGTTGATTATGATCATCATTCTTAAAAGGACATTGATTCGTGTAATGATATTTTCCACGCTTATAAAATCCTCCCATCTTGGTCCATTTTTGGGCTGGGGTTATTCTCACCTTGTAGTTATCATTCTAACCTCCATAGGGTTTTCACCTATTATTATTATTCCCGGAAAATTGTTCCGTGTATTACCGTAAGTCTTATTCATTGTTGTCTTCTTATCCATATCAGTTGGAAACTTACTTTTGTTACCTAAATTTTTCCATGACCCTTTCTTAGGTGCAAGAGAAGCTAAAGAAGATTTTGGAACTTTCTTCCTTACCTCTTCCTTGTGAGCAGAAATAGCTTTTAATTTCTGTTCCTGCCTTATGGATTTTTCAACAACCCCTTCCATAGTGGTTGGGCTGTGAACATCAACCTCTCCTCCAATAATGGGATTCAATCCCATGATGAATTTTTGTATCTTGAACTTCTCGTCAGTTTGATATTGAGGTACATACTTGAGAAGTTTCGTAAATCATTCCCAATACTTAGTTATAGTTAACTTCCCTTGAGCTAAGTTCTGAAATTCAGTCATTTTCTGATCATAATAAAGTTGTGGTAGCCATCGTTGCCTAAAATAACCTTTAAATTGATCCCAGTGATGTTAGTTTCATCAATGTTTAGCTCAACCTTCCAGCTGTCCCACCATGAAGATGCTTCATGGGAAAGCTGATATGCTCCCCAAATAGCTTTGGTCTCTTCTGAGAAGTTCCTTATTGCAAAGTACTTCTCCATCTCACTGAGCCAATTCTCAACTCCATCACCTAATGTGGTACCATCTAACTTAGGTGGACTTATCCTTTTTATATCATTAGTGAGTTTAGCAGCCAACCTAGCCTTTTTGTTTTCTAGCTGGTCAGGTGCATTAACATTGTTATTATCAACACCCATATTGGGGTTGTCTTCAGGAGGTGGTTGATTCCTCCTCATTACCCATCACTTGTTTCTCGAGCATAGTCAATTGATCTCTTGTGTCCAATAGGGAAGCAAGGATCTCATCAATTTTTTGGGTTGTTGCTGCTCTTTCCTCAGGTGGAGCATTGTTCGTAACATTTCCCCTTGTCCTAAAGATTTTTTGTTACAAGAAAATCCAAGTTTTTATTAGATTATGGACACAATAGGTCCAAGAATTGTAACCTTCAAATCACGATACCAAGATGTAACAATCCCATTTTAAGATTTTAGAAACAAGGATTTTTTTTTGTTCTCTGTTCTAAATGCATAATTTAAAACACACATTTCATAACAACCATTCTTATAAAAGATAACCATATGCAGTGTAATGACTTGGTGAGCAACCGATCTATTCATTTCATGACTCAATGAACTACCAATCTATTCATGTGTAACATATTTTTTGAGAATTCTCTTGAATACTTTGTATAATTGATTTTCTTACCCTACTCCTGGGAATTGAGTAATCTATGTAAGGAACCTAATCAATATTTGTTACCAATATTCATCGGTATCACGATCCTTAGCCTAGGTGACATAGACAACACAATCAAAAATTTCGATACTTTGGCCAAATATTTCTAACATATTGTTTGTATATCTTATTCCTTGACAAAGATACTCCTCAATCTGGAATATGTCCTTCACCCCATGCCATTGTTATCTAGAATGCCTTATACCGACTTACGTGCTTCCTTTCCCAAGGTTTACTCTAGTTTAGGGTAACAACATAGGACATGATATGAAGAGGCTCACAAAGACTTAGGATAAATTGGCATACTGGGTCAACCTGGGTTAACCCCATGTGCCAAGGTACCCTGAGTCCTAGAGGGCTACTTCATATCCTAACTATGTTACTATCCAAACCTAGAAGGAAAACTTGTTCAAGTTTAAAAAGTGTGTAGGTCCTGACGATCAATGCAAAAGGGTGTTGCCACATGTTAACTGTACTATTATATCCTTAAGAAGATCCTAATCTTCTTGAAGGTACAACCCTATAGTTGACGTGTGCCAACATCCTACAAAATAGCCTCATTAGGATGTACATACCTCCAAGAGTTTACTTATGTTAAGTTAAATTGGGTTAATAGATGACATGTTCAGAAGCCCAACTAACCCCGAGTCCAACCCTCTTTATGTCCTTATCAAGAGTCATATTTTAATTAATCCAAAGAACTTAATTAACTAAAGGTTGCTTCCAAATTGGTTAGTTTCGGCATAAAATCCCATTATCCAAAATAGGACAGCAACAACACAAGTTCCTTTCATATAAAATGATTTGGCCACTTAAGGAGTTGCAACAACCTAATAGTCTAAAACTTATCATACTTATTACAATTAAGTCTTAGTGTTTTGCAATCATATCTTCCTCTTTTAAGTATATCTTTGTTAGAGAGGAAGAGTCTTCCTCCTATAGTAAAATGCTAGGGTATAATACACCCCATTTATGTACTTTATAATCTCGATAATTTTCATTATAGTTTTACTTCACATCACATGTTATAATAAAATACTTAGATAAGAATGTTGCAATCTGCCTCTTATTTAATCGCATCTTACTTAGGAATTCCTCTAATTCCCTTTACAATTTATTTATCAAAATTCACATCCAACCATATAGATAATAAGTAGAATATCCTCAAGACAAGATACCATCCTAGCAAAAAAGGTACAAGAGAATTTATACAAACAATGCCAAAAAATTCTCAACTTTCAATTCATAGTCAACTTATATCGATTTAGAACATCTAATGCATCATATAAGTTTATGCCTTATTTTATCACTTACGTTGTCCATCTACAAAAATTACTAGCATGAGTTAGTTCAATGAACTGAGCATGACAAGCACTAAACCTTAAAATGAGATGCACTCAACTAATTGTTTCCATAAAACAACCCCGCTTTAAGGATTAGTCAATATATCATACAATAAGCATAAGTAATTACAATCAGTTAAGAAGAGCAATAACATCCTGAATCACTTCAAAAGGGGAAGAGCGAGAATATGTTAAATATCATTGATCCTAAAATTTTAACATGATATTTATTCCTTTGATTCCCTTTAAAAGCAACAGATCTTACCATCTCCTTATATTCAAACTTCACCACAAAGTAGAATAGGATACTAAGTTATTTACCTTAATATAAAAAGGTTTCTTACATCATGATTTAAATTAAGATGATTCATCTAACATTAATTAATATGTTCATCACAACAAGATAAAATAAGAATACCCAATAAGGAGAAAGATAACATCACCCAAATTCCCCGGTTTGTATTCCCCATTCAATAGCTAGTCATCATTCACCTTCTTTCTATTAAAATACAGATTAAGTAAAGAAAGCTAACCAACAATGTTCAAATTTATCCTAAGAACATTCCATCGTAAGTCCTTATAGCTAAATTCAATCCAATTGTTTGTAAAAGAAGCACGCCAACAAAGGTACGCATCACATTAATCATCTATTTTACTATCATTAATAATAGTTCCTTTTTCAATCCAATAACAATTTTACAGATGAATAAAAGGGTTCCAAGGAAGAGATCCTAACACTTTTAAAGTAAAAAGGAGAAACTTATAACCCTATTCAAAAACTAGATCTCCTATCAAACAAGTATTCCCTCTCATTCATTCATTAAAACAATGAAGGCTATACAAAACCGTAAAAGTTCTAATAATTTCATATAAACTCTATATTAATTCAATGAACCCAATCAAGAATTGAAACCCGAGTAAGAACTCATACTCAGAATTTATCCAGGTGTTTAGACAAGATAGAATTAAATTCTTACTTCTCAACTTGTCACTCCTGAAGTAAAAGATTGAATTCCTGACAGGATTAGAAACTACGAAATGATTTCAAGTCAAACCCTTTATAGTTACTTGTAAATTTAGGCAAAACTATCATTTCTAGTTTCATCCCAAATACATTAAACTAATCCTTTAGCATGTGATGGAGAATGATAACTACTAAACAATCTAAAGTCAACATTAAAAGTTTACCAAATAATTTGTAGACTATCATTTCCAGTTTCCTTAATACACATGCAATTATCTAAACATGCAACTACATCATTTCAGGTTCAGAGTTTACAAAAGTTCATTCAAAACAGGCTATATTCAACTAAGATCTTACAATATTTTCAACCAATTCCTTTGTGTTCCAGACTTGAATTATAACCGAGCATATTTTTCAACACATTTTCTCATCAATTCAAACATTCAACCGAATGCATCCAATACGGGTAGTTAAATCCCTTAACGATTAACAATTATAAAAAGAAAACTAGACGGTTTCTTAGTGGTGACTCCATGCCTAGCCTTCATTACAATCATTAGGAAAGAAGTTCTTTGAATAGCCTATTATTATATTACCCACATTGAACTAATAGAACTTTTGCATCGAAGAAAATAATGGAGTAGTGAGTATACACTAAAAACTTCCTTAATTAAAGAAAAGTTTACATAATCATCTTTCAACCCTTAGTTAACAACAAGGATGAATTGAAAGATTATAAATAGAGAGTCTAGGCTATACTTCATAGCTATCATACTGTTTTCATTAATAACTCCCTTTAAAACTTATACGGTTACATAAAACATTTACTCCAACCAAATACGGGTACACTACAGCCCAAGTTTTCTTATGTATAACACACTGCGCAAATAAATTTTTAAATAAGTTGGAAAACAAGAACCACCCATCTGTAACACATCCTGATTATTGCAACTAAGAAACAAGTCTCAAAATCAAAGAATCTCGAAACCCAATCAATAGAGCTCATAAGACAACAAGTATCAACAAAACTCCAGTTGCAGGTAAGGTTCTTTAAACAAAAACATGGGTCTATCTAGTTTTAACATTCATTTAAACAAAAACAGAGGAACCCAGATTCTTCCAAGAAAATTTAGTGAGAAATAACAATATTTTTTAAACAAGAAAACCACAACCAATGATTACCAGATCACATTATGCTAAGAAACTTACAGAGTTTCCTTTTTGCATCAATTTTCATGTGCTAATACTAACATAACGAAAAGTCTAATCAAGATTATTCTTTGTAAAGGATTTCAAACCAAGAAGAGCAATATTTATAAACCCAATAACAAATAACCAGGCAACATGCAATGTTCTAAACTAACAGAGCAGAGTTGTTTCAATGAAATCATTTAGAAGAGAGCAAAATATTTTAACAGTCAGAGCCTATCATGCCTGATAGTGTCGCTGATAAAATCAAAGAAGACCACGAGGTGAACTCGTTTCTTCTCCTTTTCTCCACGAAAGATCCAACAACCATATGATTCTTCCACAATGCCTTTTATAAATTCCAAGAAACAAAAATAGATTGGAAACCTCAAAAATAGTCATGAAGTGTAGTTTAAGTCACTGGTTCGAAAAGCAGAGTTCACGTAGAGTAAAAATCGAGAGACCATGCACAATGAAACAACCTCTTGCGAAATCTCAAGCTAGCATGCCTACCAAAAGCAGTTTGGGATCAAAAATAAATGCAATTAATTTTATTAATCCCAAATCTCCCGCTCAATCCTATTTGCCAACCACTTACCAAGTCTCAAGCATTGCCAAGTCACATTCAACAAGAATTTCAAATTTTAGTGACACTGCGCCACCTAGGTTTCCGCCAACCTAGTTTGCCCCTACCAAAGTTGGCGCATACCACCATTCCTTCCATCCTTATCAACATCTTAAATTCCCTAGAACCAATGCCCAATACTTGTGACCCTTAGTTTCCCTTTCATGCCATAACTTAGGATAGATAAATGGCTTAGGTTAGATCTCGAGGTAACTTATAGTTTATACCTTAGGATATAACACTAACCACTAACCCTTAACATAGGTACTTAACAATTAGGTTAGATATTTCCACATAGGCAAGTAACAAAAATGCCATAGTTTAAAGCACTAAGTTGGATCGTCATATATCCTTGTAGTATTAGGTTCTAGTTTTAATACTTAGCATCCCCTTCCAACTCCTTAAATCTTGAGTTTAGGTTAGAATCGAGAATTACATCAAGTAATTATAGGTTAGGTAGGAGATAAAATCACCTAGTTTAGGGTTCTTATTTTCTCCAATGCGATGAATAGGTTGAAATCCCAATTACACCAGTAATGACCTGCCAGGGACGAGTTCCAAAGATCCAACAAAACTTTCCCCTGAATGGATATATTTTCACACAAAAAAAGACAATTAAAGAGCTCACGTCTACTAAGTTCAGTCCATATTATCTTAGTTCATGGAATGCCAATTCATTAGTTTTTCATTGTGAAAAATTTAAAACATCCCTTGGATCACTGAAATTGATCCAAGGGTGAGTCATATAAACAAATAAGTTTATAATTTTCCTTAAATCAGAATGCACACACATCTATAAGAAGTGAAAAAATGAATCTAGGAAACATTCCGCTTCAATTAAAATATCTAAAGAGTAGAAAGACTTAACCACATCAAGAATGATTTCTCATAATCAAGAGAACATATCCTGATAGGAAAAATCACATATCAACACTTGAATGCAAAGGAGGAAAATAAAAATAGTCAAGGGTGTTACACACATTGTGACATTCATCGATCCATTCCTTAGAACAATATTTCCTTAGCAAGCCATTAATATGGTGAATGAAATATGTTAAATCAAAGACAAATATACGTATCATCCCAAGCTTTCTTAAGAAAGATCTAATGCTCGACTCATCTGTGGGTGGGATCATCTCCAAGATTGCTTGAATCTTCGCAAGATATACTTCAAAGTGCTTCCAGATGAAATGAAATAACCCAACAATTTACCCTCATAACTCAAAACACACACTTTTATAGATTTAGAGTTACATTATATTTAATTAAGCGTGAGATTATGATTCAAGGACTTTTGGATGGTCACCCTATTTTTAAGCCTTTTCTAGGAGGTCATCAACATATGTATCAATACATTATGAATGATATCATGGAAGATATACATCATTACTCATTAATACGTGAATCAAATGTTCTTAAGACCAAATGACATGGCAACATAACAAAAGTTCCCCAAGGAGTAGTAAAAGTAGTCTTAGTTTGATCCCGTTGAAATCCTTATTTGGTTGTGTTATCCAAATAGATCTCCTAGCAATTTGGATAACTTGTATACACATCCTGCTCCCCTTCGCATTCTTTTATCTCCTTCCATTTTCCCTTGTGTGCCTTCCTCCTCTACATGCTCGCTTCTCTCCTTCCTCATGCGTGCATGTCACCCCTCTGTTTCCCTTTTGCGCACTTACTTCTCACTCTTGTGCATCACACACACTATCATTCACCTCTTTCTACTTTCCTCTCGTGCCTCTTTCTTCTACGTGTGCACTGTGGAAGATTCCATGTGTCAACTTGATGCTCCTTCAAAGGAAAAATCTTGAGTGGGTTTCTAAATGAGCGCGGAGCCTCCACTGTCTGGTTTCATAAAAGGACAGGGTCGGGGTTGAATAGTCAAAGTATTGAGACAGGCCAGCGGAGGATGCCAAGTGTCAATACGACACTAATTCAAGAGAAAAATTGGGGGAGGGTTTCCAAACAAGTGCCAGGCTGTTGTATGTCCCCGGTTAGATATATGACCCCGCCAAGCAAAAGACTTAGCCAAAACATGAAGAAACTGAGTGAGCCGTGGAAGAAGCCACATGTCATCCTAGCATAGCTTCAAAAGCAAAATATAAAGGCTTCCCTCAGACATGCACCAACCCTCCACGTGTCTAGTTCCAAAAAGGGGGCCATTTTGGTAGTTGGTTCCCCATTTTGTATGAACTTGATTCAAATTTCAAATGAGCATATATTTTGACTTAATGCTTGAAATCTGACAAATCTGGCACCATTGGAAAGATCTCGGCCTCATATATGCCATGGAGATCTAAACTTTAATTTTGGAGAGGTTAGGTGGGGAAAAATGAAGAAACATCTTCATGCCATTAATACAAGATCTATTTACCCCAACAACTAGATCGATATTTGATCTGATCCATCCATTCCTCCTCCTTCGAGGCATTGAACAAGTAATTGATGTAGACATGAAAATTTGGGGCAGATTTGTAGGAGGCATTAATGATGGTGGTTGAGCTTTGAATTAGTTTTCCCTTCTCTCTCTCCTTCTTCCCTCTATGTTGAATCTATAAAGGAAGGGTTGGGGCTCATTGTAAAGGGTTGGACACTCTAGATCCTTACGCATGTTGCTAAGGACTCCATATTTTCTATATTTTGAGTTACAAGACCTCTATGTTGGCTCTTGCATGTGGATATCGGCCTCCTTATCATTGTAATAGTTTTGTGCATTTTTGGAAGTAATAGAAGCATCATTTTGTGACTATTCTCTATCCTAACATGTTTACATTCCTTCTTCTTACCTCTTCTCTTGCATTGTGTATTGTTGTGCTATTTCAAGTCCCATGCAGTTCCATACTTGGTTGTGTTCCATGAGAATGATCTGGTGAATGCATATTTTACTGTGCTACTCGTGCCTAGCCTCCTTTCACACATTCCCTATCATTCTCACTCAGAAAATAGATAGTGTTCACCCTCTTTTCTAGTGCTATCACCTTTTAGTGTAGTTTACTTCATGTTATCCTTCTTTCCTTAGTCCTTGGCATTCTTAGCTTAGTTTCCCCTTTCAGCACTAGGAGTAGTAGTAGTAGTAGAAATAGATAGAGGAACCGGCCTTCTCCGAGATCCATCCCAAGCTCACGCAAGGTCCCACAACTTGGGGATGGTTCCATTGTGGTCTCAGACACCTCGGCCCTTTTGAGATCTGAGACATGGGTGCACGTTTGAGCAACCAATAGTTTCTAGCACACCCGGTGGGACTAGCATTGAAAGCTCAAATTTCATATCTCTAAGTTTTGGTGTGTGAACTTAGTGTTTCAACCTTTGAAGAGGCTCATTTCAAACACATTTGGTGACTCCCAATATTTTAAGATCTTTGTTTTGCGTAGTCCTAAGTGCCTTTCATGAGAAGAGTGCACACAAGAAGAAGTGTAGTAGCTAAAGATTCTTTTGAATACCTCCAGCTATCCCTAAGAAGAGTTCATTCCAAAAAAGCACATGCGTGCATCTCTATCTCCAACGCACCACACCCATTCAACTCCTCCTCAAAAAATACAAACTGTGTGCCTACTGATAATGGCAATCAAACAACCTCCTCCATTAAGAAACTTTGTAAACTTTGATGGAGGGAGTCCCTTACTCTTGGTCATGTAACATGATATGCCAAATGGAATGCTCAAGAGTATTCCTTACTTTTAGGTGAGAATCAAGTCACCCCTCAGGAGCATATCCAGGATGTGGAAAATGTGTGTTCACTCTATCTGATCACACATAATGATGTAGCAGTCAGGTTGCTTATGGCCTCTTTCAAAGGTAAATCACTTCAATGGTATAGAGGCTTGAGACTTGGATCTATCACCACCTAGGATGAGCTGGGAACAACTCTATGCAATTATTTTGAAGACAAGTTAGATCACCTATCTTTGGTGGAGCAATTAACAACAACAAGGAGGGCACCCAATGAGCAGATGACTGATTTCAACATCAGATTTCAGAAGACTTGGGACAAAATCCCTCTTGTGGTAAGACCTACAACCCAACATGCTTTCCTTTATTATCTGAAGGCACTCAACAATGATATTTCAGTTATGATACAATCTATGGGAGGTAGGACCTTACCAACCACTTATAGTATTGCAGTAAGGTAGAAAATAGTCTTATTCAGGTGGGAAAATTAGCTCCTAGACCACCCATGCCCTTGTTCCCAGAAATTCACAAGCACCCCAACCTTCTATAGCCTCTATTCCTACTCCTAAGTAAAGCACAAACTGGTTTCCTCAACATCCTATTCTCCATCACAACAAAATAAAAATGAAGAAATGAAGGCCGTGATCAAAAATTTGTCAAACAAAGTCATATCATTGGAAAAAAGTACAAGTGCAAGCTTATAGAGGCAATTCCAATCAGGCACATGGCCAAGGGAATCAACCTTGGTGGAATCAATATGAAATCAAAGATACGCACCCAATAAATAGAATGATAGATGGTAACCTAATGCACATCTACCCTTGTAAGTTGTTCCTCCCATGCCTTCTCTCCCAGCACCCAACATGAGCCAAGCACTTGTTCTGAGTTCAGAACAATTTGGCACAAGAGTCAGAATGGTGCTTCCCTTGCAAAATGCCTCATAGTCAATATCATTGTGCTAATGTTGTGCATGCCCAAGCCTTCATGATTCAGAATGCTTCATCCTGTGAGCCCTCAACAAGCACCCATGAAGCAGATAATCCAAAAAGACCAGAAGATTCCTCGAAAACCAATTTGATGTTCTTTGGTGTGGAGGACTTATGTGCAATCAACCAAGCTGCAGAAGATACAAACAGACGTGCACCCAAGTTGTAGACAACACAAGATATAAGAAAATAATATTAGAGTCAGGCACACAGGTCACAATCCCAGTAATACAAGCAGATCTTTAGAAGAAAAAATAATCAGACAAGACCTCTTGCAAGTAAAAGTGTTCAAATCCCTATGCAGGAGGTCCCACGTAAAGCTCCTTCTAAAGCAACACGTGCCCATCCTTTGGTAGGCCAGCCTCTACTCCAGCTAAAATTCAGGCTTCCACACCTGAACAGTCAAGAAGGGATGTTGTTCCCCAAATGCACAAGGTGGGGGGCTTCCATTTTAAGCATTGTTGACCAGATGAAGAAAACAAACATAAATGTCACAATGTGGGATGCCCTGACCATTCCATCTCAGTGGGATCTATTGCATGAAGCTCTGCGTAACTTCCACATGCTGACCTGATTATGTAGAAGCCATGCACTTTTGTCAAAATATACCAAGAAGAGGAGAAAAAGTAAGTAAAGTTTCTAAAACCCCACCCTTCTATATGTCCTTGATTATAGGAAAACACCTAGTGCATAACTACTTGATTGACTCAGGTGCTAGTACTTCTATTATGCCTAAGAAGATAGTTGATGTCTTAGGTTTGAAATATAGCCCTTTGTCTAAAGGAGTCCTACAACTTGATGGCTCAATTGTAACCACCTTAGGAGTCATCAAGGATCTTGAGTTAACCCTCCATGCATGTCCAAGCTTGACAATTACTCAAGATGTGTCAATTATTGACCTACCTCCTTTGTTTGCCCTATGTCTATCAAGAGAATTTACTACTAAAGTGGGTGGTTACTTGTCTTCTGATTGGTCTCATATGTTACTCAAGACAAGGTATGGTACCTGGTTTACCATACAAGTTGAGCCTATATTTTCTTATCATGTAGAGCCATATGTCCCATCCCCTCTCCAAGCCAATTGTCTTATCCAAGGAAGAACAAGTTTCAGTTCTGAAGAGCAGTCTCTTCCACCCTCTATTCCAGACCTAGTGCTTGATGAATGGGTGGAAAGGCATCACAAATTTGATCCCTATGCTTGAAGAACTAGAAGCCTATGAAACTAGGCTTGGTACTTATTGCATTCTAGAAGAAGACGTCACTATGCTTCCACATGCACGCTCATGGGAGAAAAAGTTCAAACTGGTCTATGGAAGTTATACTTTGATGGATCCAGAAGTAGAAATGGCACAGGGAGTAGGAGTGGTTCTCATTTCCCCTAAGGATGAGAAATTATTCTTCACACATAGGTTGCAGTTTACATGTTCTAACAATGTGGCAGAATATGAAGCATTGGTGCATGGCTTGCTTATTGCTGAAAAGAAGAAAATTAAAGCACTGCTAGATCTTTGGGGACACATAATTGGTCATCCACCAGGTCACCAACAAATGCCAGACAAATAATAAGCTTCTTAAATCTTATAAACATAGAGTTTGGGACCTACTTGAGAGCTTTGATGCCCTTAATCTATAGGTAGTCCCACATAGAATGAACAAAGAAGTTGACCAAATGGCCACACTTGGTTCACAGTTTTCTCTATTAAGGACTTTGTCAAAGGAAACACTCAGCACATTAAGATGGTAATCAGACCATCCATTCTAGAAAATAACACCAGCTAGAAAGTGTTTGAAAGTGACATGCAGATCATCCAATTTATCCAGAATGAAGCTGAATTTTCATCAAGTATGCAAGCTGACTTGCATGACAACTATGGTGACCAAGTAATACAGCTGAAGACAAATAAGTTTCCTAAAGGGCTGGTCACCTTAGAGAAAATGTTCAGCCCTGATGATGAGTTCAAGGGTGAAGAAAGATACATGTGCACGTGCCACAAGAAGAAGACTTGCTCTCCCATTACTATTATTACACGTGGAAAAGAGTTGTTGCTCAAAGAGGACTTGTGCACATGAAGAAAAATAGGCCTTCATCTCTCTCTGTCATCAAAAATATAGTGACATTTTCTCATGGGAGTATGAAGACCTCAAAGGTTTTGATCCAAGTGTTTCTCAACACTCCATTGACCTTGATCTTAGTATAAAGCCCATCAGACAAAAGCAACGGCTAGTCAATCCAAAAATAGAGCCCCTCATGAGAAAGGAGTTATCCAAACTCATTGAGGCTAAAATTATCTTTCCCATCAAATATTCTACCTAGGTCACAAATCTGGTTCCAGTGCGTAAGAAAAATGGTGAAATCAGACTTTGTGTTGATTTCAGAGATTTGAATAAGGCATCTCTAAAGGATCATTATCCTTTGCCTTCAATGGAGCAGTTCTACAGACCGTGGCTGCATGCAAAGGTTCTTCTCCATGCTAGATGGGTATTCGGGTTTCAACCAGATCCTGGTCAAGGAAGAGGATCAATTCAAAACAACATTTACAACCAAGTGGGGAACATATGCATACCATAAAATGCCCTTTGGTCTATCAAATGTGGGCAACATTTTTCATGCCATGGATATTGCCTTCAAAGGTTACATCAATGAGTTCATCTTGGTTTACCTTGATGATATAACTATCTTCTCAAAGTAAGGCACGGATCACATGGCACACTTGGAAAAGGTCTTTGAGAGATGCAGAGAATTTGGGGTATCTCTTAACCCCAAGAAGTGTAATTTTGTGGTGGCTCGGGAAAGCTCTTGGGCCATGTGGTTTCAAAGGATGGTATCGTGATTGATCTTGAGTGCATGTTTCAGCCATCCTAGCCCTTTCCCTTTCACACACAAAAAAAGGCCTTACAGTCCTTCCTTGGAAAGATTAACTTTGTTAGGCATTTTATCCCTAACTTTGTGGGACTGGTTCGGCCCATCACCCTCATGCTCAAAAAAGGACATAGCCTTTCGGATGGACAGTAGAAGGAAGAGAAAATCTTCAACAAGATCAAGAAAGAGATTGCTTGTGTGCACCAACACTCATCAATCCAGATTACTCAAAGGATTTCATCCTTTATGCTTATGGTGCTGATGCAAGCATTGTTGTTGTCTAACATAGAAAATGAACAAGGGCTGGAATAGCCAGTGGCCTTCTTCAGCCAGATGCTGAAGGATTATGAATTGAAATACAGTCACATGGAGAAGCAGGTCTTCGCCATCATGCACACTCAAGAAATTCAAGAGCATGCTCACCACAAATCATATCAAGGTGTTAGTCTCCCACTCATCTATCAGAGACTTCATCATGGGAGAAAAAATCAGTGAGAAGAGAGCGATGGGTGACAAAAATCATGGAATATGATGTGACTATTAAGGCCACAAAGCTTGGTAAGAGGTAGTGCACTCTGCAAGTAGATTGTTGAGGATGCGCAGAGTGAACCTGAGGCTTCATTATTTCTAGATGAAGACCTCCCACGTGTAGAACATGAATAGAATATAGACCCCTAGTGCATGTGACTAGATGAAGGACATGATCACATTCCTTTCCAAGGCGTACCCTCCCGGTTTGAACAAAGAAAGAGAAGGCATCTGAGGTTGCAATCTATCCCTTATGTTTTGATTGATGGACTTATCTTCAAAAGAAATCTAGATGGCATGTTGTTAAGATGTATCAATGGCATGCAGACTAAAAAAGTGTTAGCAGAATTTCATGATGGATTCTCTGGTGGACACTTCTCTGCAAAACTACAACAATGAAGATCATAATGGTAGGTATCTTTTGGCCTACCCTATTTGTAGATGCACATAGGTGGGTCACAAAATGCAAGGAATGCACTTTCTTTGTAGGAAAGAAAATATTGGCAGCACTTCCCCTCTGACCAATCCAAGTGGATCAGCCTTTTGCGCAATGGGGTCTCGAATTCATAGGCATGATCAATCCACCTTCAAGTGTTGGACATAAATGGGTGCTTGATAACTACAGATTACTTCACCAGATGGATAGAAGTTTTCACACTTAAGGAATCAACTGAGGTAGTCATCCTTGACTTTCTCAAGGTTTAGTCACAAGGTTTGGCATTCCTCAAACCATTATCTCTGATAATGCAAAGGCCTTCCTTGGTGCTAAAATCACTTGATTGGGCTCTAAGTTTGGGCATTTACCTAAAACCTCTTCCAACTATTACCCTCAGGGAAATGGTCTAGCAAAATCAACAAACAAGAACCTGATCAGAATCATGAAGCACACAATGAACATCAGCCAAAGACAGTGGCATACAAGGTCTTGCACATGCTCTGGGTAGATAGAATCACAGTAAAAAAGCAATAGGAACTTTTCCTTACAAGCTTTTCTATGGCAAAGGAGGCTGCCCTTCCTTTGACACTAGAACTAAATTCATTGGCACTTTCCCAACAGCTGGAATTTGAGGGCATATCGAGAGAAATCAGGATGGCAAAGCTGGTTCATCTTGAAGAGCTCAAAAACTCTGCCATGATCAAGCTAGAACAACATCAACAAGCAACAAAGAAATGGTTTGATAGAAAGGCTAGGCCTCAAGCTTTCAAAGTTGGGGACTGGTTCTAAAATGGGATGCTTGACAGAGCTAAACCAGGTGCCATTCAAAGTTTGATGCACTTTGGAGTGGCCCATACATCATCAAGTCCTATAAAGAAGCTAACTCTTTCGAGTTAACTCATCTAGGATGGAAGTGCATTTGCAAATCCCAGTAAATGGGATCTATCTCAAACCCTTCCATTAGGTTTGTTGCATCATGTTGTATATATTAAAGTAGTTTCAATTCCTCCAAGTGTGCTCCATGCACATTTGTTTGTTTGTACATAGTTCTTTCCCCTCATGTGCTTCCTACGCATGCTCTTTTGTTACTTCCAATGTAGAGCTTCTCTCAGTAGTTGTGAGATTCAGAACAGAGTGCAGATATGATTTTCAAGTGATTACAGGGGCATTTTCATGATTGAACAAGTAGACTCCATGCCCAATGGATGCTTTAGGCTACTTGATCTCTTTCATCTAGTAGGAAGATGGCCCCAAAGTCACCAAAACTATTATCCAAATAGCTCTCCTAGCAATTTGGATAACTTGCATACACATCCTTCTCCCCTTCACATTCTTCTATCTCCTTCCATTTTTTCCTCTTGTGTGCCTTCCTCCCTTGCACCCACTTCTCTCCTTCCTCTTTGCATTCCCCTTGCACCTTTCCTTTTCTCCTCTTTTCCCTTTCACTTCACTTACTTCTTTCTTTCCTTCCCTCTTCTGTCACACATGCTTTCTTCACCTCTTTTCTTTTCCTCCATTCCTCTTTCTTCCACGCTTTCACTTCCTTCTTTAGTCTTCTCTTCCTTGTGCCCACACTCCACGTGTTCACCTTCTTTCTAGTCAGCTCAACGCATCTCCAAAGGTAAGAGTGGTGGGCATTGAAAAGTCCAAGTGCTTGCTGGAATATTCCACGTGTCAACCCGACGCTCCTTCAAAGGAAAATCCTGAGTGGGTTTCTAAATGAGCGTGAGCCTCCATGCATCTAGTTTCATAAAAGGATAGGGTCGGGGTTGAATAGTCAAAGCATTGAGATAGGCCAGCGGAGGATGCCAAGTGTCAGCATGACACTAATTCAAGAGAAAAATTGGGGGAGGTTTCCAAACAAGTGCCAGGTTGCCACATGTATCGCGTGTCCCGGTTAGATATATGACCCTGCAAGCAAAAGACTTAGCCAAAACATGAAGAAATTGAGTGAGCCATGGAAGAAGCCACATGTCAGCCTGCAACTTCAAAAGTGAAATACAAAGGCTTCCCTCAAACATGCACCAACCCTCCATGTGTCTAGTTTCAAAAAGGGGGTCCATTTTGGTAGTTGGTTCCCACCATTTTATATGAACCCATGATTCAAATTTCAAATGAGCATATCTTTTGACTCAATGCTCAAAATCGACAAATATAGGCACCATTGGAAAGATCTCGGCCTCATCTACATGCCATGGAGATCTGAAACTTTAATTTTGGAGAGGTTAGGTGGGAAAAAATGAAGAAACATCTTCATGCCATTAATATAGATCTATTTTCCCCAACAACTAGATCGGATTTGATTTGATCTATTGTTCCTCCTCCTTCGAGGCACCAAACAAGTAATTGATGTAGACATGATAGATTTGGGGTGGATTTGCAGGAGGCATTAATGATGGTGGTTGAGCTTCAATTAGTTTTCCCTTCTCTCTCTCCTTCTTCCCTTTGTGTTGAATCTATAAAGGAAGGGTCGGGGCTCATTGTAAAGGGTTGGACACTTTGGATCCTTACGCATGTTTCTAAGGACTCCATATTTTCTATATTTTGAGTTGCAGACCTCCATGTTTGGCTCTTGCATGTGGATATCAGCCTCCTTATCATTGTAACTTAGCTGTGCATTTTTGAAGTAATAGAAGCATCATTTTGTGACTATTCTTTGTCCTAACGTGTTTGCATTCCTTCTTCTTTCCTTTTCTCTTGCATTGTGTATTGTTGTGCTATTTCAAGTCCCTACGTAGTTCCATACTTGGTTGTGTTCCATGAGAATGATTTGGTGAATGTGTATTTTGTTGTGCTACTCGTGCCTAGCCTCCTTTCACACATTCCCTATCATTCTCACTTAGAACAGATAGTGTTCACCCCTCTTTTCTAGGTGTTATCACCTTTTAGTGTAGTTTACTTCATGTTATCCTTCTTTCCTTGGTCCCTTGGCATTCTTAGCTTAGTTTCCCCTCATAAAGTAATTACCTTGGTAGCTTCATCTTTAGGATTAATAGGAACTTAGCTTTTGTTTAAGGTCTTCTTCTTCATTATGATGTTAATATCCATGGTCCTTTTGATTAAGGAAACATTGCCCTCTTCAAATTCGGGAGCTACGGGTAGATCCAGCTTCTTCTTCCTCAACTACATATATTTCAAAGTTTTTTAATGAGGATGGGTCCATCATTCTATCCCCAAAAATAGGGAAAATGATGAGAAGTAAGGGAGAATCCTTTTTATGGTGTGCGAGATGAAGGTCGACATATACGTTAAAGTATCCTATGATTTCCTCATCATTATCTACAAAATCTAATGTTATTGGCTCATTCTCAACCTATACATATGCCAAGATTGCATTTTTAGGCATCTTACAAACCAAGGGTTTGCTCAAACCGAGAAGGTAAACTCCATTTCTTTTAAAATCTCACTAGGACAAAACTATGAGGAAAAAGTAGCCATAGAATCAATGAGTTGATTATGTTATCTGGGAATAGCCTCTATAGAAATAAAATCAATTTTTTTACAAAGTTTACAAAAATGGACTTGTAAAGTTAGATGTGTTAAGCTTTAGTCTCATACCAAGACCTAGTTTGCAATAAGTTATGAGTCACCTAGGACTCTCACATTGTGCACATCCATCCTCTTAGATATAATGAAACCAATAAGTAGAGCTTCGATTCAAATTTTTTGTTCATACATTAAAAACACAACTTGAATGAAAAGAGAATGACTCTTCCCTTCAGAGAGGTAAGAATCACCCTTGCATTTGCATCATAGAAGTACTTCAATCCATCATAGTTGAGGATCCAAAAATTATCATGGAAGATAGATGTTTCATCATTATTCAAATCTTCTTCCTTAACCTCGAACACTTCAATGATGTAAACCTCTCCAAGGTCATCTGCTGGAGAGAGGCTATCCCAAGAGCATGGCCTATGTCTAAATAATCAAAAGGGAGAATAATGGGCAAATCATTTTCCAAGAGTTTCACAATCTTTGTTGTGGTTTTTGTTGAAACAATCTCTACCAAAACAACCTTGTTCTCAATAACGTCCACCCATTCAATTGCCTTGGGTAGCTCTAACTCAGTAGTTGGAAAAATTTTGGTCATGGGAAGAGGTCCCCTAGAGGGAGTAGGTTTGTTTAAGTATTTTTTTGGAAGCTCAAATTCCGAATGAACCCCAGGATTCTTCTTCAGGTTAGCTAGGTGAATTTCAAAAGGTTTAGGATCACCTTGAGTGAAAAGAACTTCCAAAGATGGAGGAATATAACTTCTTGAAATAAGGTAGAAGGAATGGCCTTCATTTTATGAATCCATGGCTGACCAATGATCATATTATAATTGGTTTCTCTGTATCACATCTCATCTCCCAAGGCCCAATAATTTTCCATAGTCACAAAACCCGGAGGCCTCATATAACCTCCACATGTTGTTGACACTCCTCCTATAGGAACTATGGTATGCCACACATCTTACCCTATTTATCTCAGCCCTCCACTCACCGAGGCCTCTAAATCTATGCCCATCTCCCCATACTTCACCTGTAACTCCTCTCACTTATTCGGATTATATATGTCTCTCTCTCGCTGAAAATCATCACACTTTAAGTGTGCTTGATCTCACTCCGTTGCAAAGCATCCCTCTCATAAAAATCTATATCTCTTTGTACTATCAAATAGTATCTCTCTATTCTAAGTGCATTAAATGATTCCTATAGTCTCAACAAATCCTCATCACCCTCCTCCTCTACCTCCGCACCTCTCCACCTCTCTTGCCCACTCTATCTCTGCGAGATAACTAATGTTGTATCCACCACTCACTAAACCCCTCTACAACCCCATTATCATCATCATCTATACCCTCAAGATCCCCCTCCTCCTCCACCTATTGTGCCTCATCCATCACTTGAGTTTATAGGTCATTATTAGATTCATATCATCGATAGAAAAATGACTCACTAGGTATGTGCTTTGAGGTAATCCAAACTACTTAAGGAAGTGTAAAACCTCGACCATATCTACTATCTTCCCTGAATCCATCATATCCATCTCAAACCAGCCAAATCCACATCCATACCTAACCATGGTGGAAATATAACATGTGGTTTCTATATAACATCATCCACCAATAAAATACCGAGGCACTCAAAGATAAGTATGCCTCATCCCACTCCACCCCGTATTCTCTCATCCAGTCAAACCTCCATCACATGAAACCCACAACATAATATGTTGGGTTTCTTTCCCTATGAGGTATACCTAGTGGCCTCACAATAATAATGTGCTCATAGGCCCAAAAATGCAACAAAAATTCTACATCCATACCAAATCTCCTCCTTATAGCATACATCCACAGTCATGGTATACCTACACTAACAAAACACACCCCTAGGAAAACACTATATGATGTTCCATGATCCCAGCTACAACACCCACTCATGTCCATGAAAACCTATCTCCTTGTAAATCTGGTAGTGCATAACAAGAAATAGCCAACACCACCATCAACATCAGTCTGGTTCCTTGACACCTTTGCATCATAAGTAACTCACAATGTGAAATACCCCTATAGTATACTTGATCTCTGGGAAGCCATCTCCATACAACCACCTCATAGTATCTAGAAGGGCCTCCCATGTAATGGGAACTACCCTCTACCCCTTAATAGGAAGTCTTAGTATATAATATACATCCTCAAGTGTCACCATCATCTCTCCAAAGACATAACTAGAATATCCCTTTACTTGGGTCCCATCTATAAAAAAGCAACCATCAATCCCACATCTCTCGGAATCTATTAGTAATGGAAACATCCTCCTAAACCAATGAATATCAAGTGAGCCCACTCAACATCTATCACATCACCTCTAATATCCTCTAGCGTGTTCATGACTCTATTGTGGGAGGTATATAGTATCTCTCACCTACAAAACAAGAAAAAAACCACATCTATTAGTCATTACATCCAATCAATAACCAATCACCACCAAATGTAAATCAGAAGTGATTTTCATATGTTGATTAATGATGATTGCACCAATCACCACCGATCATTGGATCAATGATGATTGGGCATTCCCACCTAAATATTCCAAAATACACGAAAATCAATGAAATATAAAAATGATAAAACTTAAATCTACTAACCCCACATCTCGCTTGTTTCCTCTTTTGACCACTCCCACTCACCTCCATCTCTCAAAAAACTCAAAATCAATCACTCATAGCTCTCAAATCAGAAATCAACACATGCAAATGAGCCATTTGTGTGCCCAATTCAACTTGTATAAACCCTATTCATAGGATCGCCACCAATCCCCGATCACCACCGATCGAGTCCCCAACCATTGAAGATCATTAATCACCACCGATCGTATCCCTCTTTACACAACCAAAGAAATTTTGGTCCCCTAGAACTTTCCACATACAATTCCAAACCGTTTAGAGCTCATATGAATTTTCTTTGATGCCCAACACTTTGTCAAAACTCTGTTTTGACCATACATCCATTTTTTTGCATACATTTTGGATGTCTACCTCAACTCCTTGTGTAGACACTAAAATTAGGTCACACTCCCCTTTGGTCCCTCAACAAATAAGCATCCTTCATCACATTCACCTAGCCAAGGCCCCCTTCACCTCACTAATATTAATTTAATTCATTATCCTCACCATATTTATTATTTAAATATCTTAATTTAAATAATATCCACACATACACTTCACCTAGATACCTCATCAAGTTAACTCACCCTAAGACTTGTTCTTATTAATTTTCCATAACTAACTAAGACTTACCCAAACCCTAAAAATCAATGCCTACATTCCCTCTAACCACATTCCCGCATGCTTACAAGAAACTTCTAGTTTAAACCGTGGGTTAACGACATGATATTTGAGAAAATCAAGAGGATCTCCCTAGTTTAGTAAACCTATGAAATCCCACCTTGACCGACGTCAGTTATCCCTAACCATCGCCGGTTAAGATGGAACTGCCATCGGTTACCCTTTTAACCCCCAAAACAACCTTATTTTGAAGGCTGAAAAGATTGGAAAAATTTGGCGAAACATTGAGATCTTCCTGAGAGATATCGCATCTTCTCGAGATCAAATTCGGTGATAAAACACGTGCAAGGAAAGAGATCAAGCATTCCTCTATGCTCATTACCCTATTTGTTTCATCAATACTTCAAAGAAATGTCTAAGAATCAGGTGAAACATTTTGGCACGCTCTCAAAGGAGACCCATCCAGGGTTCCTTGCATTTCATTCATTCCTAGGAAAAGTTGTGTGTTTGTTTCCCTTATGAAAAGCATACACACTAAATTTTTCCTTGGTAACCACCTTTTCTTTCTATTTTCTCTAAAGGAAACCTTTCTTTTGATGTAATTAAAAGAACCATTTCTTCGTGTTTTCTGCATTGTAGTAAAAGAGCATCCCTCTTCCTCTTCATCTTATTGTGTCATCCAACTTCACACTTTGATTTGGGATTAAAAATAAGTGCATTCCATTCTGATTTATTGCATTAGCTCACATTAATTAAGGGAAACCTATACGCTGGAAGTCATGACCAACCGATGGTTGACAAAAACTATAGAAAGCACATCTCTTTCTCTCTCTGAGTCTTGCCAAATTGCACAAATTCAAAACAAACACATATTCTTAAACAACATATTTCCTGGGAACGCCTGTCAACGATCACATTGATATGAGGATTGATAGGTACTCCTTTAGGTCATCGCTCTATCGAGTCATACTTCGGAGCGAAGCCCGACTCCACCATAGCATACCTAAAACCTCACCTTTTAGATCTCCTTCTTTGTAGGAAGCCATCCTCACCAAAAACTCTATTTCACAATTCATGTATCAGGTCCTTAAATAGCATAAGGTAAACAAACATAATAGAAAAGGAACTCCTAGGATCACATTTTTCTTAGTGTTTCGCTTTTGGCTTGCGTTTTGAGGTGAGAGATAATGTTCTTCATTTTTCTTGTTCATCCTTGCACACTCCTAATCACATTTGGTGTATTCCGACTTCACCTGAGTGTGCTTGGGCCATATCATCATCATTCTCAAAATTCTGGGTCTGATTCTACATCAGATTTTAATTCACAACCACTATTCTTTCATCACTGTTTAAATTTCACATGTGGACCGTGTCATCCGGATCAGAATCTGCCATTACCCTTTGACCATCATCAATTATACCCAACCGACGTCGGTTCTAGGTCCTTTTGTTAACCTACCCAAAAGGACATTTTATTCATCTTCTTCCACTTTTCACAGTCCCTGTCACTACTATCATTCCCATTGACATTGTAAACATCATTAGATTTGGCATACCTATCAGATTTGACCTTCTGCCTTGTTTTTCACTCATTGTCCATTTTCTATAGTGATCGGGAACAGTTACCCATGACCGACATTGGTTTTCCCTAACCAGCATTGGTTAGACTTTTTCACTTTCCAACCAACATTTGGTACTTAATCAACTTTTTACCACTAGATTCACTCGTTCCTATAGTCTTTTTGTGTCATTTATAGAGAAGTAGCACTACCTGATCAGTACTGGTTCACATGGTGCTAACCCAAAAACAAGCAATCACACGCGTATTTCACGCTAGTTGTCAACCACTCCCACCTAGTCCTTCACCACATTCCATTATATCACCACCATGGATCCCATCCAACCTATCACTATCACTACTAGAGATGAGGATTTCACATGAATCCTTCACCAAAACCCTTTATCTTTGCAGTTTTACCTTTCCCATTCATCCACTAAAGATGCCTTAGGTTAGTTGATATACGGAATGTCCGTATCTATCCCCCCGACTCTCACTTCCACTCCTGCATCAGCCCCATCTGGCTCTGTGTTGCCCACATCTACTTTACCCCCAGTCATCTCATAGCTAGGTCCTATACCCACTATGACTACCGCGATCTGCCACCTCCGTGGTACCTGTTACATCCACAATACCCTTGACAACTACCCAAAACACAACCTCATCCACCCCTAATGTCTCACACATACCCGTAGCTACATTACCACCTCCGGTGTTGGTGACCCCTACCCCATTTCAGAATGTGGTCCTTTCCATTCCAAAATCGTTATCTGCCATGGCCACTAGAGTTACCACAACCCTTCCACCTCCATATGCATACTATCATTAGCCTCCCATTTAATCCATTATTCACACTAGGTACGTACCTCTGTTTTAATACCTTCTTCCCAATCAACCTACATGGCAGCACCATCCACTAGAGTGCCACCCCTATTATATGCCAAAACCCAACCCTCTCATGCTACAGAGGCACCCAATCATCACAACCTACCAACAACCTAATCAAAATAATGTTGGACAAGATACGGACATTAGAGGCATTGGTTTTGGCTCCCGCAACACTCTCACCTACAACAAGATTTACAACGAGACCATCCACCCATCTATTCCTATTCGCCCATACCCCGTGCATTGGGAAATGTATAAATTCAACCATTTCAATAGCAAAGAAGACCTGTAGTAGCATTTGTAGTCATTAAAACACGGGTGTTATCTCGATCACTCAGATGATGCCTTACTCTTGAGAACCTTTCCCATGTCCCTCACTTGACCTACATTAGATTGGTATAGTGGGTTACCTGACACTCTATGTTCTCATTCAATCAGGTAGCCCAAGCCTTCTTGACCATTTCTCTATCAATATCGTCATGAAGGTTACCATGACCGACCTATATTCCATGCTTCAGTATGAGGTTGAATCTATCATAGATTTTGTCACTCACTAGTGTAGCTTGATTAACCAACTCACCTTCCAACTACCACAAACAAAAATCATTGAGCTCTTCACATGGGCTTGTGCTAGACATATCTCACCGACCTTGCAGGTCCAAACCTTCCGAACATTCGATGAAGCATTCACTATGGCACGAAAGTTAGAGATTCGGGCCATCGAAGAGAAGAAAATCCAATTACACAATAAGAATTCGGCATTCAAGTCGAATGATACCTCTTCTTCTTCCAAACCACAAAAAAATTATTCAAAGGCTAAGGGCACTACTAACACTATGGTACTCAAGGCCAGCCTAGCTCATCCATCAAATCAGGCTACCCCCTCATCTAATCTCTCACCCATCCAGACTTTTCAATTCAGATGAGAGCAGCGGAAATACACCCCAATTGGGAACCTTACTCTTCTGTCTTAGAAAAGCTTATCAAAGTCGAGCCATCACTCTTCCACCCATAAAACCACACACTAGTTTTGACCTGCTTGCCCCATGCCCACATGGTATAAGGAACATGAATTTTGTAACTATCATCAAGTAAAGGGTCATAGTGATGGGAAACGCATAACTTTCAAAAATATTGTCCAAGAAATGCTCGAGAAAGGTGAGTTAACTGTGGATAATCCTAATGCACCTACCAACCAAAACCTACACATCTTCAAGAAACCATTTCCCAACCATGCTCCTTCATTTGATCAAACCGGTGAGACCTCAACTCATGATACCCATACCCGTGAGGTTCATGCTATTTTTAATGACGCACATGTTACCTCCCAAATACCCCATATTCCTTCCATAGAGGAGATTCTAGCCCAAGTCCTCCTTCTGCATCAAAACCAATCTCCCCTGTTCTTTCACCAATAGAGGAACACCTTTCATCTCTTTCATTACCTATGGAGGAGTCTTCCACTAACATCGAAACCATTTCACCTTTGGCTTCTCCACTTAGAGAACCAATACCCACAGTACCTCCTCCACCCATAGAGGAGCACCCATTACCTCCTCCACCCATAAAAGAGCACCTATCTGTTCCTCCACCTATAGAGGAGCACCCATCATCTCCTCCACCCATCACAGACCCAGTTGAGATACATTTTCCTCTTAGTGAGCATTCTCCATCAGCTACCCAAAATCTTGCAGACCTACTTTCGAATCTCTTACCCACGGAAGTTGAAGCTAGCCAATTCCCCATCTCTAAGACACATTTTACAGGAATTTCCATTAGGTCCTCATCAACTCCACCTACAAACGTGTCATTCTCATGTTTGGCCAATCACTTAGATTATGTGGATAGAGCCTTATTATGGGGGCATCTTCTACTTCGGTCTCAACATAGATGCAGATGTCCCTTACTGATACCTCCACTATCTACCCAAAAATATTTTGACCAATCAAACCGAACACAACCACCTCTATCACAACTCCTTCCACGACACCTATTATAGCTCAAACCACACCCTTACCCATAACTCAACCTACATCTAAACCCAAACCCACACCTACAACATCTTCCTTGACTAAACCTATTACCACATTAGGGGTCACCCCAACCACTAGCCTTACCCATCCACCTATCAAATTGGATTTAGCTACATCCTCTAAAGACAACACCACACCTACTCACAACCAAATAGAAGCACCAAACCCATAGAACTCATACCCCAGCTATGCCAATCACACCATGTCTGTCCCATCCATCTTAGGATCTTAGCTTCCCAACATGGTCAAGCAACCTCCACCCATCAATAAACCAAAAACACAACAACCCATTCCTTCCTCACAAACCTCTAACCTACCCAGATGCCCAACACGACTTACACCAGCACCTACAACATCTTTACCACCCATACCTCCAATACCCTTAGCTATTGCTTCACTACCCACTACACTTCAGTCGTTGTCTCTATAACCCCAAGCATGACCCGCATCATCTACCTTCATAGCACCTCTGTTATCCCCGTGGGTAACTCACCATATTCCCCCATCTTCTTTTCCTTTTATACCTCGTACACCCATATCACCTTTACCCAAGAAGGTGCAACCCAAAAACAATACTTCACTACCCCACAATAAGGTAGTCAAAACAACCACACACCCTCCTACCCGTCTATCTACTATACCCCTACCTAAACAAGCACGACCGACACCCAAAACCATGCCAACACCCAAACCCATAGCTCGACCCGCTCCTCCTCTTCCAAAGGCCATTCCTCAATAATCAACCAAACCTACACCCAAACCCAAATTCACTTCCCATTGTGATCCACTAGCAGGGTCTTATGCCAAAATTTTAACCAACCTCCTTGAGACTCTTGTTATCACATTACCACCACTCGGACCTTATGAACCCCTCAAACCCAAGCCAAAAGGATTTGATGATACTAAAATTTTTGGCTACCATCGTGTGCTGGGGCACGATGTGGAAAACTACGAAGGCTTTAAAACCATCCTTATCTAGTTGTGTCCACCTAAGCCAAATTTGATGATGACAACCTTCTCGACGAGGATCCTACTTCACTGACACCCATTCCTACACTGCCCACTCAACAACCACAACCTCCACCCTCATAGATCCTACCACCCCCAATATTTGAAATTAACATGGTTCACATCGGAGAACTTGCCACACCATCACCCCAATATCGTTGCAGCACATCTCACCTCACAAGGCTTTTCTCCTCCAGTAGGTTTTTTCCCGTCATGTCATTACACCACTCATCCTACACCTTCTCCATTTCATGACTCCCCTCAAATCAACATGATACACGTCACTACATGTGCTCAAAAGGATAAGGGAAAATAAAAGGCAATCCGACATACCAACCAGTCCTATACCCAACATACCATCTGCACCGATACCTAAAATCACTATCCGCGGCCCCACGTACCGCATTTCTAATGGCGTCACACATCGAACCATGCTAAAAAATTACACTAATATCCCCTCAAAATGTCCTTATATGACCTCATCACAACCTCGAAATCCCATCATCAAGCTCTCATGGAGGTTCTTCAATCTATTGAGGTTTTACCCAATGACCCTACACCCGTAGCCTCCATTATCACACCCCATCATGTAGCTTCTCTCACCAAATTACCAGCTTCATCTTCACCTCACCCTATTCACCAAGTAGCCTCCTTAGCTTCTCGAGAAGAGATCATGCCACACCAAAATGATGACTGGACCCATCCCTCTTCATCTCTATCCACATAGATGACATATGGGTACGCCGTGTGATGGTTGATGGGGGCACTAAGCATTAACATCATTTCAACCCATGCATTCACTCAAATGTGCATACCTAACAATTACATGCGAAACATCCAGTCATGTTGCATTCATTCAATGATGCTATCACTTCTACACTAGGAACCGTCATCCTCCACGTTCGCGTGGGCCCCACACTATTCCAAAATTATTTTATGTTTTGGAGGAATTTCAATATAACTTTGTTGCTTGGTAGACCACGGATTCGTGTCATGGGTTACGTTCCTTCCACTTTGCATTGTTTTGTAAAGTTTGAACATGAAGGACACACCTATACCATTCCAGCTAACCCATCACCTTTTAAAACATGTAACATGCTTTACTGACCCAATGATGTGCTCATACCTATTAAGCCGTCTACCTCTGCAACCGTTACTTCTTCACCTACACCTCCACTTACCAGTATAGCTATTGCTTTAACTGCACATACCTCCTCCATTCCTACCATTGCCCCAACCTCCACAGCTGACCCATCAGCTTCCCAATCCATTAACTCCACCTCTGCATCGACCTCTGACACATCATCCATTCCAGCTACCTACATACAAACCACCGATCCCTTGGAAGGTGTTTTTCAACACCTCACTCACTCAGAGTACTTGCCTATATAGTATCAACACATTCCTTACCCCATAATAGAATGGAAGCCTTCACCAATACCCCTGTTATGATCACCGCATAGTAGAACACCTCCTTTATGGTCCTCCCCATCTTTGCACCAATCTCACCTATGGGGAACTGGATACTACCACTTACATACCTGAACCACCGCCACAAACTCACCCATTTTCCGTTGACTTCCAATCACTTACCAATAGCCATTTCACCCACACCTTCCTACATCGATGTGCATGGAATGGTTTTGGTTTTGGATTTTATGAGAAAGGCTGCCATATTGTTATTCCATGTACCACCCGTAAACATAACGACCATAGTGGTATCGGCTTTCTTGAACCACCTACCAAACAGGCCCACATTGAACTCATTAAGGATACTAGCTTTTCTCCACCTTCTCCACCCACTCCACCTTCATGACCACCCTCACCGACGGAGTCGATAGATCCTAAATCTATCCCTCCTAAATTTTGTTTTTCATAAACACCATTTCCTTGGGGCCTCTGACTTATCAATGCGAGGGTGAGGCTCCTTCCACTCTTCCCTTCCTGTATCCTAAAATGATCGATGATGATACACCTTCAATTAACGTCATTCAATGTTAGGATGATGAATCCATACTCACCTACCTTTGTGCAGAAGACTCATGTATTCATCGGTCATTACCCTTTGAGATGCAAACCATGTTGAATGAATTGACTATCGAGATCAACATTCATACTCAGGATGACCCGCACATCCTAAAGATTAGGAAATATTTAGATGTTGTTGAACAGGAAGCCATCACTTCTTTTCTCAAGAGATCATAACCACACTTCCACTTGGTCTTACAGACATGCATGGTATTGACCCCACCATAGTGGTCCACAATATCGTAACCATTCTTGATGCCAAACCCATCAAACAAAAGTTGAGGAGAATGCACCATCACATTGCTCTTTTTGTCAAAGAAGAACTTCAATGCCTTCTTTCTGTTTCCTTCATCTCACCCATTGATTATCCTTGTTGGATTTATAACATCATCCCTATCACTAAAGCAATAGGGGACTCCACATTTTCACAAACTTCTGTGACCTCAACCTAGCCTTCTCGAAAGATGACTTTCCCTTACTTGGTATTGATCAAATGGTCGACCTTACCACTGGTCATGAGATGCTATCACTCATGGATGGATTCTTGAGTTATAACCAAATTTTTCTTACCCCAAAAGATCAACACAAGACCTCATTCATCACCCCTTCGGAGAACTTCTGCTATCGAGTCATGCCTTTTGGCCTTAAAAATGCTGGTGCCACATATCAGCGGGCTATGACTTACATCTTCCATGACATCATGCATCACATATTGGAAGATTATGTGGATGATATCTTAGCCAAATCTAAACACCGCTTTGAGTACCTTGCCATCCTCAAAACCATATTTGACCATCCCATTAAATATATTTTTCACCGTCAACCTAAGAAGTGCATCTTCACAGTCCTCTCGGGAAAAATCCTAGGATTTATCATTTCCTTACATGGTATAAAGGTTGACCCTACTAAATTCAAGGCCATACTCAAAATTCCTCCACTACTAACCTTAGACAACTCTAGTAACCTGCAAGGTAAGTTACAATCTATTCACCATTTCATTTCACAATTATCTGATTAGTGTCAACCATTTCATCATCTGCTCAAGAAGGATGTCTCCTTTAAATGGGATGATGACTATCACAAAGCTTTTGAGGCCCTAAAACAATACCTTCTCCAACCACCTGTACTCATTCCACCTAAAGACGATCAACCTTTTTACCTATACATATCCACTACCGATCATTCCTTGGGAGCCATGCTCGCTCATCATGATGAACAACATAGGGAGCAAGTAGTTTATTACATAAGCCATACTCTTTTGGACTATGAAACCCGATACAACCACCCCAAAAAAATTCTTATCCTTAGTTTTCGTTGCCTCCAAACTCCATCATTACCTACTCAACCACAAAACCTATGTTGTGACCAACACTAACCCCTTATACTTCATGTATGCCAAACCTTATCAAACTCAGTGTGCCACATGATGGCTTATGATTTAAGCTGATCTTGACCTAAAATTCATTCATCAAAATTCCATCAAGGGCCAAGCTATCACCTATCAATTGGCCGAAACACCTATTTCCATGGATCAACACTCTAATTTTGACTTTCTAGATGAGTCAATTGCTACCCTTTCCCTAGATGAACCTCCTTACCAAATGACACTCTTATTTGATGGTTCCAAGTGTCAGCATGGGGTGGGGCTGGTATTATCATCATTCCTCTTGATGGTGAACCCATGCCTTTGTCTTTCAAACTAGATTTTGAATGCACCAACAATATTTTTGAATACGAAGCACTCGTACTAGGTCTCCAAGTTGCCTATGCCCTAGATGTCAAATCAATCAACATCTTTGGTGATTCTCAATTGGTCATAAACCAAGTCAATGGTATATACCAATGTCATAATGAGATAATTCAAAAGTATAAACATCATGTAGACATACTTTTGACCACCTTTAATCGTTACACCCTTCAAACCATCCCACATTCAACTAATAAATTTGCAGATACCATGGCCTATTTAGCTTCCTAAATACTCGCTTCACTCACCGATTCTAAAATCTTTGTCACCATACATACAACAACTCCAATCACCTTCTTATTTACCTCAATATGTTTACTCAATCGAACTACTACCCTTGACCCGAGTGACCTTTGGTAAAAATTATACTTTGACTACCTTTCTCTCTCCATCTTACCTCCTGATCTCACCTATAATGGACAACGTGCCTTCCTTAAAAATGTCTCTCATTATGTCATTCTGGGGGAATCCTCTATAAGCGTGGCTTTGACGGTATTCTCTTACGATGCCTCACAAGTTCTGAAATTCCTTATACCATTAAGGAAGTTCATGATGACATATGTGGAGGTCACTTCAGTGGCCTTCTTGCTTTAAGCGTATTCTTTTCACGGGATATTCTTGTGAACCCTTAATCATGATTGTTACGATTACATCAAACATTGTGTAAAAATCCAACAACATTCCAATCTTCATCATACACCCAGTCATGACTTACAGGTCACCCGTGACCTTTTTCCATTCTCTCAATGGGGTTTGGATCTTTTCGGAGAAATCAATCCCCATTCTTCCGAATGCCATCAATGGATCATCACTACTACCGAATACTATACAAAATGGGTGGAAGCCATACCACTCGTCTCCACAAAAGCTGAGAAAATATGCGAGTTCATTAACCACCACATCATTTGTCACTTTGGTGTACCTCATCGCCTCATCACTGATAATGGAAAACAATTCAAAAACAAAACATTGCAAAAAATTTGTGACACCTTCAACATTTAGCTTAGTTTCTCATCACCTTATTACCCACAAACCAACGGCTAAGCCAAATCCACTAACAAAACCTTAAACAAAATTCTTATGAAAGTGGTTGACGATACTGGGAAGGATTGGCATACGCACATTCCTTTTTCCCTATGGGCATACCGCACTAGTATTCACACTTCCACTATGGCCACACCATTTTCTCTGGTCTATGGTACAGAGCAGATCCCCTCTCGAAGTCGAAATACCCTCACTCTGCATTTCTCTCCATGAAATGCTCAATGATGATGACTTTCATCAGGACCATTTAGCACAACTAGAGTTGTTAGACAAACGTCATCTTAATTCTCTAAATTACCTTCAAGTTTACCAAAAATGTATCAAACATGCCTATGACAAACATGTCCATGCATGAACCTTCCAAGTTAGTGACCTTGTCTTGAAAGAAAATCAACATGTAACTAAAGTAGAAAAAGGAAACAGGGGTGAATTTGCTCCTAATTGGCTTGGACCATCCATCGTGACTCATACCATGTGGATCGGTGCTTATCATTTATCTTCACTGATGGTAAACCCAAATGCAAGCCCCTTAACACCTTGCATATTTGACCATTCTATTATTGACTTATCATCATACCTCACCTTTTGTCTCTTTCTGGGCTCATCCCTCAAGTGTTATTCACTTCATACAACTCACCAATGATTAAACAAGAATCATGTGAGTACCTATCACTTATTATCTTTTCTTGAATATGTGTACCACAACGTTGCACATAGCATGATTCTCATGGATACTTTTTGTCTACCTTTAGATGAGATCCTATGGTCGTTTCACCTTGCCTTTTAAACAAGATTCCTATTCTCCACCTTGGTCTTGTCCATGACTTTAAAGACCTCATATGGGACCAAACTCCTTGACTCAAAATTCTAAAAAAATATGAATCCCTTAGAAAGACATCTTCCTCACGATAATTACTGCTATAAATAGCCTACTCCCTCGAAGGACAGCTATGTAAATCTAGTCTTAAAAAAATGCGAGCAAACCGAAGCTTTTCGCATCGATCAACTTCACAAAGACCTCAAGGAGTTAAATTTTATTCATCCCATATAGACTTCTTGCATCGATCAGTCTATCTCAATTACAAGTTAAAACTAAAAACCTTTTAGTCATGGACTTGTCCATTACAACCTAGGATCTCTTGCCCAAAGTGCATACTACCTATACCATATAAAAATTAACCACCTTTCACCCTTCTTAGCATTCCCACTCTCATTTCTTAATTTCCTCAATGGACTTCTTGGAACTTAGACATTTGGTGATCATGTGACTACTTTTCATCGTAGAACAATCAATCATGTAATGTCTTTAGGGTCTTACGTTCATCACCTCCTCCAAGGTATGATCTACTCGGTATGATCCTACCCAATCAGGTGGATTTATTGCCCCCTCTTATCTTTTAGCCATCTTTTCTTATGTTTTGATTACCTTATACAGGACTTGGTCCTCGACGCTTACTTTTGGGGTAATATTCTTCTTTCACCACAATCGACCCCACCTACATCACTTTACCTATAATCCACCCACACCTAACAGATCTAAAACCCACACCATTTCTAAAAACCTACCAACTCATTTTCATACCTCCTCATATTCTTCCCTAGCTCATGGGAGAACTACATCGGCCTGAGGTCCCTTTTCGCTGGACTATATAGGAAGCACTCTGAGGGCATGGGGCCCTTGGAGGTTAGCTCGGCCATCCTCTACCCTAAAAATTCATCTTCGATGTGCCTCACATTACATCACACCTAACTTAGTTTCCCTTTTATACCCAAAATTGGAAATTCAACCACATACATAACAAGTTGTTTCATATTTTAAACATTATCACAACATACATTTATTACACCTACCATTTCTCTATCATCATTATGCATAGATTATACCACATCTCACATTTGACCCATATTATCATTAATTACATAAAATAATGAATCAAAACTTCACCTACTTTCAACTCCATCATGCCTAACCGACTTGACTCAACCATGCCCAATGAACCTAACTCAATCATGCCTAATCGACCTGACTCAACCATGCCTAATAAACCTAACTCAACCATACATAACAAACCTGACTCGATCCATGCCTATGACCTAACTTGATCCATGCCTAAACAAACCTAACTCAACCATGCCTAACAAACCTAACTCAACCATGCCTAATAAACCTAACTCAATCATGCCTAATTGACCTACTCAACCATGCCTAATAAACCTAACTCAACCATGCCTAACAAACTGACTCAATCCTTTCCTATGACCCGACTCGATCCATGCCTAAACCAACCTAACTCAATCCATGCCTATACCAATCTGACTCCATCATGCCTAACTCACCTAATTTCCATCCATATCAAAACAACAAATCAAAATCTCATAAACACATCAACAAATCAAATAATAGCATGTATCTCATCATATAAATAAATGTGTATCTCAAATATACATGGCTATCTCATCATGTCCATCATCTCAAAATCATTGACACATAGGCCGATATACAATACAAAATGTCATCGGCACGTAGGCCGGTCTCATATATAAAATAATAATAATAATAATAATAATGAATCAATACAAAATATTTTTGGCATGCAGGCTGGTATATGCTCAAAATATACAAAACCACTCATACATCCTCACTTGTCTTTCGACACGCAGGCTGGTATATATCACAAAAATAACTATCATACATCAAAAACTAGGTGACAGATATCAGGAATCTCGGCGGATGTCCTCCATCTCTAGTATCACCAATACCCTCGGCCTCCTAGGTCCCTACTGGCACCTCAACTAGAGCTAGTCTCCGTGCGCTAGTAGCCTCTTCCTGATTGGGCCTCGAGCTCATTGACCTCCTATGCTCTCCACACTATGAGTACGGGACCTCATCCTCTCACTAGACACTTGATGTACCCTGTACTTAGCATAGGATATGAAATCTATCCCGGCCACCATCAGCTAGTCCTGATAGTATCTAGCCTCACCTAGGGCATCCTGTAACCTAGATATAGGCATGGTCTGTGGTGGTCCCATAGGTATCGGCCCTCCTGCACCCTATGGGACCACCGCTCCGTGCCTTCTGTGAAATGGGACATGCTCCTGTGCCTCCTACACCTATGCCTATATCGGGCCTATAATGCCCCAATCTATGTTCTCAAGGCTATGGCCAATCGCCTCAGTATAGCTACCACCTAAGCTTTGTAAGGCTGCCACCTAACCATCCCCTCCTCTCCATCTCCATCTCCTCCATCACCCATTTGGGCCTCTGGCCACTTGTATGTGTAGCTATGCTACCTCTACCTCAAAACCCTCCAAATGAGTCTACAGCATGTATACCCAACTGGGTAATCAACGTTGCCACCTTGCCCTTGTAGGGTGTCTCTCTACACCATAATGGTGGCTAAATTCGGCTGCCCTAGATCTAGGAGGTATGACTCGTAAGTGAACCGCCCACCACTGTCTGTACTGTATTTGTGCACCTAGTGTCATCTATCCGCTATTCCACTACCGCTCTCTCTTACCCTGTGGGCACTATAGGATGTGGTAGAGGTAAGGGCCTCTCCACGTCATCTCTCGATATTGTGGGAAGGGTGGAGAAATGTCTTGTACTAGCCCAAATTACCATTGGACTTTTCCCCAGGATCATCTCATACTCCCAACATGGTGACCCTGTATCCATCTCTCTAGTTGAAGCTCATCTAGCTCCTCATGCATATACCTATATGATGGGAATCCCACATATGGCCTCCATATAATGTCCACTCTGGACAACCCCTCCAGTAACTGCTAGAAATGGGCCACATCATGTGTGGGCCTCTCAAATCTCTGCTCTCCAATCACCGGCACCCATCTCCTGTACCCCACCCACACAAATCTAGGTGGGAATGCATATACTCGGGGCATCCCTATAGGCCACACACAAACTATGTGCTCGTACACCCAACAGTGCAGTAAAAATGTACAACACAGGTTGAACTTGTGTAGCCACCCATATGCCCATAACTCCCTGTACAGCTGCACCAAGAATGCTTGGTGCCCAGGCAAAGCGGGTCTCATCCACCATCATGTCATGGATTACCCCCATCAATGATCAGGAAAGTGTCCACCCTCTACATCTGGTAGTGTGAAGCAGCACATTGCCTCCATCAGCAAAACCACTAGCCTCATCTCCTCTAGATGGGCTAGGTACATCTCTCCATAGCTCAAGCTGGCACTATGGAATCTCAGATTGGCCATCCCCTCTCCAAAAATAGACATAATCATCTCCTCTGAGGCCTTGGAGGAGATAGAATAAACCTGTGCACCTAATATGGGTAACCAAAGAATCCAGAACACGTCCTCCAGGGTGATAGTAATCTCACCCGTCGACAGGTGGAATGTGTTGGTCGCGGAATCCCATCTATCGATGAGCATGACCATCAAATTGGGCTGCCAAACAACATTTCTATAACGACAAACTCCACTCGGCCTAAATGCCTCCACATGGTACGCTCCTCCGGGGTCATTGCGCCACACATTGTCACCGGTAGAGGCGGAACCTATCCGCATATGTAGCGTTGTCTCCCCTACATCCAATAAGTACGACATTAATTTACATGTATCAATCCATATTCAATAATTATCATTTTCCTACACCTTATTTTCACCCTACCCTTTCCACCAACTATCCCACATCACTTTTGGACCCTTGTGCCCAATAATCCGACTGGTACCGGTTCATCCTAACCGACCCCGGTCACCCTTTAACCAACATCGATCAACTGTTTGGTGACCAATACCGTTCACCCTTCACCGACCGCCCGATCACCCCTTAACGACATCGGTCACCTATTTGGTGACTGATTTTGGTTCCACTTAATTGACACCAGCCAAACTTGACCGACGCCAATCACCACATGCAATGGAAAACCCCACGATTTCCCAAACCCCCTTTCTAAAACCCCCTTGCCCCTTTTACCCACCTCAATGACCTAAACTACCCTTGGACATCCACCCACCCCCTATCCCATTTATTACCCTCCCCATTCCTATTTTTACCCACTATTCCCCCATTCCCAAATTTATTTTTAACCACCCACAAAAATGAAAAACCAACAAAACCTACAAACAACAATAAACTAATCCTCTAATCTATCAAATCAACTATATGAAGAGTAGAGCGCTTAAATCATCGCGTTGCCACCATCTCGGTGGCACATCTAGCCACTGTACTAGTGGCCCACATGATCCCTCTCCAACCTCTGCCATCATTGAATAGCTACACCAACCTCTACCCAATCAAATTCCTCATAATGATCCTGTGGACCCATTGCTCACCAACCAATCACTCTTGATCACACCACCAGCTCACTATTCTGTTCCATCCAGACACTTTTCTCTCTTTTCTCTCTTTTTTGTCATTTTCTCACTTCACAAAATAACAAATGAATAACAAAAAAACATGGATTTTTTTATAACAAACCTGACCTAATGATGCTTGGTTACCCTTGACCGGCATCATTCATGTGCCATACCTCACCGTCGTCGGTTGACCTATACCGACATCGGTTATCTATGACCGGCATCAGTCACCCTCACCTACATTGCCCTAAATTTTACCCTTTTACCTACCCCTACCTCCTTTTTTACCTCACCCAACCTTCACCCTGATCATTTACCCCACCCCACCTTTACCCTACCCATTTACCTCACCTTTCCTGACCTCATCATTTACTACCTCCCTTTGTCCTCCTTTGGGGACTCATTATTTTACCCCTACCTTGGCCTTACTTGTGTCATGACCTAGATATTTGGACTGGCCCATCGCGGTGACCTTTGACATCATGTGTTCACTATACCTTACAACATCTGTTACTGTGTTATTGACCTAATGACCTTACCTAGCCTATTTTCATGATCGTTTATCCTGACCCTACCTTTGGTGTACCATAACATACCTAAACATTCTTACACCTAGCCTACGTTGTGTTTCCTAACAATATCCTATACCTTAGATACCGAATCACTTCAACCTTGTTTGGATAAACCTATCAACCTTAGACAATGTATATTTTGCCTTCTCTTCAACCTGGTAGCATGTTGTAGTTTATACGTGTACATGCATTTGACTATTGCTACCTTTGACCTTGATCCATTACCTAGATTTCCCAAGTAGACCTTTAACCCTTTTTCCCCATGCCCACCTACCTTTTCCCTCACATTTACCTTTTATCAAACCACTCACCGCTTCTACCTTCTACCTCATCAGTTCCTAGTTTGAGGGGGATCACCTTCATCCACACATGGGGCAACCACATCTTATTTTTGTTAGTGTCACTTACCAATACAAGCTACACAACAAAAAGGGTCAAAATGTAGACACTAAAATTAGGTCACACTCCCTTTGTCCTCGACGAATAAGCACCATTCATCACATTCACTTAGCCATGGCCCCGTTTACCTCACTAATATTAATTTAATTAATTTAATTAAGTTAATTCATTATCCTCACCATATTTATTATTTAAATATCTTAATTTAAATAATATCCACACATACACTTCACCTAGATACCTCATCAAGTTAACTCACCCTAAGACCTATTTTTAGTAAGTTGTCATAACTAACTAAGACTTACCCAAACCCTAAAAATCAATGCCTACATTCCCTCTAACCACATTACCGCATGCTTACAAGAAAATTCTAGTTTAATTTGTGGGTTAATGACATGAGATTCGAGAAAATCAAGAGGATCTCCCTAGTTTAGTAAACCTAGAAAATCCTACCTTGACTGATGCCTAAGTTAGCCCTAACCATCGCTAGTTAAGTTTGGAACCATTGTCGGTTACCCTTTTAACCCCCAACACAACCTTATTTTGAAGGTTGGAAAAGATTGGAAAAAGTTGGTGAAACATTGAGATCTTTCTGAGAGATATCACATCTTCTAAGATCGAATTCCAATGAGAACACATGTGCAGGGAAAGAGATCAAGCATTTTCCACTACACATCCATCAACCATCATTTGAACAAGTATTCCTCCTACGCCTGTTACCCTATCTGTTTCATCAATACTTCAAATAAACATCTAAGAATCAGGGGAAACACCTTGGTCCCATGGCTCCACACATCCAATCAAGAAAACTCCCATTAGAATCTCTCCTTGTAGTAATATTCCCAAATCACACGTCTATATGATACCCACATTAGTGTTTCCCCCCTTGAGGCCATATAATATCCTTTACCAAGTGTTTCCAAGACTATTACTATCTCTACATATTCCACGGTCGTGGTGTGTTTGATTCACAATTAAAGTCATGTATCATATTTAAGAAAACCTATGCAATCAATCTAACTCTTTTAAATCTAATGACGAACAAATTTTTCCATTGGCTTGAGGGGGATAAATATCCTTATCATAAAATTGGTGCATCTCAACACTAGTTTTTGTCTTGATGTATGTGCCTACAAACAACTCAAAAAAGGGGCAGATGTAGACACCACTTTTCACCCCTAGTTGACCCAACTCATATTAATCATATTATCATTATTTACATTATTATTCCTATCCTAAGTCCATCACCCGTTAATCTAATTTACCACAATAAACACCCTTTTATCCACATATAATCTCATTTACCCTCATTTTAACCACCTAAAACAAATCTAACCTAAATTACCCTAACTATCCCAACCCCTAACCTATCCCTACCCAGGATCCCTAACCTCCCTCGGTTCTAAAAAAAAATACAAGCCTCGGATGGCAAGTGATTTCAACCATTTTCTATATTCCATCATATATGTGTGTCTTTGTCCACATTGTTGCACCATTTTTCCCTTTGGCCCACCATTGGGTGAGGTGTCTTTAGTTGTAAATGTCATGTTGTGACCGGATGGTGTGGAGATATCTTTCCTTGAGCTAGATATGAAATCACCCCAAATTGGTTGATCAGATTGATCATGAGCTTGATGCCAACTCGATCATATAACTCGATCAACTCACTCTTTAACTCAATTCTAGCTCACCGAGTAGCTCGGTTACCAAATCTACCTCAACTCTGTCTTAGCTCGATGACCTATTTAAAGTTATATGATGGATGGGTCCCCTTCAAAAAAAGAGAGTAGACCCCACTATTGTAAAACATTTTTACGCATTTTGATGACCAAATGTTTGTAAAATTTATTTTTGCATACATTTGATGATGAAAACATGACCCACATTTTTTCTCCAAGCCACTTGTTGACATCATGATGAACCATTTGTTGTTTTTTCCAACTTGAGCAGTCACTATGTCACTTATACACTTTGGTTTTTCTTATGAACATCATGTTCTGTGGAGACTACATCTAGAGTGTACACTATCCATTTTACACATTCTAGTAGGTGAAAAAAATATCTCTACATGTCCTTCCATAAGGAACATGTTTAGGGAGATCTTGGAAACTTATAAATCCCAATGTTGACCTCCAGATCACACCTCCCCACTAAGAAATATTTTGGTCCACAAAAATTTTCTTTAATTCTACTTTGGATTAGGACCTCTCGAGTTGTCTCAAAGTAGTTTCTACAAATTTGACTCCATGGTCTTCAAAACTTCTACTCCTTTAATCAGAAAATCACCATATAGTTTGACCCTAGGACTTGTGGCACATGGGACCACTATCTTCTACTCACCATTATGATGTTTACATTACCAAATCAAGATAAAGAATCTCTATTTGGTCTTTATGAGGACTTTATAATAGATATTTAATTACCAATTTTTACAAGAGAAATACTAAGCATGTTAAAAAATTCGTGAAGTTTTTATCACTTGGTGGATCTTGTCTTGCATATGCTCCTTTCACTACATCATAAGTGATAAAGATGAGGTAGATTCTTCCTTTTCTTCATCAACCATAACCCTCTTATCACATTTATTTTTTTTCCACACAAAATCATATAATGACTATTGCATCCATAGTAAGCACATGGATATATCCACAATAGCTCTATGTTTATTATAGGCTCTTTTTTATAATCAAAGAAGACAAAATCATACCTCTTAGGGTTGTCAAACTTGTAAGACTTACTTGGAGAAATTGAACCTTATTTTCATGTATTGTCTTGAAGATATTTCTTGTGTTCCTTGGCGTCTTCTTCTCCCGACTAGATGATATCTACCTTGGAATATTTTTCTTTCCTTTACTCTCACAATTCCTTAGAGATTTTGGTTTATACCTTATTATAGGTTACTTTATGAGGACTAGTGACTGGGATCTATCCTCGATGATTTCCATGATTTTCTTGTTTTGAGCTTTTTCGTACCTCATTTTTTCCACTCTTGTATCTTATACCCACATATTTAGGTTTCTCATTCACATGGATAGTGTTATTTATAACTTGGATATTTATACCAATGAATTTTCCTTCATATGCCATTTTAAAAAGCAATTTTGATCATATAACTCTAGTGTACTTTTACAAATCACCAAAAGTAAGATTTAAATCTTCACGGGAAGGAATCAATGAATCACTTACAATATTTTTGGTGGGTGTATCTTTCTTCACCACCTCTTCAAAATCCTACAATTTTTCTAGGAGCTCCTCCTTATCTCGCGATTCACACTGTAATTTTTTTACCACTCTTCCAAGGAATTCTTCCTGAGACTCAAACCTATCTTGAAGCTCTTGATTCTATGATTACGTGAGCTATAGACATTTTCTCAATTGAGAATCCTTTTTTGGACTACAAGGTGTGTTCCGAGCTGTAACTAGAGTAGGTTAGATGCTAATGGTCTTTTTCGGTTCTGTTCTACATTCCACCATTTGACGTTGGAACCACTATGGTGCTCGGTATGGGAAAAATACTAACATTGTTCCATATCATGCTCGATTATAGAGAAATGTGCACATACCTAAGGACCATCCCATTCTTCTTGGGTTCCTTAGTGACGATGTTCTTCTCGTAACACAAACTTTGGGAGTTCCATGCTCCATCTCAATTCAACAATATAACATGCCTGATCTGGTCAATGTAGAATCACCATGTACATTATGTTTCCCTATATGGTGAGCACAATGGGATACTAAATGAACTGGTAGAGTCAATTTCATTGCAACACACAATTATTGCAGGTGCAACCAACTCTAATACTAAAACTTACTTCGAGAGATAACATGTTTGCATGAAAGATAATTATATCCCACCTTTGTTTACCTCACCTTCTTGTTATGCATGTTGGCACTTCATCCAGGAAGATCTCGAATGCTCACCAAGCACATGAAGCTACTAGGTCCCTCCTTTGCACTTGTTTGTCAAGATTTTAATATGCATGTTTCATATTACCAAACATACATTCAAGAGTAGTTCATCATAGTTATCATAAGGAAACACATGCAATAAGGAAACATAATAGATAAAAAAATTACTAAGATTAATCGCACCATGTGAACATTATGTTAAGATATATTAATAACCAAAATCAATCCACATTGACTCATTAAAAACCAAATTATTACATAAGAGAAGCTAGATACATGACATTAGTATCACAAATTCATGCACATCAAATAAACCATAGAAACATAACTCTACATCACGCGACTTCCTACCGCACAGTAACCAAAACAATGAAGTAAAATAAATACACACATACATACATACATACATACATATATGTGTGTGTGTGTGTGTGTGTGTGTGTGTGTGTGTGTGTGTGTGGGTGAAATTTACCTTCACCACCATGCATTCCCAAAATAGGATGCATGCTTGAAATAGACAACATGCATGTTTTTAACAAGCATAATAATAGTTTAATCCTAAGGTTATATACTCTTTAATCTTATTATTATCTTTCATGCATGTTTTCGAACTTGTAAGTTCCTCTCCAAAAATAACCCCTTGTTTGGAACCTATGTCTTCATGCCTTTATCTTTACTTGGGCGCCATTTCACCCATTTTTCCTATTTTTATATTGTTCCTAGAAAATGGATAAATATTTGGTCTATCTATATGCATAGTCCCACGTGCAATCCACGATCATCCCTTCTACACACTCCTTCTTTTCCCATGCGTGCTAGTCCATTTCGAAACTTAGTCATTTACCCATCCAACATTACCCCACACTAGGTATTTTGTTCCTCCTCGGTAACACCAAAATTTGTTGCATAAAAAGGATTGTACAACTCTCAACAAGAATAAAAATGAAATAATAAGAATCGTTGTGTACTAAATAATCCAAATAATTAATCCACCTTAGGAGGGATGATACATAAAAATCCTTAACCAAAATTTTATCCAGTTCCTTGCACCCTCCACCTCCTTGCTTGCATGTACTAGTACATTATCAACAATAACATGGACCTTTATAAGAGTTAAGTCATCAATCTTCCCCCTTAGCTTTTGTATTAAGGCTTCCATCCACTTATCCACATCATTAAGTGCATCCATATTACATGTGATCTTGGGGAATAGTTCCTTGACCTTTCCTTGAGTGAGGTTTTTAGTAATATTATAACTTCCATCTTCTACTCCACCTTGGCCAATATATTTTCTCATTCTGCCCTATTACTCTTATGTTTGGCCTGAAATTCCTTCAAATTTTCCTCGTCCTTGACAACAAGGAACCACATGACCTTATTTAAGTCTTCATAATTAGCATACACAACCTCTGTAATTTGTGCGGTTGTTTTAATTTCTGCTAAAAATGCATCATACTATGTAAGGTGTGCTTTGATTTGTTCCTTATCCCATCACTTCTTCTATGGAATCTAGGGTGAGAACTTATTTATCATGTGTGATCATATGTGCCAAATAATCCAAGTAATGCGGGGTTTCCTCATAGTTGGGCCAAACTTGGTCTACCAAGTTCGGCACGCGAGTGTAATTGCATTTCAATACATTTTTTCTTCTTATATGCAGCATACGTCCACCCCTTTTCCTCTTGTACACCCTACTTCAACTAAGTGATGATCTTATATTTTCCCTTTATCTCCTTATCTCCCTATCCTTCTCCTTAATTTCTTTGATATTCCTAATTTTTTAGTCCTTGTAAAAAATCCTTGTGCCAATGTTCATCAATAGTTTATTGAGAGCATTACACACTTGCTCCTCTATTAACATTTAGGATTCTACTATCAAATATGCATCCCCTATCATGGACTTCAATTGGGTATCGATTATAAATTTCTTGCTAACTTAAAACTCTAACTCCTCCATTTGTGAGTGGAATGCCTAACAAATCATCTTCTAGGTGCATGGCAAGGCCTCTTCTCTTTTGAAAAATGACCAACAAAACAAGTCCTCGGTGGCCATGGTAAACTAGAATATTTTGCATAGCATGTTATTTATATCATTGTTATATTTCATCATAGGTCCCCGGGTGTGTTCCTTGGTCTTCTATTCTTCCCATGGGTGCCCTTTAGAAAGCTAAGTGCAAGAGTGGTCTCTCAACTACCTCTTTCTCTCTCTTCACTCTTTTCTTCTCCACCACACACTACTTCCTCTTCCAATATGCACTCCACAATACACTTCAACTGTGCTCAATTTGGCACCCAACTTTAGTTTCAACAACACGCTCAACCCTATTTTCTATAACGGTCTCATGTTTCCCCTCAAAATCTAAGTGTTGGGAGCACCAATACCCTCCATCTCCATCTCCATCATGGGTATCTCTTCATGATGTGCACTCTTCTCCTCTATGTTGGACTCCTTAATAGTATGTATCTCGAGGACTATTACACATAATTATTCTTCCTCATTATGTTCTTCTTCAAGATTCTCTTCGATCTCTTGTGTTTCTTCACTAGACACTTTGTCCTTTGTTTCTTCTTTATCAGAGATTTATTCTTCACGGGATGCCTCCTCAAGCTTATGCTTGGCTCTGATTCCTTCCACACAAGGGTCTTCTTCATAGTTGCGCTCTGAGTCAAAGTTCATCCTCACTTCCTTCTTCCTCCTCACTAGTGGGAGGGGTATTTTTGTACACTCTCTTCTACCCGACCATCTTATTCCCTGTGGGATCCTCGATATGGTTGAATCATCCTCCACAAATGTCCCATTGACTCCCTTGGCTTCAAATAGATGTAGATCTTCGTAGTGCTACATTTGCAATTACTAGAGTCGGAAAAATAGTCATGTTGATATCATCTAATATAATTTTCTATTCATATACGATCTTCTTAGGATACACTAGTGGCTTGCACAAAGTGTGATGCTCGTAATCCACCTTTTCTGCATCAATTCTAATCTTGCACACTTTAACAAATATATTTATAGCTGCTTGGAAGTAATGTGCTATGAATGCAAATGGTATTTTATACCAAGGAATCTTTGTTCCATACTTCAACTCAAATTTTCCAATGTAGAAGTGTTGATGCATAACAAATCTTTCCTTTCCTTCCATTTACACAGTAGTTCACTAGGTATGCGCCAATCCACCACGAATGCATTGCACATCCTTTTGTACCATCTGTCTCCCTAATATTGTATGTAAGAGTTATTTTTCACAAGTGTAATTAGAAAACCTTTCTATGGGGATTCCTTCTCCTCGGGGTACTTCCATATTCTATCATTGGGCCCATCTAGCAACCTAATTTCAGAAAACACTACAAGTAACAAGATATTTGCAAAGGTATTTTATCACTTGTGTGGGCCTCCTCAATAATCTCCTCGATTATAAATCCCACAAGGTTGTATATTGTTCCTTGTGAAAATTTCTTAGCAATATACACCCACCATTTTCTCACTTGTCCCCATCACTCATGTCCATTCGATTAGAAAAAATTTACATTGTCATTCAATTAACAAGGTCATTGAGTTTTAGAATATCCATCACGTGACCCCCTCGTTGATAGTGGAACTCCTTGAGTCTTCTTCACCTTATCAATATCATCCATGTCTAGAGGGAGTTCTACCCCTATGATTTGGAGGCCGGTGAACTCGTTTATCAATGTTGTAGTTAGATGCATCCTCCTCCCAAAAATTACAAGAATTCTTCATGAATGTGTGACATTAGCCATCGATACAAGTGTTCATGCTTTCCAAAGTAAGGTAGTTCATACGGTTGAAGTAACCCTTAATTATGCAAAATGTGCTCACCCTCTTCATCATATATGGGCTTACCCTCCGAAGTCCTTTCTCCTATCTTTAGAACAATCTCTTTCTCAATCACATGTGTATTAGAGTCGATCTGATGGTTATAGTCACTTACAGTCATCTTATGTACATGGGATACCCATTCCTTCCCCATCACTACTCCATCCGAGTAATACATCTCTAAATTCCACTCCTCCTGCCGCAAGTCTTCTACTACGAATTTTCCTTGCCCTTACGCTTTCCTTTTCCCTTTGGTGACGTGGTTACCATGTTCTTAGGTACCATTCTAGCATGAAAATTCAAAATTTTATCTTACTTCCTTGTCATGTTTCAAGTATCCCAAAAATTCTGCAACAAGTCATGTGTGCACCGAGCTCTTTATACCAATTTCTCTTTCCTCTCAAACGATTGCCCTAATACTACAAACCCTAACTAGAACCCTAAAAATTCTAAAAATTCTGCTTCCACGTTGCCCAAAGCTCTAAATTTTCTTTCAAATTTTCTCTCACTTGGGCGTGTCTCAGTAATTCGATCTAGGTAACAATTTCTCACGGATCTACACTTGATTTCACAAGTTTTCACACAATAATCACTCTGAAAACACACATGTTATTCACAAGGTAGGGTAAAAATGAATTTACCCTGACACCATTTTATTATAGATTTTCAAAATTTTACCACATTAAATGCTCACCACTAACCACTTTGTACAACAAATTTAAATATACTTTTTTGTTTTCTCTCACCTTTCTCATTGTTTTCCACCACGCACTATAGTCATAACCTTCCTATGCACTTGTTACGTTACGGGCCGCATACATACTTTGACGTGTCTCCTGCGTCAAAGTATATAACCCTCTGCACCTCTCACTAATTAGTTCATCATGCCACTACCTACCTTGCATTACACAACGTGTTCATTCTTCATACGTAGTTTTTCTTGTGAGCATTTTCCTTCTTTCTCACCACTCACCCTACAACCGATACATATTTCTTCTAGCCTTGCACACATATCTTTGTCCACTTTTTCCTCGATCCCAATATCACAAGGTCTTTCTATCACACATGTACACCTAGTTCACCCCACACTAAAAGTATGTGTGGTCCTCTGTGCATGAACTTAATAGATAGTGATTAGCTTCATGCTTGCAAACATGCTTATTACAATAAAACAAAGAACTAAATTAACAAAGCATAAAAATGATTGAAAAGAAACACATAAAAGGGAAATCTGATCTAAGTAGCATGACTGCCTTATTAAAAACACCAAGAATCCTTATTTATAGTAGGGATTTAGCCTAATCCCATTGAAGTAACCAGGAAACATGGTGTCATCTAGCACCTGTAGTTGACAAGCACTTGATTCAAGTATCTTGGTTACTACAAAAGGTCCCAACCAATACACTTTCAATTTCCCTGGGTGGTGTGCAAACTTAGAGTCATAGAGAATGACCATATTTCCAACTGTAAATGTTTTATTCTTAATTTTCCTATCATGTCATGCCTTATGCCTTTCCTTCTCAGTATTTTGGATCCAAAGCACAATGGTGCGTTGCTCATCTAGTTACATTAGTTTCTCAATGTGCATTTCAACAACTTGTTAATCAGCTAGTCCTCCTATATGCACAATACAAAGGGAGGGTAATATGAATAAAATAGGTAATATAACCTCTACTCCAAACACCAACTAAAAGGGTGTGGCCTTATTCAACCTCTAATAAGTGTTCCTATATGCCCAAAGTACATCTGAAATTTTATCATCCCAATCTTTGCTTCCAACATCATAAATTTTTGTCAATGTTTGTCCCTAGATATTTTTGAAAGCTTCTACAGTACCATTGGCTTAAGGGTGATAAGGATTATTTTTATGGTGTGCCACAATAAACTTGGCCAAAAGGATTCTAATTGTCTCATTAATAAAATGGGTTCCTCTATCACTTGTCAAGCTTAATGGGAAGCCATACCTACTAATAATTTTTTCCCATATAAATCTTGCGATTGTGGCTGTTGTCTGATCGTTTGTAGGCACTACCTCTTCCCATCTTGTCAAATAGTCTCATGGAAGTAATAATATAATGCACGCTAGCCCTATACATGAGTGGGGAGATATGACGTACAAAGTCAATAACACATGTCTCAAAAGGTTTTACACTTGCAATAGGCTGCAATAAAAGATGTCATTATCCAAAATTCACCCCCCGGGTAATTTTGATAACATGCATTAAATTCTCAAGTCCCAGGCAAATAGATTGATTCAGGAAAAAATCATGTTTCTAGGGTCCCCTCATATTTTTTCTAACTCCCCTGTCCAAGAAGAAAAGAGAAAGTTCTGAGAAAAGGTGAAAAATTTACAGAAAACAAAGCTTGGGCCAGGAAAATCATGAAAAATGGCTAAGTCCTAGTCCTCACAATAGTCGGGACATGAGGGACATCTGGGTGCGAATCGGCTGAAAGGCTGCCAGGCAGTCTGCAGAGCAAAGGGACATCCGAGGCCGTGAGGACGCGTGGGACGCAGAAAGGTGAACCGGCAAAGGTCAGAGGAAAATCGACTAACTACTAAGCATAACAGTCTGGGACATCTGGGCCACATGGACGCGAGCCACCGCCCGAATGGGCTGAAAGGAGAACTTTCACACTGGGACAGTTGGGACAAAGGGACGCGTGGGACACGGATAGCCGAAGGAGCCGAAAGCCAATCAAATTATGCCACGTGTCATCGACAGAGATAAGGGAAAAGGAAGCCCATTTCAGCGGATCGAAAGTTTTCGTCCCAGACAGTTTGGGACATCCGGGACAAATGGACGCGGTGGACACGAAAAGCCGGCAGACCCGCGGACCAACCAAATCATGACACGTGTCACAAGGGAAAACATCCAAATTTCAAAGGGTGAGGTTTGAAGGGTCAGCCCGAGCCAATCAGAAGAGGACACGTGTCCAATGGAATAGGGAAGCACGAAGCTTGGGGAGGATTTGGAAAATTTGGCCAAGTTTCAGCCAAAAAGCTAAAAGTAAAGGAAGCCCCCGCGCCCCTGTCCTCCAATCAATGCATGCCACGTGTCCCAAGTGGCGGGGGCGTGGAAGGAAAGTGGAAAATGTTCCAAAATCATAAAAAATGTCAAAAATTTCAAGGAAAACCCACGGGACAGGGAAGGAGAGAGAATTACGCATCCAATCAGCGCTTGACATGTGTCATCCAGTGGCGAGCATGGGAAAAAGTTTCAAAACTCATTTTTACTGTTTTGTGCCCTAGAATTTCAGATCTCCATATCTTTTGATCTAGAACTCGGATTTGCACGTTCTTTATATCAACGGAAAGCTTATGATTTCGGGGTTAATCTTGAATTTTGGTGTAGTCTGGAGAGAGAAAGTTAAGAAACGGCTCTGACGCATGTTCATGGTCAGAAGTGACATTTCAGTGACCAAATTTAACGCAGAATGGGTCGCATTCTCCTGCAATTCGGTCAAAATTGACAGGGTATGGGTTTGTAAGGTATCCCATGCTATTTTAATGCATTTGTAGTCGAGGAGGAATGGGCTCTCACGTTTTTGTACATTTCTGTCTCCTGGGCTCGACCCATGCAATGTAAAAGCTAGATTTGGCTCATTTCTAAAGGGGGAACATTTTTTGGACATAGCAACTTCTTCTTTCACCTCTAGCAAGTGATTGTTTGAAGAATTAGACCTCTCCAAAGATTGTAATAGTTTTTACCTCTCTGAGGTTGTAATGCAGTGATTTTGACACTGGAAATGATAATGCAAGCTTTGTGAATGGTTTCAGTCCTTTGTTTGTGTTATTTGCTTCATTTCAGATCCTAAATTATATCTTATCAGTTTGTGTATGTTTATGTTGCAATCTTTGGTCTCGTGTCTATTTGCTTGACAAAAATTATTCACCAATCCTTTTGGTGCATCATCACCACTTTAGTTAGTTTCAATTTTTGCACTTCTATCCTGTCACCTCCGCAGTTTAGAATAGGATTAGGACTCAACTCTGTAGTTGTGCAAATATTAGATCTAAATCGAGGGAGTTTGAGGAACCACCTCTAATCTAGAGATTCCTCTCTCGCCACACAAGTCCCACACTTGGAGAGAGGTTTCCATGTTGTGCAATCACACTAGATGCCTGAAACATCAACCTAGAAGCCTGATGTGTGTCCAGGGGTGCTGTGAGTCTGCAACAACAATTTTGGCACACCGGTGGGACACTAGAGGTCTCATTTTTATTGCAGCAAGGTTGATGTGCATCTGCTGCAATTTTCTTGCTTAAAAGAGCTATTATTTGCATATCTGGTGACTCCAAGGGGAAGAATCGATTGGTTTCAAGTGCAGGCCTGAAAACTCATGAGAAGAATCACCACAAGGTCAAGAGTTGGAGAAGAAGAAGTGTTGTTTGAATACCTATAGTTATCTCCAAGAAGAAGGAAAAGAGGAAGAAGGATTCAAAGGTCTCCATCTCCACCAAACAGAACTCTCTCAACTCCTCCACTCAGTAGGCCTTTCTTTCACCAACAAGGGTTTTAAGACCAATCAGAATGGCTCAAAACAATCCCTACGTCAACTTCACAGGAAACAGCCCACTTTCCCTCAATGCGCAACATCCAATTCCTATTGCAGCCTTGAAGAACATCCCCTACTTCACTGGAGAAAATCAGACTACTCCAGGTGATCATGTTAAAGATATTGCTAACCTTTGTGCGATCCATGAAATCAATGAAATGCAAGTGGCTATCAAGTTGTTGGCATCTTCATTCAAGGGTAAAGCATTGCAATGGTTTAGAAGCCTTGGAGCTGGTTCTATCACAAACCGGAATCAGTTGTATATGCACTTCATGAGCAATTTGGAGAGAAGGGAGACAACTTGTCTCTTTTGGAGCAGTGACACAACCATCAAGAGAGCTCCCAATGAGCAAATAATGATTTCAACTTCAGATTTTAAAAGACTTGGGAGAGAATTCCAGATGTGCAAAAAACAATGAGAAGGTGCTTTTCTTTACTATCTCAAAGCTTTAAATTCTGATATTTCTATGTTAATTCAGTCCATGGGAGGCATAACTATCCCTATGGCTTATAGCATTGCCATTAGGGCTGAAAATTGTTTGATCCAAGCTGGAAAACTTGCCCCTAGACCTCCCATGCCATTGTTTCCAAGCTTAGAGAATCCAAACACCCATCAAGCACCTAGTTTGGCTCCTTCTCCCACTCCTAGAAATCAGAGTTCAAATGAAGCTTCCACTTCATCTCCGAGTGCCCCAAATGAGCTTCAAGAGGTCATGAAGCAATTGCAAAACCTAGGCAATGAGCTGGTTACTCTCAAGAGGCAGCAAGCCCAAGGTTTCAGACCTTCTTATCAACCCCAAGCTCAGCCTAATAGGTAGCCATACCAACCACAAAGGCCTCCTAATCCAGCTTGCAAATGTGAATCAAACAAGGCCTCCTGCCAATAGACCATTTCAGCCATATAATCCAAATGCCATATCTGCCTCTAAGGCATTGGTGCCAAGACAAAACAACATTGCTCAGGATTATGATTGGTGTTTTCCATGCAATGAGCCTCATAACCAATCCATGTGCTTCAATGGTGTTTTGAATCAAGCACTAATGGTGACAACTACTGGTGTGGAGGGTGAGGGCAGTTAAGGAAACAGTCAACAAAAAGAAACATTCCAACAGCAATCAGCCCCAAATGACACCACATTGGTGAATTGGCAAGTAGAAGATTTTTGTGGCATGAATCAAGCAGTTTCTCAAGGTGTTGCAGCCAACACAAGGTTAAAAAGGAGGAATTTGGGTGAAGAACAACCATTAGCCCCAACCAATCCACAACCTTCCATGGCTCCACAAATTGTTGGCAAGCAAAATCCAGTTTCAAATGCACAAGGGCAGCCAAGAACAACCCTTAGGCCAACTCAAATACCAGTTGTTGCTACCCACATGCAAGGAGTGAATGTGCAAACCAAGGGACAACAAAGAGATCCTTCATCACCATTCAGTATCATTGATCAGATGAAGAAGACAAATGTCAATATATCAATGTGGGAATCCCTATCCATCCCAGGCCAAAGAGATCTACTGCAAGCTGCCATAAAGGACTAGCCAACCTCGAATCAGCAAGTTCAGATGCAAGACAAAGTGCTTACAAATGCTGCCCAGCCTATGGGAAATCATGGAGGACAGCAAGGTAAGATGTTGAAGCCCCCTCCTTTCTATGTTTCATTGATCATTGGAAATCAGCTAGTGCACAATTACATGATTGATTCTAGAGCAAGTAGTTCTGTCATGCCCAAACAAATAGCTGATCAGCTAGGGCTCCAGTATGAAACAATATCCAAAGGGGTAGTGCAGCTAGATGGGATAGCAGTAGCAATAGTTGGAGTGATTAGAAATTTGAGTCTTACCTTGCATGCATGTCCAAATGTTGTTGTTTTACAAGATGTATCAGTCATAGACCTTCCACCACTCTTTTCCCTTTACTTGTCAAGGGACTTCACAGCCAAGATTGGAGGCTATCTTTCTGCTGATTGGTCTCACACATGTTTAGAACAAGGTATGGAACTAAGGCTACAATCAGGTCAGAACCTATTACAAACTTCCATATTGAGCCTTACACTCCAAGTCAAATTAATGCCAATTGCTCAGCATTTGATCAAGAAGATCACCCAAGCACTGATGAAGCTAACACTAAGGTTGGAAGCGTCCCGGATCTAACTCTTGATGAATGGGCAAGCAAGATCCATGCATTTGATCCTTATCAAGAAGTGGAAGAATATGAGCTAGGGGTCTATTGCATACACGAAGAAAGTCAGCCTATTCCTAGCATCACCAAGCTAGATCATAAGGACAAGAATGAAGTATGGCAATTGTTCTTTGATGGATCAAGGAGTAGACAAGGTGTAGGAGGAGGAGCTATGCTCATTTCACCACAAGGTATAAGGTATTACTCAGCCTTCCATTTCTAGTTTTACTATTCAAACAATACAATGAGTATGAAGCCTTAATTCATGGACTACATCTTGGGCAAGAAGAAATGCATCAAGAATTTGCAAGTATTTGGTGATAGTGAGCTGATCGTAAACCAAGTCGGGGAAAAAATGCTGCCAAAAATGATATGTTGAAGAAGAACTACAAAAATCGGGTATGGGATCTTATTGAAGATTTTGAAGCTTTTAGCATCAATTCCATCCCAAGAAAAAGAATGAAGCCGTTGACAGCTAAGCAGCAATCAAATGTGTGTTTGATGTTGCGAAAGTATCAAAAGTGAGAAATCTCAGCCTCATATCAAATTGGTTGTGAGACCAGCTGTCGTTCCGGATAACAATACAAGTTGGCAAGTCTTCGAGAATGATCAGCAGATTGTTAATTTCCTACAAGAAGAAGCTGAGTTCTCCACCAGGAATCAAGACAAGCTGCAGCAGCAGTATGGTGACCAAGTGGTGCAGCTAAGAACTAAAAAATTACCAAAAGGCCTCATAACCTTGGAGTCAATCTTCAACCCGAATGATCAGTTCCGGAAGGAGAAAGTGAACATTCAAGTAAAGGGTGAAGATTCAGAGCCTATTTTAGTGGAAGAAGGCAAAACATTGCAAATTGGCAAAGTAAGTACCTCACAAGAGAAATCTGATTTTGTTCAGCTTTTTCAAGAGTTCCCAGATGTCTTTGCTTGGACTTACAAAGATCTAAGAGGTTTCAACCCAAAGTTGGCACAACATACTATTGAGCTGGATCTGGAATCCAAGCCTGTCAGGAAAAAGCAAAGGCCAGTGAATCCCCATATTGAACCTCTCATGAGAAAAGAGTTAAGCAAGCTTATTGAGGCCAGTATCATCTTCCCCATCAAACACTCAAGTTGGGTTGCAAACTTGGTGCCAGTAAGAAAGAAGAGTGGAGAGATCAGACTATGTGTTGACTTCAGAGACTTGAATAGAGCCTCTCTCAAGGACCATTACCCACTCCCTTCCATGGAGCAAATATTGCAGGTTGTAGCTGGTTCAGAGAGGTTTTCATTGCTAGATGGATATTCAGGCTACAATCAGATAATGGTGAAGGAAGAAGATCAATTCAAGACGGCCTTCACTACAAAATGGGGCACATATGCTTACAAGAAGATGCCATTTGGACTGTCGAATGCCGGAGCAACATTCCAGTGAGCTATGGATATGGCGTTCAAAGGCTTGATCAACAAGATAATGCTGGTATACCTAGATGATATCACTGTCTTCTCAAAGAATGCAGCAGACCATCTCTTTCACCTCAGGAAAGTGTTTCAGAGGTGTAGAAGGTTCGAGTGTCTTTGAATCCTAAGAAGTGCATCTTTCTTGCACATGAAGGAAAGCTCCTTGGCCATATTGTCTCCAAAGAAGGATTAGTAATTGATCCAGAAAGGGTTGAAGCAATGAGAGCACTACCATTTCCCCAAAAGAAATCCCTTCAGAGTTTCTTGGGAAGGATAAACTTTGTTCAGAGGTTTGTCCCAGATTTTGCAGCCCTTGTCAAGCCCATCACCAAAATGTTAAAGAAAAGCATGGCTTTCAAGTGGACATCGAAGGCAAGGAGAGTTTTGAAGCAATCAAAGAAGCCATCTCCCAAGCACCAACTCTCATTAACCCATACTTCTCCAAGGATTTCATCCTCTATGCATTTGGAGGTAATGACACTATCTCTGCCATTTTGGTACAGCAAAACAAAGATAATGATGAGCAGCCAATTGCCTTCTTCAGCCAGAGCCTAAATGACTATGAGGTGAGATATTCTTTTATTGAGAAGCATGTGCTTGCAGTAATCAGAAGCTTGAAGAAATTCAAGCATTTAGTCTCAAACAACAAGGTCCAGCTTGTTGGTCTCACATGTCAAGTTAAGGACTTCCTCCTCAACAAGGATTTGAATGAGAAAAGGGTGGGTTGGATCACCCGTGTCATGGAGTATGACATCGAAATCAAAATCACAAGCTGGTAAGAGGGAAAGGATTGTGTGAGCGGCTGGTTTTGGGAAAGAAAAAAGAAGTATGTAATGAAGAAGAGGCTGTTTTGACACCCAGACAGCCATGAGCCAAGTGACAAGCAAGAAGAAGAAAATGCTGCCCCCACTCCTTGCTGGACCCAAGATATAATACACTTCCTAGGCACATGCCTATGCCCTCCGAGAGATGAACAAGTCCCAAAGGAGACACTTCAAATTGCAGGTTGTCTCGTATGCCATTGTTAATGGAGTTTTGTTCAGAAAGATGTGAATGGAGTGTTACTGAGATGCATTAGCACGATCAGATTCAAAGGGTGTTGGAAGAGTTCCATGGTGGACCAGTGGGTGGCCATTTTACACCAAGAGTGACAACTCTAAAAATCATGAAGGCTGGTTATTATTGGCCTAAGATCTTCAAAGGATTGCTATGCATGGATCAAGAGGTGTAAGAATTATGCATTCTTCACAGGAAAAGAAAAGCTTGCTGCCCTTCCATTGCACCCAATCTCAGTTGACCAGCCATTCATGCAATGGGGTTTGGACTTCATCGGAGTCATTAATCCCAATTCAAGCCAAGGGCATAAATGGATTTTGATAGCCACAGACTACTTCACCAAATGGACAGAAGCAGTAGCACTCAAAGAGGCAAATGAGTCTAGCATCTTAGACTTTTATGAGGGGATAACAACCAGATTTGGTGTACCTGCTACAATAATCTCTGATAATGCATTGGCATTCATTGGATCTAAGGTGACTGAGTGGGCTGTCAAGAACGGTATTTACCTAAGCACTTCATCAAACTATTACCCCCAAGGTAATGGCCAGGCCGAGTCTACAAACAAGAACTTGTTGAGGATCATTAGGAGGACTCTTGACGAGAATCAGAGGTCTTGGCATACCAAACTAAAATCATCCTTATGGGCTGATAGGATAACTCCCAAAAGATCCACAGGTAACTCTCCATTCAGGCTTGTCTATGGAAGAGAGGCAATCTTGCCCATGTCACTTGAGTTTCCAACATTGGAACTCATGAAGCAGCTGGAGTTGCTAGAGTTTGAGCCCATGGAGGTGAGGTATGTAGAGTTGATGGAGCTGCAAGAGATCAGAAATCAGGCATCCCAAGCAATGGAAAAGGATCAAGCATTGATCAAGAAGACCTTTGATAAGAAGGCCAAGGATAGATCTTTTCAAGTTGGAGATCTAGTGTTGAAATGGGATGTGGATAGAGCAAAACCGGGAAGGCATTCAAAATTTGATGCCATTTGGAGTGGCCCATACATGGTCACGAAGTGCAAGAACAACATAGCTTTCTAATTGGCCTCACCGGATGGTGAAGAATTGTAGATTCCAGTCAATGGAATCTATCTCAAGCATTGCTTCTAGAGGGAAGTTCACTACTTTGTAAATATTAGATTAGATTTTCATTCCTCCAAGTGTTGTGCACATTGTTTTGCTGTAGGTTAGTTTTATTTTCCCTAAGTGCTTTGGCACAGCTTGCTGTCCATGGAGATGTTTTGCAGTCCTTGCTTTCATCGTGTGATATTCCATCTTCCTCCTTATACATTCGAGTCGGGTCACTGGGGTTCTAAACTGAATATTTGATGACTCCATGCCCAATGGACTGCTTCAGGAAACTGGTATCTTCTACCTAGCAGGCAGGTAACCCCGCTTAAGTCGCCAAATTGTTATCCAAAATTCACCCCCTAGGGTAATTTTGATAACATGCATTAAATTCTCAAGTCCCAGGAAAATAGATTGATTCAGGGCAAAAATCATGTTTCTAGGGTCCCCTCAGATTTTTCTAACTCCCCTGTCCAAGAAGAAAAGAGCAAGTTCTGAGAAAAGGTGAAAAAGTTGCGAAAACAAGCTTGGGCCAGGAAAAATCATGAAAAATGGCTAAGTCCTAGTCCTCGCAATAGTTGGGACATGAGGGACATCTGGGTGTGAATCGGCCGAAAGGCCGCCAGGCAGTCTGCAGAGCAAAGGGACATCCGGGCCGTGAGGACACGCGGACGCAGTAAAGGCAAACTCCGCTTTGAAGGTCGAGAGAAAATTGACTAACTGCTAAGCATAAAATTCTCGGGACATTTGGGCCGCAGGATGCGAGCCGCTGGATCGGGCGGCCGAAAAGGAGAACTTTCACACTGGGACAGTTGGGACAAAGGGATGCGGATAGCCAAAGGAGCCGAAAGCCAATCAAATTATGCCATGTGTCATCGGCAGATAAGGGACAAGGAAGCCCATTTCGGGTGGATCGGAAGTTTTCGTCCCAGATAGTTTGGGACATCCGGGACAAATGGACGCGGTGGATGTGAAAAGCCGGCAGACCCGCAGACCAACCAAATCATGACACGTGTCACAAGGGGAAACGTCCAAATGTTCAAAGGGTGAGGTTTGAAGGGTCAGCCCGAGCCAATCAAAAGAGGACACGTGTCCAATGGAACAGGGAAGCACGGAGCTTGGGGAGGATTTGGAAAATTTGGCCAAGTTTCGGCCAAAAAGCTAAAAGTAAAGGAAGCCCCCGCGCCCCTGTCCTCCAATCAATGCATGCCACGTGTCCCAAGTGGTGGGGGCAAGGAAGGAAAGTGGAAAATGTTCCAAAATCATAAAAAGGTCAAAACTTTCAAGGAAAACCCATAGGATAGGGAAGGAGAGAGAATTACGCGTCCAATCAGTGCTTGACACGTGTCATCCAGGTGGCAGAGCATGGGAAAAAGTTTCAAAACTCATTTTCACCTGTTTTGTGCCCTAGAATTTCAGATCTCCATATCTTTTGATCCAGAGCTCGGATTTGCACGTTCTTTATATCAACGGAAAGCTTATGATTTCGGGGTTAATCTTGAATTTTGGTGCGATCTGAGAGACAAAGTTAAGAAATGGCTCTGACGTGTGTTCATGGCCAGAAGTGACATTTCAGCGACCAAATTTAACGCAGAATGGGTCACATTCTCCTGCAATTCGGTCAAAATTGACAGGGTATGGGTTTGTAAGGTATCCCATGCTGTTTTAATGCATCTGCAGTCGAGGAGGAATGGGCTCTCACGTTTTTTATACATTTCTATCTCTTGGGCTCGACCCATGTAATGTAAAAGCTAGATTTGGCTCATTTCTAAAGGGGGAACATTTTTGGACATAGCAACTTCTTCTTTCACCTCCAGCAAGTGATTGTTTGAAGAATCAGACCTCTCCAAAGACTGTAACATTTTTTTACCTCTCTGAGGTTGTAATGCAGTGATTTTGACACTGGAAATGATAATGCAAGCTTTGTGAATGGTTTCAGTCCTTTGTTTGTGTTATTTGCTTCATTTTAGATCCTAAATTATATCTTATCAATCTGTGTATGTTTATGTTGCAATCTTTGGTCTGTGTCTATTTGCTTGACAAAAATTATTCACCACTCCTTTTTGGTGCATCACCACCTTTAGTTAGTTTCAATTTTTGCACTTCTATCCCTATCTCCTTGCAGTTTAGAATAGGATTAGGACCTAAACCTCATTAGTTGTGTAAGCATTAGATCTAAATCAGAGGAGTTTGAGGAACCACCTCTAATCTAGAGATTCCTCTCTCATTTTCACAAGTCCCACACTTGGAGAGAGGTTTCCATGTTGTGCAATCACACTTTGGATGCCCAAACATCAACCTAGAAGCCTAATGTGCATCCAGGGGGTGCTATGAGTCTGCAACAACAGTATCTTATCTCTACTTCTAGGCTTCCCAAGGCATTGATAATGATCACACTCCATGAAATTTTCCTTAGTATCTTTGTACAAGGTCTCCCACCAAATTCCAGCCATTAAAATCTTGCATGTGGTAGCATGACCAATGTAATCACCTCATGTTATCCCAACATGAGATTCTTCCATAATAACCTTGTGCTCATGATCCGAGAAAAAAAAAAATACAAATTCATCACGAGACTAACTTGTACAAATCTCCACCAATCAACTAATAAGGCACCATTCATATTGTAAGTTGCTTCTTCTCCTATGTCTTCATTCCTTCGGTGTTTTCCCAATGCGTAAAAACACTCCAATATCCTCTAATTCAGTGGGCGTGCGGTTTAACCTAGAAAGTTGTGCATTTGGCATTATGTCCTTAATGATCTACATATCCTCACTAGAATTTATTATTTATAAATGATTAGGCCCTGAATTACTCTTTCCTTTCTTCACAAAAATAGTGAAATCAAACTATTGAAAAATAAGTATCCATTTGCATATGCACCCTTGTGAAAAAATCTTGTTGACAAAATAATTGAGTGTCATATGATCGTAAAGAAAATAAATGGTGTGGCCAAAAAGTACTTGTATGAATTTTTGCAGCTTATAGATCATAGACAAAGACTCACACTTAGTGGTTATATAATTCTTCTCCACGGGTGTCAACTTACTTCTTGTAAAACAAATAGGATGATCCACAATTCCTTCTCCTGGTTACTCCAATTTCCATGCCGAGGAATAAACATGAACATGGTAGGGTTTTTCTCACGAAGGGAAGTGTAAAATAGGTGTAGTAATCATCCTTTCCTTCAATGTTTCAAATGCCTACTCTTGTGCTTCACCCCAATAGAATTTTCCTTTAGTCCTCAATAGTTTTTCCAATGGTGCAACAATCTTTGAATATCCTTTAATGAACTTCCTATAATAACATGTATGTCCCAAAATCCGTGCACTTCAATATGATTGTTAGGTTCTTCTAAACCCAAGATCAAAACTATCTTGACTAAGTCTACCAATAATCCTTGTAAATTATATGCCAAGAAAAGTGACAAAAGTTGTTGTAAAGCTGCATTTCTTAATGTTATGAGATATGCTCAACTTCCCGCACCTCTCAAATATAAGCCTCATAGTATCACAATGATAATTTACCAAGCCATATACTATCTAATAATCTAAATATACATGTAAGAATTTATGAATAAAATATAGAAAGGCATGAACAATAATGCACGAGAACACTGCTGGTGCATTCTTCAATCCAAAAGGCATAACTGTATATGTAAAAATTCCCCATTTAGTGGTGAAATTTGTATTTTCTTGATCTTCCTTCATGATGCACACCTGGTGATAACATGAAAATCCATCTATGAAAGAATATATCTTACACCCAACAACTCCCTCAATGATTTATTTTGTGAATGGGGTGGGAAAAGGATCTATAACACATGAAGCATTGAGTTCTCTATAGTCCACACAAATTCTTATCCTCCCATCCTTATTAATGCTTATAACCATGGGGATAACCCATTCAGATTCTTCAATAGGCTCAATAATACCAGACTTGAGAATCTTGTCAATCTCCTCCTTCACCTTCACATGCAGATTAGGATCCATCCTATAAGGTCTCTTCCTAATAGGGTACTTTCTTTCCTTTAGTTTTATTTTCATCTCACCTAAAGAAGGATGCACACCTTTCAATTCATGATAACCTCATTGAAATAAGTCTTGGAAATCATGCAAGAGTTCAATAATATTAGCCACCTCTTACTCTGACAACTAATCACCAATAATGGCCTCATTAGGTTCTGCCTTTGTACCAATGTTAACCTTCTTTGTCTTCATATAAGCATGATACACATGTACCTTCTCATATACAATGTACATCACCTCACACATACCCTCAATGTTATTAACATATAGGTTATCAACATCATCATCATCTATCATATACATCTATTTTTTCTTTTCTTTTTTACTTCTAGGCATAGACCATCTATTCTTCATCTGTTTCCTCAAGATCAAGGTGCACCTCAAGATCAGGTTCCCCAAATAAATCTAGCATAAGTTATTTAGCCCTTGTGCTATCTCCCAATGTAAGGCACTTCATAATCTATAGTGCTTCATTGACTTGAGGCTTAGTAGAAAAATAATCAAAAGTTTGAATCAAAACTAAAGTCACCTCTTTCCAATTTGTTTTTCTTTTTCAACTCATCACACCCCTAGTCTCAACTTCTTGAATGTCCTCATTCAAGATATTTAATTTCCTTGGTTGGCTTAGGGTATGCCTGAATGGAGCTGCATAAGTGTCTAAAATCAATTGGAACATCAATCCCTATTGTATCAATGGACAATTTTGCATCATTTAATATGTACCTTTCCCAAACCCTATCTTAAATCAATTCATCCACGATATGTCACTAGACCAATGTGGTATAAGAAAGTGGAATATTGGTGGGTGATAACCAATTGGGAAGCAAGTGTTTGCATATTTAATAGAGAATTCAATGTAAACATTTACCCTTCTCAGAGTTGGTATTATATTAGGATAGGAGTGTATCTCCTTCCTTTGCATTTCAGACATTCGACATCCTTTTACTATTTCCCTTCCACTATGGATAATCACGTTCCTTACTTTCTCATGTGCATCTTTATTCATTTTCCAAACCTACTTTCTGATCTCCTTGTATTCAATATACTTGTTATACTCTTCTATGACTTCATGTGGGTTGGAATCCTTTCCCCACCATCAATGGCTAAAATTTATGTAGGTACCGTATCCTTCCATATGTTTCTATATATCCAATTCATTCATGAAGTAATAAATAAGTGCTTTGAATGTGAAATCTCCAATGTAGAGGATTGAAATCCAATCCCTATCATATTCAAGGGCATAATTATGCATGTATAACTCACATAACATGAACTAAATTTCTTAGGGATTGTTTAAATATAATGTAAAGAAATTCCTAGATCCACTGATGTCAAATTTCATGTCAGAGTTAATACAGGTAAGTTGGAGCTACAACATCTTCTCCTTCAAGAAAATAGCATAGAAACTTTAAGGAAGACTATGTCTGATTTATCTCATAGGCCACTTTAAGTGTCTCCTCCTGCTTCTTCTTCAACCTTTCAATATCCTTATCCTTGGCCTTAAGTTCTTTGTCTTTTTCCTCCATTTCTTGTTGGTGCTTTGGAAGATAAGTTCTTCCTTTTCCCTCTCCCATCTACCTTTTTAACCTATTAACATAGGTTTCAAACTGATGGACCCAGTAATCCAACAACGTTGTTTGTGTTCTTATGCTCCTGCAAAATGGTTTAGCAGGTTCTTTGACAACTTCTCTAATGAAAATTTGTGGCTGAAATGGGGCCATATAAGATTGTTGCATGCTAACATGTGGAAACAATAGTATAGTGGGCTCCAGTACTGGCTCAACTATTTCATCAGTAACTTTAGGAATATTCTCATGTATTTTCTGAGTCTTTTCTACTTTAACTCAATGGAAAATGTTTTCTATAATTACTTCAACAACATGGGGCATATCATCCCCAATTTCTCCTTCATCATTTAGTGTTTCAAGTACTGTGTGGTCAATTTATTCTTCTATCTTCTCCTTATCACCCTTGGCTACATGAATTGTTTCCTTAGTTCCTTGTTCAACTCCTCCTCCTTCATGTTCTTCATGGGTTACCCCAACATGAACTACCTCTGCATGTTCTTCCATCTGTTCAATAGGGAATTCTTGAACCATTTTCTCACCACTTTCTTCTCCCTTATTTTCTTCCATACCCTCTATGGGCTCCCTAGGACCCTGTTGCTCATGAATTTCAACATCAACACCTCCTTTCTCTATGTCCATTGATGTGGCCTCAATATTCTATTTTGTAACTTCTTTATCACTATCAAGTAATATGGTTTTGGGATTTATTTTCATGGAGATTCTTGGACTTTTAGTTTTTAGTTTATGAGAGCACCTAGGTGGTGTAGGAGTGGATTTGGAGGATGTAGGAGTAGACTTGGAAGATTTAGGAGTGGTCCTGGAAATAAATTTTACCCTTTGAAGTGGACGATTCAGAGTTGAAAGTATAGCGGGGTTTCAAAAATGATAATCCTCTCAGGGGATACAAGAATGAGGTTCTCTTTAGCAGGTGGTGTATTTTTCATAAACAAGGGTTTTTATAGGAAAAGAAGTGGAAGTTATGGGTTTAGGATGAGAAGTGGAAGAACTATATGCACTTCTTCTTTTCTTCCTATGTCTTAATAATTAATCAATATGTTTTTCCCTTGAAAAATCCTCCCATTTAAATTTAGGATGTTCTCTCTTTAATGTGTGTCTAATAACCAAGGTAATAAGGCAGTGGTGTGAAAGTGTTGAACTCCCTCTCTGTGATTATTTACTCTTCTTTTTAAAGATATCATTTAATAAATTATGTACATTAACATGCCTATCTAATTCGAGAGAATTTTTTGGGTGTTGGAAATTTTCCTAAACCTCCCTAAACTATGACCACACTATAGAGCATTTTAAGACCTTTTTGATGGTATGTAAAACTATAGGAATGGATTACGGATGTTGAAGTTATCACAGGTTAAATATTTGGTTTAAAAATAGGTCCAAGATGGTCAACTGGCGAGTTACGTGTTGACACGTGGCATTTGGAAAAAGGTGAAAAAGGATAAATTTTGTGTTTGAGTACCTTTGGTCTTTGACACATGAAAAATTTGGTGGGCCCCGCTATTTCTTTGGATGGGCAGCCTCATCCAAGTTCAACACACTCTTTTGTAGGAGGGGTGCCTTTGTCACCTTTTATTTCATATTACCATTATCATATTTTCAATTTTATATGCCATATATCTCTCTAACATTGTCAATGTGGGACTATGTTTGTATTAGAGAGTTGATTTTGCATTGCAGGACTATAATGGTGCATTGCAGAGCTCAGGTGAGCTATTTATTAGCTTGGTGGGGTGATCAACTCCCCATTGAGTTGATCACAATATTACTAACCTTATCATTTGGGTGAATCACATATATGTTGGCAAGTATATAGTGGTGGGGCATCATCCCTAATAGGTTATGATTAACTATATTACTTGTTATCCAATTTCACCCCCCAGGGTTGAATTGATAACATACATCAGGATTCTCAAATCCCAGGAAAATTGATTGATCCAGGGAAAAAATCATGTTTCTAGGGTCCCTTCAGAATTTTTTCTAACTCTCCTGTCCAGGTTGAAAAGAACAAGCTCTGAGAAAATGCAAGAAAGTTGCAGAAAATAAGCTTGGGCCAGAAAAAATTGTGAAAATCAGCTAAGTCCTAGTCCAAACGACAGTCGGGACATTTGGGACGAAAAGGCATGGATCGGCCGAAAATCCTACAGGCGGCCCAAACAACAAAGGGACATCTGGGACAAATGGATGCGAAATGCCCGAATCAGCTGGAAGAAAGAAAATTTGTCCAAGTCCTTTATCGGGAGCAAGTGGGACAAGAGTACGTGAAAGACCCAAACCGGCCGGTTCGGCTGAAACAGGAAACTTCAGCACAAGGACAAGTGGGACAAAGGGACGCGCGGCATGCGAATAGCCGAAGGGGCCGAAAGCCAATCAGATCATGCCACGTGTCACCGGCAGAAAAGGAACGAGGAAGCCCATTTCAGGTGGATTGGAGGATTCTATCCCGTAAAGCACTGGGACATCCGAGACAAAAATACGCGGTGGACGTGAAAATCTGGCAGGCCCGTGGACAAATCACAGCATGACATGTGTCGCCAAGGAAAAAGGTCCAAAAAGTCAAAGGGGCGAGTTTTCGAGCACTGATCCAAACCAATGAAATAGTGCCATGTGTCCAAGTTTAAGGGGCCCACAAGAAAATCCTGCGAAAAGGTGGAGAGAGAAAATTGCTCAGCGAACCAGAGCCTGCCACGTGTCGTCCAGATGGCAGAGCGCGGGAAAAGAAATTTAAAAATCCGTTTTCACCTGTTTTGTGCCCTAAATCTTCAGATCATCATATCTTTCGATCCAGAGCTCGGATTTGCACGTTCTTTATATCAACAGAAATCTGTTGAAGTTCTCTACATGATTATGGGGTCAATCTTGCATTTTGGTGTAGTTTAGAGGAGAAAATTAAGAAAACATCTCGACACGTGGTGATAGACGAAGTAATGCTTCAACAACCAACTTTAATGCGGCGATGACTCGGCTCAGCTGCTCTGTTAGATAGCCCGCCGTTTTGCTAGGATCCGCCGCTTCTGTCATAATGAGATGATTTTAAATGCTACCAAGAAGTGGTTGGGGCAGATTCTGGATTTCCTCTCTCTTCCCTCTCTCATTTCTTGATATATATTGTAAAGAAGAGCTCCTTTAAGGGTCGGACATTCTTGTTTTGCATCCTCCCTTCTTCCCTCACTTGCAAGAGAAATTGTGGAGCTTTCAAACCTCCTATATGGGTTGTAATGCTAGTCTTTTTTGCCTCTTGGCCACTGCAATGTACTATATTAACTCTTGAGAAATAATATATGTGTTGTGATTGACTCTCGACCCTCTCATGTATTCATTGCTATCATTTTGATCTCTTATTGTAGTTTGGTTACCTGTGCATGGTGTTTATATTGCATCTATGTGGTCTCATGTTAAATTTGAAAAATGAGTGTCTAACATTCCTCGGTGCATCACCTTTGTATTTTAGGTTTTATTCTATGCATTTTCTTACCTTGTCTCCTTGGCAAGTTAGATTAGGTTTTAGCAAACCCTCTACCTTTTTGTGTGTGCATCGAACAGAGGAATAGGAACTAGCCTTCTCTGGAGAATATTTTCTCATCTTTACAAGTCTCATCTTTACAAAGGATTCCATGTTGTGCAATCACACTTTGGATGCCTGAACATCAACCTAGAAGCCTGATTTGCATCCAAGGGTGCTGTGAGTCTGCAACAACAGTTTTGGCATGCCCGGTGGGACCTAGAGGTCTCATTTTTATTTGCAGCAAAGTTGATATGCATCTGCTGCAGTTTTCTTGCTTATAAGAGCTATTATTTGCATATCTGGCGACTCCACTAGGGAAGAATCAACTGGTTTCAGCAGTGCAGGCCTCGAAAACTCATGAGAAGAATCACCACAAGGTCAAGAGTTGGAGAAGAAGAAGCGTTGTTTGAATACCTACAGTTATCTCCAAGAAGAAGGCAAAGAGGAAGAAGGATTCAAAGGTCTCCATCTCCACCAAATAGAACACTCTCAACTCCTCCACCTGACAGGCCTTTCATTCAGTATACAAGGGTTTTAAGACCGATTAGAATGGCTCAGAACAATCCCTACATCAACTTCACAGGTAGCAGCCCACTTGCTCTCAATGCACAACATCCAGTTCCTATTGCAGCCTTGAAGAACATTCCCTACTTCACTGGAGAAAATCAGACTACTCCAGGTGATCATGTTAAAGATATTGCTAACCTTTGTGCAATCCATGAAATCAATGAAATGCAAGTGGCTATCAAATTACTGGCATCTTCATTCAAGGGTAAAGCATTGCAATGGTTTAGGAGCCTTGGAGTTGGTTCTATCACAAACTGGAATCAGCTGTGTATTGCACTTCATGAGTAATTTGGAGAGAAGGGAGACAACTTGTCTCTTTTGGAGCAGTTGACGACTATCAAGAGAGCTCCCAATGAGCAGCTGGCCGATTTCAACTTCAGATTTCAAAGGTCTTGGGATAGGATTCCAGTGGCAGTCAGGCCAACAGCAGAAGGTGCTTTTCTATATTACCTCAAAGCTTTGAATTCTGATATTTCTATGTTAATTCAGTCCATGGGAGGCACAACAATCCCTATGGCTTATAGCATTGCCATTAGAGCCGAAAACTGTCTTATTCAAGCTGGTAAACTAGCTCCTAGGCCTCCCATGCCCTTGTATCCAAACTTAGAAAATCCAAGCACTAGTCAAGCACCCACTTTGGCTCCTGTTCCCACCCCTAGAAACCAAAGTTCAAGTGAAACTTCTACTTCATCCTCTAGTGCTTCAAATGAACTCCAGGAGGTCATGAAACAGTTGCAAAACCTAGGCAATGAGCTGGTTACTCTCAAGAGGCAGCAAGCCCAAGGTTTCAGACCTTCTTATCAACCCCAAGCTCAGCCTAATAGGCAGCCATACCAACCACAAAGACCACCTAATCCAGCTGCAAATATGAATCAAACAAGGCCTCTGCGCCATAGACCATTCCACCTTATAATCCAAATGCCATATCTGTCTCTAAGGCATTAGTGCCAACGCAGAACAACATTGCTTAGGAGTATGATTGGTGCTTTCCATGTAACAAGCCTCATAACCAATACATGTGTTTCAATGGTGCTCTCAATCAAGCACTAATCGATGGTGACAACTACTTTTGGTGTGGAGGGTGAGGGCGATCAAGGAAATGTCAACAACCGAAAACATTCCAACAGCAATCAGCCCCAAATGACACCACATTGGTGAATTGGCAAGCGTAAGATTTCTGTGGCATGAATCAGGCAGTCTCTCAAGGTGTTGCAGCCAACACAAGGTCAAAGAGGAGAAATTTGGGTGAAGAACAGCCATTAGCCCCAGCCAATCCACAACCTTCCACGGCTCCACAAATGATTGGCAAGCAAAGTCCAGTTTCAAGTGCACAAGGACAGCCAAGAACAGCCCCTAGGCCAACTCAAATGCCAGCTGTTGCTGCCCACGTGCAAGGGGTGAATGTGCAAACCAAGGGACAACAAAAGGATACTTCATCCCCGTTCAGTATCATTGAACAGATGAAGAAGACTAACGCCAATATATCAATGTGGGAATCCCTATCCATCCCAGGCCAAAGAGATCTGCTGCAAGCTGCCATGAAGGACTGGTCAACTTCAAATCAGCGGGTTCAGATGCAAGACAAAGTGCTTACAAATGCTGCCCAGCCTGAAGGAAGTCATGGAGCACAACAAGGTAAAATGTTGAAGCCCCCTCCTTTCTATGTTTCATTAATCATTGGGGATAAACTAGTACACAATTGCATGATTGATTCCAGGGCAAGTAGCTCAGTGATGCCCAAGCAAATAGCTGATCAACTAGGGCTCCAGTATGAAACAACATCCAAAGGGGTAGTGCAGCTAGATGGGACAACAATAGCAACAGTTGGAGTGATTAGAAATTTGAGTCTTACCTTGCATGCATGTCCAAATGTTGTTGTTTTACAAGATGTATCAGTCATAGATTTTCCACCACTCTTTGCCCTTTGTTTATCAAGGGATTTCACAGCCAAAATTGGAGGCTACTTATCTCTGGCCGACGTCACACATGTTGTTCAAAACTAGATATGGCACTAAGGTCACAATCAGATCCGAGCCAATTGCAAACTTTCATATTGAGCCTCATACTCCAAGCCAAATCAATGCCAACTGTTCAGCATTTGATCAAGAAGATTATCCAAACACAGATGAGGCTGACACTAAGGTTGGAAGCATCCCGGACCTAACTCTTGATGAATGGGCAAACAAGATACATGCTTTTGATCCCTATCAAGAAGTAGAAGAATCTGAGCTGGGAGTCTATTGTATACACGAAGAAAATCAACCTATTCCTAGCGTCACTAAGCCAAGTCATAAAGACAAGAATGAAGTATGGCAATTATTCTTTGATGGGTCAAGGAGTAGACAAGGTGCAGGAGGAGGAGCTATGCTCATTTCACCGCAAGGTATAAAGTATTACTCAGCCTTCCGTTTTCAGTTTTCTTGCTCAAACAACACAGCTGAGTATGAAGCCTTAATTCATGGACTGCACTGGGCAATGAAGAAAGGCATCAATAACTTGCAGGTGTTCGGGGATAGCGAGCTAATCATCAACCAGTTAGAGGACAACATGCTACGAAGAACGACTTGCTGAGGAGCTACAAGAATAGGGTATGGGACCTCATTGAGGATTTCGAAGCTTTCAACATTGTGTCCATACCCAGGAAGAAAAATGAATCCGCGGATAGGCTCATGATTGGAGAAACGTTTGATGTGGTTGACAACATCAAAAGGAAAAAACACAGCCACATATCCATGTGATTATGAGGCCAAGATAGTTCAGAGATAATAACACCAGCTGGCAGGTGTTTGAAAATGATCAACAGATCGTCAATTTCTTACAAGAAGAAGCTGAATTCTTAGCTAGGAATCAGGACAGACTAGAGCAGTAGTATGGGGATCAAGTAGTGCAGCTGCGGACAAACAAGCTTCCCAAGGGTTTGGTAATGTTGGAGTCTATCTTCAACCCTAACGACCAGTTCCGTAAGGAAAAGGCTAACATACAGGTCAAGAGAGAAGATTCAGAGCCAATTCCGGTTGGGGAAGGCAAAACACTTCAAATTGGTAAAGTGGCCACTGAGCAGGAGAAATCAGATTTCATACAGCTTTGCCAAGAATTTCCAGATGTCTTCGCTTGGAGCTATGAAGACTTGAGAGGATTCAATCCGAATTTGGCACAACATACCATAGAATTGGATCCAGATGCTAAGCCCATCAGGTAGAAGCAGAGACCTGTTAACCCTCACATTGAGCCTCTAATGAAGAAAGAGCTAAATAAGCTAATAGAGGCAAGCATTATATTCCCGATCAAGCACTCAAGCTGGGTTGCTAACTTGGTTCCGGTCAGGAAGAAGAGTGGAGAAATCAGGTTGTGTGTGGACTTCCGAGACCTCAATAGGGCATCTCTCAAAGATCATTACCCGCTTCCTTCAATGGAACAAATATTGCAAGTAGTATCCGGTTCAGAGAGATTCTCTCTCCTAGATGGCTACTCAGGGTATAATCAGGTGATGGTGAAAGAAGAAGACCAATTCAAGACAGCCTTCACAACTAAATGGGGCACATATGCTTACAAGAAGATGCCATTTGGGCTGTCCAACACTGGTGCTACCTTTCAAAGGGAAATGGACATGGCATTCAAAGGCTTGATCAATAAGATAGTGCTGATATATCTAGATGATATCACTGTCTTCTCAAAGAATGCAGCAGACCATCTCTTTCACCTCAGGCAAGTGTTTCAGAGGTGTAGAAAGTTCGAGTATCTTTGAACCCCAAGAAGTGCATATTTCTTGCACATGAAGGAAATCTCCTTGGCCATGTTGTCTCGAAAGAGGGACTGAAATTGATCCGAGAGAGGGTTCAAGCCATAAGAACACTTTGCCATTTCCAAGTCACAAGAAGGCTCTTCAAAGTTTCTTGGGAAGGATCAATTTTGTCTACAAGTTTATCCTAGATTTTGCAACCCTTGTCAAGCCCATCACTAAAATGTTAAAGAAGAGCATGGCTTTTAAGTGGACAGCAGAAGGCAAGGAGAGTTTTTAGCAATCAAAGAAGCTATCTCTCAAGCACCAACTCTCATCAACCCAAACTTCTCCAAGGATTTCATCCTCTATGCATTTGGAGGTGATGACACTATTTCTGCCATTCTGGTACAGCAGAACAAAGATAATGATGAGCAGTCGATTGCCTTTTTTAGCTAGAGCCTAGATGACTGCGAGGTGAGGTACTCTTTTATTGAAAAGCATGTACTTGTAGTAATCAGAAGCTTGAAGAAATTCAAGCATTTAGTCTCAAACAACAAGGTCCAGTTGCTGGTCTCACATGCTGGAGTTAAGGACTTCCTCCTCAACAAGGATTTGAATGAGAAAAGGGTAGGTTGGATCACCCGTGTCATGGAGTATGACATTGAGATCAAGATCACCAAGCTGGTAAGAGGGAAAGGACTGTGTGAGTAGCTGGTTTTAGGGAAGCAAAAGGAAGTATGCAACGAAGAAGAGGCTGTTTTGACAGTCCAGGACAGCCATGAGCCAAGCGGCAATCATGAAGAAGACAATGCTTCCCCCATTCCTTGCTGGACCCAAGGTATTATGCACTTCCTAGGTACAGGCCAGTGCCCCCCAGAGATGAACAAGACCCAAAGGAGACACTTCAGATTACAGGTTGTCCCGTATGCCATTGTTGATGGAGTTTTGTTCAAGAAAGATGTAAATGGAGTGCTTTGTTGAGATGCATTAGCACGTTAGATTTAAAGGTTATTGGAAGAGCTTCATGGTGGACCAGCTGGTGGCCATTTTGAGCCAAGAATGACAACTCTAAAAATCATGAAGGCTGTTATTATTGGCCTAGAATCTTCAGTGATTGCTATGCATGGATCAAGAGGTGTAAGAATTGTGCATTCTTCACAGGAAAAGAGAAGTTTGTTGCCCTTCCATTGCATCCAATCTCAGTTGACCAGCCATTCATGCAATGGGGTCTGGAATTCATTGGATTCATTAATCCCAATTCAAGCCAAGGGAATAAATGGATTTTGACAGCCACCGACTACTTCACCAAATGGACAGAAGCAGTAGCACTCAAACAGGCAAATGAGTCTAGCATCTTAGACTTTTATGAGGGAATAACAACCAGATTTGGTGTACCTACCACAATAATCTTTGATAATGCATTGGCATTCATTGGATCTAAGGTGACTGAGTGGGCTGTGAAGAACGGTATTTACCTAAGCACTTCATCGAACTATTACCCTCAGGGTAATGGCCAGGTCGAGTCTACAAACAAGAACTTGTTGAGGATCATTAGGAGAACTCTTGATGAGAATCAGAGGTCTTGGCATACCAAGATAAAATCAGCCTTATGGGCTGATAGGATCACTCCCAAAAGATCCACAGGTAACTATCCATTCAGGCTTGTCTATGGAAGAGAGGCCATCTTGCCCATGTCACTTGAGTTGCCAACATTGGAACTCATGAAGCAGTGGAGTTACTTGAATTTGAGCCGATGGAGGTGAGGTATGTAAAGTTGATGCAGCTGCAAGAGATCAGAAATCAGGCATCCCAAGTAATGGAAAAGGATCAAGCTTTGATCAAGAATACCTTTGATAGGAAGGCCAAAGATAGATCTTTTCAAGTTGGAGATCTAGTGTTGAAATGGGATGTGGACAGAGCAAAACCGGAAGGCATTCAAAATTTGATGCCATTTGGAGTGGCCCATACATGGTCACAAAGTGCAAGAACAGCAATGCTTTCCAATTAGCCTCATTGGATGGTGAAGAACTGCAGATTCCAGTCAATGGAATCTATCTCAAGCGTTGCTTCTAGAGGGAGTTCACTACCTCTGTAAATATTAGATTAGATTTTCCTTCCTCCAAGTGCTTGTGCACATTGTTTTGCTGTAGGTTAGTTTTGTTTTCCCTAAGTGCTTTGGCACAGCTTGCTGTTCATGGAGATGTTTTGCAGTCTATTGCTTTCATCAGGTGGCATTCCATCTTCCTCCTTGCACATTCTGAGTCAGTTGAGGTTCTAAACAGAATATTTGATGACTCCATGCCCAATGGACTGCTTCAGGCAACTGGTCCTTTCATCTAGCAGGTAGATGACCCCGCTGAGTCGCCAAATTGTTATCCAATTTCACCCCCCAGGGTTGAATTGATAACATACATCAGGATTCTCAAATCCCAGGCAAATTGATTGATCCAGGGAAAAATCATGTTTCTAGGGTCCCTTCAGAATTTTTCTAACTCCCCTGTCTAGGTTGAAAAGAACAAGCTCTGAGAAAATGCGAGAAAGTTGCAGAAAATAAGCTTGGGCCAGAAAAAATTGTGAAAATCGGCTAAGTCCTAGTCCAAACGACAGTCGGGACATTTGGGACGAAAAGGCGCGGATCGGCCGAAAAGCCTACAGGCGGCCCAAACAACAAAGGGACATCTGGGACAAATGGACGTGAAATGCCCGAATCGGCCGGAAGAAAGAAAATTTGTCCAAGTCCTTTATCGGGAGCAAGCGGGACAAGAGTACGCGAAGGACCCGAACCGGCCGGTTCGGCTGAAACAGGAAACTTCAGCACAAGGACAAGTGGGACAAAGGGACGCGCGGGATGCGGATAGCCGAAGGGGCCGAAAGCCAATCAGATCATGCCACGTGTCACCGGTAGAAAAGGAACGAGGAAGCCCATTTCGGGTGGATTGGAGGATTCTATCCCGTAAAGCACTGGGACATCCGAGACAAAAATACGCGGTGGACGTGAAAATCTGGCAGGCCCGTGGACAAATCACAGCATGACATGTGTCGCCAAGGAAAAAGGTCCAAAAGTCAAAGGGGCGAGTTTTCGAGCACTGATCCAAACCAATGAAATAGTGCCACGTGTCCAAGTTTAAGGGGCCCACAAGAAAAGCCCATGAAAAGGTGGAGAGAGAAAATTGCTCAGCAAACCAGAGCCTGCCACGTGTTGTCCAAATGGCAGAGTGCGGGAAAAGAAATTTAAAAATCTGTTTTCACCTGTTTTGTGCCCTAAATCTTCAGATCATCATATCTTTCGATCCAGAGCTCAGATTTGCACGTTCTTTATATCAACGGAAATCTGTTGAAGTTCTCTACATGATTCTGGGGTCAATCTTGCATTTTGGTGTAGTTTGGAGGGAGAAAATTAAGAAAACATCTCTGACACGTGGTGATAGACAGAAGTAATGCTTCAACAACCAACTTTAATGCAGCAGACAGCTCGCCGCTCCTGTTAGACAGCCCGCCGTTTTGCTAGGATCTGCCGCTTCTGTCATAATGAGATGATTTTAAATGCTACCAAGAAGTGGTTGGGGTAGATTCTGGATTTCCTCTCTCTTCCCTCTCTCATTTCTTGATATATATTGTAAAGAAGAGCTCCTTTAAGGGGTCGGACATTCTTGTTTTGCATCCTCCCTTCTTCCCTCGCTTGCAAGAGAAATTGTGGAGCTTTCAAACCTCCCATATGGGTTGTAATGCCAGTCTTTTTTGCCTCTTGGCCACTGCAATGTACTGTATCGACTCTTGAGCAATAATATATGTGTTGTGATTGACTCTCGACCCTCTCATGTATTCATTGTTGTCATTTTGATCTCTTATTGCAGTTTGGTTACCTGTGCATGGTGTTTGTATTGCATCTATGTGGTCTGTGTTAAATTTGCAAAACAAGTGTCTAACATTCCTCGGTGCATCACCTTTGTAGTTTAGGTTTCATTCTATGCATTTTCTTACCTGTCTCCTTGGCAAGTTAGATTAGGTTTTAGCAAACCCTCTACATTTTTGTGTGTGCATCTGAACAGAGGAATAGGAACCAGCCTTCTCTGGAGAATCTTTTCTCATCTTTACAAGTCCCAAGCTTGGAGAAAGGATTCCATGTTGTGCAATCACACTGGATGCCTGAACATCAACTTAGAATCCTGCTTTACATCCAGGGGTGCTGTGAGTCTGCAACAATAATTACCAGTGAAATCACATCATAACCAAAAGTCAGTTTGGCCCATATGGACATATATCATGACGGATCAAACTTGTGAGCCCACTCATTTGGAGAATCAACCTAGACACACATATCATACGAAGCCTACCTTATTACCATGCATTTGGGGGATTCAAACATGTCATCGCCACATAGGATGGTTAGCCAACATCAACAACTCATCCCAAACTGTAGGGCATTTCAAACATAAAGTGTCAGACACCTACTATGTGGAAAATAAAAAGAGGTAAGACATGTCCTTAGCCACACATATGGAGGCAAGTGAAGCCCCATTTAAACAATTAAATCTCCCCACGCATGGTAAATGTGTGATAATACCCATATTTAGGAAAACCCATCGGCCGTGATATGGGTATAAGAAGCTTGAACCCACGACCTCATGGTCACAAGACTCGTACTCCACCAACTCACCTACATGGCTCTATTATCTATAAAAGGAGCTCGGGGATATTTGTAATAGATAGTTTGTAGGTCCGTGTATGGGTAGAATTGACTAGTTTTCATAAAACACCATTTTGGAGCACTTCCACCGAGAACCGAGCTCGGAGTAAACATGAAAGTTGCTTAGAATTTTGAGACGGTCATGACAGTATAGTATTTTTCCCATTTTAGAGCTTTTGTGATGAATTTTTATCAATTGAAGTCACATAAAGGTGTAAATATTAAGGAGACATAACCGCATGTGGATTAGGAAGGTAAAGGGCAAGTGTTGAGATACGTCAGAGTCCTTTGAAGGTCTAATAACACATTTTTTCAGGTTTTGATTAATTATTGTTTAAATGTAAAGGTTATTGTATTTACATTGTTAAAATTATTAATGGTTTGGTTCACAACGAACCCGTGGACAAGAATTCCAAATCCGTGTAAACAATCTAGTGATGTTTTCTCGATTACTTGCAATTATTTAAGTTTAGAATATGAATATGGATGTAACTATAATCATTTATTGATAAAATTGGTAAATTAGTTAATCAGGAAATAATGTAATTTGGGGCTTTGATCAAACAATGAAAATTGAATAAGATGGAAGCTTAATTTTAGTTTTATAAATCAATGTTAAATCATATTTTAATCAATATTTTGGAGTATTAAACCTTGGTAAAGTTGATCATAATTTTACGATCCTTTGAAAATGATTAAAAGTGGAAATTTAACACCCATTATCGAACCACTATTATTCTTCGATGATTGATTAACTTGAAGTGGACTATATTTAGTCTAGAATATCTACCCTCACAAGTAAAATAAATGATAATATAGTTGGAAATTTCAGCCCAAAGTGGTTTGAGAGAGGTTTTATATGTACCTTGGTGATTATTTATAAAAACATCATCCCCATCGGTGAATTCTCATTGAGGTGCCTTTGGATTGGCTTTCTCGGGAAAGGTTCACCTTCTGCGCAGTAAGTCCAATAACTGTAGCCAAGATATCATCATTCACCTTCATTGTTAAGCCCTTGACCTTAGATTCTCCATCTTTCAATGTAGCACAAAATTCTTTGACCATAGATTTATTAAAACCCTGGAATTTTCCAATGTAGTCCATCCATCTACTGTTATGAAAATATTGTAAACTTTTCAAATAGTTGAGAATCTGGGAATGCTCATGTGTCTCATGGAGGATTAAGTATCCCCTCATTCTCAATTATGTATCTTTCTCAACTATGGTACTATAATTAGACAATTTTTGGAGGAATGATACAAAAATCAAACTGTGGGAGATTATTTGAGTGCCTTTGTTTAAAATTCCGAGAGTGACTCACACAAAGAATAAAAGGGAAATCCATTTCATTGATTTGATCACATAAATTGTGTGAGGTGAGGTGGTGTGATGGAGTGGGATGATGTGGAGTGACATCCCATAGGTTAAAGGAAGTGATGTATAATTGCAATTAAAGACATTATGGCATGGCATAAAACCTAATTAAAAATAATTAGACTAATGATACTTTAATGAAGTGGTATGAGTGCACTTATCTCAAGGAATATTTAGGATGATGATTGTACATGCAAAGGTGTGGTAGTTGTGCCCTTATTTCATGTTGATCTGCTATGATGTTGTGGATGTTTTTGTTGCAAGCATATGTTGCATTTTACTATCGGCTCCCTACTTAAATAAGAGAATACTCAAAGAAGGAATGCTGACTTTGTTTGGTACTAGCTATCTTGATCACCACTCATATGTGCATTTTTTTTCTTATTTGTCTTCATGCAATCATGAGTTGCACCAAACATGAAAACCAAAACAGATATTTTTTGCATGATGTTGCAAGTGGAACATCTAGTCTTTGCATTATCTCCTTGTGCCAAAGATTATGATATTTTGCAACATATACATCAAATCCTACAAAATGGAAATTCTAAAAAATAAAATATGTATGCTTTGAGTATTACTATTCACTAAGAGGGATGATCACAAATTTTTTATTCACCCTTAGAGTATTCAACAAGATAAATATTCCAAGGCCACTGAAATATCTCAATCCTTTGAAATCTTAGAAGCTGAACCAATAGGCTCAACTTCTTATCTTAACTCTGATGTCCTTATCTCCATCCTATTTTGACTTCCTATGAACTATTACATGAAGTTTCTTTTGTTAGTTGGCTTCATGTACAAACTTAACCTATGACCATTGACCAATAGCTTGAATCTTACAGGATCTATGGTGGTGAGTTTTACAGCTCCATTGGGAAATATATTCTCTATCACATATGGACCTAGCCACCTTATCCTGAGTTTTCCAATTTTGTCTTTGTACTTTGAGTCAAATAAGAGGGACTATTCACCCTCTTCAAATTTTCATTTCTTGATGAACCTATCATGCCATTTGATTCTTTTATTTTTCACTACCTCTATATTATGCACGTTCTATCTCCTAATTTCTTCCAACTCATTTATTTGGAGAATATTTTACTTTTGAGCTTCAAAAATCTGTGCCTAGTTCAAGTGCAGTCCTTAGTGTCTTATGCTCAAATTCAATAGGGAGAATAAAATTCTTACCATACAAAAGTTTGAATGGTGTGAATCTATTTATTTTCTTCCATGTTGTGTTGAATTCCCATACTTCCTCTGGAAGCCTATCTTCCCAATCTCTCCTGTGGAGTGCAATAGTATTTGTCAAGATAGCTTCTATTTCTCTATTTATTACCTCAACTTAGCCATTAGATTGGGGATGATATGGTGTAGAATTCCTATGTCTGATTTCATACTCCTTAGCTAGATCATAAATAACTTTAATAGTAAAGTGTGTACCTTGATCTGTAACAATCTCTCTTGGTACTCCATACCTTGTAAATATGTGGTCATATAAGAATTTGGAAACTTTATCACTCTTCTAATTTGGAAATGCTTTCACTTCTATCCATTTAGTGAGGTAATTTGTGCACACCAAGATGTATTCCTTTTGTCGATATTTAGGACCTATAGGACCAATGCAGTATAAGCCCCACTCATCAAATGGCTGCAAGACTAGCCGAGGCTATAATGGAATCTCATCTGATTTGGTAGGTTTACCCATTCTTTGACATGTGTCACACCTCCTCGTATATAGTGTTACATCCTTATGTAGTGTTGGCTAGTAATAACATGTTGTCAACACCTTCTGTGATGTTTTTTTGCATCAAATTGTCCTCCACACGATTCACTATGTTAAGATTTGAGGACATCATATATTTCCTCATCATCAATTCATCTTCTCATGAAATTATCCTTCCCTTTGTGAAATATAAATCCAAATATCCAAGAAAAATGCACACTTTTCTCAACTATGTATTTATTTTCAGAATAGAGGTAGCGTGGAGGTGTCTTATCCGAGACCAAATAATTGGTTTTATCTGCAGGTAGTAATGGAAAATAGGTGCTCATTTGGGAAAGATTCATCAACCACTTGTTATTCATCATTAGTCTCCATTCTTGAAATAAAATATACTACAACATTGTCCTTACCAGTTTATACACAATAAGCGACATCAAAACTTTATACGAGTAGTAACCATCTAATTATTCTACTTTGCTCACAATTGGTTTGTTGATCAAATATTTAATTGATGCATGATTAGTATGAATGAATACTGGATAACCTATGAAGTATTTCATAAATTTATTGATGACATAAATAAATACTAGGAACTCCTTTTTTATTGTGTAGTTGAGTTCAACATGTTGCATGTTCTTGCTAACATGATAAATTGCATAGTTGAGAACTCTATCCTTTTGTCCTAAAAAGCTCCAATGGCATGGTCTAAAGCATCAATATAAATGTGGAATGGTAGATTCCAATCAAGTCCTATCAATACAGGGTCTATGGTTATCGTTGCTTCAAGGTTTGAAATGCAGCCTCACATTTTTCAGTCCAGTCAAATGCAACATCCTTTCCCAATAATGTAAACAATGGAGTTGCCACCTTGCTGAAATATTGTATGAATATTCTATAATAACCAACATGGCCAAGAAAGATCCTAACATCCTTTTGCTTCTTTGGTGTTGGAAGGTTGATGATAACAGATACCTTTGCTGGATCAACTTGTATCCCTTAAGAAGAAAGGTAATGTCCTAACACTATTCCTTCAGACATCATCATGTAGCATTTTTCATTACTCAGGGACAAGTTATGCTCCTTGCATCTCTTCAAGACTCTATCTAGATTTTGCATGGCTTCTTCAAAGGTGTTTCCATGTACTGTGAAATCATCCATGTATACCTCCATGCAATCATTTTTTAGATCTGAGAAAATTCTTAAAACTTCCCTTTGGAATGTAACAAGTGCATTGCATAAGCCAAAAGGAAGAACTGAATAAGCATAAGTTCCCCATGGACATGTGAAGGTAGTTTTGTCTTGATCTTCTAGTGTAATTTGAATCTAGTTATAACCACTATATCCATCAAGAAAAGATAAATATTTCTTACCAGTCAGAGTGTCAAGTACTTGATCAATGAAGGGAAGAGGAAAATGATCTTTCTTTGTTGTTGCATTCAACTCTCTATAATCCATGCATATCCTCCATTTTCCATTCTTCTTTGGTAAAATGACAAGGGGTGACACCCATTGACTATCTGAAATTGGATATATGAATCCAACATCCAATAATTTTTTTAATTCTCCTTTGATAATCTCCCTCATTATTGGGTTCATTCTTCTCTGTGGCTTGCTTGATTGGCTTACAATTTTCCTTGATATAAATATTATGTGTGTAGAACTTAGGATGAATTCCACACATGTCTCCATATTCCCACACAAATGTTGTTCTATGTTTTTGAAGAATAGTTATCAACTTCTCTTGTTATGTATTGAGCATCTTGTTCACGTTCAATTGCCTTCCCTAGGTTATCTCCACTTGCTTAGAGATATCTATCATTAAGCACACATTTCTACTCACAAAATTTAGTATGAATTCATGGGGAAGAAGTTGATGAAGAATGCAATTCTTACCTGGAATGTCCATAGTTCTTTACTATGGTAGGACTTGATTAGAGGAACAACTTAAACACCTTAGTTTGCTACCCACTTCTTTGTTTCTTCCATATTTTTTCTACGACGTTGGAAAGAACAACATATTCTTATTTTCCTTCAATTGTACATGATGTTTCCAACATCATGAGCCACTGAACAAAAATTTGGTCCTCTTCTAGTTCCTCAACCCAAATGGTTTGATCTTATTCATTCAACGGTTATGTAGGAGGATAAAGCATGAGATTTTTAGTGCCACTTCCATTAGAAATAATCATATTATTAAACATGTATCATATGAATGCTTCAAACATGGCCAACTATATCCTTAATAAGATCATACGATATCCTCCTAAGCTTGTTTTTTGTTGAAGGACAATAAATTCAGCAAGGTACTCCCAAGATTCTACCACTACCACTATGTCCTCCAGGACTCCTTTAGGTCTCACTGTTGATCTATCTGTAAGTTGTAAGATTGTAGTTGTTGGCCTTAGCCCTTCCAACTTCAAATCATCCATGATTTTCTTGGTCATGATATTTATGGCTTCCCCCAAGTCAATCAAAGTGTTCTTTATTGTTGTGCCATTAATTGAAACATTTACCAATGGACTGCTTGGATCTATATATTTGGGAAGGATTGAATTTCCAAGCATAATATCAGCTAGTTGTCCAATAACTTGTATAGTAGATGGATCCTTTCTCTTCCTACCTGGTTTCTTTATGCATAGGTCCTTAACCAACTTGTTATAAATTGGCACATCCTTAATGGCTTGAATCAATGGAATTTTGACACAAATATCCTTTAGTTGGTTGACAAAATCAGAATTAGATTCTAATTTAAGGTTAGTATTCTTTTCTCATAGGCTTTCAAGAAATTGTGGCTCATTAGCCTATGTTTTGTCCTTATTGGAATTCTATTTAGGTTGTTATGGATTAGCTTGCATCATCTTTTGGATTTGTTATGGATCGGTCTACAATGTGTTTTTTCTTTGATGTGGATCATTTAGCAACATCTTTGGTTCACCCGCAAACTCGTAATAGTGGATCTACTTAGTGGAGGAAGTGCTCTTCCGAGCGTAGTTGGATATTGTCAACATTAACTAAATATGTAGGGTATTGAGCTGGTTTAGTGGTGTAGGTTGGCTGAGCAAATTTATTATTGGGGTTAGGCATTGGTTGAGCTGGTAGCTGAGTGGCCTTTGGTTGAGATTTTTCTTGGGAATTTGGCATCGAGATATTTTTGCTTTGAGGGTGAGGAGGTTTATTTTAGGATTTTTGGTAATTAGGAGGTGGGTTATTCCATTATTTCCCTCCTCTTCAAGGTTTTTGTCATTGTTGTTGGCCTTGAAACTGAGGTTTCCACTTGTTGTTGATATTGGTTAGGATATAGAGCCCAACCTTGAGGATTAGCCCAAGGTGGGGGTTGCACATATGGATTATTAGACCAATTTTTAAATGAATACATAAGGTCTTGTGACATACCTCCTTGCCTTAGTGGCCATGGCTTCCTTTGAGAAACATAGAACAATTTTCCATCCTCTATTTCTATCATCCTAAATTTAGGTGAAGCCTCCTTTTCTTTTGCAATGTTGGCTAATCCTTTGCATTTGCTGTCAAATTTCTTTCTTCTTGAGTAGTGAATCTATGAAAGTAGTGAATCTAATTGAGGGCCATGTCATTAAAAATATCCCTTTATGTTATTAAACATGTTGATAATCTATAACTTGGATATGTCCCCAATTGTTTTAGTAGATGATACACCTCTTGATCTTACATTTCTTATCCTCTTCATAGTAGATCTTGAGTAATTCATGCAATATTTACATATTTCTTCAAAGGTAGCTTTTGAAATGTCTCCTGCTCTAATCAGATATAGAGCATCCATGTCCTCCTCACCGAGACACTTCAAAAGAGTAATTTGAGATATTCCTCGGAGTATTATTATGTGCCTTTTCTTTTGAACAGAGAAAAAGAATCTTTCTAGGTAGTATTATAATTGTCCACCCTCCTTTTGTGCCATTTTCTATATTTCATCACCTCCTCTACTACTCAACATGCAGTAGTCTTGATACTTATTGAGGAACTTCTCCTTCATCTATTCCCAAGTGGTTACAACATTCCTTTCTAAACCCACGAACCATCTTAAGGATACATCCTTAAGTGTAGCAATAAATAGCTTCAATTTATGTGCATCTATGGTATAATCATAGCTCCTGCATTTAGGGTATATCACTAAATACTAAATCTAAGGCAAAACATGTAAACTCAAAATGTAGATAAAAAATTGAGTTCCTGCTAATCTAATCATGCAATAGATCAAATAAATAAATAAATGGAGGGGGTTAGCCAACCATAAGTGGTCCCTTCCTTGGGTGTTAATCCCTCCTAAGTCTTGTAACTACGTCTAATGAAAAGAACTCAAACTTTTATTCCTTTGGAAAGAAGTTTACAATTGGGACTATAAAAAACCTATATCCATATATTCTCTACTCTTTTTCAGATCTCTATTCTATGTTGTTTTATAGATCCCTTTCCCAATATTAATATTTTCCTTTTATACATCTCATTACAAATGAAGCATGTATAAATAGAGTTCCACCAGGAGTTTGATTTAGAAGAAGTAAAATATATCAACCAAATAATCCAGAGACTAGATGCATGCAAAAAAATTATTTAGCAAGTGTTTACATGTTAATCACATAACTTAAGTAACCAATCAGTTTAATCCACCAGTTCCTAAATCATGAATCTAATTAGTTAGTTCCTTGCTAAGTTATAATGCATAATTAGATGTTGGAGTTGATTCATATCCTAGTTCTTATGTTTGAATTGTAATTTCTTCTTCCATCAACACGTGCAAGCTCAAGTGTGATGTCCACGTTCCACAAGATTCTTAGGATCATGGATTATTCATGTGTGTGACCTCCTTTGGCTGCAGACACTTTTCTATAGATAAGTCCTTTGGCTGCATGTGAGTTTTTGTGGATGATGCCTTATCTATAGATGATATATTTTGGTTGCATGTGAGTTGCTACATATACAAGTTGCTTACAACAAGAGGCATCACATGCATCATCAATAAAACATCTTATTGTAATCAAGAGAATAAATGCGTACTCACAATACCAAAAATAAAGCTAATTAGTGATAACTATATTAATAAGTATTCATGCCATAATGTTCAGGTTATAATGAAATGTCTTAGCAGTATAACAGGGGAATACAAGTGTAAGGCTACAAATGGCTCAAAAAATATAGAGGATGAGTTGTTTAGAAAGAGAATTAAATAACTCATAAATTTCATCTCGTGTAATGTGGAGTAGAACTTATGTACCCAAATTGATGGTGGTAATGCCTCTTTTCTTTGATCCCATGTTCTCTCACAATCATGGACGTGATGAGAGGTAGGAGACTTCTCATGAAATTCATAGGTTTATGTAGCTATATTTCTCCAAGTGAACCTAGTAGAAAATGTGATTCTCACTTATCGCCATTCCAAAAGGCTATATCTATGTGTTTCCATCTAACATGATGTAGTTTTGCACAAAGTATAGACCAACATATTTATTCTATCCCCTTCATTATGCCATTGATTCTCCATGGCATGCGAAATGTGTTTGGATTCCCTTAACCAAAGATACCTTGGTATTTTATTAGATCCTAACCACCTCACCATGCATGTCCTAATCATCCTAGAGACTCTTCCTTTGACTTCACGCTCGACCATCTCATACATTCCATAAGCCTAGTAATCACAAGCAACACTTGTAGTGTCACTTACTGATTACATTTTGTCCCAATGAAGCACACCCTCTTTAGATGGTTCTAAATTCTCTGGATTACACAATGACTACACATTTATTCTATTAAAATCTTCTTCACTCAAGGGTTCAACATAGGGCTCTACCTTCTTATTAAGTACAAATTATAATCACACACTCTTCATTCTCAAAATTGATATACTAGTGCAAATATGCCTTGTTTTCATAGCACTGTGGGCCACCCAAGTAATGTTGTAAAGTTGTCTACTTCAACAAGCTCAAAAACCTAAAAGTCCCTAGTGAACTTGACTCCTTGAATTGTAATAGTTACATCCTTTAGTACCCCAATTGAAATATCCCTAGTTTTGTTCACCATATACAACACATTCGTCGATGGCTGCAAGGTTGGTCTACCCATTTGATTTCAAGCATCTAGAGTCAATACATTCACTTCTACACCTATTTCAATTAGAATGTTGTGTAATAACCATCTATCAATTAATGTATCAAGTGTAATCTCCTTGTCAAATTAATGACTCTAAGGTGGTAAACTTCCATGAAGTATCTACCTCTTGTGCTTAGCCTCAACACGTGGTACCATTTCTCGTAGGCATTCCCCTAACATAGGAATGATGTTCTCTTGGAGAAACATTTTGGACACCTCTTTTAATTCATCAACATCCTTCGTGGGAGTTCACCTTTCTCTGCACATTCTCTCTTGCGTGCTTACTCTTTCAAGCACTATATATCTCCCTACATTTCTCACGATGACTCCCATGATTTCTGATATACTTCCTTTTGGTACACAACATCTACATACTTAACATGTATCACATCCTCCCTTGAAAATAGTAGATTAGCCTTTGGAGGCTCATGTGTGCATGCATCCTCAACACATGTGGTGACCATCACTATCTATAACTCATGATCAGTGCCTTCTTCAAATCCACCGATAAGCAATAATGTGATGCACTTTAATCATTGATGCACCCTTTCCCTTTCTTTGAGTCTTGCACATATGCTCATACAACTCTAGGAAATACTCTAACTTATGTTGTTTCCTACACCATGAGAAAACAATATTCTCATGGGCACTCATGTTGATAATGATTAGGGGATCCACAAGTATTAAAACTTCCTCATGGGAACCTTCCTCTACCACCACCACAACCTTGGCCTTTATATCATCCTTGAATGTCACCATTCCTATTATTCTCATTGTCATGTCCTTCATGGTTATAGCCTTCATGTTCCTTTGATCCGCTAACCACACTAGTCTGGCACACTCTAATTTCAATGGCTTCATGTATGTGATCAATTATTCTATAGTCAGCAATGGTGTGGGTATGATATTTACAAATATCACAATACATAGACACATTCTGAATAGCACGCTGCAAAAGAGGGAAATCTCAAACATCAGGGTTCAAATGAAAAAAATTGCAATCCAATAACAACATGCACATCGATATGCATGGGAAACTATCCTTAGTATAATATTCAACTTTACAATTTGTGCACAAAATACCACTGTGTGTTTCATGAGATAAATTATCATAAATCTTCTCAATTTTCTTTTCCATAGCTAGAATTTGTGCCTCAACAAATGGGATCACACTAGTTTTAACACTCCCAACTGCTTAAATGTGTAGGGCTTCTTCAAGGGCCTCACGCATATCCACATAGGTCTTATGAGATAAATCTCTATGAAATGGAGTCAAAAAACCACTATGCATGTTGGCTTGGGTAAATATCATAAGATAATTTAGACAACAAAGTATTGAAATGCATGTCATACTTTCTCATGATTTCATCCAATCCATGCTTAATCTCCTTAAGCGCACTAATGCTCTTGTTGTTCAAACTCGGGAAGTGGAACTTTACCAAAAATTATGAGTGTAAAGCATCATAAATGACCATAGTCTAATGCGGGTCATACTTTATATACCAACTACGTGCACACCCTTGAAGAGTGGTGGAAAACTAACTTGCATTCTTATCTAAAGTTTAATTTCTTTAGCATTCCATAATAACTCACACTTTTGCACATGTTATGTTGCATATTCAATTCCTCTGTGTAGCTGGAGAGTGGAGAGACATCTCATAATAAACTTTTTGAGGTTGATCTAGTAGTTGCTAGAGATGTGGGCCTTGGCCACAAAATATAGAACAAGAACTTCCACCAAGTGTTTCCTCCTCTTGACCGACCTAATTCAGTCACACTGATCTTCCTTATCCTCCCACACCCTTTGTTGTGGGCTGCATACCATTTGATTTACTTCCCTATGTCCAAGTTGTAGTCTTGAATGGACACCTATGGTCTCGTGTGGGCGCAACACCCACCGAAGTAGCCCTAATTATCATTGTTTCAATGTTCGTCATGATGACATGTCTAAGAAAAATCCTGTAAGTGAGCTTCCAAACAATGACATCATCTATCCTCTACTACAGTGTATGTCATCGATGCACTTCTTAATTCACCGAAAATTATATCTACCCATCGCGATTTATTACTTACACTAGCTTACTTCTTAATGAATATGGATATAGAAAACTGATTGCGAAGTGCTAGGTGTCTAGATGGGATCGATGCGTGCTTTTGGTCCTCATGCTCTCCTTTGACACACCCTAATATGAAGATAAATGGTATTATGCATATGCTTACCCAATGTTGGGAGTACCTAATGTTGTGGATCCTCTTCTTCCACATGAGCTTCAAAACCTTTGTGATCCATCATTTTCCTCATCTCCATTACCTCAATAATCTCCCTCTCTCATGCTTCATTAAACTTGAGCCTTATTTCCTCTCTTTTTCTTTCTTCCATCAGGTCCGTCATATTTCACCACACTTGCTCCTCCCCTACGGGTGGTGGATGTGTAGCTAGCTATAGAAATTTTCTCTAAATTCAACGCTACCATCAAGATCTTAATCACCAAGGGTATAACACGTAAATACGATCCTTTGGGATCGTCATAATAAATGAAATTCATCTTCCTTAAGGAAAAAATAAGTAAAAATATTATATTCCAATGTATCAATATGCAACACTCCATCCCACCAATGATCTACTACTCTTGTCCAATCCACATCAAAGCATAAAAATAATCTGATAATATTCCCGTGTCTAAAGCCTTGTCCTATAAACCCACAAATTTCCTAATGCATATGTTGATAGCCACTCATACAATTCTACTAGAAAGATGCAAAAGAAAGTCTCATAAATCATGTCATAAAGGTTGTCTTATACCCATCGTCGTGCATTGAAATTAGGTCCAGTACTATATCTCTACACAAAATTATCTTGTTCATCTTTAACATAACTTTCAATGCCTTCTAGATTTAATCGATACACCATCTCGCATGCAACATTGTGGCAGCAGGTTTGAAAATAGGTCTCAACAAAGGAACAAAAATGTATCCCACCTTTCCTTACCTCACCTTACTTGATATACACACCGACACTTCATCCAGACAAATATGGATGCTCACTCGAAGTGCGCAAAGCTACTGAGTCCCTCCTTTACTGCAGACCGCTTATCAAGATGTTAACATGCATGTTTCACATTACCAAACATACATTCAATATTATTTCATAACATTTATCATAACGAAACATAATAGATCAAACCATTACTAAGATCAATTGCACCATGTGAACACTATGTTTAGATATATCAATAACTAGAATCCATCCACATTGATTCATAAATAACCAAAGTATTACATATCGTGAAGTCAATACATGAAATTATTATCACAAAGTCATGCACACCAAATAAACTAGAGCAACATAACTCTATTACATCACATGGATTCGTACTCCGGTACCCAAAACAATGAAGTAATATATATATATATATATATATATATATATATATATATATATATATATATATATAAGGGTGGGGACTTTCCTTCACCATCCATGCATTCCCAAAATAGGATGCATGCTCAAAATAAACAACGTGCATGTTTTTCTAACAATCCTAATAATGGCTAATGGCTAAGTTTTTGGTATTTCTATATGTGCATTCCCACATGCACTCCACGATCATCCATTTTGTGCACTCCTTCTTTTCCCATGCATGCACTAGTCCATTTTGGCACTTAGTCATTTACCCTTCCAATAATAACCCGTTCGATACCAAAATTGATTATAAACCGATCAATGTTTTTCTCAACTAATGTATCCCGGTAGGTTATTCAATTTTAATGCCGATTTAAACCTCAAAAATGAAATTAATTCAAACAATGTGATCCAAGAAATAGTTCAAAATGTAAACAACCGATTACGAGTTTGGTAATTACTTACGTCCCGGAATTTCTAAACGCGAAACCGATTCATTATAAATTTCTAACTACATGTACAAAGAAACTTACAATAATGTTCTAATTCAACCTGAACTCTGGTGTTAATTAGTCCAACAGAACCCACAATGGTCTTGGAAAGGTATTTAACATTCTAGGATCACTTTCCACTTTATAATTGATGTAGAATTCCCCTCTGTTGCACGTCCTCCATCCTCTACACAGAACTAAATCTTATAGTGTTAGTAGACAAAATCATCCTCATGTTGATTTCCCCTATGTTACACGATTTTCAGCCTCTACATAGAGCTAATTCGAACATGGCTCTTCTCTCTCGTGGCTTCTAAGCAATACGAACTTGGCTATAATGCCCAACATATGAAGAATTGGAGGTCCCAATTATGATTCTCCAATGCTTGAATATCTCCTTTCAACTCAAGGATTGAGCTCCAAAATCACATGAGAAGATTAAGGCTTAATCATATCCTTTATAATAATGTTGAGTTAAAAACATAATTAACTCAAAAACACAATGCCTTTAAAAAGGTCTTCACTTTACGAATTCCTTAAGGCTCCTCTTTGTACTTAGCTTATGAATTAATATTCAAAGTGCTTGTTGAAATGAGGGGGAGGGGGGGTTTATATAATTTCCCCTATCCCAAAATCCTTCCATATAAGCCTTATCAACTTAGGATATGACATGTCAACTCGGTTGGCCAAGTTTTTTGGACACATTGACCGTGGGTGAGTAGGCCAAGGGTTCAAAATGTTGTTAACCATTTTGGTTTGTCTCGCCTCGCTTCTTCCACGCTCACCGCACCTTCTGCTAACTCGTTTATTTGTCATTCCACCTAAGATTCTCACCATTTTCCACGTCGCCTTTGGGATAAGAAGTCCCACCACATGTTTTCCACCGCACTGCCACATTGGTCGTGACTCGGTTGCCAAGATGCTCACCCTTTTTTCCTTTCCCGTTACTGTCTCACCCTTACTTAGCCACATCCATGATTTTTTCCAAGTTGGTTGGGTTCCATCCCTTTTTCATGGTATTTTTGTGTTTCAATGGGTTTATCCCACATGCGGTGGGATTTTGTTATGGAAAGGCTTTAATAATCCTTATCTTCCACCATATGCTCCATTATGACTAGATGGTGTGGAGATAGCTCGCATTAAGCTCACCATAAACTCACCCTTGCTCGGTCGATGAGCTCAATCATGAGCTTGATGCCAAATCAATAATATAACTTGATCATCTCTCCCTTTGACTTGGTTCTATCTCACCAACCATCTTGGTTACTATCTAAATTTCAACTTGTTCTTAGCTTGATAAACTACTTGTAGTTCTATGGTGATCGGGTCCCCTTACAAACAAGAGTGGATTCCATTGTTGCAAACCCTTTTTACACCTATCGAATACCGAGAGGTTCAAAAGATTTCTTATTACATACATTCGAAGAAGAAAAAGTGACCCATATTTTTCTCCAACCCACTTGTTGATGTCTCAAAGAACCATTTATTATTTTTGCTAACGTGTCTAGTTACTACGTCACTTATAAACTAGCTTCATTGATGCAGCCTAGAATTAACTAATAAAATCCTAAACGTATTGGCACATCACTCATCTTAGACTAAGTGCTCACCCGAAGCACACAAAGGTACCAAGCCCCTTCCTTAGGGTTGTTGTTGCAGGATGTTAGCATGATGAAGACTTAAATCATTCATATCTATTACTATTATATCATTCTACAGTACATATTCAGATCTAGATCTAGAGAATAACATACTTAAAAGATAACCATGATGAAATAAAGCATGCAAGAACCAATTACACTCAGGATTTGATACTCTGATTCATCCAATATACTCCATTACATTAAACATGATAAATACACATGAAATTGATTACAATAGATAATACCATAGTCTTTGCGCACATTAGATTTGGCAGCATAACCTCACAATAACTCAGTTCTCACATGTCACTCTCACCACCTATACTATGCAGTTCATTACATATTGTATAAGAGTGGGAACTTTCCCTTCACCGCTTATCTAATCCTAAAATAGGTTGTATGCTATTATTAGCCACGCACTGTTACAAAAATAGCCACACATACAAGATAGACTTCTTCTATTTAACTATCAATAGTAAATTTATTCTCAGCCTATATCCATGCAAAGCACTTCATAGCCAATCCTCCAAAATAAGCCAATGTGTGTCATGCAAGTCTCTAACTGGTTTGTGTGCTCCACACGCCATCTTCCAAAAATAGATCATTATCATGAAAATGGATAAGTCCCAAATCTATCTCTGTTCCCAGTACGTGATTCCTTTTCAATCCTCCTATTATTTTGAAAGCACTCTTCTGCTCTTCCCGCATGAACCTTTTATATGTTATTTTCTAAGTTCCATACTTTAACTGATCAACATTACCCCACACTAATTGCATTGCCATCCTGGAAATGGTTGTCTCAAAAATGAATCAAAGAATATGAATAGAAGAATAGAAAGAATATTTATGAACAAAATAATGTCTTTACCCTGTAGTATCTTCTGCTTCAACCTGAATAATAAATTTTGGATATTGTTATTTTATTTCTACCTCTAAAGTCTATCAATCATTGGGCATGGCCTCTTCCTTTTCTGGGATGTCCACTGCAATTCACTCTAACTCATCCTTTCCAATCTCTCCTTTCTCATTCTGTAAGACCAACATAAGGCTAGACATTGCAGTCATTCTTCCTTTTAATAAATCCATCTTTTACGCGATGAGTTTCCCAAGCTCATCCATCCTTTCCTTGTGTGGTTCTTGAGTTGTTATAAGGGCCTTGCACTTCTTCTTGACAAGTGCTAATCATTCTGATGCAGCCCAAGGTCTCATATTTCATGGCCTTTAGGACTTCACTGTCTTCCAAGATGGTCCTAGTTCTTATAATGGCTTTTAGGGATGTACAAATATTAAGCACTTGATCTACTTTCTTTAGCTCCTCCTGCAAGCTCTGAAGCAACCCCTCATATGATGCAATATTTCTCATCACTAAAGCCTTTTCCCGTTATGCTTCTTGTGTTGGATCCTTTGGTTTTGGCATACACAGAGGTTCATCTTCAAGCACTAAGTCCACCAAGGTAATTACATAATGCATTATTGAAGGAAATTATTTGGGTACCTTTGGCTCTAAGTGTGGCTTTGCTTTCATGATATTGTCCCCAACTTCCTCTACCATGCTAATGAAAACAACATTCTTCTTCTGTACTAAGTCCTTTTCTTGCTTTAGGCACGCTATTTCTGCATCCTTAGTCTTGATCTCCTCCCTCAACACCCTAATTATTGCAGCCTTATCCATATTTCTTCGTGCCACCTCTGTTGAGACCTTTACCAAAGCATTGCTCACTTGTTCATCGACATAACGATGAAGCTACAGCTTATGTGTCCGGCCTATGGTGTCTTCTTTAACATCTATGGTACACATTAATCTTGACATACATAAAAGTATGGTTCATCCATGTAGTGTGCATTGACCATGACATTTTCTTCCTTATGTGCATGGTCTCTATATCTTCATCCATTAGCTCTCACCATAACTCATTTTGTGTCATTGTGCTTTGCAAATGGGAATGAACAATTTTACCTATGTCCTCAGCATATCCCATGACCGGTGGAACATATTCTCCACTTGTTCTCTTTGATCTTGTCCCCTTAGGAACTTGGGCTTCACAAGTCGAGCTTGTTCTGTTGTACCCTAAGCGAGTTTCGAGTCGATGTCTCATCTCCTCCTTTCCTCCCTCTTCTTCATCCTTAATTTCTTCATCCTTTTATTCTTCCACATTCTCTGGAGGTGTAGGGGAATTGGGCACACTTTCCTCATACTCTTCCACCTCCTCATTCAACTTCAACTTCCTTCTTCTCTTCTCAGTTGTCTCCTTCTGTGGAGAGATTTGAGGTGATCTACACACTGATTGTGGAGTAGCACCTTGGGTCCTTGTTCTCCTGAATACTCTTTTGAAGCAGCACTCTCCTTGTACTACATCTAGGTCCTCATCATCTCTTTCTTGTGGCTGATTTGGAGTAGTCGCATGCTAGGATTATTCCTTATTTGGAGGTTTTATTCTTCCTCTGTGCTCCAAACCACCACTATCTTCATGCTCCTCTTCTTCATCATCTACTTATATTGTCTCTATGGGCTTAGGCGTTGGAACATTTTCCATTGTATGCTTACCTTTTAGCGGCCCTGGGAGCGTGAACTCATTCTCAACATACTTAGTGTTCTCCAGCTTGGGCTTGAGTTAAAGGTACACAAGCATTGCTCCAAAGTGTCCCAAACTTCCAATCTTACGGGCTTCATGTTTAATACATCCGATAAAATCCTCTCAATGTATGCATTCCACCTTGGATATACATATTTATTTCTAAGAGTGTGGTAGTCATAATCTACCTTGTCTGCGTTGAAGGTTAGGTGGCATGCATCTGAAATACGGTGGTGATGCCTGGAAATATCTTTCTTTGAAGGTATATGGTAGTTTGCACCATGGGCTCCAAGCCCCATCCTTCATCACAAATCATGTGATGCAAAAATGTTGGTTATTTTGCAAACTATACTTCCTTACCCATTACCAAAGGCAACTCCTTGGTTATGTGCCTCTCTTCTTGAACGGTGCGTGGATTCTATCATACCACTTCTCTGCCTCTTCTTAAATGGTCCACTCATTGATCCATCAAATAATTACTTGCCAAATATTTTCGGATGTGACTTGTGTTTTGTGGGGTACTCCCAAATCTTCTCCTTTGGCCCATCGAGCACTCCAATCTCCATAAACACCAAAGAAAATAAAACAGTGCCAAAACTTATGCTATCACCTGTTTGCACTTCTTGATGATTTTTTTTTCTATGTGATCTGTGATATTGTAGACCACGCCTTAAGACATCTGCTTTACAATGTGTAGCCACATTATGTTTACACTGTGACCATATTTCTTGGTCATTCAACTTTGTTACAATATGTGCATCTGCCTACACTAGTAGGTACTTCTTCAATTTGTTAATTTCCATGCCACATGGACCTTTGGTATACCCCGACTCCTTCCTTTTCTCTAGGATTGCAGCCTTATCGGTTAAATCACTCTCCATATCTGATCTTGAGGCTCTTGGTCCTATCACTTTGTTAAAATCAAAGCAATTGTGATTCTAACCCTCCATCCAAAAAGTAGAAGAAGTCATCATGGAATCTACTCATCAACCATCCATATAATGGTTCATAATTCCCAAAGTATGGAAGCTCGTATAAATAAATTGGTAGACTCCATATACTTTGGTAACTTCTCACCAAAGACATCATTGTACCTTTGACATATCTTCTTTTATGCACTTGTTTGTTTTTGTTCTCAACAACTCATCAAGCTCCTTATTATTATCGATGCTCGATGGTTGTAATCGTTTATTTTACATTGACGGATGTGGGAATCCCATTCTTGTCCCATGATCATGCCCTCTGATACTGTATTTCATAGAAATTACTCTCGGGAGAAATTTCTTCTTCCACTTTGACCTTCTTCTTTCCTTTTACTCCTATTATGGGTACTTTCTTTAGAGCCATTTGAAAAAAATCTCTCTTTTCTTCCTATGTAATCGAGAAGGTTGAAACCCTAGTTCCCTAATTTAAATCATCGTGCCCTAGTGGAAATTACATGCCCTAGCTCATCTACAACATGTCTTCTTTGTTCAAACCCTTTTCCTATGGGAATGAAATCTTCTCCTATGCAAAAACCTCCTCTCCACGTCTGGTTTCACACTCTTCGCACCTCAACACAATTTCTCGGCTCGTTCGCACTTAGCTCTTTTCAAATTCTCTTAATTGCAATGGTAAAAATGAACTTACATCCCATCCTTATATAGAATTTCAAAAATTTAGTGCATTTATTGCTCCTCCACCTACCAACAATCCTCTCATTAATCAACCATTTTCCATTCCTTCCGTGTGGTACATCTTCGCCTGAAGCTATAACCTTCTATCGTACCCTCCTACCTTTTGGTTACTGAGACTTCTCTTTAGCACGCTTTCATGCACTGAGTACCTCATCATTGTGCCTTCCACTGGTAGTCCTTATGGCCTCTGCTTACCTTGTGTTATAATTATTTCTTCATTCGTCTCCATGTATGGTCCTCATTTCGAAGCAATTTTTTTGATTTCAATTTTTCAACTTGAATAACAACCGTAGAAGTAAGTTCCTTTCATGTGTACTTATTTTCATTAGTCTTGTACCTGGATATCAATAACCTACCCCACGTTAAGGGTATATGCGAGTTCTCACGTGCATTAAAATTCTTCAAATAGTAATTAGCTTATGGCGCGTAAATGCACTTATTACACAAAAACACCAACTAAATTGACAAATCATAGCGACAAAGAAGGAAACACATTAAGGAAATGTAGAATTGAAAACCTAATCTAAATGGAAACACTACCTTATTACAAACACCAAGAAGAATTATTTATAGTAGGGCTTCAGCCTACTCCCATTGAAGTATCCAGGTAACCGTATTCCATCAAGTGCCTCTAATTAACAAGTGCATGATCCAAGTATGTGAGTGATAAAATACAGCCCCAACCAATGTACCTTAGGTTTTCCTTGATGGCACAAAAATTTAGAGTCATAAAGGAGTACCATGTATCCTATCTCAAGCTTTTTATCCTTGATGTGCTTGTCATGCCATGCTTTCTACCTGGCCTTCTCTTTTTTTTGACTCTAACGTGTTATGGCTTGTTGCTCATCCATCTTAATTAACTTTTCAATCTATTCTTCTAATGCTTTCTCATCAGCTAGACCTCCAACTGTGTGCAATACACAAATAAGGTAACATGAATTCCATAGGAAGAACTACTTTTGTGCCAAACACTAACTGAAATGGTGTGGCTTTGTTCAACCTTTTATATGTTGTTCGATATGCCCAAATTATTGTAGATACTTTATCATCCCAATCCTTTCTTCCAACATCACAAATTTTTGTTAATGTCTTGCTCAATATTTTGTTGAAATCCTCAGCAATCCCATTTTCCCGAGGATGATATGGTGTAGTCTTATGGTGTGTAATCATGAATTCATCCAATAAAATTCTGATTGTCTCATTCAAAAAGTGTGTGCCCCTATCACTGGTCAAACTTAAAGGACATCCATACCATGTAATACATTTTCTTATAGAAACCTAACTACTATAGTCGTTGTGTAATCCTTTGTAGGTGTTGCTTCTTCCCACCTTGTCAAATAATATGTGCAAGTTATGACATAGCGCGATCCATTTCTGCGTGTAGCAGGTGAAATAGGACCCACAAAATATATAGCCCATTTCTCAAATGGTTCTACACTAGGAATAGATCTTAGAGGCATTTTATCTCATTGACTTGGTTTCCCTAGACATTGATAATGATCAAAAGCCTTGCAATAATCCTTAGAATCTTTATACAAGGTCTCCCATCATAATCCAACACGTAGAATCTTGTGCATAGTTGCATCACCTGTATAGTGGCCACCTATAATACCACCATGAGCTTCCTCCATGATATTTGTATGCTCATGTTCCAATACACAATGACGTAATACTTCATCCCGACCTAACTTGTATAGGTCACCACTAATTAACATATAGGGTGCCACACATATAGCAAGTTGTTTCTTCTATAAGGATTTCATTCCTTCTGTACCATGGCTATTCGTAGAAAGACAACAATGTCCTCTAATTCTAATGGTGCTCGTTGTAACCTATATAACTATATATCTAGAATGGTATCTTCAATTACCTGTGCTTCTTCTCCTAACTGTATTCTAGATAAATGGTCTAGTCCAAAATTACTTTTCCCTGGTTTTACCACAACTATGAAATCAAATTCTTGAAATAAGAGTATCCAACTGCATATATGCCCCTGTAAAATGGGTTTGTTTACCAAATACTTCAATACCATATGATTTGTATAGAAGAAAAATGGTGTAGCCAGTAGATACTTTCGAGAATTTATGTAGAGCATAGATCATTGACAAATCTTCTCACTCGTAGTTGTGTAGTTCTGTTCTTCAGAGTCGCTTTCTACTAGAAAAATAGATAGGACGATCTATAATACCTTCTCTAGGTTGATTAAATACTGTGCCAATGGCCATACCAGAGGCATCCACATGTACATGAAATGGTTGATCCCATGAAGGAAAACACAATATAGGCATGGTAGTAAATTTCTCCTTTAATGTCTCAAATGCACATTGTTGTGGTTCTCCCCAATAAAACGTACCTTTCCCTTTCAGTAACTCCTCCAACAGTGTGGAAAATTTGGCATATCCTTTAATAAAATTTCTATAATATCATGTATGACCCAAAAATCTACGCACCTCACTCTAACTGGTAGGATCCTTTAGGCCTATAATGACTACAACCTTAGTTGGATCAACCAAAAACCTTCCTTGCAGATTATGTGTCCTAATAGTATCCCAAATGGTGTATAAAATATACACTTCTTGATGTTAAAAGACATACTCAACTGTCTACATATTTCAAACATTTTATGTAGATTGTCATAATGATCCTTAACTAATCCATACACCGTCCAATCATCCATATAAAGTATATTTTTTTGGGGGTCGGCTTCGCCTTCATTTGAAAACATCTCCTATAAAACCTATGTGATTCACGGTAGTATACCTCAAGTAGCTTACCAAATTACCAATACCGTGAAATTTGAACTCGCATACCCTTTGCACTGTAGATTCATATTATCGTTATCCCGTGATTGCTGACGCCGACAAAATGCAAAGATTTGACGCGCATACCCTTTCGCACAAGGGCAATATTGACGCGACGACAAGAGCATCAGATCGACGCGCGACAAGAGCCGATCGACGCGCGACAAGAGTCATTGACGACGCCGCGACAAGAGCTATACTGACGCGCGACTTGGGCTAAGAAGTGACGCGCGATAGAGGAAGGCTTGACGCGCGACAGAGGAAGTGTTTGACGCGCGACAGGGGAAGTGTTGACGCGCGACGCACATCGACATCGACATCGATAGTTCACGCGCGACAAGACCTCGTAGACCGACAGAGTCGCTTCTTGGTTCTTTTTGCGACGCAGACTCTTTTCGTAATAATGGAAGGTGCCACCAAAGAATACGAATAACCTAAAAGTAAGTAAGAAATCTCGTAAATCACTCTTCAAGTATTTTGGAAACTCATGGATACGATAATGTAAATACCAATCATATAGATGCCACCAAAAAGAATCGACACTCGACCGTGTGGAAGGCATTATTGAGGTGGACATGCATTCTCGCATGATCACAAATAAAACAAATGAAACCTACGATAATATGCCGATCTTGAAGATATTGTTCCCGTTGGGTGCAACTGTAAGTGCAAATGAGATATCACAGATACAAACACTCAAAGAAAATGGAAGACAAAATCAATATCAAACTCGTCCAAGAAAGAGGAAACCAGTGATCGCGATATTGCTCAAAATTCTACTCAAAAAGTAAAGCATCAAAACAAACAAGAATATGTGGACCATCAGACATACAAGTTTGATTGGGCAGCTAATTTCCATTTATCAACCCGTACAATCATCAAATTCTCAAGAAATCCCATGTGAATGTACATGTACAATATGTACGTGGAAATTGGGAAAGCAACAAAAATGCAATCAAGTCGACACAATAGAAAACATTGTGGAAAACAATATTTAATCAGTAATAGGGGCGGATGGCCGTAAAATCAAAACACATAGGTGGAAAATCAAAAGGAGTGCATGCATGTCGATACGCAGCGGAATATGAGGCAGAGCGTAAAAACACAGATATCTGTTGAAAAGGGAGGAACAATCACATCGCATATTGGTAAGATGAAAGAAACAAATCTACATGCAAAATTCATACAATTTCTACTCTTTTTCAAATACTTAAAAAGGAAGGGCGATGTCGATTTCCTTGATTTCAAAGTTTTGTATCAATTTAACTAATGTCGAATGTACCTCGCCTCCTCATTGGTCCGAGAGTAGTGGATGGGAAATGGCAAAATGCCTCTCGATGATAGAGAAGGAAGATTTGAAAGAGAATGTAAAAAAGCAAACTTTATCTCTTTTCAATTGATGAAGTGACAAAGCAATGACAACACCGCATGGGTATGTATCCACATATATACTTTAGAAAATCATATAAGGACTCCTCATCTCGTTGGGTGTTATGAAAATGGTTGAAAATCGCAATGCTGAAAACCTATATAAAATAGTTGTTTCTCATTTGAAAGATGTCATGCTGGTATGACTGATTATGAAATTGCTACGGTTGGTATGCGCTGGAGCAGATGGTGCATCTCGCTGCGCAGGTCACCGAACAGGCTCGTGTTAGATTACAAACAACAAGGGCCCCATATATGCTACCAATTCACCGTATGGCTCACGTAATGAATTTAGCGTATAAAATGGTAAGAAACACGAAAATGTTGCTAAATTAGAAGACCTCATAAGAGAACTTCATGCCTATATGTCAAGCAGCCCAAAGCGTTTTCTCGAGTTCCAAAATTTGCAATTGGAATTACAGACGGCAAAAACTTCAAGGATGTGGAGACTAGATGGATCTCTTGTATGAACCAAAGATGCAGAGTTCGTGAGGAGTATCCTTCATCGGTTGGTTTCATGCACAAATACCGCCATGAAGTTGATAGGCAAGGGACCCGTTGTTCCGCTTTAACGATTTGGAGACTTTGCTTACATTGGTCGGTATTCTTCCAATGTTAAAGGAGATCAATACACCGATGAAGCATGCACAAAAGGCATTGATCTATATTGTGGATTTTATACGGATGAGGAAAATGGTATGTCAAAGTCTTGATATATTGTATTGTTCCTGATAGTTTTGATGCACCTGCTTTTGAAAATTGGAGAGATTTATTAGATCTTAAAAATCCTAACACCTATTTGAGATTTAATATCCACGATCACCTATGCATCTCTCAAGTAATGGGAAGGAAATACCTATGCACATTTTGCAAAGACGCCAAGATATTACAGATCGGAACGAGAAGATGTTCCCGTGACACGTAATTTGTTTGAGTCTCGTGATAGTTGAAACCAGAATAAAGCTTAAAAAAATTTCAGAAACCTTGTCATCAGAAATTAGGAACGCTTTCAGAAGATAAAATTCTCGAAGCCATGGGTGTGATGAATCCGAATTTTTGGAATACGTATAGGTGGCCGTGCAGACTTTGTCAAGAAGCATTTCCATAAATCAATGGGTACAATAATGGAACAATTTACAAAGACGCCGAGCTCAAGGGTATGGAAATCAAAGGTATACCAATGCCGATTTATTAAAGTTTCAAATAACCAATTTTGCAACAACAATGAGGAACCAATATAAGAATTTAGATCAACCTTCCGAAAGTGGTGCTATTACAAGGTCATGGAGAGGAATCTATCAAAGTTCTATCTTACAAGAAGATATCAAAGAGTATTTCAGACTATATATGAATTATGCCGCATAATGATTTTGGGGTCTGTGGAGGATGAAAGAGTTTTCAAAGGCATTGTCATTTATAAAATCAAAACCGAGAAACAAAGTTGATAAAAATCTGAAAGTCGCATGAGGTGTTACGCTTCACGATACTCCTCGAAACCTTCCGCTTGACAGAGCAATCACAAGACCGAATTCCCTTTGCATGAAAGAAGAGGTGTAAATAATACAACTACAAGTACAAATATTCCCAACCTTGAGAGTGTAATTGGCTCTTCGTCACATTCTACGTAAGACAACATCGACTTTGATGAAGCTATTGATAATGGATTGTTTCAACTTTAAGTAGGTATCTTCTTTATCTATCTTTTATCTTTATCATTAAAGATGTTACAGTCTATATACTAAAAATGTCAAAGCGATTCACCCATCTATCTACTAATCCATTTCTCGTGTTGGATTTTTTTAAAACACAGATCTAGCTCATTACCAAAGGGCAAAGTGATGATTTCAACTTTAAGCAGTATCTTTTTCCCCTTAATCTTATTGTTTGTTACTATTCATTTTTTTGACAGAGCAATTGCTCACCGAATTCCTTTGCGAAAAAAAGAGATGTAAATAATACAGCTACAAGTACAAATATTCCCAACCTTGAGAGTGTAATTGGCTCTTCGTCACATTCTACGTAAGACATCATCGACTTTGATGAAGCTATCGATAATGGATTGTTTCAACTTTAAGTAGGTATCTTCTTTATCTATCTTTTATCTTTATCATTAAAGATGTTACAGTCTATATACTAAAAATGTCAGCAATTCACCCATCTATCTACTAATCCATTTCTCGTGTTGGATTTTTTTAAACAAAGATCTATATCATTACCAAAGGGCAAAGTGATGATTTCAACTTTAAGCAGTATCTTTTTCCCCTTAATCTTATTGTTTGTTACTATTCATTTTTTCAGCTCGTTATAATTAAAGATGTTACAGTGTGTATGTATTTTAGTTAAATACAAAATTTTTATTTTTTGAAACGTCACGTTTGATGACATCCGTCCGAGGAAGCTTTTACTTCTTTTATCTTTATCATCGAAACGTTACAGTCAACTCATACTAAAAATATCAAAGCATCACCCATCTATCTACTAATCAATTTTTTGTGTTGAATTTTTTAAGACAAAGATCTAGCACATTACCATTATGCGGTGATGATTTCAATTTTAAATAGGTATCTTCTTCAACATAATCTTATTGTTTGTTACCTTACATTTTTTTTCAGCTTCTATCTACTATCATTAAAGACATTACAAGTCTAATTATCTTTATATTTATATTTACTTGACCTTTAAAGATATTGTTGGTCTATATATTTAAAGATGTTGCTTGCACTTCTCAGATCGACAATGTCAAGCAACTCACCCTCCATCTACAATGTCATGTGAAACAAAGATCTAAAGACGTTACCCTTGATGATTTCACAAAGAATCTAATACGCAAGAGGTAAGCTAAACCCTAGCATATTTGCAATTATGTTTAATTTCTTACCAAAGATGATTCTTTCTTGATTTCTTAGAATTATATTAATTTATTTTTAATATATTTTATCTTCCTCAGACCAAGGATTTTTTTCTATTTACTATCTCTTTATTCTCCATTTGTTGGTGAGTGGTAGCTTCCCAAAAATAGATATTCCCGCCACCGATAGATAAAGATAACTAAAATAACAAAAATTAAATTGGAAAGTGATGTCGAAACATGTCACAATACTACCAAATTCAATATTCACATTTCCCGATTCAAACCACAAGAGCCTCGCCGAGTCACCCCTCCGTTAATATTAAAGTACATTGATCGTAATTCTTCCTCCCGCTTGATTTGCATCAAGTTTGGGAACATCAATTAATTTCCCTTCTTGGTTCCATCAGCTTTTCTTAAGATCTTTTTTTTTTAAACTTTTCCACCGCACTCATCAGGTCAAACAAAGTTACAAAGCTCATCTTAGATAACCTGACCATACACCATGAATCTTCTTGTACTGGAAGAGACTGTTTCCAATTACCTTACACATATCACATCATCTTTCACACTTTCATTAACTCACAACCTTTATAGGCAATAACCTTGTGATGCAAAGATAGATGAGCATTTGAATCAACGCATTCCCGAGCCACCGTCAAACCTCGCATTGACCTCTAAGAATCCTTTAAGAAACAATGTGTTATACTCTTCCTTACTATGCACAAATCTTATGACAAGGTAACATCAATATGAGATTTCTCAACTTTATAACATTTGTAGATACTCATTTTTCCCTACTTTGAGCATGAATCAGAAGTATAACCTCTATTACACAATACATCTTCTTGTAGTAGCAATACATTCTTGTCTCAACACCATGATAGACCACATAATGACACATAGAAACAATGTGTTATACTCTTCCTTACTATGCACAAATCTTATGACAAGGTAACATCAATATGAGATTTCTCAACTTTATAACATTTGTAGATACTCATTTTTCCCAACTTTGAGCATGAATCAGAAGTATAACCTCTATTACACAATACATCTTCTTGTAGTAGCAATACATTCTTGTCTCAAAGACCATGATAGACCACATAATGACATATAGCATGACATTTGGGTCTTGATGACTTGAGCTTTTCTCAAAGATGTGAAAACATTTCTTAAGGCATAAAACAAGGTCCTTTTAATATGTCACCTTTTAGAACTACAAGACATCGATGAATCAACACCTTGACATGGTCTTATACCACTTTTAGAGAATTATAAATCTCCTTGATGAAATTCTTTCACTTTGTACATCATGAAGCACCGATAATTTTCATCACCAACTAGACTCGAGTCACCTTGAAGCACCGACAGAGTAACTTGCACTTGACACTCCAATATTCAATTCATGAATTCCTTAACAAGGATGAGCTTTACCAACTAGATAACAGACATTGCTAGACCTTAGCATCATTGACTTGGATATCTTTATTTTAGACCGATAAAGGTCATTCATAAAATCCAAACACACTTTGAAGTCCTCAACACGTTGAAAAATCATAAGACAACACATGATTCTTAACCTATCAACCTTAAGTCTACTTTCATAGACAAGATAACCCCACGTATACAATTAAAGTCCCACGACATAATTTTCAAGATAATTAAAGTCCCACAAGATATTCAGTGCACTAAATTTTACATTATACACATTAAATCGATCATCGCCTTTCATCATCATCTATCATTGATTATCAATTGTCATCATTCATCATCTACGCCTACATACTATTCATGACAATGCAAGTAAACAAGAAACATACATATAATTCATGATAATCACCATCTAATCACCATATAATTAAATTCAATTCAAAAGTAGTCAATATAGTAAACTCAATAAAATTGAAGATTGTATTTTAAATTCAATACCATTAAAATTTAGTCAATAATAAAAGTTTCTAATTTTCACAACCCTCTTTTTTTAGAAAATTCTCTCTCCCCTCTTCCCCAACGGCTTCTTCCACTGCCGCACCTCTTTCCCCAACAAAGCAGAAATAACCCCCGAACTTATAAGATCTTCTCGCAAAGACTCGCCCGCATTTTTTATAATTCTTTCTTCTTGATTTGTCAGATCTCCATGCGACAAAGAAATTTGGATCAGCAATCGCTTTGGCTTTGAACAAGATGTCGTGGTCGAGACCATGCTCTTTAATGATCCGCTTTAGTGTATTGTTTTGTTTGTTAACCAAAACAATATTTTGCTTCAAATTTTTTGTCACGCATGATAAGTCGTTTTTTTGTCAAGCTTTCCAAGTGAACTTGCAAAACCTTCGCCTTCGACTCTTCAAATTTTCATATTTCAACCGCACAAAAAGAGTAACGCCAATTCAAAATATTAATGTAAATTCAAAATTTCAAATTAACAAAAATGATTGTTAGAATGTAATAGTACTTACAACCGCTCTATCTCTTTCTCGGCATTTGCGATCGATACCAAATCCTTGTCCTTTGACCATTTGTTAAAATATGCCCGGCCTCGCACTACTAATATTTTCCAATTTGTTTAGTGCCTTATCTAAAATGCCATCTTTATAGTCGTTATTAAACGTGATGTCCCACATTTTACTTGGGTAAGTAAGGAATCCATCTTCGCAGTTGATTCTCGATCGCAGCAGATAAACTATCCCTTTGCCAATAATTTTCATAACGACTAATAATCTCATTGATAAGAATTTTAGCCCTTTTCTCCCATTCTATAAGTCATTGGATTTGAGGAATAATAAACTCACCGACATGGGATTGACAATCATTACCAATTAAGTTCTCCAAAGGAAAAGGTGGAAACTCTTCACTATCTCGAACTGATGCGTGCAGATCTCTGCCGAGAAGTGTGGGGGCTTTCACCATGACCAAGATCAACCGCTCCTTGTTTCGCTCTTTGGGTGGGCTGATCCTCGTTTTTGAAAAAATAAATCAAGATTTAGATAAATAAATTTGAAGATCAAGATTTAGATTTAGATAAATCGTAATGTAATTAAAAATTGTAAAGCATATTAAAATTGAAATTAAGACCAAGTATACCGCCGCCTTGAATCATCTCGCGGTATCGAAAAAACCAAATTGGCTCATCATCGCTTATCAATGCCCAAATAATCTTCATCTAAATTTATATTGTTCAAAACAGATATGCCCGCTATACCGGGCAAGCCACCAAGTGAGAGAGTTGGAATTCAAACGAGGAGTCAAGGTTTAGTGTCCCACTAGGGGCCGGAGCAAAACTCATGCGCTTACCAATGTTCTTTTCACTGCTCCTCCGGTTGGCATTTTAAAAATTAATGGTTGGGTGGGTGTCGATGCGGGGCTTGATCATGACCGACATGTGCTGAAAAGTACAAGAAAAAATGAAAAATATTAAAACAATTCATAAAGTCAAAACTACGAAATTAAACGCTCTATAGAAAAGTCAGACTTGTTGCCGAGGGGTTGTTTTTTTCTTGCTACGGGTGGCCTTGTAGAGAGTTGTACTCAAGGGCGCTCGTAAGATATCAATGCATGCGATCGTATTGAGTGAGTTGGGGAAGAAGGTTCCATAGTCCCCGCTTTCATCAATATTAAATGTTGTCAATTCATTTTGCTAAAATTTAAATTGAAAATAAATCTGCAACTTTGGAATTTGTAATTAATATATGAGAATGTATTACTTCTCGGCGTTTAACGAGTTCAAATTGTTGAGGGTCCGGAGAGGAGTGAGCTTCCATTTCGTAATGGGAGTCCCCCAAGCCTCCGCGTGTAGTTGGCCTCTTCCTCTCGACATCTTTTTTTTTTTTTTGAATGGCTTCAAGATATCTTCTCTCGCAAAACATTAAAATTTAAGTTTTAATAACTTCACACTGTAATGAAGAAAATTGTAATACAATTACAAACTAAATAGTTTATACCTGTTGTTCTGCAAATGGAATTGAGAATTTCTTCAAAGCCTCATCAGAGCAAGTAGGAATTTCTTTAGCTTTTAAATTTAAAAGTGCCTCATAGTAGAAGCCGAGGAGATAGTTTGTTGAATAAATGAAAGGTTTTTCTGACATTTTCGAATTTGATATGTCAGCTCTTATTTTTTTGGATAGAAATGTGCACCAATCGAATTTTTGTTTTGAGATAGTGGCACAAATGTATGCAATGGCCCAATTTGGTATATCTGTTGACCCCGCATAACAATTCGCTTGAAAAAATGCAATAAGTGCAGCAAGAAAGTGGTGTGCAATTGATTGTGTATCTACACCACGCCTGGATTTATTGACATGGGCTGCAAATGCGAAACAGTGAAAATTACTATCAATTTATAACAGCAAATTGTATCAGAATAAAAAAGAATAAATTTTTTGAATTAAAACGAATTATACTTACAATCAACATGGAAACCGTACTTTGATTCGAGAAATTTCTTGTTTTTCCACGAGTGTTGCCTTGTCAGAATAAATGGTAAATTTCTGATAGAAGGCCGGTAAACCGATGTATGTCATTCGGTTCAATAGTGAATTGAACATTTGGCCATCGCTCGTAGTCACATAAAATATACCGTCCCTCTCAATTGTAGCATGACGTGCAAGGTAATTCAAAATATCCGATCTGCTTTCAAATGGGGCATATTAACGAGCCCCGTAAATCCACACTCTTCAATTATACCTTGATATTCTGGAGACATCCTTAAAGCCGTATGGATGTGAGGGCATAAGGGATTCCTGTAGGTTATCTTGGAAATCGATTGACTTGGATTCTCTTCATTTTCTTGCTGAACTTGCAATTGGGAGGCATGTGAAGTCGACATTGTAGCTGTAATTGCGTCTTTGTCAAAGATTTAGACCTGCAAAAATTCAAGAACGGGAAAACGTAAACGAAAAAATGAGCGGCATAAGGGTATTTATAACCTAAATATGGCGCCATCGTCCCCTATTGACGCGCGCATTTGCTTCAAATGACGCGCAATAGGAAGCAGCGTCGCGTCGCGCGCCAATAAGGTCAGTTTGTCGCGCGCCATTTGTTTATAGTGTCGCGCGTCATTTGATTACAAGTGTCGCGCCAATAGATAGGCTATGTCGCGCGCCATTTGTCTATAGTGTCGCGCGCCATTTTGTTCGCGCACATTTGTAGTGTCAATGCGCCATTTGATTACAATGTCGCCACGCATTTGAGGACAATGTCGCGCGTCAATAGAGGACAATGTCACGCGTCAATAGAGGACAATGTCACGCGTCAATAGAGGACAATGTCGCGCGGTCAAATTAGGACAATGTCGCGCGCACAATGAGGACAATGTCGCACACATCAATGAGGGCAATGTCGCGCGCCAATAAGGGACAATGTCACGCGCTACGCAATAATAGATCGTATGTCGCGCGTCATTTTTGTGACCGTGTCGCGCATCAATAGAGAATGTCGCGCGCGCAATAGAATCAATCGACGCGCCGTTACGATCTAGTGTCGCCCCAAAGTGTCGCACGCCATCGAGCTATTGTCGCGCCAAAGACGCGCGCCATTACGGATTACCGCTTGTCGCACGCCACCGATTTAGCCTTGAAAACCAGTGAAAATTTTGTTTTTGAATATCACAAATTCTTAAAATGCCTGCTTTTAATCACAAAGTGGTTACGGGATATTCGCTGTATTTTCCACCTTCAATTTTATAGGGGTCTTAAAATGAATTTCATTCCATCCTATAATATTATCCTTTTGTACCACCCACCAACGTGATGTTGTCCCACGTAGTGTATATGCTAGCATATTTCTTCTTTCCAGATTTGGTATATCCACTGTTCCTCCATGCTCTGCAAGAACACCATAGGATCTCCTTCTCCAATGTAATAAGGTACTGAGTTGTTACCTATTCTCCTGACATAACGTGGTTTGTTTCCTTAGGAAATATGCTCTTTACTTTATGCCCTACCAACTCATAAGTGCTATGAGCCCAATTATCACAAGCAACACTTGTAGTATCGATAATAGATTGTGCATCCTCCCACTGAAGGATTCCTTCTTTACATGGCTCAAGCACCTATGGATCCCGGATGATGTATACATAAATCATATTCAGGTATTCTTCACTCAAGGGCTCAACATAGGACACATATTTTCCATCAATTAAAGGGATAATAACTCTTTCCTCCTTGTTTTCAAAGCTGATATAAACCTTGTTGAACCGAAGATCAGCATTATTTTCATAGCACCAAGGACGTCCCAATAGAGCTGGGAAGCTATCTAACTCTACCAATGTTAAAACCTAAAATTCTCTAGTGAACTTGGCTCCTTGTATGGTAATGAATGCACCTTGTAAAAATCTGATAGGAGTGGCCTTATTCCGATTATCCATGAACAATATAGTAGAGGATGGCTATAATGGGGTCTCCCCATTTATACCCATGCATCTAAGGTAAGAACATTGACTTCCATGCCTATGTCAATCAATATATTACTTAATAGCCACCCATCCACAAGAGCATTTAGATTTATTCCCTTTTCATAATCTAGGCTATGATGGGGAAGATTTACATGCGGGATCTTTCATCCAGTCTCAAAACATGTAGAGTATTTCCTTTTAACCAATTCCCTAATAATGGAATGATATTTTCTTGGCACAACATTTTGCACACTTCTCTCAAGTCATCAACATCAGTTTGGACCATCTCTGATGCTTTCACTTTCTCCATCTTCCGTGATTGCTCTTTTAAATATTGTATCTCACCCTGAAGATTCCTGAGTACCTTCATGGTTTTTTGGTAAACCTCCTTCTGATGGGTAGGATCTGGGTACCATGCATGAAGAACCTCCTCCTTAGTAATGGTAGGCTTCTGTTGTAATGCTTCTTTGGCACACATTGATTCAACACTGGTCATGATCTTTACCTGTAATGCCTCAGAGCCTGGTTCTAACTTAGGAATCCACTAATATTCCATAACACATTGTATCCTAACCATCCATGCACCTTTTTTTCTTGTTTATGTTGCTTCTGAGATTTTCATACAAGTCTAAGAATTCCTCATAACTATGATCCTTTCCACAAAAAGAACATGTAATATGCTAAGGACATTCACACCTGTAGTGGTCAGGATATCCACATGTATAACATGTTCTTTGAGGTAACTCACTTCTTCCACCACCATGTCCTCGTCCTCCAAATCCACCATGGTATCCTCGACCTTGGCCACAACTACCTTCAAAACACCCTTCGTTTCGATCATAGCGTGCCTGATTTTGATCCCAGTCTTGATACTCATTCTTTCCTTTAGAGTTATCTAAAACTCCTATCTGTCATACATAAATATCTATAGCATCATGGATCTAACCAATTAGTCGGTAGTCTTCTATGTCATGAGTTATGGACCTCTGATTTTGTAGTAGCATGAAACATTCTTCCTTATCACGCGTTGAAGTAATGGGCAGCGGCTAGCATCATGGTTTAAATGGCATATCTCTTAATCAAATAACAATGAGCAAACTGATTTATGGGGACAACTATCCTTTGTGTGACCTTCTACTTCATAATTTGTGCACCAAATCCCTGTGCGCATCTCATGTGCTGAATTTTCCAATAGTTTCTCCAACTAATTTGCCATAGCTGTGATCTATGCTTCTAAAAATGGCCTCACCACAATTTCTATAATTCCAACTTCCTCAGCGTGTAAGGCTGCTTCAAGTGCTTCACACAGATTTGTGTATGTCTTATGTGATAGTGCCATTCTAAAATGTTTAATCAGGCCTCCAACAAATCATTGTACATATTGTCTTACATGAACATCATAGGAAAGTTTGGATAACAGAGTTTTAAAATGGGCATCATACTCTCGATAGTTTTAGTAGTGTCTTGCTTGATATCCTTGAGTGCACTTATACTCTTCTGCTCAAACTTAGGGATGTGAAAATATTTAAGGAATGCATCCTTTAAAGTTGTATGGTCTACGTAATTTTGACCAGGTCAAACTTTATGTACCAACCGTGTGCATGCCCTTGTAACGTAGTAGTAGCAAATTGGCTTTCCCTACACTCATAATCCATGATTCCTTTTGTGTGCCACACTATTTCAAACATGTGTACGTGTTTAGTGGCATTTTCTATGCCTCTATACTCTAGTAGACGAAGATACATCTCCATGTAAATATTATGGGGTTGGTATGGACCTTGCCTACCCGATCTAAATTCTTGTGTTTCCTTTGCCTTGAGAACCACCAAATCCACCAGAGCTAGAGCCACCTATACCTCCTGATCCCAAACCTGTAGTTGGGGTCGGACTCGAAAGATGTACTTCCCTATGTCCTAACAATAGAACTGAATTGTACCACTGACAATGATCAGTGAAGTGTTACTACTCCCAGAAGATAGTCCAAAAATCTACGCACCTAAATTCTATGTAGATGATACACTCGAAAAGGTACTCCCATATAAAAACAAATTCATTTACGCTACCATCATTGTGTGTCTTATAAGACTTACTCCTACTCTCCCACTTATTGAATTAGCTTGTTGACTGTTTGTTGTACTAGATGCTGAAAAACCAAGTGCACGAGAAAGGTTGCCAGGTGGATTCAAATGTGCACCCATGGCCCAAGATGGTTCTATTGGCATGCTTCTATGTGAGGCCGAGGAGGGTTCTCTATCATGCTTTCCCAAATGGGGGATTTCCTAATGCTCGGGTTCCACGTCTTCTGCGTGAACTTCAATTACTTCCGCAACTATCTTTCTCCACAACGCCATTTTCTATGTAACCTCCCATTGCTTATTTACCTCCCTCTCACATGCCTCATTATACTTAAGCTACCTTTCCTCTCTCTTCCTTTCTACTGCTAGGTATTCCATCTTTCACCAAACCTACTCCTACCCCCATGCATTGTGGGGTTTAGTTAGCCATCAGTTTTCTCTCCAAATTTAAAGTTACCATCAAAAATGTGTTCGCGAAAGGGAATGCCTTGTAGGTGAGTTCCCTTGGATATTGTTAAAACTAGAATTTAGCTACCTCATGGCACGAATAAGTGGAAATTGAGTACTCTAAGATATAACTGTTCAAAACACCATGGAACCACATATCCACAGTGCGAGTCCAAATTAGATCACTATCATAAAGGGCATGAAATTCTTCCTACATCTAGACAAGTGTGTGATACCTCCAATTCCATTTAGGTGCATAAGCAATCAGCCACTTGTACAATTCTACTGGAAAGATAGTGAAGAAACTCTCATATAAACTATCATATAGATTCTGTTCCACCCATATTCATGCATTAAATTCAGATCCAATGCTAAACCTCCATGTGTATTCTTCTTCTAAATCGTGTATCCACTCCTTAACACTTGCTAGGGTCAACTGGTATGTCTTCATCATGAACCATCCTGAAATATACAGAAAAAGAGGTCCTGACAATGGAACCATCTATGATGTAGCCTAGAATTCACCAACAAAATCTTAGGTGCATTGGCACATCACTCAGCCTAGACTACGTGCTCACCCAAAGTGCACAAAGGTACTAGGCCCCTCTTTAGGATTTTTGTTACAGGATGTTAGCACGATGAAGAATTAAAGCATTCAGATCTATGACTATTATATCATTCTACAATACATATTCAGATCTAGATCTAGAGAATAACATACTTAAAAGATAACCATGATGAAATCAAGCATGCAAGAACCAATTATACTCAGGATTTGATACTCTGATTCAGCCAATATACTCCATTACATTAAACATGATAAATACACATGAAGCTGATTACAATAGATAATACCATAGTCTATGCACACATAAAATTTGGTAGCATAACCTCACAATAACTCAGTTCTCACATGCCACTCTCACCACCTATACTACATAGTTCATTACATATTTATAAGGGTGGGGAATTTCCCTTCACCACTTATCTAATCCCAAAATAGGTCACATGCTATTATTAGCCATGCGTTGTTACAAAAGTAGCCACGCATGCAAGTGCGCTAAGAATAGACTTCTTCTAGTTAACTATTAATATTAAATCTATTCTTAGTTTGTATCTATGTAAAGCGCTTTGTAGCGGATCCTCCAAAATATAGCCAATGCGTGTCACACAAGTATCTAATTGGTTTGTGTGATCCAAACTCCATCTTCCAAAACTATAATTTGTCTTTGTTCCCAGCGCATGATTCCTTTTCGATCCTCCCGCACTTTTGAATGCGCTTTACTCTTCCTGTGCAAACCTTATGTATGTTCTTTTCTAAGTTTCATACTTTAACTAATCAACATTCATCTTGCAAACATCATCTTCTTAGGAATATTGTATCTAGACCATAAGGTATCCATTTTGCATGTTTTAATAGGTGATGGAAATATTTCAACCTATACTTATATAAGGAATAGGTTTAGGTAGATATTGAGAACTTCTAAATCCCAATGTTGACCTCTCGGATCATTTTTTATCACCGATCTCTCATCGATTGGATCTAGATCCCTTCACAATATCCCTTTATATATGTCAAAACCTTTGCATTCTGCATATTCTCTATTTATAGAGTCCCACTAGTCCATCTTAGTACTATCAAACTCTTTCTTGCATCAATCATAGTCTGTTTATTTTCCCTTGATTAAAGTATACCATTTTGTCCCCAATCACCACCAATCCCTAATCTTCATCGATCTCTGTCATTTTAATTATTTTATCGATTACCATATATTTATCAATATTTTTGACCTAACCTATTTTCTTGTAAGATGCATTCTTTGTAGATGAGTATTCTAGGATAGTTCTACCCCATCACAAGAATATACGACATCCCAATCATTCAACAAACTTTCATGTGGGATAAATTTGATATTTTCCATGAACTTAGCCTATGCACCATTTCTCTCACTCCCAAAATTGAAGACACCGAGGAGAAACATGAGATCATATAAGAAGAGTGAGAAGTCGTGAAATAGTTCTGGTTCAACTATATCTTGGACTTCGAGCTTGCTACATCTCTAGCTTGGGCCACCAATCAAGAAGAGAAATATCTCTCCATCCCTCTTGAATTTAAATCATATTATCATTATCTTATTTTATCATCATATCACTTGATTGTAAAACATGAGTTGACACCCTTCAAGGAAGCCTTTTGGATTCCTAGGATCAACCTTTGCCGAGAAACTCATTTAATCATTATCTAATATTTGTCTTGTTTAGTTGTCTTTGTATATAATAATTATCACCTGGTGTAAAGGAGGAGTCACTTGCATTTTCCATATATTCACTCATCCCGATTGCTGTTCATCAATGCAGTATCGATAAACCCTATTTTATTTAGAGTTTTTAGTATATCAACATAATAGCAACTAACTAAAACTCACCACAAACACCTCACTTCATAGCATGAGGGAGTTCCCAAATGCAACCAAAATTGGTTCCCATGCCTCTAAGATAAAATTAAAAATTAGGAGGAGATGTATCTCTTTATTAGAGATGATATTTTTAAGAAATTGGAGTTACATATGCTATTTGCACTCCTATCAAATTTTGTATCCATTGCAAAGCTCAGTGCATGGCCCAAATTCATCAAAAAGGGGAATCACTTCTCCCAACCAATTTTTGGATTTATATAATTATTATTTTTAACATCATTAAAGTAGGATTAATAAAGCTTTAATTTTCACATATTAAGTTTTGGTGTACACCCTACACATTTCCTTGAAGTGTGTATGATTTACCTTTTGTAAAAACAATGTTGGGCCACACTATTTTATAAATCTATTTGGAATTTAACACTTAAATATTTTTATAACAAAGATCTAAAGTGGATGTTTAAAGGGTTTACAAACTTCTTTTTATGATTTTTCAAGTGTTTATGTAGAATCCATTCCCAATGGATTACCAAGACTATTCATCTTTTCATTCATCAAGCAAATGACCTATGTGATTGGCCATAAATGCTGCTAAAATGAGCCCCTACTTCATTTGAGAAACTAAACTACACTTCTCCCTAATCTCTCATGTCTTTAACAACAATCATGGTCTATCTAGAATGTTTTAAGGCTATAATATTTTTTGATAATTGTGTGTAGAGGTTTTGGAAGTTTGAGATGATGAGACCCCTAACTCTTCATTTAGTTGCATTCATGTGACATTTTCCCTTTTTCCACCTTACATGGCTTGAAAATTTCATCTTGAGGCATTTCAAATCCCTTTTAGATTTAAAATATGTCTTGGGATGGAATTAAACATTTCTCTTCTTTACAAGTACCTTTTGGGGTGTGGAATCAAATTTCTAGGGTAGAAACAATAGACACAATCATCATTGGATGAATTTGAGTTCTTAATTGTGTTACATTTGGTTTTAGGGAAGAATATAATCTTTGCATTCCCTTATAGTTGGGTGTAATCCATGGGAAGATATTTTATCACTATGGGTTCAATATAGTTACATTTAGAGCAACAATGGTGGGAGCCTTTACTTTGTAACTTGGGATTTATCCCACATTTACCAAGTAATAAGATGCCTTAGTGTTTATATTAATAAGAAATCTATTGCTTGGGAGATAAGAATCCACTTACTCCCCCTTTCGGAAAAGATAAAAGACCAACTAAGTATTTGGAACAAGTATAAAGTAAATTTGGATAAGTGTTGTGATGCAAAATGACTAGCCTAAAAATTCAAACTTTAAAGCATGACAATTAAGCCCACATTGCAAAATTCTACCTCCCAATCACATTGAGTCCCTCTCTCCCTCGTCCAGCCTATCTTCAATGACACCATCAACCTATCTCTAAGGAAGGTACAAGTGAATTTTTCAAGGATTCCTTGGTGACAAATAAGGGTGATGAAGTTGATGGATGAATTCAACAAGATTTAGTGAAAGACAAGTCTTCCTAGAGGCCTAAAAAGACTAATTTTGGTCATTTGAAGCCGTAGTATCCTCTAGAAGAGTTAAGGAAATATATAAAATATCTAAAGGTTATTTTGGGGAGTCTTGAAGGTTTTGGAGGAAATTTAGGAATATTTAGGAACAAAGTTATCATTCAAGGATGATCTATTTAACATTAGGTTTTTTAAGTGCAAGGAATGAACATCCTAATAGTGAAACCTCAATTCTCGAATGATTCTCGATCTCCATAAAGAGTTAGGAAGGAAAAAAGTAAGAATAATAAATCTATGATAATTATATACAAGGTGGGAGCATCCATTTTGGTCTAAGGCTTAAAGGTTTCATGAAGCATTTCAAAATATGCAGATGCCCCTCTCAACTCAAAAGAGAAAGGGCCAAAATATTAAATTTCAGAAGGTTAAAGTCTTGAAAATAGTTTCATTGATATTAGAATGTGTTTTGGAGTAAAAATCATATAAAATTTTATCTCAAAACATAATCCTAAGCCTACGAGGTGAAAAAAGCAAGTTATATGCCTACTTCAACATCCTACGTAAATTTGCTTTCGATTTATAGCTCAATCACACTTTTGATATCCTTGTGTTCCATTTGTCCCTTAGTGCACAAGTGGGACATGAGGGAAATAATTTTTTTACCTCATCCTCCTCCCCAAGTCGCACTTTGGACACCCAAGTGTCCCAAATGTCCCCATTATTCCTTTCACCCCCATGTTTCAAGGGGGATAATGGGGGCACAAAAGTACGACCTCACTCCCTCTCCTAGGTTGGAAATTTTTGTCCTTGATGTCCCATTCTATCCCTAGGGGAAAATGAAGTGTGACCCAAGCCATGATGAAGCTTTTGGACCCCCACGTGAACTCACACAACTCCACGGATGCATTTTATTACCCCCAAACTTCATTCTCAACCCCCTTATCTCATTCACCTCACTCCACATGTTTCCACTTTTCATAATATTACTCCAAGTATCCTTTTTCTATCCCGTATGTCCTCATTTCACCATTTGTAAACTCTCCTCAAAATCTATTTTAACCCATGCTTGATGTGCAATTAGTAGGATAAGCTAAAAAAATCATAAAATCATCTACACCTACCTCTTAGCACACAAGTCATCATTTTATGAATATTTCTTCTATAACACCGTCAAGAACTCCATTTTGTATATATGTGTTGCCAAAATTCTTTGAGACACCCATGACCACCAAAAAAAAATATTTACACAAATTTTTAACCAGAGTCGATCACGGTGAAATGTTTCCAAAATCTCCTCTCCAAAATGAAATTAGGAAGATTGTAATAAAAAATTCATTCATGGCCTATATTTTTCACATCAAAAACTGAAATTGTAAACCCTAATACCTACTTTTTCAATTTCCCATAGATCCGGTAGATGAAAATTCATGAAATTTGGAGCAAAAGATCCCAAAGGCAAAACATAATATTTTGATGATGGTTTTATTACAACCTGAAAATGATAATTATAGTTTCTAAAAATAGCAAGGATTATTAACCATAGGTTCCCAAAATAATAAGTTTCCCAAAGTGATGAATTCTCAAAATTTGAAATATCCTAAAAAATTAAGAAGCATTAAAAAGGGTAATTCGGGAAACTTTTTGAAAATAACAATGATTCAAGAAAATGGGCATATAAAAATAACAAGTTTCAAAGAGTAGAAAATATTCATCAATTACAATAATCTAGATGAGTAAGGGAATTCAAAGGCAAGAATAATGAAAACTTGCTAAAAATAATAGTCTTGGATAAGACCTACTAAAAATAGTAAGTCTTGGAATTGAGCTCAAAAAGTTGTGGCATCTCTCGTTTTGCTTATATTCTTACTTTTACCATCATTGCAAGGATGGGAAGTTGTTTCATGGAACAAAAGGAAGGAAACCCTCCACATGATCCCAAAGGATCAGTTTTGAGGTGATCTCTGAGGTACAACTTGAAGCAATAAGTTGGAACGATAAGAAAAGATCACCATGAGTGATACTAATAATCATCTCAGGCTCACAAACAATGTATACCTCCTGAGAGTGTTCCTAAATACTAAATCAGCGCTTGGTGATGAGATTAGTGCAATTTGGAGGTCACAAACATGTGATTCACCCTCAAGTTCCATTCAAAGATCAATCCTTCTATCTAGAGAAGGAAATCCATTTCCACAAAGAGTAAATTGGGAAAAGGTTTCTAGATGTTATAATAAAATTCCACTCATGTGACATCTTGGTCAAGGAAGTGGATTGTGAAACGAAAAAGGGTATTGTCATGTTCAAGGAAATGGGAAACTCATGAAGTAAGTTGAGGTCATCATAGCTTGAATCTTCCCAAATCTCTCTGAGAAGAAAATAAAATTGAGCTAATAAGGATATTGAGTTACTCAAATCCATCATATGTGAACGATCAATAAATCATCTTTTCCCATGGGAGACATATGAGTAACAAGGAACATGAGCATCTTGAATCAGATTTCATTAAAGAAGTAATCTAGAGTCAATAAGGGTAAATATATTATCTTCATGTGAAGCATAATGTATATAAGATGTATCAACTTGAACTTAAGGCATTCTTAAAGTCATTTTTGGTTGATTAAGTTACATTTTTAGAAATCACAAGCATTGAGAGGCGGGTGAATCAATGTTGATTAAAATTCCAAGCACATCTAACCAATTTTAACTTGAATATGAGAAATATATGTAACATCAACACCCCATAAACCATATGCAAGAAAAGGATAACTCAAGAGCCAGAATTTACTTTGAGAAACCCATGAAGAGATAAAAACCACTTTAAAACCAAATTTTTATTAGGAACACCAATTCCTATATTTATAAAAACTTGGCTCTGTTGAGCACCCACCCAACTACTGAAGCACCTACTCCAAATTCTCTAAGCATCCACTTGAAGTAAGCTAAGCACCCACTCAGTTGATTTAGCAAGCTACAACTTACAAGGAGCACCCACTTAGATAAATTTTACAATTTGATTGATCATACATAACAATATTTCTTAATACAATAGATTATGATCACTTTTCTATTACATTCAAAACAAAATCTTCATGTACTTGGTATTCATATCACTCTCACAGTCTTATAAAATAGTTCTGGCATTGTCTCAGGTTTTCATGTATAATTCTTCATTAAATCAGGAACTCCAGTGTTCATATTCAGGTGCAACTCATGATGATCAAAAACAGGTCTCAAAAACTCTCTATCTCGTACTCCCCTTCTCTCCTTGATCAACGCCTATGATAATCATGAAACCTTGATTAAATAGACACGCTCCAACTTTTTTTTTTTTGTTTTAGTGTATTTTGAGCATGTATACAGGTCCCTTTGTAAGTCACCATTTTTAACACTCCTTTGTGCTTTAAAACATTGATTTATTTCTTTAAAACTGACTTCTAGAATAATAGATATCTCTATTATATGATCTATTTTTATAAAAGTAAAAAGCGCAGAAAAATAAATCACCATGAAACTATCGCATTAAAGGACCACAAAACTTCCGCACCATGAAACTGCCACACCACGGAAAAATAATAACAAAATATCAATGAGACTGTAGTCATACCTCAAAGAAACCCCAACAAGACCGTAAAATTTCCTCATAAAAACACCGTATCTATCTAAAGACCATTGAATATAACTAAAACACCATAATATACCTTGAAGACACCTGATTCACACTAGATTGATCCTAAGAGACTTGACCATATGCAAATCAATTTAATTGTTCTCGAGCTATATTCAGTCCACATTTGTTCATTCTGTGGATTTTATTAGCTTTTGTGTCTTTCTCCTTTATATCGTGGCTATATGTTGTGTTCTATGGATTTTCTTCATTACCCATGGCCTTTTTTAGTCTTTTTGCATCTTTTTGGTCTTTCATGGCTCTTGTCCTTTACCTGTGACATTCCTTCTCCATCGATACTCTTTCTAGACATCTGCGACTTTCCTTCATCTCTCATGGCTTTACTAGTTATCTATGGCTATCTCTACTCCTTGGTGGCTTTTTCACTTTAATCATGATTATTCTAGTTTCCCTTACTTATGTAGCTTTTCCTTTCACACTGTGGGCTTCAAATTTTCATGTGGATTTCACTAGAACTATGCAAATTCCTCATGACTTCAGTGGCTATCTTATCATGTTTGCATCTTTCTTAAAAACTTAATTAATCCCCTTAGAATCATCTCGAGAGCTAACCCTACCAAAAAAATTCATATTTCTCTTGCAAATTATTTCTTGAACGCTTCATGAATCTTTTTACAGACTTTTGACACCTTTTCCATACATGGTTAACCTTGAGACACCTACATAATACCTCCACCATAATTTTTTTCATCAATGCCACTTGATGCCACTTGACATCAATGACAACACATGATAATGAAAAAGGTCCAACAAACTCCCCTTTGTCATTGATGGCAACTTTCATAGAAACATACATTGAACCCTTGATGGTAAAAACATTTAATCTCTCTCCTTTCTTGTTTCTCTTTTCACCGAGCATTGTTTTTAATTTCTCCCCCTTTGACATCATGACAAAGGCTGCATAATAAACACCATGACCACACTCTTTGTATCTATAGGAGCTCCCCCTTAGATGATGTTGTTCCTTTTAATGATGGAACTCTCTTTGTTTCTAATGTCCTTTTTCAACAAATCTAATCCATATAACTCCTCTTAGGTTGATACACACCATGGTAGACTACAAATTGGCCATTCAATCCATTCTTCTCCAAGATAGTATCAACACTTTATTTCCACTTGCAATCCTTTCACCACTTTGTAGGAGCTGATTTTTCATTTCAGTTCTCCTTTTCCTTATCTCAACTCTTTCTAGTTATTGGTGGGATCTAATTCATTCCTCAAGTGCTCAAATGTTGCTTTTAGAAATGGTTTGGTCATGATATCGAAAATTTCTTCTTTTGTGCTAACATATTCCAGATTGATCTTCTTGTCATTTACTTGTTCCCTCAAAAGTGAAATTTGTTTAGAATGTGTTTTGTCTTTGAGTGGAACACATGATTCTTGGAAACACTAATAACACCAGTTCTATCACAATACAGAGGAATTGGGCCATCAAATTTTACCTTTCAGTCTTTCATTTTCTCTCATCCAAAGAAATTGAGTGCAACACATGGAAGTTACTATATATTCTACTTCACAAGTTGAGAGTGCTACTGAATTTTGTTTCTTACTTAACCAAGATACTAGGAAATTTCCAACAAAAAATGCACCACCACTTGTACTCTTTCTATCATTTTTGTCACCTTCCCAATCAACATCAGTGTAAGCTTTTATATTAAAATTACTACTTTTGGGATACCACATTCCATAGTCAAGTGTTCCCATGAGATATCTCAGTATTATTTTTACTACCTTGAGGTGTGTTTCTCTTGGATCTTCTTGAAATCTCCCAACAAGCCCACTACTTGCATTATATCAGGTCTAGATGCAGTAGAGTAGAGAAGACTCCCAATCATAGATCTGTACAAAGTTCTATCAACTTTTGCTGAGCTATCCTCTTTAATCAGTTTGCAACCCACTTCCATTGGTGTTCCTATTGGTTTGAATTCTTCCATCCTGAACCTTTTGAGCATTTCTTTGACATATTTGGTTTGGGAAATGAAGATACCTTGGTCTGATTAGCTGATCTGTAATCCTAGGAAGAATGAAAGATCCCCAAGCATAGACATTTCAAACTCTTTTCTCATCACATTAGCAAACTCTTGTGTCATCTTATCATGATCTCCTCTAAATATGATATCATCCACATATACAATGACAATGATCAAATGATATCCTTATTCTTTGATGTAGAGATTTTTGTCTACAAAACCCTTTCTAAAACCTTTCTCCATGAGATATGTGTCTAACCTGCTATAGGAAGCTCTAGGAGCTTGTTTGAGTCCATTTAAAGGCTTATTCAACTTGCATATACAATCTTTATCATCGGTTAAAGAAAATATTTCAATTTGTTCAATATATACCTCTTCACTTAGATGCCCATTCAAGAAATTAGACTTGACATCCATTTGGAATAATTTTATCTTCTTATAAGCAACATATGCCAATAATAATTTGATTGCCTCCATCCTCACTACCAAGCAAATGTTCATCAAAATAAATTCCTTCCATTTGTGCATAGCCTTTGCATACTAGTATTTCCTTGTTTCTTGTTATTTCACCTTTTTCATTCAATTTATTTCTGAACACCCATTTTGTTCCTATCACATTCTTATCTGTAGGTCTTGGTACAAGCTCCCACGTTTCATTCTTCTCAATTTGATCAAGTTCTTCATTCATGGCATCCACCCAATTCTGATCCTTGTAAGCTTCAACTACATTCTTGGGTTCTATCATTGATAAGAGTGCTATGTTTTCATGGTTTTCTGATCTCTTAGCTTCCTTCTTGTGAGAATACCTCCTTCTTTGTTTCCAATGATCTGAGTTGCTGGATGATCTCTCTTGACTTGTCTAGAAGGTGTCTTAGTGTCTTGTCTTTCTTCTATTTCTTCCACTTCTTCATGTGTACTCTCTACTTCATCATCTTCTTTATTTTCATTGTTATCCTTAGGATGAGTTTTGGATTTTGGTGGATAAGACTCATCAACCTTCATGTTTGTGCTTTCTACTATCTTTTGTAGCCTCTTGTTGTAGCATCTATAGGTTGCACTAACTATTAAATATCTAAGGAATATGCCTTCATCACATCTGGAATCAAATTTTCCTAGATTGTCTTCCTCCCTCTTGATATAACACTTACTACCAAATACTCTTATGTGTTTGACATTGGCTAGCCTATTTTTCCATAGTTCATAAGGTGTCTTGTTGTTATTGAATTTTATTTGAGCTCTATTTAGAATTTAAACAACAATACAAACTGCCTCACTTCAATAACTATCAGGAAGCTTAGATTCATTTAACATAGTTCTATCCATCTCATGCACAGTCTCATTCTTTCTTTCAACAACCCCATTTTGTTGAAGTATCTTGACATCTAAAAATTGTCTTCGAACCCCATGTTATTCACAAAAATTATCAAATTCATTTGACCAAAACTCTCCACCTTTGTCTAATCTCAAACACTTGATTTTGGAATTTTTCTCATTTTCCAAAAGAGCTTTGAAGGATTTGAATCTATCGAGAGATTCATATTTTTTCTTTAAATAAGCTACCCATGTCATCCTAGTGAAGTTATCTATTATAATCATGAAATACACATCACCTTGAATACTTTTAGTTCTGGTAGGCTTACAAAGATCTGTATGGATCAAATCCAAAGGTTTAGTGGTAGAATATTCTTTTGACTTGAAATATCTTCTTATCTATTTACCATGCAAGAAATATTTTCACAAAGTGTTTGATGGTTTTACAGTCTTTGGTATATGTTTAACACCATCATTAACACTTATTTTCACAAGATTATGAAAGCTCTTATTTCCCAATCTCTTGTACCATATATCACTATCATCAATTTTACTTGTAATACATTTCTCTTTGTTTATTTTCTTGAGAACATACATGTTATTCTTGGTTCTCTTGGATTTAGCTACTTTCTTTCATGACTTATCATCAAAATTTTCACATCCTTTGTCATGAAAAATTAGATTGTAGCCTTTCTTACACATTTGAATCACACTCAACAGATTGTGTTTGAGACCTTCAACATACAAAACATTTTTAGTGATTTTTTTCCATTGTCAAGACTTATAGTTCCTTTTCCCACAATGTTTGTTGAGTTATTATCACCAAACCTACCAATTCTTGAAGCGTTATTTCATAAAGAGATAAACTTTCTTTAATCACTTATCATATGACTAGAACAACCACTATCTAAATATCAAAATCTTGTCTTCATCTAGTACATGAAAAGTGGTTTACACAATCATACCTAATTCTTTCTCTTTGTTGGATTATTCCTTCACAACATATATCCATTTCTTTTGTTTAGGAGGTTCTTGTTTATTCTTCAAAGTATTGTTACCAATATTTTGATATTTGTATCTGATAGAATTATAATTCATCCTAGTATATGATGAACTATAGTTCTTTCCATAGCCTCTAGCATACCTTCTACATTTAGCAGCTTTATGTCCAAACTAGTTACATGAATAAAAATAACCATAGAAAGAATGTGAGTACCTCATAGCATAGGTGATTCTAGGAGCATTTGTATTCCTGTTGGAAATTTTTGTGAGTTCCTTATTTACAACATGAGAAGTTCTTGGTATTAATGCAACTTTTTACTCCTTCTTCTCTGGTTCAACTTCTTTGCTTTCTTCCTTGAAGCCTATTTCAATTTTGTCACTAGTGTCCCTTTGCAGAGCCAGTTATACCAAGTCAAGACATTTGAACTCTTATCCATCTTCTCATACATTACAAGCTTAATTTTCATTTGTTCTAATTCAATATTTAGGATTTATAAATCAGATTTTAGTTTCAAGCAGTCATCTTCCTTTGTCTTATAGGATTGAGTGATCTTTTCCAGCTAAGATTCAAGTTCTTTGAGTTAATTAGATTCTTCCTCTTCCTTTAGGATTTTTTTCTTCTAAAATATTTGAATTTTTCATTCATAGTATTTCAAGGTGCATACCAACTTCTGATTCTTTCACCTACACAATTTCAGTTCTTCAAGAGCACAAACAAGTTCATCTTATAAGTTCACATTGGCCTCTTCTTCATCGTAACCATCATAAATAATCGTATTCTTTCCTCATGGATATCCATGGCCATAAACAAAGATTCAGAGTGAATTTCATCATTCTCATGATCGGAGCTGCTTGAGTTACTTGATCTAGAATTACTTGATTTCTCCTTGGAGTAGAAGTTTCTCTTATTCTTGAAAAATCTCCTCTTAGCATTATTCTTTTGTAATTATGATTCGAATTGTTATTTTTGTGATCTTCTCTAGTTTGAGCTTCCTTATTCTTATTCAGAAATTTGGTAGCAAAATGACCTACTTGACCATGATCAAAACACTTGAGTGGAAATTTTCCTTTGTACTTAAATGTGCCTCTGTCGAGTCTTCTTAAAAACATTTCTTCAATCTTCGTATCATATTCTTCATCCTCCATATCTGAATATTCTTTTTCTTGCTTGGATTGAGTATCTTTCTTATCTTTGAAAGTTACTTCCTTCTTTGTAGACTTGGTTCCCATAGTCCTCATTTCATATGTTGACATGATGCTTTGAAGTTCATCAAGTGTTAAAGTTTTCATATCTTTAGCTTCTTCAATAGCTAAAACCTTTGCATCATACTTAGGAGTAAGAGATCTTAGTACCTTTTGGACTATAACAGATTCTTCTTGCTTTTCACCTAAACCTCTAATCATATTAATCACTTCATCAACCCTCTACATGTAGGTTGCAACATTCTCATCTTCTTTCATATTTAGGATTTCAAATTGAGCTCTATAGGTCTACACTTTAGCTAGCTTAACCTTGTCATCTCCTTCATAAATACTCTGAAGTTTAGTCCAAATTTCTTTGGTAGTGGTATAGTGCATTACCTTTACAAATTCAGTTTCATCATCCCACAAAGAATAAAATTCATAGCTCTTGAATTGCTTTCATATTCTGACTTTTCTACTACAAAGTGTTGATTGGAGTAGGTGGAGGAGTATATCCGTGTTCAACACTCTCCCATATATCAAAACCTAGTGATGTTAGATAGGTCTTCATTCTTATCTTCCAAAATGCATAGTTCGTTCTAGTGAACAAAGGTGATCTTGACATAGATAATCCACCTTGTTCTTGGTTTGATGTCATGGTTGTGAAGAGAGGATCTCCTTGAAGATGTTAATCTTCCACCAAAAGGACTGCTCTAATAAAATTGGTAGAAATCACAAGCACTTTGGGGGGTGAATCAGTGTTGATTAAAACTCTAAAAACATCTAGCCAATTTTAACTTGAATATGAGAAATATATGTAACAACACCCCATAAACCATATGCAAGAAAAAGAGAACTCAAGACCCAAAATTTACTATGGGAAACTCATGAAGGGACAAAAACCCACTTTCAAACCAAAGTTTTATTAGGAATACCAATTCTTATTTTTATAAAAAAACTTGGCTCTTTTGAGCACCCACCCAACTACTAAAGCACCTACTCTAAATTCTCCAAGCATCCATTTGAAGTAAACTAAGAATGCACTCAAATAATTTAACAAGATACAACTTACAAGGGAAAACCCACCCCTAAGGATATAAGCACCCATTCAGATAAATTTTACAATTTGATTGATCATACAAAATAATATTGCTTAATATAATAGATTATGATCACTTTTCTGTTACATTCAAAACAAAATATTCATGTACTGGTATTCATATCACTCTCATAGTCTTGTAAAATAGTTCGGTGTTGTATCAAGTTTTCATGTATAATTAGCTCAGAACTCCATTGTTCATATTAGCTCATGATGATAAAAATAGGACTCAAAAACTCTCTAGCTCGTACTCCCCTTCTCTCCTTGATCAACACCTATGATAATCATGAAACTTTGATTAAATAAGCACGCTTCAACTTTTTATTTTTATGTTTTAGTTTATTTTAAGCATGTATAACTATCCCTTTATAAGTCACCGGTTTTAACACTCCTTTTGTGCTTTAAAACATTGATTTATTTATTTGAAACTGACTTTTGGAATAAGATATATCTCTATTATATGATCTCTTTTTATAAAATTAAAAAGCATATTAAAAAGAAAGCACCATGAAACTCAGCACAAAAGCACCACAAAACTTCTACACCATGAAACGCGCACACCACGGAAAAAGAACAACAAAATCTGAACGAGACTATAGATGTACCTCAACAAAACCCTAGCAAGACCATATTAGTCCTCTAAAAACCCTGTAACTATCTAGAGACCATTAAACATAACTGAAACATCATCATATACCTTGAAGACACCTAATTCACACCAGATTACTCTTGAGATACTTGACCATATTCAAATAAATTTAATTGTTCTCGAGAATTTTTCAGCCCACATTTGTTCATTTTGTGGCTTTTATTAGCTTTTTTGTCTTTCTCCTTTGTATCACAACTATATGTTGTGTTCCATGGATTTTCTTCATTACCCACATCCTTTTCAGTCTTTCATGACTTTCTGGTCTTTTATGGATATTGTCCTTTACCCGCGACATTCCTTCTCCATTCATGACTCTTTCTAGCCATCTATGGATTTCCTTCATCTCTCATGGATTTACTAGTTATCCACGGCTATCTCTAGCCCTTGGCGGATTTTTCTCTTTATCTGTGACTTCTAGTTTCCCTTACTTCCATGGATTTTCCTTTCACATCTCGCAGCTTCAACTTTTCATCTGTGGATTTCACTAAAGCTTCGCGACTTCCTCATGACTTTTGAGACTATCTTATCATGTCTGTGGCTTTCTCAAAAACTTTATTAATCCCATTAGAATCATCCTGAATCATCTAGAGAGTTGAAACTACCAAACAACCTTCATATTTATCTTGCAAATTCTTTCTTGAAATGCTTCCTGAAGCTTGTTATAGACTCATTGACACCTTTTCCATTCATGCTTGACCTTGAGACACCTGCATAATACCTACACCATACTTTTTTCCATCAATGACAACAAAAATGATAATGACAAAGGTCCAACAATATTGATTCTCGTTGAGAGAGGTAATTATGAAAAAGAGGTGATTTGATATCGATAACGTAATTAGATAAAAGGTTTTTAACAATGTAATCAATTTAAAATCAATATGAAATACACACACACAAACACACACACACACACACATTGTACATACATAGGCGCATATATACATACATACATACATACATACATATATATATATATATATATATATATATATATATATATATATATATATATATATATATATATATATGCATATGTATATGTATAAATTTTATCAACGATTAGTAATAATATTTGGGAATTATATATAAAAAATATTGCATGTTTTTAGAATATGTTTATCGAGGTCCACCATTTTTTTCTTTGTTATTTTGTAAACATTGTTCATAAACCATGTAGCAAGGAATATTGGTTAATTTTTATGTTATGTTGTTTAACCTTGGTCATAGACTATATGACAAAAAACAAGGTAAATGAAATTTTGACATGCAAAGGTTTAAAGGGTTTTAGATGCCACGACATGGCACTAACAATTTTAAGGCATTCAATGAATTTGGTTCCTTGGGAACTGGTAGATTCCTTAGGAAGATAAAACATGCAAGCTCCTTCATTTGCATAATTTTGCATTCCATTTGGTTTTTTGTCTTTTAATCTGAACATGGATATTTTGGAGGAGATATTCTAGGAAATCTATTTTTGGTTTGTGCAGGTAAGTTTTGAAACTATTAAGATTGTCTTAATGGCATACTCTGTATTTAAATATATTTTTGGATACTTTATGAATTTTTGTGATCATTCTTGTAGACACTTGTAGTTTGATCAAAGCACTATTATTCCTAATATTGCACTAACTATTCTCCTTCTCACAAATTGACAATACCTCATCAATTAGACCTATCTAACTCATTGTTTATGACATTATTTTGGTCGTATTTCTCCTATAAACCAATTAATGGGGTTAATATAGTCCCTTATTAGCTAAACCATCTTCTCACCCTATTCTATACCACTTTTACTAACTTCCTAGTCTATCAATCCATTTCATTGGATTGATTAGACCTCTCAAAACCCTCTTGACTCCTAATTCCTCTCTAAATAGGATTAACTAGCCTAACCTAGTTTAACTAGTCTTAAACCATGATTAACCTCTTCTAAGCCTAGTCAAATCTTACTTTGACTCACTAATTAAATTTTTGACTCCTTTTTAGTCCCACATGCACCAAAAGTCTCCCATTTCTGAAATTGGAAAACTATAAATAACCCACTACCCCTAGACCATTTCTAAGAACTCTCCTTCTTCCTAACATAAACTATAGCATTTTGCTTAGGGTTTAGAGATTATTTCATTTGTTTTATTGAGATATTGCTTTTCCATTACACTACACACACAAGAATTGAGTAAATGGGAAGAACCATTGGCCTTGAAGCCATTAATGGTGAGCTCCCATTCTCATAATCACAAACTGATTGCTTAGAATCTACCTAGGTTCATTTTAAAGCTTTCAAGAGTAGAGGATTACTAAATATGTTATATTTTCTTGTTTCTTTCAAGATTAATGTATGCAAAGTGATGAATCCTTGTTTATCTCTTATCTGATGGTCCATTGATCACTTTGTTTAAAGATTTTGGGGTTTCTTTAGAGATTCTTACCCCATGTTCATAGCTTTAACAAAATTTTCATTGTACACATTTGGAACACTTGGTGGGATACTCACCATTATCCTTTAGGATCCTTTTTCAAGATTTTTACGTCCACTTTCATGTTTTATAGGAGAAATAGCTTTTTATTTACTTGATTTCATTTTTAAATGAGCTAAATCATCCTTGTTCATACATATTTTTTGGGTTTAAGCTAGAAATAGGCTTCTTTGACTAATATTTAACCTGTTTAATTGTTGAAAATTTTCATTTCCATGAATTTTGTAGGTTTTTCAGGGGGTACGCATAGGTGTTCTAGAGGGGAGTGTTTCCGTTGAAACCCTAGCACACCAAATCGAGTCATTCATGCACCTATCTGGTTAAATATTTTATTGATAGTTCATTTACAATGGGCCATGTATCTATCAAACTGTGAGTGTCTCTACTAATTGTCGAGGCATACCCGTGCCTCTGGATGCATTGGTGTCTTTCGGCATACTTTGTGTGAATTTTTCATTTTGGCTTGCAAGCGTATCTTCTGATTGGTATCGGGCGTACTGTTGCCTCTCCGACGCTACTGGTGTATTTTAACATACTATGTTGATATTTATTTTTGCTTGCAAACACATCTATTGCACTACAAGAGTCTCCATTAAAACCCTAGCACACATGTCTATTAGGCTCGCGTAGGTGTTGAACCCTACTATCAAAATTTTCCACCACAAATCTCTATTTTTTTGGGTGCGTATCATTGGTTAGGGTGCACATGCATCATTCTCGACGCACAGTGTCTAATTTAAAAATTGAATTTTTCTCTTCAAGTTGTAAGATCAATTTGTTAACTTTTCTAGTTATTTGTAGGCTCTAACAAGTGATTACAGGTTCCTTTGGGTTATTTAATCAAAATAATTTAAGTGTTTCATCTTCTTAGGTAGAAAGAGGTTTATGAAGTGTGTATGCTCTCTCCTCGCACCTTCTAGGTGATCTTGGGGATCAAAAACACTTCTAAAAACCTTCTTGTCTCTTTCAAAACACTTATTTTGTGTTTCTTAATTGAATTAATCTTTCAAAGTTGGTTAAAAATGAACTCTATCTTTTGCAAACACATTTAAAAGTATTTTTCATAAAAACTTGTTTTAGTGAAGTTTTCACATTGTGTATGCTCTTCCTTCACACATTTTGGTGATCTTAGGAATAAAAAACAACACGTAAACTCTCTTTCTTGATATCATTTGTAAATGAAAAGTTACTAACTCTGTGTGTGTAGCGCCTAATGGTTGTCAAAGAAAGGAGTCACAAAAACAAAACCTTCTAATATGTGTTTTCATACGGTTGCCAAAAGGTGTGCTACTTAAAACCACATTAAGTTAAGAAAGATAAAAACACACCACTCCACATCACACTATATTGCAAGTTTTGGAAAAGGGTACGTCCCTATCTACTCAACTAGAACATAACCCCTTTGGCATAGCACATGTTGTCACCCTCAAAATCTCCCCTCATTTTCTAAGTCAAATTTGAAGATTTTGAGCTCACGCCCTCTAGAAGTGTTCAAGTAAAGTTGGAAGCTTTGAAAAGATAGAGAAATTCATGCTTTGAAGTTGTTTAAACTCTCCAGTCTACACTTTTTGATGAATTTTCTGTTTTCCTATCTAGACGCGTGAAAATTTTATTGTTGTCCTCCTTTGAATGAAATTTTCAATCTTTTCATGGTCATGGATCATCAAACCTTGTATTGTTTTCAATTCCTTGGTTTGTAAAATATATTTGAAAATTGGGTGCAAATTGGTGGAGTTTTCTTCTTCTCTGCATATTTCCACACGATTGCGAATGACGGGTGCTTTCTTCCCCATCACATTTTGGCCCAATTATCCATGGGTACAGTGGGCGGTAGAGTAATTTGAGAATTTTAGTCTTGTTTCCAAAAGGGATAAAATTCATAAAGTGACCCATAGCCCCAATCAAGCTTAAAGGGAAAAAGTCAAATCTTGAGCCCACCTCAAAAGAGTCAAAGCAGGGAGGTGGATCGTCGGGAAATTTGAGAATTTGAGCCTTTTTATTAAAGGGGGCTTAAAGTTAAAAAGTGACCTGCAGCCCCACCAAGCACAAAGGAAAAAGTCAAATCTTGGGCCCACCGTTGGAAAGTCAAAGCGGAGGCGGATCGTTGGAGCCTTTTGAGTTTTGAGCCTTTTTCCAAAAGGGCTAAAAGCATAAAGTGACCCGCATCCCCGATCATGCTATAAGGGAGAAATTCAAATATTAAGCCCGCATTGAAGGTCAAAATAGGGAGGTGGGCCTGCAGAGAAATTTGTGTTTTTGAGCCCACAGTAAAAAAAGATAAAATTTTAAAAGTGGCCCGCAACTCTATCTCCAATCAAGTGAGGCCACATGTCATGACTATGTCAAAAGTGGGTGAGTGGGCCAAAATGTTCCAAAATTCCATTTCTCCAAAAGCCATTCTTTGCACCCACTCCAGTAGATTTCTCCCACATGGATGGCTCTGGTTTAAATTTTCAAAAGCAGGATGAACAGTTCAAATTCAAAGTTACAAAATGAGTGTAATGGCCACATTATGAAAGTCTAGGTTTTTTAGCCATTGGCATTTCTTTGCGAATCAAGAATTTGAATGGACGTGAATGACTGAGAAGTTGTAACCATTTCTTGCTAACAAAGAAGAAGTTATAACTATTTCTTGAAGATATTTAATGGATTCTTCATGCCATTGTAATGGTTGGTGATTGATCTTGTAAACTCACGAGTGCATTGTACTTAGAGAAAACAAAGGAGATAGCCATTTTTCTACTTTCCTCTGTTCTCAAATTTCTTCCATTCCCACATTATGTACAATTTTTGTTTAAGCATCAATACAATAAGAACGATTTTGTAGCCTCTTTGATGAGGAGATTTTAGAAACTTTGAGTTCATAATATTATCTCGTCTTGTTGCCATTTGCAGGGTTATTTATTCTCATGAATGCATGTGTTGAAGTTTCTAACTAGTGCATGTGGGAATCTGATTTTCTATCTACGACATTAGTTCTTTTACCTCTTTTCTCACTCCCTTTCCCACCTTCATAGAAAATTCCCCCTTGCAGATAATTGCAAGCATTTGCTATAGGGTCAGTGGAGTGCCCCTGTTGGATCCCCGGCCGAAAGGCCACCACAGAAATTCATGATTTTCCATGCATGCATACACAAAGCAGATGCATCGGTTAAGTAGAGGGAATTAGATTCCCAGAGTGTTGGCAAGGAATCCACAAGTTTTTCCACTTGAAAAATTTCCTTACCAACAATGCCTTAAGTCAGTAACAATGAGGGTGGTTCTAGGAACCCTAAAGTAATCCACCGCTAAGTAACCTTGTGAATGAAACAGAAGCACTCCACTTACCCACTTGACTAGAGTTTATATTATAAGTTAGAGTCAAATTTTTCCATATCATGACCCCAAAGTGAGAATACGTGTGAATGCACTAGTTGCACATCGTATTTGAAGGGGGTAAAGTAAAGCCAAGATACTCCAAAATTATTCATTGCGAATTTTTAAGTAAATTGAGCTCACATTTAGATAACTGGTGACACCTAGTTGAGTGATCTTGTTAGGAAAGTCATTTTGTCTTGGAGCCCACTTTACTAGTTCATTTCGTGTCAAACCATCGGGAAGTGACGAATTACTTGGAGTCTGAACCTTATTGTTTAAACAAGGCAAAGAGTCCACTTAAGTTGGATCTAAGTTTATTTCATTAAAAAATTAAACGATGTATCACTTAGCTTAGTTTCTTTCTCACCTACAGACAAGGTGAAACTCTGTCCAAGGGGCACTTAGTTTATTTTCATATTTTTGATCTATACCCTTGCATTCTCGCTACCCATTTTGGGTGAAAAGGAAGCATACCCTACGAGTCATATCAAAGATAGTATTTTCCGCTTTTTGTTTGTTTACGTCCATCCATGTTTTTGGATGGGTTGTTAAACATCCGAAGTGTGCAAGTATGTTTTCATGTCTTTTGATATTCCTTCAATATTGATTTCAAGATCATCTTCATCACTTCGATTTAGGTTCATCATTATTACTCTCTTTAGGTTTATAGTTTTTCTCGCATTCTAGTCACATAATCTTGGTACTTACATCATGTTTTCATTTTTTTGAGAACTTGATATAAGTCCCTTTATTGTGCAGATGTGGTACTCGCACAACTAAAAACTTCTTGCTATACTCATACTTATTTTCAATTCCAACATCATTTAAGTCATTTGAGAGTGTCGATATTACCTTGTATATATCGCGATAATATCATCTTGATACTAACACCTTACTTGTTTAGTTAATATATCGGGATAGTGTTGTTATGCCATACACATTTGTAACTTCCATTTTTAGAAAGCTTAGGTTTCATTAGTATTTAAACTAGTCTTGGTATATCTCACGAGAGATCACGTCTATATCACTTTGATATTTAGGCTTTTTGGTATTATAACTTTACCTATATATTAATAGGGTATTGTCACTATCCACTTTTAGCCCTTCATTGAAATCATAGTTTAGGGTATAGTCTTGATAGACGACAGTGAGTGATTGTTCATATGAGTGTTCTTTGAATAATAAAATAACTACATAGCATTACATCTAGAACACACTGGGATATTTTGGCATTTCATCAAATGAATTACACAACATATGCCTAGATTTCATACAACTTTGAAGGCATTCAGACAAAACCTAGTATCACTTTGACTAGTTATGCCTAAAATCACAAAAATGGCATCCAAACCAAATGAGCGCAACTTAGGAGAGAATCCTTTTGAATCATTCCCATTTAGTGGCAACAACTTAGCACCTCTCTTTTCATAGGTTAAAGACACAGAGCCATTGATTGATCATAGTAGAGAAGAATTTGATTCTTCTGAAGAACAATGTCAATCGGACCCAGTCAGTTTGACAAGATCCTTTATCATAACAGGGATCAAGTGGGTTAACAAGTCGTTTCCCATGTGCCTTGATAGAAAAACAACTAGGTAGCATATTCATTCCTAACCTAAACCTATAAATAGCCATCCATTTATAGATGCACCTTGCGGCTCTAACTTTGAATAAGTTACGAGAATGGTAGTCAAATCGAAATGGCTCTCATCACAAAAGGTACACTCAAACTAGTCGTTAAAGGAAAACATGAATCAAAATCCTTAGGCAAACCAAAATTCTTCAACAAGAATAAACATATCATCGGCGATGGCATTATAGACTCCAAAATATTCCAAACCGTGCGGATGATCCTATTTCAAAGCTCTCGTAAGGACCTCACCCAAAATCACCCACCAAATGTACATTCACACTGGTAATCGAATCACTATCAACTATACTTAAATAGCTAGACACTCATGTGAACATGGTGGAATACCCAACCGTGATGATTACATATCAAGAGGATCTTCCAAAACTTGGTTGGTTCAAAGAGCATGAGTACTATGATTTCCACTGTGTTAAAGGACACAAAACAGACAGACAGTGCTTAAGACTACATCATTACATACAAGACCTCATTGAAGAGGGAAAAATTAAATCATGCTTGTTATGGATAAATCATCTCTTCTCTTGGATTCATTAGACTGAAATGATGATGGCTTGTAAGAATCCACTTTCACTTCTTGTAGGTGAGTTACAATCTGGTTTTGAGAGTTGCAAACTTATCTCTTTTACTAACTCATCCTTGGATCAATTCCAGTGATCCAAGGAATGTTTTAAATCTCCTTACTGGACTGAATGGTAAAATTGACATTCATAGGTGGAGAGACATAGCAAACTAAAATTTGTATGTTACAAATTCTTTGGTCTTGTATGAACATGCCTTCATTCGGTTGTATGTTTGTGCTTGGGTCTTTAGGATTGATCCCTTCAGGATATTAATGGCATAAACAAAATGCAGTCTGCTTCATGACTAAGAAGGGAATCAAAATCCTAAAACTAAAGGATTATCCTAACGGTATCCTAAACTAGGTAAAAGCACCTACTTCCTAGCTATGTCTACTTATTTGGGTTTCAATCTAACCTAAGCTTCTTATTCTATTTTGTTGGGATGGTGTCCTAACCTAAGCTCTTGTGCTAAATGAATAAGGGAAAGATTACTAAAGTAATGCTAGGCTATTTTAACCTAATGCCTAATACTATATGGTTGTGAATTGATCTAACCTAAGGTGGAAATTACCTATGGCAATGTTTTAAGACCTAAGGTAAATATTGTTAGACTAACCTAAGTTTTGGGAAATCTATCCTAAACTATTAAAAGGGAACCTAAGGGTCACATGGTATTATGGCGATGGTTCCAATGGCATTTAATTGATTTGATTTTTGGTTAAATGAATGGAGGTACAACTAGTTTGGAAAAGGCTAGTAAACTTTAGTGGAGGCATACGTGGAGGCTTCACTAAAGTTGGAAATGCATGTAAAAGTGGAAATAGGTTTCATCAGTTTTAGGAGGTGGTGGCATGGAGAGATAGGTGGAATTTTGTAATTAATGGCATTAATGGACCTCGGTATTTGCATGCAAACCATCTTGAAACAAGGGAGGTGGATTTGTGAGGGGTTGTTTGGTCTTGCATGTCTCGTGATTTTTTCTCTACATGGAGCTATCTGGTTCTTCAACCAGTAGTTTTGACTTTTACTTTGTGGCTATTTTTGGTTTCTCTAGCCTATTTTCGATTGAAGGAAAGTATATGAGGCATTTGAGGAAAATATGTTTGGTTGTTGATCTTTCGTGGAGAAGAAAAAGAGTTGGAAGCTCAGGCTAAAGTCTCCTTCGAATTGGCAGAAGCACTATCAGGCATGATAGGCTCTATCCATTAAGATTTCTTGCTTTCTTCTAAATGATTCATTAAAACAATTCTGCTCTCATGAGATAAATGTTTTCATGATTTTCTAGTTATTTACTTTCATGGTTTTATGAATCTTTGTGGTTTTTGGATGTAAATCCATTGCAAATAATGTTATCTTTGGAAACTTTCTCTCTGTGCAAGTTCAATTGGTGACATGCATGTGAAACTTGTTTTTGAAGCTTTGTATTTCATTCTAAACATGTGTTTCGAGGTTGGTGTTATTCTGAACTTGCATTCATTTCTTTGTGTGGTTCTAAACTTTTATTGAGCCTTGTGTTTCATTTGAACTTGTATTGGAACTTCATGTTTTGTTTTGAGCTTGTATTGAAGCTTTGCATTGTTGAACTTGTGTTCGAAGCTTCATGTTTGGCACTAAACTCATATCAATACTTGTGTGTTTGAACTTGTATTCGAGTCATTGTGTTTGGTTCTGTACTTGTATTCTGAGCTTGAGTTTTTACTCATATTCAAGGTTTTGAAATACTTAGAACTCGTTTATGGGATTGTTTTCTCAAAAAGCTTGGGAAATTAGTTTTGGTTTGATTGATTTGGTAACCTCTTTTGAGATCTTCTCCTTGTAGCTTCTTGAGTTGGAATGGTTGTGGCACTTCTATTTTTGGAGATTGTACATGTTCTTGAATTGGTAAGGGTGTGTAAGTATGGAGGATATTCTTCCCTCCTCTGCTTTGAGAAATCCCACATCTTGTTGAAGGCTTGACTATTTTTGTTTGAAGGATTAATGACTGGAAATGTATCTTGTTGTGGGTTTGGTTTGATATAGAGTTCATTGGAATAGTCGTTAACAATTTTTGAGGTTTTATGGAAATGCAGTATGCATTCTCCTTTTTGTGATTAACGTTTGAAATGAATACCTTCTCTGTCACTAATCTTTATAGATGGAACTTGAGAGTCTTTGTTGTGATTTTGTTTCAGTCACGTAGGAGGTAAAGTGGAGACATTGTTTGACTTTTACATTTATTGGGTTTTCTTACTCACTTCTTGATCCTCTTAAATTGACTTTTGGATTTTAAGGAAGGAAGAGTTGAATACTCTCTCATTCTGAATCTTGTTGATAGGATTTATCACCTCTAGTTTGGGGTTGTTTCACTTAATTTGTCTTCACGAGGACCATGAACTTTATGTCTCTATTATTTGGAGCCATGTAAGACCTAGAAGTTGGGAATGAAGTTTCTTTTAGGTTTGAGAGTTTAATTGAAACTTGTTTATCTTATACTTGTTTTTGGTTTTCTATTCTTTGTTGGATTCATCAAATGAATCTCTGGGTCTTTGAAAAGAGAAAGGAATATGTTCTCTTGTGACAAGTATACTATTTTTGGGACTGTACTGTGTACTCCTTTCCATGAATTGAATTCAAACTTGTGTTTAAGGAATTGGAATAGATAAACCAGGTGGTAATGATTTGAAGGGAAACTTGAAGTGTGCTTTCTTCTAACTGTATGTTCAGTTTTGTTTTCTCCTTGGGAACTTGTATAAGAACTTCTGAGTTGGAAATTAGAGATGGAATTCATTTGATATTAGAAATGAAATGAATTCTTTATTGGACCTTTTCCTTTTGAGATCCTTTAACTTTTGAAAAGATAAGTTCATTTGATAGAACTTCTCTAAATCTCGATTCTCTTCTTGGTTGTAGAATGATTGTTCTCTTAGGTCTGATCGACTTCTTGGGTTCAACTTTCTATCCTTCTGTCTTGTAGGAAATAGTGGGAACCACTCTTCTGAGATGGGAATTTCCTTGTGGATTGTTTAGTCTACTTGTACTAATCATTTGTGGTAATGATGTGGAAAGAGAATAGCTAAGTCGATCTTTTGAAGAGAAAATAATAACATGCTTAGACCGATTGCTTTGTTTGACTGAGTCATACTTTCATTTGGATTTGATATTGGAAGGTTTTCTCTTTTTGCACTTTGTCTTATTATGAACCCTTCTTGGATGGACACTAGAAGAGATTAACCTCTATGTGAGTCTAGCTTTGATTGGTGGAACGTCTAGTTTCAGATCTTTGAATGATATCTTCTAACATGTAGAAGTTAGTAAGACTTGCAGATAGACTATTTTGATTCTCTATTCCTTCATGGATTGATATAGGATTCTTGTTTAGATGTTGTCTCTTTAATAATGAATCCATATTGTTATCTTTGAACTGAAGCAGTTATGTGTGTTTAAACCTATTTCTATCTTTTAGATGATTAGTGTATGGGGAATAGAATGATTGATTCTTCTTCTTTTTCTTATATGGAAGGATGAATCATCCTAATATGAGTTATGTTGTAAATAACTTCTTTTGCTACATAGTAGATATAAATGTTGTCTTTCTATTCGATAGAATTATGAAACAATTGGATGACAAGACCTTTTATTTGTTTAAAAGTAATTGATAGGATCAATTAAACTATATGTTATAATGCAGATGTTGTGGATCATATTATGCTCATTTCTTAAAAGTGAATTCAGAATCTTTAATTGTACTTCTTTTCTGGTTGATATTACTTATGCTTATTTGTATGATATATTAATTGATTCATTAAAGAGTTGTTTTAATGGAACAATTAGTGGAATGCACTTTGTTTTAATGCTTAGTGCTTATCATGCTCAGTTCATTGAACTGACCCATGCTAGCAATTTTTGCAGATGGACATCGTAAGTGATAAAAGAAGGCAAAAAAATTTTATGATGCATTGGCTTATTTAATTCTGGATCTTATGTAAAGAGTTTTGATTCATTCTTGAGTTGTATTGGAAAAGAGAAAGTGATGTTCTTTTATGATCTTAATGATGATTGACATGCAGTATGTTGAAATGCATAGTCTTGTAAATGTATATTTATCACCTTGAAATGAAAGGTTTTGAGTTGGACTTTAATTTGTGGTGTGAATTCTTTTGTACTTGTATGATGGAAATAGTAGTGATATCTTGGTGGTATTCTTTATATCTATTTTTGTATATTTTATTTTTATCATTAATAAGTTAGATAAAGGGGATAGTACAATTCCCCCTTATTATAAGGAAACTTGTTAAATTACAAAAGATGTCATTCTTTATCTACACAACTAAAGTTTAATAATGAAATATGCATTGGGCATACAATTAAACTATATGAGTAAAGAATGATAAAAGGTTATGTTAATCCTAACATCTAACCATGTAGAGGAAGACTCTTCCTCTCTCAAAAGAATGAAAGATAAAAGGAATGGTGGTTATGATCTTTAATCTTTGTACTTCATTTTATAAAGTAAACACTAGCTGAATCTAGGTGGATGACACACTTGATTTGGACAACTAGGTTGCATTAGAATTAAACGTTTGATGTTTGTTGTCCTATTTTTGGGATAACTACTTGTTATGCCACGTTAATGAACATTAATGCAAACATGAGATAATGAAGTTCTCAATATCAAATCAGATTAATTATGGATATAGAACTTAATGAATGTTGGAATTAGGGTTAGGCATGGTTGTTGTAATCTGAATCTTAATCCAATTTAATTATGAATTAATGACCACTAAGGGAGTATGTACATCATGATGAATCAGTTCTAATGGATGTTGGCACACACCAATTGTAGGATTGTACCTTCGAGAAGACCAAGGTCTTCTCGAGGATACAATGTTGCAGTTGACATGTGGCAACACCCTTCCATATTTGTTCATCTAGATCTACACACATCTGGACTTGAACTTAGTTTCTCTCTAGGTCAAGTTAGTAGCATGTTTAGGATAGGGAGTAGCTTTCTATGACTTAGGGTACCTTGGCACATTCGGTTGACTTAGGTCGATCGAGTATGCCCATATACCCTAAGTCATCGTGAGCATCTTCCTATAACAAATTATGTTGCTAACCTGACTAGGGTCAAACCTTGGGCAAGTGGACTGACGGTAGTCAGTAAAGACCATTCTAGATAATAGTAGAGTGAGGTGAAGGACGTATTCCAAAATGACGAGTATGTCATCTAGGAATAGTAACATGAACAATATGTTGAAAATATTTGGCCAAAGTATCACAAGTTTTGGTTGTGTTGTCCTATGTCACCTAGTTTAAAGCAACGTGATGTCAGATGAATATTGGTAACAAATATTCAGATAGGTTCTTTAAACAGATCACTCAGTACTCGAATAGGGTAGGAAAACCAAGTATACATAGTATACATAAAGTATTCTATACTTTAAGTCAACATGAGAGATCGTTGGTAACCGAGTCATGGAATGAGAGATCGGTAAACATACTGAGTCATTACAGCTACATATGGTTATCTATTATGAGATTGATTGGCATGGAATGTGTGTTCTAAATGATGTTTTATTTAGAATAGAGAACATTATGTTTCAAAAAAAAAAAAAAATTCCCTTGTTTCTAAAGTCTTAAAATGGGAATGTTACATCTTGGTATCAGAGCTGAAGGTTGTAGCTCTTGGACCTATTGTGTCCATAATCTGATGAAACTTAAATTTTCTTGTTAATAAAAAATGGTTAGAACAAGAGGAAATGTTGCAAATAATCCTCCACCTTGAGGAAGGAGCAAAGCAACTTCCAAAAACTTGATGAGATCCTTGCTTCCCTATTGGACACAAGAGATCATTTGGTTGTACTTGAACAACAAGTAATGGGAATGAGGAGGAAGAAGATGCTGGTAATAATAATCAGCCACCTCCTGAGGACAACACCAATTTAGGTGTTGATAATAACAATGTGAACATACCTGATCATCCTAAAACAAAAAGGCTAGGCTAGTAGCTGAAACTCACTAATGATATAAAAAGGATAAGTCCACCCAAGTTTGATGGCACCACATTAGGAGATGGAGCTGAGAATTGGCTCAAAAAATGGAGAAATACTTTGCAATAAGGAATTTCTCAAAAGAAACAAAGGTGATATGGGGAGCATATCAACTTTCCCATGAGGCATCTTCATGGTGGGACAACCGTAAGGCTGAGTTAAACATTGATGAAACTAATATCACATGGGATCAATTTAAAGGTTACTTTAGGCAACGTTGGCTGCCACAACTTTACTATGATCAGAAAATGACTGAATTCTAGAACTTAGCTCAAGGAAAGCTAACTATAATTGAGTATTGGGAGCGGTTTACTAAACTCCTTAAGTATGTACCTCAGTATCAAACTGACGAGAAGTTCAGGATATGAAAATTCATCATGGGATTGAATCCCATTATAGGAGGAGAGGTGGATGTTCACAGCCCAACCACGATGGAAGGGGTTGTTGAAAAATCCATAAGGCAAGGAAAAAATTGAAGGCAATTTCTACTCATAAGGAGGAAGTAAGGAAGAAAGTTCCCAACTCCTCTTCATCATCTCTTGCACCTAAGAAAGGACCATGGAAGAAATTTAGGAATGAAAAGTAAGTTTTCAGTCATAATAATAATAAAAGAAAGCAACAACAAACAAGTTACTGGTAATGTATGGAACAACTTTGTCAAGAATAATAATAATGAACAGAAGTCCTATGGAGGTCAGAATGATAATTCTAGGGCTGGAAATAAATTTGAGCCTAGAAAGGGACATGTAGGAGGTTTTTATAACTATGGAAAAGATCATTACGCAAATCAATGTCCTTTGAAAAGGATGATCGTAATCAGCAACACAAGATACATGCTGCAATAGTTGACAAGCAAGCTAAAAAATAGGCCACACCCATAGAGGTTTTGGGTAAGTTATTTGGCATACCTATAACTATTATTTTTGATACGAGCTACTGAATGTTTTATTTCTAGTAAATTAGCATCAAAACTAAAAATAAAAGATGAAACATGGATAAAACATGGATTGTACATTATGGAAACAATGTTGTTCATACTGTTAGTATGTGTCTTTTTGGAGCAGTCCTTGACTTACCTAGTTTTTCCACTAGAAGTTGATCTTTATGTTGCACCTTTGGGGTCTTATGATGTAATCATAGGTGTTAATTGGTTAGTAACATAAGGCTAAAGTGGATTGTTTTGAAAAACATATTAGTTGTTTAGATGATCTACGTAAAAAACAGAGATTCAGGGTGTGAAACGTGAGATTTCTGTTAGGAAACTATCAACTATGCAACTTAAAAAGGCCAAAAATAAGGGTTGTACCTTATATGCAGTAAAAATTATAAAATAATGAAGAGAATAATGATGTCATGGAATGATATCCACTGTTACGAAACTTCAGTGACGTGTTTTTCGGAAGAGTTACTAGGTCTTCCACCCAAAAGGGAATTTGACTTCACAATTGAAATCAAGCCTGAACCGAGCCTATTTCTAAGGCACCATATCAAATGACTACTATAGAATTAGTAGAGCTTAAGGCTCAATTGCAAGAAATTTTGTCTAAAGGTTTGATTAGACCAAGTGTTTCACCTTGGGGAGCACCAAAATTTTGTGAAAAAGAAAGATGGAACACTTAGATTGTGCATTGATTACAGAATGTTAAACAAAGCAACAATCAAGAATAGATACCCACTCCCTAGAATTGATGATCTATTTGATCATATGTGGAGCATCGGTATATTCTAAGATAGATCTTCGATCTGGATATCATCAATTATGGATTAAGGATGAGGACATTCATAAAACAACTTTCAGAACAAGGTATGGACATTATGAGTTCACGGTTTTACCTTTTGGATTAACAAATGCACCTGCAATTTTATGAATTTAATGAATAATATCTTTCAAGAATACTTGGACAAATTTGTGCTCATATTCTTGGATGACATTCTCATATATTCTAAAAGTATTGAGGAACATCATGAGCATTTGAAGATAGTTTTGGAAATTTTGAGAAAGAGACGGTTATATGGTAAGCTATCTAAATGTTCTTTCTATGACACAAAAGTGCACTATTTGGGACATGTAATAAGTAAGAATGGAATTGTTGTAGATCCTTCTAAAATTGTAGCTATAATTGAGTGGCCTACACTAAAGAATGTACATGAAGTTAGAAGCTTCATGGGGCTTGTTGGTTACTATAGAAAATTTGTAAAAGATTTTTCTAAGGTGGTTGCACCAATAACTTCTTTACGAGAAAAAAATAAGAAGTTTGTTTGGAGTGAGAAATGTGAATCTGCATTTAGAAATTTGAAGGAATAGTTAACTTCAACACCTATTCTAGCTGTACCAGATCCTAATGGAGACTTTATGGTAGTAACTAATGCATCTGGTGAAGGTCTAGGAGGTATTTTATTACAAAATGATCATGTCATAGCTTACAAAGTAGAAAACTAAAGTTACATGAGTTGAATTATGCTCCACATGATTTAGAGCTTTGCTGCCATTGTTCATGCACTACAAGTTTGGAGGCATTATCTACTTGGTAAACCTTTTGAATTAAAAATTGATCATCTTGGGCTGAAGTATATTTTCACTCAGCCAAATCTTAATGCAAGACAATGAAGATGGTTAGAGTTTTTGTCTCAATATGATTTTGACATCAATTATATTAAAGGTAAGGAAAATAGAGTGGTGACGCTCTAAGTCATAGGAAGCACATTTATGCTCTTATAACATTGAGAACTCAGTTTAAGGATGAAGTAAAAAGTGTTATGGAATTTGATTCTTACTTTTAACAAGTAAAAACAACGCTTGTTGCAGATCCAAATGATGTGAGGTATAAAGGTTTTCACTTTGACAATGAAGGAATCTTAAGATTTGAAAACAAAGTATACATACCTTCTAAATGATTTAAGAAAGAAATTGTTAGCAGAATTTCACAATTCACCTTTTTTTGGACACCCTAGTATTACAAAGATGCTTGCTGATATAAAACAACAATATTTCTAGAAAGGGATGAAAAAGGATGTTATTGATTTTGTGACACATTACCTTGAATGTCAACGTGTTAAAGTGGAACATATGCACCCATCCGGTTTATTGTATCCTCATAGCATACCACAGTACAAATGGAAAGTAATAAGCATGGATTTTGTACAAGGGTTGCCTATGTCAAGAAATAAACATGATGTTATTTTAGTAGTTGTTGATAAACTAATGAAGGTAGCACATTTTATTGTTGGTAATCTGAAGGATGATTCTCTTATATTGGCTAAAAGATTTGTACATGAAATTTTCAGATTACATGGAGTACCTGAATTAATCATATCTAATAGAGATCCTAGAATGACGTCAAGGTTTTGGCAAACACTTAATGTAGCTCTAGGAACTAAGCTGAATTTCAGTTCTGCGTATCATCCGAAAATAGATGGATGGACAGACTGAAAGAGTTAATCAAGTTTTAGAGGATATGTTACGAATGTATTGTATGGATCAACAATATAAGTGGGAAGAGTACCTTCCACTAGTTGAGTTTTCTTATAATAACACATATCATGCCTCTCTTAAGATGGCACCTTTCGAAGCATTATATAGAAGAAAATGCAAACCCCGTTAGTTGGGACAACATTGAGGATAGAGAGGTAATTGGACCTAAAATCCTTACGAAATGGAACAATAAGTTAAAATGATTCATGTGAATGCTTGAAAGAAGCAGTAGATAGGCAAAAGAGTTATGCTGATTTAAAGTGGGTTGATAGGAAATTTGAACTTGGTGAGAAGGTCTTTCTTCAGGTTAAACCAAAAAGAGCTCTATAACTTTTGGCAAGGCTACCAAGTTATCACCTCATTATGTGGGACCCTTTGAGATAGTTGAAGTAATCAACCCTTGTAGCTTACCATTTAGCATTACCTCCTTTTTGTCACGAATGCATGATGTTTTCCATATTTCTTTGCTTAAGAAATACGTTTTAGATTTATCACATGTGTTAAATTGAATTCCTTGTAGGTCCAAGACCCAGGAATAATCATGGTTAAACCCATACGAGTGCTAGAAACTCACTAGTTGCATTTAAGAAATCATGAAATAAGTCAATGTAAGGTCCAGTGGGACCAGTTTAATGAAGAAAGTGCAACTTGGGAAAACTTGGAAGATATGAAAACTACTTTTCCATATTTATTTGATCAGAATTGACTATGATGACTGATAAAAATTTGTGATTTTATCTTTATATGATCAATAAGTTTTCCAGTTTGGGGCAGATAACTATTTTTTTTTAAATAAACAACTATGTGAATGTTGATGGTCTAGAACTTTAAATTCTGATATTGTTGCAAACATATGTTGAGTAAGTAGATAAATTGATTATCCTTAATGCAATGGTTAAACATAAGACAATCATCGGGATGATGATTCTTTTTAGGAGGGAAGTATGTAACACCTTTGACAAATAAATTATATTTTCCTTTTGCATTACAAGCGTTGGCATGTGATTTTCTTGAATGAGGTGTGTTCCTTGATTGTTGAAAATCATGCTTGTTATGAATAAATCATTTATGCTCTTGGATTCATTGGACTGAAATGATATGGCTTGCAAGAATCCACTTTCACTTCTTGTAGGTGAGTTGCAATCTAGTTTTGAGAGTTGCAAACTTATCTCTTTTATTGACTCATCCTTGGATCAATTCCAGTGATCCAAGGAATGTTTTAAATCTCCTTACCAGACTGAATGGTAAAATTGACATTCATAGGTGGAGAGACGTAGTGGACTAAACTTTGTATGTTACAAATTCTTTGGTCTTGTATGAACGTGCCTTCATTCGGTTGTATGTTTGTGCTTGGGTCTTTAGGATTGATCTCTTCAGGATATTAATGGCATAAACAAAATATAGTCTACTTCATGACTAAGAAGGGAATCAAAATCCTAAAACTAAAGGATTATCCTAATGGTATCCTAAGCTAGGTAAAAGCACCTACTTCCTAGCTATGTCTACTTATTTGGGTTTCAATCTAACCTAAGCTCATTTTGTTAAATGAATCCTAACCTAAGGTGCTAAATGAATAAGGGAGAAATTACTAAAGTAATGCTAGGCTATTTAACCTAATACCTAATACTATATGGTTGTGAATTTGATCTAACCTAAGGTGGAAATTACCTATGGCAATGTTTTAAGACCTAAGGTAATTATTGTTAGACTAACCTAAGTTTTGGGAAATCTATCCTAAACTATTAAAAGGGAACCTAAGGGTCACATGGCATTATGGCGATGGTTCCAATGGCATTTAATTGATTTGATTGGGTTAAATGAATGGAGGTACAACCAGTTTTGGAAAAGGCTAGTAAAATTTAGTGGAGGCATACGTGGAGGCTTCACTAAAGTTGGAAATGCATGCAAAAGTGGAAATAGGTTTCACCAGTTTTAGGAGGTGGTGGCATGGAGAGATAGGTGGGAATTTTGTAATTAATGGCATTAATGGACCTCGTATTTTGTGTAAAAACCATCTTGGAAACAAGGGAGGTGGATTTGTGAGGGTTGTTTGGTCTTGCATGTCTCGCGATTTTTTCTCTGCATGGAGCTATCTAGTTCTTCAACCAATGCAGTTCAATTTTACTTTGTGGCTATTTTTGGTTTCTCTGGCCTATTTTCGATTGAAGGAAAGTATATGAGGCATTTGAGGAAAATATGTTTGGTTGTTGATCTTTCATGGAGAAGAAAAAGAGTTGGAAGCTCGGCTGGAAGTCTCCTTCGAATTGGTAGAAGCACTATCAGGCATGATAGGCTCTAACCATTAAGATTTCTTGCTTTCTTCTAAATGATTCATTAAAACAATTCTACTCTCATGAGATAAATGTTTTCATGATTTTTCTGGTTATTTACTTTCATGGCTTTATGAATCTCTTGTGGTTTTTGGATGTAAATCCATTGCAAAATAATGTTATCTTTTGGAAACTCTCTCTATGCAAGTTCAGTGGTTGACATGCATGTGAAACTTGTTTTTGAAGCTCTGTATTTCATTCTGAACATGTGTTCGAGGCTGGTGTTATTCTAAACTAGCATTCATTGCTTTGTGTGGTTTCTGAAATTTTATTGAGCCTTGTGTTTCATTTGAACTTGTATTGGAACTTCGTGTTTTGTTCTGAGCTTACTTAAGCTTTGTTGTTCTGAACTTGTGTTCAAAGCTTCATGTTTGGACTAAACTCATATCCAATACTTGTGTGTTTGGAACTTGTATTCGAGACATTGTGTTTGGTTCTGTACTTGTATTCTAGCTTGATTTTTACTCGTATTCAAGGTTTTGAATACTTAGAACTCATTATGGGATTTTTTCTCAAAGAAGCTTGGGGAAAGTAGTTTTGGTTTGATAGATTTGTTAACCTCTTTTGAGATCTTCTCCTTGTAATTTTTTGAGTTGGAATGGATGTGGTACTTCTATCTTTGAGACTATACCATGTTCTTGAAATGGTAAGGGCATGTAAGTATTGAGGTTATTCTTTCCTCCTCAGCTATGAGAAATCCCATCTTGTTGAAGACTTGATTGTTGTGTTTGAAGGATTAATGACTGGAAATGTATCTTGTTGTGGGTTTGGTTTGATATAGAGTTCATTGGAACAATCATTAATAGTTTTTGAGGTTTTATGGTAATGCAGTATGCATTCTCCTTTTTGTGATTAATGTTTGAAATGAACACCTTCTCTGTCACAATCTTTATAGATGGAACTTGAGAGTCTTTGTTGTGATTTTTGTTTCAGTCACGTAGGAGGTAAAGTGGAGACATTGTTTGACTTTTACATTTATTGGGTTTTCTTACTCACTTCTTGATCCTCTTAAATTGACTTTTGGATTTTAAGGAAGGAAGAGTTGAATACTCTCTCATTCTAATCTTGTTGATAGGATTTATCACCTCTGGTTTGGGGTTGTTTCACTTAATTTGTCTTCACGAGGACCATGAAACTTTATGTCTCTGTTATTTAGAGCCATGTAAGACCTAGAAGTTGGGAATGTAGTTTCTTTTAGTTCGAGAGTTTAATTGAAACTTGTTTATCTTATACTTTTTTTGGTTTTCTATTCTTTGTTGGATTCATTGAATGAATCTCTGGGTCAATGAAAAGAGAAAGGAATATGCTCTCTTGTTGATAGTATACTATTTTTGGGACTGTACTGTGTATGTACTCCTTTCTATGAATTGAATTCAAACTTGTGTTTAAGGAATTGAATAGATAAACCAGGTGGTAATGATTTGAAGGGAAACTTGAAGTGTGCTTTCTTCTAACTATATGTTCAGTTTTGTTTTCTCCTTGGGAACTTGTATAAGAACTTCTGAGTTGGAAATTAGAGATGGAATTCATTTGATATTAGAAATGAAATGAATTCTTTATTGGACCTTTTTCCTTTTGAGATCCTTTAACTTTTGAAAAGATAAGTTCATTTGATAGAACTTCTCTGAATCTCATTCTCTTCTTGGTTGTAGAATGATTGTTCTCTTAGGTCTGATCACTTCTTGGGTTTGGCTTTTGTCCTTCTGTCTTGTAGGAAATAGTGGGAAACCACTCTTCTGAGATGGGAATTTCTTTGTGGATTGTTTAGTCTACTTGTACTAATCATTTGTTGTAATGATGTGGAAAGAGAATAGCTAAGTCGATCTGTTGAAAAGAAAATAATAACATGCTTAGACCGATTGCTTTGTTTGATTGAGTCATACTTCATTTGGATTTGATATTGGAAGGTTTTCTCTTTTTGCACTCTATCTTATTATGAACCCTTCTTGGATGGACACTGAGAAGAGATTAACCTTGTGTGAGTCTAGCTTTGATTTGTGGAATGTCTCTGGTTTCAGATCTTTGAATGATATCTTCTAACATGTAGAAGTTAGTAAGACTTGTAGTTAGACTATTTTGATTCTCTATTCCTTCATGGATTGATTTAGGATTCTTGTTTAGATGTTGTCTCTTTAATACAGAATCCATATTGTTATCTTTGAACTGAAGCAGTTATGTGTGTTTGAACCTATTTCTGTCTTTCAGATGATTAGTGTATGGGGAATAGAATGTATTGATTCTTCTTCTTTTTTATTATATGGAAGGATGAATCATCCTAATATGAGCTATGTTGTAAATAACTTCTTTTTCTACATAGTAGATATAAATGTTGTCTTTCTATTCGGATAGAATTATGAAACAATTGGATGACAAGACCTTTTATTTGTTTAAAAGTAATTGATAGGATCAATTAAACTATATGTTATAATGTAGATGTTGCGGATCATATTATGCTCTTTTCTTAAAAGTGAATTCAAATCTTTAATTGTACTTCTTTTTGGTTGATATTACTTATGCTTATTTGTATGATATATTAATTGTTTCATTAAAGCAAGAGTTGTTTTAATGGAACAATTAGTGGAATGCACTTCATTTTAATGCTTAGTGCTTATCATGCTCAATTCATTGAACTGACCCGTGCTAGCAATTTTTGCAGATGGACATCGTAAGTGATAAAAGAAGGAAAAAAATTTTTATGATGCATTGGCTTATTTAATTATGGATCTTATGTAAAGAGTTTCGATTCATTCTTGAGTTGTATTGGAAAAGAAAAGTGATGTTATTTTATGAACTTAATGATGATTGACATGCAATGTTTGAAATGCATAGTCTTGTAAATGTATATTTATCATCTTGAATTGAAAGGTTTTGAGTTGGACTCCAATTTGTGGTGTGAATTCTTTTGTACTTGTATGACGGAAATAGTAGTGATATCTTGGTGGTATTATTTATATCTGTTTTGTATATTTTATTGTTATCATTAATAAGTTAGATAAAGGGGATAGTACAATTCCCCCTTATTATAAGAAACTTGTTAAATTACAAAAGATGTCGTTCTTTATCTACACAACTAAAGTTTAATAATGAAATATGCATTGGGCATACAATTAAACTATATGAGTAAAGAATGATAAAAAGGTTATGTTAATCCTAACATCTAACCATGTAGAGGAAGACTCTTCCTCTCTCAAAAGAATGAAAGATAAAAGGAATAGTGGTTATGATCTTTAATCTTTGTACTTTGTTTATAAAAGTAAACACTAGCTGAATCTAGGTGGATGACACACTTGATTTGGACAACTAGGTTGCATTAAGAATTAAACGTTTGATGTTTGTTGTCCTATTTTTTTTGGGATAACTACTTGTTATGCCACGTTAATGAACATTAATGCAAACATGAGTTAATGAAGTTCTCAATATCAAATCAGATTAATTATGGATATAGAACTTAATGAATGTTGGAATTAGGGTTAGGCATGGTTGTTGTAATCTATATCTTAATCCAATTTAATTATGAATTAATGACCACTAAGGGAGTATGTACATCATGATGAATCAGTTCTAATGGATGTTGGCACACACCAACTAGGGATTGTACCTTTGAGAAGACCAAGGTCTTCTCGAGGATACAGTGTTGCAAGTTGACATGTGGCAACACCCTTCCATATTTGTTCATCTAGATCTACACACATCTGGACTTGAACTTAGTTTCTCTCTAGGTCAAGTTAGTAGCATGTTTAGGATAGGGAGTAGCTTTCTATGACTTAGGGTACCTTGGCACATTCGGTTGACTTAGGTCGATCGAGTATGCCCATATACCCTAAGTCATCGTGAGCATCTTCCTATAACAAATTATGTTGCTAACTTGGGCTAGGGTCAAACCTTGGGCAAGTGGACTGATGGTAGTCAGTAAAGACCATTCTAGATAACAATAGAGTGAGGTGAAGGATGTATTCTAAATGATGAGTATGTCATCTAGGAATAGTAACATGAATAGTATGTTGAAAATATTTGGCCAAAGTATCACAAGTTATTGGTTGCATTGTTGTCCTATGTCACCTAGTTTAAAGCAACGTGATGTCAGATGAATATTGGTAACAAATATTTAGATAGGTTCTTTAAACAATCACTCAATACCTAGAATAGGGTAGGAGAACCAAGTATACATAGTATACATAAAGTATTCTATACTTTAAGTCAACATGAGAGATCGGTTGGTAACCGAGTCATGGAATGAGAGATCGAAACCTTACTTTCGGTTCACAAGCACTCGGGATAAGTTCCCTAAACTCTGGAGAAGTTCATCCCTAGTAGTCTCTTATCTGAGGAAAAGATGTTAGAGGATCCTGTTGGCGACGAATCGCAGCACCCCTGGGACTCTACAACTTGATGGGTTGAGACTCTCAGTGCGATTGCACAACATGGAGCTTTTCCCAAGTGTGGGACCTTGCGAAATTGGAAAAGCTCTCCGGATGAAGGCCGGTTCCTATTCCTCTGTTCAGATGCACAAATAAAATGCAGAGGGTTTACTAAAACCTAATCTAACTTGCCAAGGAGACAGGGTAAGAAAATGCATAGAATAAAACCTAAACTACAAAGGTGATGCACCGAGGAATGTTAGACACTTGTTTTGCAAATTTAACACAGACCACATAGATGCAATACAAACACCATGCACAGGTAACCAAACTGCAATAAGAGATCAAAATGACAGCAATGAATACATGAGAGGGTTGAGAATCAATCACAAACATATATATTATTACTCAAGAGTCGATACAGTACATTGCAGTGGCCAAGAGGCAAAAAAACTGGCATTACAACCCATATGGGAGGTTTGAAAGCTCCACAAATTCTCTTGCAAGCAAGGGAAGAAGGGGGATGCAAAACAAAATTGTCCAACCTTTTTTAAAGAGCCTCTCCTTACCATTTATATGAGGAAAAAATGAGGGAGAAGAGAATGATTCGAATTCTGCCCCAACCACCTCCAAGACTGCACCTAACTCATCATATTATGGTGGTAGGTGAGAATCTCAACAACCCAACAGTGGTGAAGTGTATTTTACATTTTTAAGAACTTTTTCCCACCCAATTAAAGATATCCAGTCGTAGTTGGGTAGAGGACGCCGAGAGCTTTTGAAAAGTCCAACCTTGTGTGAATCTGAGCTCCCTGTGAAAAGTTATGGCGATCTGAATATTTCCCGCGTCAGGGTCTTCTGCCTGTCGGGTTCGGGGTTCTCACCTGCATGCACATCGGGTTTGGAAAGTGGCTCGACATGTGTTTGATGTTTGTGTTTTCCCAAAACCTACTTCTGCCGGTATTTCCAAGTTTTCCTTTGTTTCGGGGTCGGAAAATGGACCTGCATGTGCATCGGATTTGGAGGATGGCTCGACATGTTTCCGCCCCATGCTTTCCCGACATGTTTCCCCGACTCCAAGACCCGATTCACCTAGGAAGTGTTTCAGGTTTGTGGAACTCTCAAGCATCGGGACATCCCTTGTGATCTGCATGTCTCATGTTTCATGTTTCTCGAAACTTGAAACCCGAATCTCTTTTGTGTCGGGTTTTGGAACCCTCCGACATATCTCTTTTATGTCTCTATATTTACCCTGGGTAAATATATACAAAAATTTGGTGACTCAATGGGATTACTCGCTGCTAGGTAGAATATCGGTGGCCTTTTATCAATCCATTGGGCATGGAGTCATAAGCAATAACTCCGAAACCATCCCGATATCGATCCAGAGCCTCGATCTCAGTAACTCCTTCTCCGAGAGCACGCTGAATCAGAAAACCACCCCGGGGTGACAAAACCTATGCCAAAGCACTTAGGGAAATTGAAACCTAACTACAACAAGACAATGTGCATACGCACTTAGAGGAATTGAAATCTAGGCTAATATTTACAAGGGTAAAACTTTTCTTTTCAGTAGCAATGTTTAAGATAGATTCCGTTGACCGGAATCGGGAGTTCTTCTCCGTCCAATGTAGACAATTGGAAGGCATTGCTATTCTTACATTCCATGACCATGTAGGGGCCACTCCAAATGGCATCAAACTTGGAATGCCTTCCTGGTTTTGCCCGATCTGCATCCCATTTCAGAACTAGGTCCCCTTCCTGGAAGGTCCTTGCTCTTGCTTTCTTATCAAACCATCTTTTCACTAAGGCCTGATCTTTCTCAATTGTTTGAACTGCATGTTCTCTAATTTCTTCCAATTCCATCAACTCTGCATACCTGGCCTCCATTGGTTCAAACTCAGCCAACTCCAACTGCTTCATGAACTCCAATGCAGGGCGGTTCTAATGATATAGGCACACTTGCCTCTTTTCCATAGACCAACTTATAAGGGGAATTACACAGTAGACCTCTTTGGTGTTATTCATCCACCCATAATGCTGACTTTAGCTTGGTATGCCATGTCCTTTGATTTTCATCTAGATTCCTCCCGATGATTCTTAGCAAATTTTTATTCATGGACTCTGCTGTCCATTACCACGTGGTAATAATTGGAAGAGGTGCTCAAGTAGATTCCATTCTTAACAGCCCATTCTCGTAATCTTGGAACCTACGAATGCCAATGCATTGTCTGCGATATGATAGTGGCGGTACACCGAACTCGGTCACTATTCCTCCATAAAATTCTAGTATATTAGACTCGTTTGCCTCTTTGAGCACTACTGCTTCAGTCCACTTAGTGAAGTAGTCCGTTGCTGTGAGAATCCACTTGTGGCCTTGGCTTGAGTTTGGGTTGATGACCCCAATGAAGTCCAATCCCCATTGCAGAAATGGTTGGTCAACCAAGATTGGGTGCAATGGAAGCGCTGCTAGTCTTTCTTTTCCCGTGAAGAGTGCACATTTCTTACACTTTCTTATCCATGTATAGCAGTCATTGAACACCGTGGGCCAATAATACCCTGCCTTCATTATCTTGAGAGCTGTTACTCGTGGGGAAAAATGTCCTCCAGAATCTCCATCGTGAAAATCTCGTAACACCCTCTCAATTTGACCAGTCCCAATGCACCTCAATAGAACCCCATTGATGTCTTTCTTAAACAAAACACCATCAACAAGCACATATGGAATGGCTTGTAATCTGAAGTATCTCCTCTTTGCTTTGCTCATTTCTGGAGGGCATAGTCCTGTCTGTAGGAAGTGTATCATATTCTGAGTCCAACAAGGAGTAGGCACATCATCATTTTCATGTTCTTGGCCATCCTGTAGTACCAAGACAGTCTCTTTTTCATCACCTGCTTCAACCTGTTGACTCAAGGCTAGTGTTTACATAGTCCCTTTCCACGTACTAGTTTGGTGACCTTGATCTTGATGTCATATTCCATGACACGAGTTATCCACCCTGCACGCTTCTCATTCAGATCCTTGTTTAGAAGGAAGTCCTTGACTCCCGCATGAGAGACCAATAATTGGATCTTGTTGTTTGAGACTAGGTGCTTGAATTTCTTTAAACTCCTGATCACTGCAAGTACATGCTTTTCAATGAAAGAGTATCTAGTTTCGTATTCCTCCAAGCCTTGACTGAAGAAAGAAACTGGTTGTTCTAATCCTTCTTTGTTTTGTTGTGCCAGGATTGCAGAAATTGTGTCTCCACCACCGAAGGCATATAGCACGAAGTCCTTGGAGAAGTCTGGATTGACGAGAGTTGGGGCTTGAGATATAGCCTCTTTTATTGCCTCAAAACTTGCCTTGCCTTCAGATGTCCACTTAAATGCCATGCTCTTCTTTAACATCAGCGTTATTGGCTTTACAAGAGCTGTAAAGTTTGGAACAAACCTGCGAACAAAATTGATCCTTCCCAAGAAGCTTTGAAGATCCTTCTTATGACTTGGCAATGGCAATGCTTGAATTTCTTGAACCCGCTCGGGGTCAATCGTCAACCCTTCCTTTGAAACAATATGGCCTAGAAGTTTTCCCTTGTGAGCCAAGAATATGCACTTTTTGGGATTCAATGATACCCCAAATCTTCTACATCTCTGAAATACTTGCCTCAAATGGCAGAGGTGATCCGCTACATTTTTGAGAATACAAAGGTGATGTCATCAAGATATATCGAACTATTTTGTTGACAAACCCCTTAAATGCCATATCCATTGCCCTTTAGAAGGTGGCTCTAGCATTTGATAGTCCAAATGGCATCTTCTTGTAGGCATAGGTCCCCATTTGGTGGTGAAAGTCATCTTGAATTGGTCATCTTCTTTCACCATCACCTGATTATACCCTGAGTAGCCATCTAGGAGAGAGAATCTCTCTGAACCGGATACTACTTGCAATATTTGTTCCATTGAAGGAAGTGTGTAATGGTCTTTGAGAGATGCCCTGTTGAGGTCCCAGAAATCTACACACAACCTGATTTCTCTACTCTTCTTCCTGACCGGAACCAAGTTTGCAACCCATCTTGAGTGCTTGATCGGGAATATAATGCTTGCCTCTATTAGCTTGTTAAGCTCTTTCTTCATTAGAGGCTCAATGTGAGGGTTGATAGGTCTCTACTTCTGCCTGATGGGTTTAGCATCTAGATCCAATTCTATGGTATGTTGTGCCAACTTCGGATTGAATCCTCTCAAGTCTTCATAGCTCCAAGCGAAGACATCTGGAAATTCTTGGCAAAGCTGTATGAAATCTGATTTCTCTTGCTCAGTGGCCACTTTACCAATTTGAAGTATTTTGCCTTCCCCAACCAGAATTGGCTCTGAATCTTCTCTCTTGACCTGTATGTTATACTTTTCCTTACGGAACTGGTCGTTAGGGTTGAAGATAGACTCCAATGTTACTAAACCCTTAGGAAGCTTGTTTATCCACAGCTACACTACTTGATCCCCATACTGCTGCTCTAATCTATCCTAATTTCTAGCTGAGAATTCAGCCTCTTCTTGTAGAAAATTGACGATCTGTTGATCGTTCTCAAACACCTACCAGCTTGTGTTATTATCTGAACTGCTGGCCTCACAATCACATGGATATGTGGCTGTGTTTTTTCTCTTTTGATGTTTTCAACCACATCAAACGTTGCTCCAACTACTGCAAGCCTATCTGCGACTTCATTTTTCTTCCTGGGTATGGACACAATGTTGAAAGCTTTGAAATCCTCAATGAGGTCCCATACCCTATTCTTGTAGCTCTTTAGCAGGTCATTCTTTGTAGCATGTTGTCCCCTGACTTGGTTGACGATTAGCTCACTATCTCCAAACACCTGCAAGTTCTTTATGCCCTTTTTCCTGGCCCAATGAAGTCCATGAATCAAGGCCTCATATTCAGCTGTGTTGTTTGAACAAGAAAACTGGAAACGAAAAGCTGAATAATATTTGATGTCTTGTGGTGAAATCAACACTGCACCACCTCCAGCACCTTGTCTGCTTCTCGAACCATCGAAGAATAATTTCCAAACTTTGCTTTCATCCTTTTGTTCAGGCTGAAAGATGTCAGGAATGGGTGGATTTTCTTCGTGTACACAATACACACCCAATTCAGATTCTTCAATTTCCTTGTATGGGTCAAATTCATGACTTTTGCTTGCCCATTCATCCAAAGTTAAATCAGGAATTCCCTCGACCTTAGTACCTATTTCTAGATCATTTGAACACTCCTCCTGATCAAAAGCTGAGCAATTTGCATTGATAGGACTTGGTACATGAGGCTCAATATGGAAATTGGCAATTGGTTCTAACCTGATTGTTGCTTTGGCTCCATACCTTGTCCTAAAAATCATGTGTGACCAATTTACAGATAAATATCCACAGATTTTTACAGTGAAGTCCCTTGATAGACACAACGCAAAGAGTGGCGGAAGGTCAATCACAGACACATCTTGCAGAACTATAACATTAGGACATGAATGTAGTGTTAGGCTTAACCCCTTGATGACCCCAACTATTCCCACTGCCGTTCCATCTAGCTGCACTACTCCTTTTAACACTGGTTCATACTTCAAACCTAGTTGATCCGCTATTTTCTTCAGCATCACTGAACTACTTGCCCCTGAATCTATCATGCGCTATTGTGTACTAAGTGGTTTCAACAATCAACGAAACATAGAATGGTGGAGGCTTCAAAATTTTCTTCCTGGCCCCCATCATGTCAGCACCGCATTAGTGAGAACTTTCTCATGTCCCCTGGTTTGATACATTTGTGGCGAGACCAATTAGCCATTGCAGCTTGCAATAAATCTCGTTGTCCTAGGATTGCTAGTGATTCCCACATGGAAATGTTCACATGTGTCTTCTTCATTTGATCGATGATGTTGAAAGGGGATGAATTGTCCTTTTGTTGTCCCTTACTTGGTGTAAACTTTTCTAGAGCTTGAACAGGTGTATGTGTTGCTACAACAGGTACCTTAGGCTGATTTTGCACATTTGGAGCTGCATTTGGTCTACTAACCCCTTGTTGTGTAAGAGCAGGCTGAGAAACAACTGGATTGGATGGTTGTCCCTCTTCTATGTTTCTCTTATTTGACCGTGTGTTGGCAGCCACGCCTTGAAAAGGTTATTGGTTAACTCCACAGAAGTCTTCTGTTTGCCAATTTTCCAATGTGGTTTCTGTTGGAGGTCCTTCTTGTTTTGTTTCTTGCTATTGATTCCCTTCTTGGTTTGGTTCTTGAGGCACACCAATGGTTTGCACCATCAGGGCTTGATTTAGTGTGCCATTGAAACATGTTGACTGATTGTGAGGTAGATTGCAAGGGTAACATCAGTCGTACTCATGTGCCATGTTATTTTGTATTGGAACCAAGGCTCTTGAGGGCATCATTACATTTGGATCATATGGTCGAAATGGCCTGGCAGCTTGAGGTTGTCCTTGGTTTTGGTTTTGATTTGTAGCCTGAGCTGGTGGTCTATTCTGTTGGTATGAGGACCTAGCTTGGTACTGTGCTTGAGGCTGATATGGTCTAGAACTTTGAGCTTGTTGTCTTTTGATAGTCACTAGCTCATTTCCAAGGTTCTGTAGCTGTTTCATATCTGGGTAGAGGACACCGAGAGCTTTTCGAAAATTCCAACCTTGTGTGAATCCGAGCTCCTATGAAAAGTTATGGCGATCCAATATTTCCCACGTCGGGGTCTTCGCCTATCGGGTTCGGGGTTCTCACCGCATGCGCATCGGGTTTAGAAAGTGGCTCAACATGTGTTTGATGTTTGTGTTTTCCCAAACCCACTTGGTTGGTATTTCCAAGTTTTCCTTTGTTTCGATGTTGGAAAATGGACTGCATGTGCATCGGATTTGGAGGATGGCTCGACATGTTATCGCCCCATGCTTTCTCGACATGTTTCCCGACTCCAAGACTCGATTTGCCTAGGAATTGTTTTAGGTTTGCGGAACTCTCAAGCATCGGGACATCCCTTATGATCTACATGTCTCATGTTTCATGTTTCCCGAAACCTGAAACCCGAATCTCTTTTGTGTCGGGTTTTGGAACCCCTCCGACATATCTCTTTTGTGGTCTATATTTACCCGGGGGTAAATATATACAATGTATCCCACTAGTAGAGTGTCGAAGGTACCATGGATTCATTCCATTATGCCCCACAAGATATCAAAGGCCACCGCATGATGTTCATCATGGGTTACAATGGGTTCGGATGTGGTATCAATGTGTAAGGACGATTAGAACCTATTCATATACCCGGTTTCAAATCTAACCGACATGGTATTGGAATAAGATCTCGTGATGATCCACCCTTTGAGATTGATGCCACCTCTTCCAAACATGAGGATGACTCATCCCATTTGGATAGTGATGTAGATTCCCAATATAGCCTCTACAAGGATCTTGTCTCCACTAACCTATTCCCTGATTCAACTATCCTTACATTATCTGAATCTAATCCTCAAACCAATTACCAAGTAACCCTTTTATATCCTAAGCTTGTAGATTGGGATTAACAATTTCACGTGTCAATCAATTTCTTTGAGAACAACGAGGAATTTACAGAATTCATGGGTCTCAGGGATTTTATTCCAACTAGGGATCATAAGAAAGGATTTACAATCTACCTAGATTCCTATACATACTTTGGAGAAGAGGCAGAGACAAGTGGATACTTAAATAAGAAAGTCATGAACAAGAGTAAGAATGATTCGAGAGAAGCCTTGCATGGAAAGAGTAAATGCAAGTCTCATAGAGAATTTTTTTGTGAAGCACTCGTAGATAAACAGACAAAGAACCTATGGAAAAAGTGGTATATCCATTTAAATATGATGATGAGCCACCTAAAGAGGTTGATCTTACTCTTCCCCCGAAGGCACATGGTTCACGCGATGCCATCCTGGCAACAGTGGCCTAGGAAAGAGCATGCCAGCGATGGGATCTTCTAGAAGATCATCATGAGATGGAGTGGAGAGCTCAGGCCTAAGGAACATGCTCACTTGGAGGACCACATTCGACACTTGGCGATGGATCTGAGGGCACGGCAAGGTGAGTTGGTAGCGCGGGAAGATGATAAATACAAGTGCTCTATGAGGGAAAAAAAAAGAGAGAGAAGAGAGACCGAGATAACATACGATGGGGATATAGAGATAGAGAGAGAGAATAGATATAGAGAGAGAGATAACATGGGTGAAGCTCTGCAGATTGTTTGCTGTGAGTGGAACTTTGATGTAGAAAGGAATGTACTAGGCTTAGTATTGTAATTTCTTTTTCTTTTGGCATAGTTATACAAGCCTAGTGATGTGCATGATTACGGTCTACCCTCTATGGCTCTTTGTAATGAAACAATGAATATAATGAGGTTACCTGTTGTAAATAGACATGGATATCAGTAGCTTTAATGTATATTTCATTCATAGGAGTTCTCTTTCCTTGCATGCTATGAATGAATGATTGTATCTTTCTTTCTGTTATAATATATGTTATGGAGTCTGTTAAAACATCCGGTCTGAAGAAGCTACAAGGATCTGGAGGCCGTTCTTAAGCCCTATGATTCTTGTATGTCTAAACTTCTTTCCTGAATACTCTTACACTAATCATAGATAAATGCTTCCCACTAAAACTCACATAAAAGAGAGACTCGGCACCCACGTGCCCTCGGGTGAGCACTCAGCTTCTGTTGGGTGATAGGCGCGCATGGGATTCCTTCCTTTTATAGTGGGAGTAAAATTGACTACATCTTGGTTCCATTGCTTGGGACCTCTTTTCAAAGTTGTAGTGGGATATAACATGCATCATGATCTGTGTAAAGAGTAATGATGGATCGGTTAACATTGGAAAATGTTGAGTCATGGTTTAAGAGCACGGAAGATGAATTTTCCCAGAGATTCAACACTGGACCTGAGTTCAATACACGTAGATGGGTAGAAGAGAATCTCTACCATGATCTATATGAGACTTTTTTCTGCTT